>JAKOOJ010000009.1:30977152-32177152 GCA_022577455.1 Arizona elegans | reverse complement strand
TCGTGTGTTTCTGTGCGTGTGTCTGTGTGTGTGTGTGTGCACGCACGTCTGCATGCATTTGTATATGTATCCAGATTTATTCTAAAGAAGTATCTAGATATAAAAGCAAGATCACCCAAGGGCCTGTGGTACCTCCAAAAGTTGCCATTAATTTATACTTTTAAATATTAGCAAGGAAAATAAATGCAAAACATGACATTATATAAACTGAATGTAATATATTTCATTTCTATAGAAAGGAAAAAATGCAATTGGCTAACTAAATGCTAAATGCTGACTTTATAATTTTTTTTCTTTAAATGAGAAAAAGCAAATTGGTTTCAAATTAGGCAAAATATGAGAAAATACATTTTAAATATAATTGCAGTATAGGGGAGTTGGGACTTGGATTTAAAAATTACAATGGGTTTTTTCCATATATATATATGGAAAAAAACTATATATATGTAGGTCTTTGGTTATTCGGGTCTTCTTCCACGTAAAATTGGAAGTGTCTTGGCGACGTTTCGACGAAGTCTCATTCGTCATCTTCAGGCTGGTGTTCTCGGCTTCGTGCTTCCAGGAGCAAAGCCACATTTCTGTATGAAAGTACTGGCATAATTATGAATACCAAGGAAGTCAAATTATAACAGAACAATATTGAGAATATAAGCATTAAGTTTAAAATATATGAATAAACTATGTTATGATCTGCATTTATCAAATATGTTGGAAATTGTAGGAAGTTAGCACCCATACCTCTCCTAGAAAAATGAAATATTCTAGGAAACATTAAAAAGGCAGAATATTATATTTTCCCTAAAGGAGAAACATGTTTCTAAAGACAAACGAAGAGTCTCAGCTCCCTGCCCCTCTCCCAGCAGATATTTTGGTGCCAACCTATCTACAGGACAAAGGCTGGGCCAGCTTATCTACAAAACAAAAGACAGGACATGATAGGATTAGTCCTCACTCAAAATCCAACTGGGACAAAGCCATTAAGCCATAATAGAAATTGCCCAAAGCCCCTTCATTACATCATCACTCAGCAAGATTCAACCAGGCCTGAAACTCAAGACAACCTACACAGTTACCCCTGCATGGCCCCATGGGAGTCTGACAACCAGTCAGAGTACATGTCTTACACAGGAACAGGAAGCTCCAAGGCAGGGCCCAAGAGAGGGTATAAATCTCTTCCCCTTTCTCACCCATGTGCTCTTTTTGCCCAGGACTTCAAACCATGTGGTCCTGTCCACCATTAAAACATCTTTTCAAGCAGTTTCCATGTTTCCAGTGCCTTTCTTCCCACTTGGAACTGAACCCAGATGGACATTTCTTCCAACAAAATACTGATGAGCTTTGAAATGGACAAGAAAATATGTTTCAAAAAACTACTTTTATTTCCGTTCTTTTATTAAATATTCTAATAGCAGAATTCTTTCTCTCTGACTTTTTTGATTTCTGACACCTGCTATTCTATGTGCTTACCATTCACACACCTACACACATTCCCATTGCATACTATTGTAAATCTATAATTCAAAACAAAACACAGAATAGAAGCTTTGGACAACAGGAAAAAAAGATATTAAGAAGTCCGCAATGTGTCCAATGTGGACAATGAAATTCTGTCCTATTTCTTTTGTTTTATGATGCATTAAGCTGAAACTCACTCCATTTGTCAATGAAGATCAAATAGGTGGCAATAAGACCAAGAGAAATTATATACAACCATGGAAGTACAGTATATTCCATGAATATATTCCTCAGAATTATAAAGACTGCCAACATTTGCAGATTATATTCAGAAGCAAAAAACCTGCAATATTGTAACTTTTAATATTTTGGTTACAAATTATTTTTGTTTTGATCTCAAGTGATAAAGGTTTTAAGCTCTCTTTTATCTGACATATTTGAGAGATATCTGCACATTTTTCAGTGATACACAATATGAGGACTGAGCCATCTTTTCTTCAGCTAGAATTTCATTCAAGAGCTCAGAATATACATCTGTTGAACAGAAAATAAAAATTCATGATGGACGTGAACTTATCTATTTCAAAATAAATTCATGTGTTCATTTCATTTCATTCTAGCAAAGTGAAGAAACTTTCCTGATTCTCTTACTGCAGGTATATATTCAAAGCATATTCAAGGTATTTTTTAAAAGTCTGTTTTCATTTCTTAGCAAGTATGGGTAAAGGGAAGTAACTAGTGTTGAAAGAAAGCCTCCAAGTTTCATTTCTGTGTGTTATTGTTACATTAAATTGCTACTATCTTAGGTTGGATATTTATGTGAGGAAAGTTTAATCCTAAATAATGGGGGGTGGGGGTGGGATGAATACAACCATGTTGCTAAGCAACAGCATGTTGTCACGTCCTGCTCTCACTTGATCCTATTGCAAATTGCACAGCTGAAAGCTTTCCATCTCGGAGACTATATGACTTAAAATTCATTCCAAGCAGGAGTGGGGGAGGTGTACAAACCATAAAAGTTGGTGGTGCTACAAGAGAAACCAAAATGGAAATCAAAGCACTCTATAAATAAAGCCATTACAGAGAAAGGAGGCATGGAAAAAACAGCCATTTCATTTAAAAAGTCTAGAAAGGGACATTAAGCAGAAGCAATGGCTTGATTTATCTGTTTCATTTTTCATTTCACTGCAATGAATGAATCCATTCTTGCTCATACAAATCGCAAGTGTGAGTTTCATTCAGACTCAGACTGAGTGAGAAGGGTTAATACTCTTAAAATTCTGATTTGAATGGAATTCTCTCTGTGGATTCTTTTTTTAGAAAAATAGAACACACACACACACACAACTACATGCACGGGAAAGATAATGTAGACAGCATCTCTCAGTCTCAAGGTTGTAGCCTGTAAATATACAAAATTAGGCATAATATGTCTGGACATTGTGTTATCTTGTAAAGTTTAAATACTGTCCTGGATTTCAATAAGTCTGCAAAAGCTAAAATCCAAGTACTGTTTGGTCATATAGCAGATTATGTTAAATGCAATTATTTTAAATGCATGAAAGTTATTGTCTTTCATGAATTACACAGTTCAGAAATATCTACATTAATAATTCTCTGTCTTATCTATATTATTATGGAATGATGCTTAGATGCATTATTCTTGTTATATTGGAATTCTAAATCTTGTTGTGTCAGAAGAAATGAGATTAGAAATATGTATCAAAGAGGACACTAGTCAAAATAAAATTAAGTCCCCAGTGCTCAAAATTACTATCAGGCCAGTTACCACAGAGGAAATCTCTGTGGAGCCAATCATAAAGAATTTAGAGGGATGGAGAAAGATGCAATTATCCATTTGAAATGGTTGCCTTTTCCTCATTGTGACAACTGAGTTTTCTGATGACATAAAAGAATACCTGTGATATACTTTACTTAGATGTTCATACATGATTCAGATGAAAATAAATAATGCATGCTGTTCAACAAAACCAGTTCAAGAAATTCAACGACAATTATCTTCCTTAAGAACATTGGCTGAATTATGGAGGAGAAGATACCTAACCAGACATGAACATTTGCAGTTCTACAGATTAAAATTTGAAATCAAAAGCAAATGTGATATCATAAGGGTTTTTTTTAAAAGACCATGTATTTAACTTGATTGGTAGACCTTGTTTCAGAAGCAACATAAGAAACAAGACTGTATATACTCTATATTAGACATGAACTTACATATGCCGAACTGATGGAACTTAATTGTTGAGAGCTTTTATGTTAAGATACCAAAGCAAGTTTACAGAAGGAATACTTGTCTAGGATTCTGTTACAGATCAACAATCAGAAGAGAAGAAGTTCTAATCTCAGTTTCGCAGCTGTTAGTTTAAAGACTAATTCTGCATAACACAAGCTATCAAATACATTTTTACTTGTCTTGGTAATAGTTTTCTCTTTTATAAAATTAAAGTGGCACTTTGGATTCTGATACTTTTGATTTGGTCTATATTAAAAAGTTGACTAAAGATATTAAAGTGGTGGAAATGTTGGGTGTAAGCACTCAAACCTTTTTAGATTTATTTTCAATAAAAGACTTTGTGAAAAACTATTAAATACAAATTATCTGTGATAGAAAGGCTGATCTTATTAACCAAGAGAAATAGTGTGAAAGATGCAATGGGAAAGAAATCTTAAAGGCAGAGTTATTATAGTTGGCTGGAATCTCATGAAAGGAAATAAAGAAGGCTTCCTGTTTGGGATGTGAGTGCACATTTCTTGTCTCTCTCTTGATAAAAGCTTTTTCGCCATATGGGCTGACTCCGTAGGAGAATTCTAAATATTTCATAATTTTAACTTGATTTTAATTAATTTTAAATTGATTTTAATTGTTTATGTAATTCTCTGTTGTTTTTGTAAGCTGTCCTGAGTCCTATGGGAGAAGGGCGGCATATAAATTACATAAATAAATAACTAAATAAATAAAATAAAAATACTTTCAGATTCCTAAATTATCAGACTATATGGATAAGGACTTTCATCGCGGATAAATCAAACTTTTTATTAGAAGTTATTTGCTTTTAAGAGCTATTGGAATGGCAACTAAATCTACGCATTCAACAGCTGACTTAATTTTAACTG
Source organism: Arizona elegans (assembly GCA_022577455.1). Taxonomy (NCBI): domain Eukaryota; kingdom Metazoa; phylum Chordata; class Lepidosauria; order Squamata; family Colubridae; genus Arizona; species Arizona elegans. Next base: position 32,172,562 of record JAKOOJ010000009.1, on the reverse strand, counting down.
CACCACTCTTTGCCAAGCCAGGCAAGATGACTGAGGAAGATTCTTCCACTGCTTCATTAAAAGAAATTCTGGCTCAAGTACAAGACTTCAGACTGATCAAATGAGATCTGGCAGAGCCTAAATATGATTTAAAACAGATGCAAAAAAAAAAAAAAAGTTCAATATGAGGATCAATTGCCTGCCCATAAGACAATTACTCAAGGCAGTCATATTTTGCATAAATGAATTCGTTATTTAGCATCACAATTGCATTGGAAAACTCTACATGTGATTGGTACCGGCAGCCCTCCAAAATAATCAAACCTGCCTGAATTTATGGAAGATTTTTTTTCAGAAAGCTGCTTTGTTTGGGAATTGATCTTCCAGTCAAGATTGACTAACATTCCTTTAATCAGGAGAAAAATTAGAACTAATTTCAATTTTGTGCAATTCCTTCGTGATACCACAAGATATGAGATTTTACAAATATTTATCCAAAAATCAGTAAAGTCTCCCATGAAACGGAATTCTAGTCAATGCAAAATATCAATTTTTCCTGATTTTAGTATGAAGGTTTCAAAAAAGAGATGTTTACAAAAGTTTAAACCTTCACCAAATTAATACACTTTCACTATTGCATGCATTTCCACTCTGTATTAATCAAGATCAGATTCACAATTTGATAATGCAGAAGCCTTTATCCTATCTTTAAAATCAGCTGATGGATAATAGAACAGAATAGAATAACAGAATTGGAAGGGACCTTGGAGGTCTTCTAGTCCAAGTCCCTGCTTAGGCAGGAAACCCTACACCACTTCAGACAAATAGTTACCAACATCTTAAAAACTTCCAGTGTTGGAGCATTCATCTCCACATTCACAACTTCTGGAGGCAAGTTGTTCCACTGATTAATTGTTACAACTGTCAGAAAATTTCTCCTTCTAAGTTGCTTCTCTCCTTGATTAGTTTCTTGTCCTACCCTCAGGTGCTTTGGAGAATAGGTTGACTCCCTCTTCTTTGTGGCAGCCCTGAGATATTGGAACACTGCTATTATGTCTCCCCAGTCCTTCTTGTCATTAAACTAGACATACCCAGTTTCTGCAACCATTCTTCATGTGTTCCAGCCTCCAGTCCCCTAATCATCTTTGTTGCTCTTCTCTGCACTCTTTCTAGCGTCTCAACATCTTTTTTACATCGTGGCAACCAAAACTGGATGCAGTATTCCAAGTGGGGCCTTACCAAGGCATTATAAAGCGGTTTTAACATTTCATGTGATTTTGATTCTATCCCTCTGTTTAGCTGCTGCACACTGCCAAAAAACCCAACACAGTTCTAATAAGCCTAATTGTTTTTCATTCTATGAAAACTGCTATAGGAGAAGTCTGAATTTAGCTATAGGTAAAAGCCTCAGTTTAAAAACCTGTATGCCTGCATTTTTTTTTTCTATACTCTTTTTAGTTTATGTTATGATTAGTTCCAAGATAGCAAGTCTTGTCATATTGCCAATTATACCATTTATTTTTAACACACACTACATTTGTTTAATTAATAATGTTTGAAACTGTTGTGTAATCATCAGTGTAGGAAGACAAACAATCGTGCCTTTCATTTTGGAAAGTTGTCAAGTTTCATGATTTTTATGAGGGTGGAGGTTCGTTCTCCGAGCTTGTGAATCGGTTGCAATTGTTACAGTTGATTTTGTAAATTGTATTGTTTCTTTCATTCTTCTGTATCTTGTCTTTGGTTCTGGATAATTCCTGGCAGAGTGTGCCTGTGGATTTGTGAGCTATTGTTATTCCTAGAGGTTGGAGAATTCTGGCTGTCATTTCTGTACTCCTTTTGTGTATGGTAGTGTTAGTTTTTGCATGAAGGTTGGCTGTGTGATGCATTGTGATTTGGGTACTGTCCCTCACAAGAGCTACTGACCGCACAAAGCCCTTATAAACAGAGAAACAGTGACTAAACTCCGCTGAAGATGTTACCTAGCCTGCTAATGAAACATTTGAAAACCAAGCTACAAGCTCGGAAAATGAACCTCTGCAAAAGAATGAACCTTTCGCAAAAATGGGACACGCAGAGGGTTTGGGAGGCTTGCAGTGTGCTCCTGGGAGCCAGGGAGGGCAAAAACTTTTTTTTCTTGTTTACCTCTTCAAAATCTTGGTGTGTCTTATAGTCCGAAAAATACAGTACCTATACCAGTAATCTTGGAAATAAGATTATGAGTAGGTCAGAGCAATTTACCAAAAAGCAGTGAAAGCGAAGAAAGGCAGTTCAGGCAAAAAGGTACCCCGCACTGGGGAAGGGAGGCAGCTGAGATTGGCTGGAAGGGGTGGGGTGGACCCAGCCAGTGGTGGGATCAGCCGGTTCTCTGAACTGTGCAACAAGTTAACAACTGGTTCCCCTGAATCGGTGCAAACTGGCTTAAATCCAGCACTGGGTGTAGTTATTTTGGTTCAAAAAGGAATCCCAGTTGATGTACAATGTTATTACTGATGCAGATAGCCATTATTTAATTCTAGGTGGTATGATATTACACTGCAATAACTACGATTAATGTTTATAAACTTAATTTAAATTCTATTATGTAGCATGAATGTTTCCAACACGAATGACTGTTTTTCTGATAAAGAGATTTCAATGAAACATTGTATGCTCAGCTTGATATCAATACACCAGCGTTAAAAAAAAAAACTCTGTAGGGAGAGAAACAATCAGGTCTTTCATGGATGAATTTAATTTAATAGACCTAGCACTGATGTATTAACTAAGAGAATATACAAATATGTATTCGAGAATTTTAGGCTTGATTATTATTTAATATTATCATCTTTATATTATCAAATTCCAGAAATTAATATTGATGTTTGTTATTGATGTCTGATCATAATGTTCAATCATCTTGAAATGTATATTTTAAAAAGAACAGTAATGATTGCACTTGCTGCCTATGACCAGTTTTCCTATAGGTCTAGACTGTGTATGTACAAATATAATCAAATAGGAAACATATTTATTAAAAATAAATTAGGTCAAAAACATAATTATATAAATGTATTAGAAATATATGTATACTTGAATATGATTGCTCTAGATCCGTGATGGCGAACCTATGACATGTGGGCATGCGAGCCGTTACCCAGTTCAGCTCTCCCACACATGTGTGTGCACCTCCTGCTGGCCACCTGGTCATCAGATCTCTGCTGTGCATGCACGGGGGGCATGCATGCATTGCATTTTGGGGGTTCAGGCATGCTTTGGGCACTCAGTCCGGAAAAGGTTAGCGATCATGCTCTAGATAATTATACACAGAATGGTAACTACCCATGTTTTCCCCAAAATAAGACCGAGTCTTATTTTCTTTTGAACCCCAAAATAAGCACTAGGACTTATTTTCAGGGGGTGTCTTATTTTTTTCCATGTACAGGAGGCCCACTTCTTCTGCTTGCTTGCAGAAGTGTAAGAGGCTAGTGCCTCTGCCGCAAGGCAGGAAGGCTGGAGCTGCCCCACATGCCCTGCACCATCTTACCTCAAGGTCCCCACAGGCAGGCTACCCACGCCACGACATCTGCCTCGCTTTGTGGTTGTGGCACCAGCACACCACTTTGCCTCCTGCTCCATTGTGGCCATGAACAAGCAGAAGAAGGGAGACGGTGGCCACATGAACTGCTGCTGCACATGGCTGCCTGTATTGCTACTGTGAGGCAGGTGTTGGGGCATGAAAAGGCTGCCTGTGGGGGCTGAGGTAAGCCGGTACATGGCACATTGGACAGCTCCACCCCTTCACGTCGCCTCATGGTGGCGGCATCCTGAGCAACCAGATGGAGTGGGGTTTATTTTGGGTGTTGGGCTTATATTAGGCGCACACACAAAAAACCATGATATGGGTTATTTTTGGACTAGGTCTTATTTTCAGTAAACAGGGTATTTACTGCTAAAATGGCCTATCTTTTTATCATTTTTCCTTTTTTCACTATTTTTCAAAAGCGCCTTCTATGTATTTCATTGTATGTATTTTATGTTTATGGTCACTATTTTAAAAGCAATAAAATAATACATTAAAAAATGAAAGGAAATTATAGATAATACAGTTTCGGTGAGGAATAGTACAATTAATCAGCATGCTATAGTGCAATATAGATAGTACAATAAGAATAGTATAGTCCTAGTGAGAACAAAACTAAGATACATCTTAACGCATAAGTTTGATTGAAAGCAGTCTTCTGTTCTAACCTAGGCTTCCTGAGAAAGTAAAAAGCACACGATTAGTCCCAAAAAACCCTCTTTTTATTTCAACGGCTGTGAATTCTGTTCATTCACAGCCCGTAATGAGTCACAAATAGTTTGTAAAGAGTCCGACAGAAGTCTGCCACAATCTGTCAGGATAAGGCTGATAAGCACCCACCTTTATCTCCCTTGACAGACTGCCAAAAACCTAATTAGCAATTAGCTTTGCAAGGCCACATGGATCACAGAGTCAAAATGGACCTTCAGAATTTAAACCAACCAGAACAAACAAAGTTGCTTCCTGCAAATCTCATGTCCCTTTGCTCCACCTTTATGTCTTATGGGAGGGGCCAATCATCTCCAAGCCTTACTCCTGAGTCACCCCCTTTGTCTTAACTGTTCTTGCCTTCTGGCAGCTTTATGCATGTGCACACTGGGAACAGGCTCCCCCTGTTCCTCTGCCTCGCTGACATCAGACTCTGAAGGTTCTGGAGTCAGCACATAACTCCCAGCTGGCCCTGGCCCCATCTCTGCCTCTGAAGCAGAGCCCTCGTCCAAACATTCCCCAGACTCTCAGACTGGCCCATGTTCCTCCCCAACGTTCTCACTGTCTGACTCTGCTGCCAGCTCTGCAAGCTGCTGGCGGACCACAACATCTTCAAAAGAATCAGATTTAAGAGAGATGTGGAAATCGAAAGAAGGGTTAATGATCAAAAGACTACTAAGTTTCAATTCTGGCATGTAGGAATGGAAGATAAAAGATGAATTAAGGTTAAAACAGAGACAAAGACCATCAGGAAATATTTCTTGTGATCAGAAGGAAGACAAAGGAAACATTGGGCTCACTGTATATTTCAAATTGATTAATCCAATTAGATCACCAGTAGAAAACAAGGGAACACACCCTTTTTGTCTCTCTCTTTACATGTGAAGGAAAAGATTTGAGTAGCATAGACTTGAAACGAACGCAACAAGATAACTTACAGGTTAATAATGCCTTCAAGTTTCCAGGCCATGAAATACATTGTAGGATGCCTTGTTTAAAATAGATCATGAAGGACAAATCCTTTCTCCTTTTTTAATGGTAAAATACTCCAAGAGAAATGCAGTGGATTAAGCACAATTTTGAGATGGTGCCACATAATATTCTCAACCTTGAAACAGGATAAGCACTGTCCCCTAGAGTTGGGCACAACTGGACAGGGTAAATCTTTACCTTTTTAAAAGGAAGGCATTTCTAGAACTGGCTGGGTAACCACACTCAGAAAGTCGGTACCATGTTTTCCCAAAAATAAGACCCTGTGTTATATTTTTTGAACCCCAAAATAAGTGCCTGGCCTTATTTTCAGGGAGGTCTTATTATTTTGGGGCATATGGAAAAAGGCCTTATTTTCGGGGGAGGGAAGTTTATTTTAGGACATGTGCTCAAAAGCCCAATTGGGCTTATTATCAGGGGATGTCTTATTTTCGGTGAAACAGGGTAGTATTAACTGTACATTGAGTTGGAGATTTAGAAAAGTAAATATATTAAATAAAAAAAATTCAAAAGAGGAACAAATATATGAAAAACTATTTTAAAAAAGCAGAAAAAACTGCTAGAAACTCTATGTGCATTATATTTAAATATTATTCCCAAAAAGTCAGCGATTCACACGACAAACTGTAGCTATTAAAAAGCCTTCAATTTCTTTTATATCACCAGCAGAGAAAATCTGACATTCATCCTTTTGAATATTTTATTGAATGTGAAGTAAACTTGATATTATTTATCAAGACAATTCATATTTTAAAAGACCTGCAACTATTTATGTTCTACTTAATGGTATTACACTTCTTAAATGTTTGTTTTGTTGTTGGATTGCCACCTTATAATGATTTTGTAGCTATTTTGATACTTGTTAGGTTAATATTTTATTTTGCTGTTTTTATATGTTATATATTATTTCAAACTACTGAGAATTGATTGGTGGCATACAAATGAAATTCATAAATCAATACATTTCCTGAATCATAAATAACTTCAATGTTGACTTTTAGCCAAAAAACCCCTATATTTACTTTTTAACACAAAAAGAAAGTTTGTATTTTCAAGCACTGACTAGATTAAATATATTAACACATCAGGTTTTTCAGATAAGTCAAAGTATCTGGTCCACATTTAAATTTTGAAACATGCATTAGTTGATTATATAGCCACTGTCATGAATCAGAAAGACAAAAATCCATTTAGAGTCAAGAAAAATCTTTAAAATACTCATTACAAAGTAATTGATTTAAAGAAAGTATTCCAGATTCTGCCCAGAGCTTTGAATAAAACATTTTGTCCCTATTTTTAGGATAATTCTTAGAAAATTAAATATTTATGAGCATTAACATCAAAAACCAATCTCTAACTCCAAAAAGCCCAAACATATTTGTGGCTGCTTGTAAACCAAGAAATTAAATACCATGTAGGGTTGGGGAACATTAACCAGTTGGGTTCTGTAGAGATTCATCATGGATCAAATATTATTGAATATTTTTTTATTATTGATATATATAAAAGGAATTGAAGGGCTGCTTATAAAATCTGCAGATAACATTAAATCGGAGGACTGACTAAGACTCAGGATGACTGAATGAGATTGCAAATCTAACTCCTATTGAAAGATTTGGCTAGAAGGAAGAAAATGTCCTTCAATAGGGATGCACACACACATTTACATGTATACATAGATATATTTAAGGAGAAAAAAAAATAGGACACAAGCGTTCAGTAGGGCATTCATAGCTTGAAATATTCTCTGTCCTAAAGGTTGTAATAAACATTTAGATATTTGATAGCTTGAAGGCACTTTAGGGTGAACGTTAAGAGCCTTAGCCTAAACCAGCATATTCTGCCCCAGCTCCAGATTTCCGAGGATATTGACACATACCAATGGTCCTTATCAAATTTATTAAGTAGAAAGAATAAACAAGACCGGCAAAGGTTGGCAATCAGCCCAGAAAACAAGATATGATAAACCAAAATACTCTGTTAATAAATACGAGTTGTTTCTAGCAAGAAACTTACTAATGGCGTGTGACTTAAATAGGCTAAGGGAGTGGCCAACTATCCTCAAGCCTTACTCTCCTCCTGATTAGCCACTCATGCCTTTTGGTAGCCCTGCGTGCTCGAGCATTAAGGAGAAACTCCTCCACTTCACTCTCCCACTTGAAGGAGCCTCTGGAGGTTCTGAAGGCCCTGGCTGAGTCTCTGCCTCTGACACCACATCCTCTTCAGCCTCCTTGCTGTCCAACATGAGCGTCGGCTGTGCAGACTGCTGGCGTGACACCACACAGCCTCCTCGTTGTCGGGATCAGCCACGATCCACGCAGGCCACTGGTGGGCCACAACACAGCAAGGTAAAAAGAGCTAATACAATTCTGGATTTTATTACAGTAGAAGCAACAGTGAATCAAAGATGCATGAAATCCTTGTTGTCCTCGACTCTGTGCTAGTACGATCACATCTGGAATTCTGTGTGCAAAACTAAATATGACATTTCTGGATGGACATGCACATATTCAGAGGAAGAAGTAAAAGCAACGAGTAAAAGAAAGGAAATCAAAACGAGCAATGCAGAAAAATGAAGAAAAAGTTGAGATAAAGCATATAGGAGGCAAAGCACACAGACTCCCGTAAAATAAATGCCGGCGAATGCACTCATTAGAACAGGGGTGTTAAGCTCAATTTCATTGAGGGTTGCATCAGGGTTGTGTTTGACCTCGGGGGCCAGTTGGGCATGGCCGGGGTGAGCATGACCAGATTGACATCATTTGAATTGGGGGCATCCCTCCCAGGCTCCGTTTTCGGCTGTGACAGCCTCCTGTGACAGCACTCTGCCAGCGAAAAAGGAGCTCGGGAGGATGGCCAGCTCGGGAGGATGGCCCTCCCAAGCTCCTTTTTCACTGGCAGACCTCTGCAGGAGGCCATCACAGCTGAAAACGAAACTCAGGAGGGCTGCACACGGCCATCCCGAGTTCCGTTTTTGCTGGCAGAGGCACTGTGGGACAGTCCTTCACTGTTTCCAGGGCAGCCCCGCAGGCCATATCTAAGCACCCCGTGGGCCGGATCCAGCCTGCAGGCCTTGAGTTTGACACCCCTGCATTAGAGCCATCACCCAGACTTTAATGCAGAACCCTTTAAGACTCTATAAGAGTTGTAGATTAGTTTATCAACCTGTGAGGACATTTGCTGAAGATCTGACTCCAGTGCCACTGATTTTTTAGTACTTTATGACTATTGAATATAAGGGGGCAGTAGAGTGCACATAATAGTTTAGGATTTATTCTGGGTTTTGTTTTTTTTTTTACTACTTTGTCTGGTCTTTGACTATAAAATGGCTAAACTGAAGTCAGTTGACTTTTTTCATTCCTGGCACATGAATAAGTCACATGATCTTTGACTGTTTTCCTGCTAGCATGTAGCAACTTATATACTATGTCCATGTAATGTATCTCTTAAAATAAATTTAATTTCTGAAATATTTAGAAAACAAGTTTCACTGATTATTCCAGGTCAAGTTCCCTCTCTTAAGAATGCAGATATGCATACAGAAACACTTCAACCTTAACAAGTATAAATATTTGGGAACATTAATGACTGCTACACTGCACTGTACTAAGATTATTGGTTTGCTTCTGGCTAACTTTGTATAGATTTGAAGCAGCATACTGTAAAAATAAACAGTCTAGATCTCACAGAAATCACAGTTTAACTGCTTCCAGCAATATTTTTGTCTTTTTTTTAATGGTTGGAATGGAAACTAATTTTCCTGAATAGATCATATGAGAATCATTCCCACTGTCATGTGAAATATGGTACTACATATATTCTGATTTAATGAATTTAAAATGCTGGCTTTGCAATGATGAAAATCATTGAATTGTAATCAATCATATAAATTTATTACGTGCATATTCCATGCTATGAAGGAGTCAAATTTATTAAATTGAAATAATTGTTTCCATCCTGCTGTCATTTCATTGCCTATGAAGAGTTGTGAATGATTCAGCTAATATTCTGAAAGTAAGAGATAACTATAACTCTCCTTTATAAAATATCCAGTGCAGCTAGAAAAGGGACTTCGTTATATGCCATTTAATCTTACCTAATTTAAATCAACCAATGAATGGTTTTATCTTTAAATCTCCTTCAAACTGGAATTCAGAGAAATATCTAATAAGGGAGGGGTGAGGTGTCCAATATATCAGTTCTCAGATGAATGTATCTTTCAAATTTCAAAAGTCTACTTTTAATTCTTAATGTGTTGAAAGGAAATCCACAAAAGATGATTTTTTTAAATCATAAATTGGCTGCCAAACAAAGTGAATAGCAGAAGGGGCAATGAACACATGTAGGCTAAAACCTTCTGACACAGATGGATAATTTTATAATTAATTTATTACCATATAAAGTGCCTATGACTGTAAAGCCTGCTGCAGTAGGAAAATAAATTGAATTTGAATTTTTGTCTTCAGAATTACAAGATAAAATCTTGAATGTTTCTGTCTTGAGTTCAGAAGCTGTTTCTGACAGCTATCATGAAGAATGGACCTCACAGCTTCAATGCCTGACCACATCTGGTTTAATATTCTATATTAGAATATTAAGTCATAATAAAAAAATAACGTAATATAAAGCATAACACGATGCAATTTCCAACTGCATCAATGGAATATAGCGCAGAATCTTGAAAAGAAATACAGACTTGGAAAGCAAAGTAGCTTTATATGGATTATGTGTCTATAAAAATATGCATTCCACTATAATCAGTTAGCAAGATGATCAGTAGCCTGTACATCTAAGTTCTCATTTTTCTGAAATTAAGACAAAGCTGTCTATGATGACATACACATTTGGTATATATGGCATTCAATTCCAGGCTGAACAGTGATTTGAGTTGCCTCCAGATGGATGGCTCCTCATGCTACCGGTCTGGTTTTTCTCTCTTAACAGATTTTGCTTGTGGGAAAAAAAAAGTCAAAACAATTTTCAGTGGAAAACAATGTTATCTACATAATCAACATTAGAGGGTTATTGCACAATAAAAGCCTTGCTTGAATGCATCTTCAAGATGTATGCAACTTCTAAGTTCTGATAATAATTTATTTTCACCATATCCCTTTTTTCAAACATCATGGGTAGCTTACCCACAAGATTTACCCATGGTATTTAAGCTTGTTATTACTTATGTGGGTTTAGGGATTTCTTTTTCTTTTATTTATCAAGTTATTAATACAATCAAATGAGTCCAGAGATATTTCACAAGAAGAGTCCTCCACTTCTCTGCTCGCAACAAAATACCTTATGCTACCAGACTTGAAATTTTGGGCTTAGACAATTTAGAACTTCGCTGTCTTTGGTCTGACCTAAGCATAGTACATAAAATCATCTGCTACAATGTCCTACCAGTCAATGAATACTTCAACTTCAACCAAAATACAAAATACAAGAGCACACAATAGATACAAACTCATGGTAAACCGATCCAAACTAGATTACAGAAAATAAGACTTCAGTAACAGAGTGGTCAACGCCTGAAATGCACTACCTGAGTCTGTGGTTTCTTCTCCAAACCTTTAATCTTAGACTGTCTACTGTAGACTTCACCCCATTCCTAAGAGGTCTTTAAGGAGCATGCATAAGTGCACCAGCGTGCCTACCGTCCCTGTCCTAATGTTTTTTTTTATTCATATCCATTTCATGTATTTATCATTATGTTTACACTTGTATCTGTCATAAAATACATGTTTGACAAAAAATACAAAATAAAAAAGAATGTATTCTGTGTTTTTTGGGAGAGGGGGGCTGCACCAAGGGAGACTCATTCAATTTCATTGTACACATGTTGTGCATTGACAATAAAGGTTTGAATTGAATTGAAGCATACCTTGCTCTGACATGTTATGAAGAGATGAGCAAGAAAACCAAGTAAAGCCCTTAAAAGTTCTCGATATATATATAACTTACAAGTGATTGTTCCTGCCCAACAGATCCCCAAGTAATACAACTCTCTGGCATTTACAGTTGAATGAAAATTTAATGAAACTTGAACATTATCATTTGATGGAAAAATAGGATATTAATTCATTCAATTAATGAATGACAGGAAACCTTCTCCTAAATTTCTTCTCTCTTCTATGTGATGCTCCATTGCAGTTTCCTGATTTCATTTTAGATCAGGGATGTCAAACTCGCGGCCCACAGGCTGGATGCAACACACACTGGACATGCCCACTTCCGGTTTAGCAAAGGTGAAAAAAGTCGTGATACCTCATATGAAGACGTGAATTTGACACCCTGTTTTAGATGAATCAGCAGCAGGCTCATACTTGCCTGCAGCCTGCCTCAACATAAACCATAGAAATATAGAACTGAAAGGCACCTTGGAAGTCTTCTAGTCCAACCCTTTGCCCAAGACAGGAGTCCTTATAGCATCCCAGACAAATAGTTATCTAATCTTTTCTTGGAAACCTCCAGTGATAGAACACCTATAACTCTGGGAGACAAGCTGTTCCACTAATTAATCATTCTCACTGTGAGTTTTTTGTTGTTATTGTTTTTCTGGCAACCTAAAGATACAACATACACACACGCACACACACGCACACACACACTCGCATACACAAAAGAAGATACTGAAATAAGGATCAAAGTAGGCAAGACTGCACAGACACAATTATCAATTATGTGAACCAATTTCAGAGAAAGCAATATCAGGAATGGAATGCTCAGCAAAGGACATAATATTAGAAAATATAAGAGCTACAATATTTGTTGTTTCTTAATCAAGAAGGTTTCAATTTTAGTCTCAGTTGGCGACCTATTTCTTCTTATTTTGAAAGAACCAATTTTTACTAGTGGAAACAATTTTAAAGCAGAACTATTGAAGGTAAAAGGTCACATCTCTTGGAATTATGTCGACTGAAATATCCAAGAATCTATAATTAATATGACTGTTACTGAAATACATGTTTGAAATATTTTTTTTTCAAGTTTCCATTCTAAAATATTTTTGAAGAAAGAAAACGTACTGGATGTTTGGAAAATGTGTGTTGGAAAAATGAGGCTTATTAATAACTCACTATTATTCTGAAAATACATTAGGATGTGCAAGTGTATTTGTTACCTTTCCACTCTGTCTCTCAGAAAGTAGAAACGTTAAAATGAAATGTATTTTCAAAGAATGTTAAAAATGAATATAGAAACTGTTGCTGCTTTTCATTAATTGTTTTCAATAGTTTTTTTAAAAAAATGATTGTAAGTATGAATTTTTATTTATTTATTTATTTATTATTCGTATTTCTATGCCACCCACTCTCCGAGGACTCTGGGTGGCTTACAACAAAGACAACATAAACAACATATTGCCCCCAACAATCTGGGTCCTCATTTTACCCACCTCGGAAGGATGGAAGGCTGAGTCAATCTTGAGCTGGTGAGATTTGATCTCCTGATCTGCTGAACTAGCAGTCAGCTGAAGTAGCTGCAGTACTGCACTATAACCACTGTGCCACCTCTAAAATAGAAAAGTTCTCACTGAATGGATCTGTGTTTATACATTAGGAAATAAATGCACATTATTTTGATATTGAAATTCAGTTTTGTTTCATTTGTATTCATGTAAACATGATTATAACTATGAATTTTAAAATACAAATATAAATACAATTTGGAATTAAGTGGTCCAATAATTTTCTTCATCCAAGGCCATGTAGAGAGGTACAGCTGTAATAAAAATTAATTTTTATTAGCATGACTATATCAGAAAATCTTTTTAATGATCTCCAAGATTATCTTAATTTTCTCCCATCTGCTGCTGGAGTGCGTTGAGAGATGTTCACATAACAATCTCCCAAACTAAGAATTATATTACTATATTGTGATGCATTTGATAAAACGACATATACATCACAGTACCTCAGCATACATTTTGGGGTTCACTGTGCTACTGGTGTTTTAGCCTCCCCGCAGATGAAATCTAAATGACTGCAAATGGACTCTTGTTGTTTTCTTACACTATTAGCATAATGTAATACCCACAGTTAACATCACTTAACAAGAAGGGATACCACATGCTTTCTACTGTTTTAAAAGGGCAGTGCATATTATTCAGAATAATTTGTTCTGTCTGGGTTCCATTCATGGCATATGGATATAATGCTGTGGAGATTGAAAAAGCCATTTACTGTGTATCCTTTCACCACATCCCCACCCTGTGGGCTTATAGAACAGCTGTTATCTTTGTAACACCAGGGTAGCTTTCCCAGGCACTTAATTTGCATGACATTGGGATTTCATTCTCCTCATACTCAGCTGCTAAATCCTGGCAGACAGCCCACTTTTACACACACACACACACACACACACACAGAGAGAGAGAGAGAGAGAGAGAGAGAGAGAGAGAGAGAGAGAGAGATCTAGTTGTTCTCTATGTCAGTTTCTTGACAGACTTTCACATAGAGATTGGTTGAAACCTTTCTTAGTTTTTTTGTTTATCATCTTTATTGGCATACAAGTATATCAAAGTCCCATCAATGCTGTGAATAGTTACATTCACTTATTGACTTATTCACCCAGTTCTCATATTGAACTGAGAAACTGATCTGGTTTATACAAAAAAATTACCAATATTTACTCATTTGTTCATAAACTTGAAGTAAAATATATTAATTGCTGACCAACAGACAATTTCTGAGGTTGGAAATTCTTATCTTAATTCAGGACTTTCATAAAAGGCACAGTTGAAAAGGTGTGCACAACTGACATTTTAACAATAGGTTGTTGGCTGTTTTTATGGCTTTTATGTGTAATCCCAATCCACAGATGCTTCATGTAAAGTGATAAAAACGAGCCCATATATTCTACAATTTAAGATATAAAAACAAAACCTTATTGCAATTTGTTCAATATATAAAGTGCATAGTCAGAACTGCCCTTTTTTCAACCAAAAGTTCCCAAGAGTTAGCACTATCAAACTTGAAGAAGCTGTAGCATTAAGTTTATTAATATGTACATTAAGTATATTATTTCTGAAAAACCTTGCCAAGAAAAATGAAGGTAACAAAAAAAAGTGTCCAAATCAATAGACTGAAGGTAATCTTTGTAATTTTGTGAGATTCCAAGCTGTCTAATCATTTTCTGTCTTTATATTCTATTATTCCCCACCAATAGAAGAGAGGGAAACTTTAATTTCATTCATAAAATAAACCTATGTCTCTGCCTGAACATGCTGCTAATTGTATCAAGTGACTGAAGAACCGAGAGTAATTTGGCATTTGTAGATGTAAATTTGATTATACAAGAATTTTTTTGGAGAAATTGTCAATTGCAATTAGCTGGGAAGAGAACGGGATTGGAAATGTGCATCCAATATTATAATCTTTCTGCTTTACATTTGTTAAGTTATTGTTTATAATTGTAAACATTGAAATAAAGACTTGTGATTTGTTGGATATTCACGTATGACAGACAAAAACTTGTAAAAGTTGGGATAAGTTGGGCATTGGAACAAAGCGGATGAAACAAGCCTAAGCAATCTTCTCTCTCACCAACACTGAACCCTCTGGAAATTTCAGGCATGCTTGCAGAAAACCCCATGCTTCAAAGATTTCAACTCCCTTTATTAAGACTTCTGAGAAGCAAGTAAAAAAAAATGATCCTTAAAGAATATGTCGTGAGAGCCTTTTCCTTTTTATTCTTGAGGAAATGGAGAAATTTTCAGGTATAACTTTCTTTATATTATTAAAGAACACATGTTTTATGGCATATTTTTCTAAAGAAAATTACCAACGTGAGGCAAATCAAGTGAATAATTTAATTAGTATGTATTGTAGAAGCCACAGTATGTATGTATTCTCATACAGGAGAGTGAAATGTTAATTTTTAGTTTTAATCTGATAGAGAGCCACTTCATGGAAGAAGATGTAATGGTGAAAACAGACAAAAAAAACCCCACCGTTTTTTAATCTGCTGATAGACTGATAATTCAGAGTGAGAGTATAACATATGAGAAATAATTTTATTCCCCTTTTATGGAAAACACTGTAACTCAATAGTATGGTGTAGCGATTAAGGCACAGGACTGGAGTTCAGGAGATCCAAGTTCAAGTCCCTATATGATCATAAAACGATTCTGTATTGACCACTATCTCTCAGTCCAACAATCTGACATGTCTGTAATTTTATAGAGAAGACGTTTT
Organism: Arizona elegans; assembly: GCA_022577455.1. Classification (NCBI taxonomy): domain Eukaryota; kingdom Metazoa; phylum Chordata; class Lepidosauria; order Squamata; family Colubridae; genus Arizona; species Arizona elegans. The sequence goes on along the minus strand of JAKOOJ010000009.1, from coordinate 32,157,133 downwards.
GTCCAGAGGAATTATATAATACAACAATCAATCAATCAATCAGGTGATACTAAAGACTTATATGAATTAATATTTTGTTCTAATAATGATCAACTTGATAGTTATGTGGAAGTCACATGAAAGACCTGTATATTTCCATTTATGTTTATGATAGTGAGAAACATGCCAGATACAGAGAGACAGGGAGGGAGGGAGGGGGAGATGAGAAATTTAAAGAATAAAAAGTAAACAATGCAAATAATAAGACCAAGACTTGCTGCATATATGTAGTTGAAACAAGTGTAATGAACCAGTGGAACAGCTTGCTGTCAGAAGTTGTGGGTGCTTCATCATTGAAGCTTTTTAAGAAAATACTGGAGAGTCACTTAACTGAAAGGGTCTCCTGCTTGAGCAGGGGGTTGGACTAGAAGACCTTCAAGGTCCCTTCCAGCTCTATTCTGATTGATTGATTGATTGATTGATATAGGTTTCAAGAATATAAGGGTATTGTGGTGAATTCTAGTGTGGATTCCCAGGAGGGAAGGGCAGCATTTTAGAGAGCAAGGGGACAGCGACATTTAGATAGTTTGGTCAGGAGAATTAAGAAGACTCCTCCCCAGCAATTCTCAGAATATATCTTTAGTGAGGCAAATAGTTCCCTTGATTTGGCAGGATTTTTGTCTATCAGGAGGAACAATAAAGGAAACTGCTTAGAAGTAAGCAGTTTCTTACTTTGCCTTTCTTTGTTCTTGGGGCCCGACAAGTTTAGAGACATATACCAGTAGTGAATGGTATTGTAGATTTCTTTTTGCATATAATCATTACTACCCATTAACAATTTTATACTCCAAAAAAATAGCTATTGCTGCACATGGAAGCAAGTATTAAAATTAAATTAGTGCTGTGATTTCTTCAGTATTTGTTGTTTTTTTTTAAATGTTGGAAAAAAATACTAGTTTTTATTTCTTTCTGAAAAGAGATGAAAATATGAGTGCATTTAATATGTTAATTATATTGTGATAGGAGTGTAGAGGCTCATGTTAAAGGCATCGAGCTTGTCATCTAGAAAGCTGACAGCCTGGGTGCAAGACTCAAAAATATTTTATTTTTAAAATTAGACTTATTTATAAAAATAATAAAGGAGGCATATAAATAAATAAAGTAAAATATTTTTATTTATTGCTAAATCATATTACAAATACATGTGTACATACATGCACATATACAGTACATACCATACATACTCTACATTTGGAATTAAAGAAACTGGCCCAAATTACATATGGTTGAACAAATGCTTTGCATTTTGCAGAAGAAATTGTGGCCTTTTTAAGGACTCAAAATTCAATCTAACCTCACTTTTTAAATCACCTTGGCATTTAATTTACTGTTTATTGCCTTTTCCAGATTCACAATTTGCAGCTTTTTATTTCTGGAGTGAGTCTCTCTTTATTCCATTTACAAAGAAAGAAGTATGTGTTTCCAGCTTTGTAAAGTTTTATTTTTTGTAATATGCAGCAAAAGGATGACTATATGTTGTTTTTTGGGAAAATTAAATGTAAAGAATTTGAATGAAATTGATTTTAAAAAAGATATGGAAGTTAACTAAAAATATCCTCTCCTGTGGGAAAGAAATTCTGTGTTTATAAGTTGCTGATAGGAAGGCTTTGAAGGTTAACCGCCAGATGGCTGCATTAAAAGGAAATTTAAGATTTTTGGACTCAAAAACTGAGTAAGTTACTTAACCCTATATTGCAACCGAAAAGTGCTGAATCAAGCCTTTTTGTATAATATTGAAAAATAAATTACTGAGGAGTTTAAAATTGTAACTTAAAATAAATAGATAGGAATATTGGATTTAACAACAGATGGAAGATTATTTAATAGTTGGACATACTATGGGAAGTTAACCACCAGATTGTAAGATCAGAAGCGAATAGTCAAACAAGGAGATCCGAACTTATCAGTAGCTTCAAATTGCAATGAACAAGGACATACATTCAATTTTACAGCTACCAAGATTGTTGGATGAGCAGGTACAAATAAAGCCAGGGTGTTCAGTTCCCCTTCCCCACACAGGCAAACACACAACCAGGCATGCCTGCTAAGATTTTATTAAGCAATCAAACCAGAAATCCTTGCAGATAAGAATTTTGGCAGTAAATTGCAAAATGCCTACCAAATCAGTTTTCACTCACAGTAAGAAAGAGAGAGTTTATCCTCAGTCCGATTCAGTAGCAAAAAGTAACCCACGAAGCAAGAGTTAGCCAAGGTCCAATCCAAATATGCACAAGCCAGATTTCAGGTAATGCGATGTGACTTTCAGGTTTTTAACTTTGACCGTCAGAAAGCCTGAAGAGCAATCACACCCACTTTTATTCCTTGTGGGGTGTGGCTCAGTGACTCAGCTCAATCTCTGGCCCTCCCACGCCTCTTTCATTGCTGTGCATGTCATAAGTAAATGCCTTATTCTATAACAAGAGATATGTATATATGTACAGGATATAAAGGGTTAATTTATTCCTCCTCCTTTAATGTATTCATGTGTGATCACCCCCTTCCTTGACTCCTCCCCTTTGATATAAATAGAGAGTGCTTTTACCTCATGTTTGCTTCTCACTGTAAATCTGACAAGAATAAGTAGAATGCCTAATATGAATAAACTCTTCTTTAATTGAAGAAATTGCTTCTGAATTCATCATTGAGTCTGATCCTCAAAATATTGTAACAAGCTGGTAGCAGAGGATGGTTGAACTGACTCAATAAAATCCAACATGCCCAAGAAAGAAAACCTCAAGAATAAAAAAGAAAGACCCAATGCCAGGGCAAATGATAAAGAAACAAAAACAGATCAAGAAATGATCGACGAACCAATAAATACAACAATCAAAGAATCTGAAGATAACACCACAGACATCGAAGAAACAGCAGATGAAACCGACAACCAAGAAGAGAACAAAATAAAAGACAAAGACCTCAGATCGGAGATACTGAGGCTAATAAAAGGTCAAAAAGATGACCACAAACTCATCGCGGAACTCCGAGGCTTCTTGGAAGAAAACGGAGCAGCGAGAGAAAAAGACATTGAAAAAGCCAAACCCGAAAATACAAAAATGGTGAGCGAACCTACAATGAAAGAAAAAATAACCAGAAGCAAGACCAGAGGTCCCGCTCAAAATTTTGAAAGGCAGCCATCTTTTCTTCAATCGGCCACAGAAATGAACACGGCTGAACCAATCAGAATGCACCATTCAAAAACTCTGGCGCGAAAAAACACAAAAAATAGCAAAAAATATATTTATTCTTCTGAAGAGTCAGAAACAGATACAGAAGAATCATCCACCGAACAAGAAATCGAAACACCCATGAGAAAACTATTTAAAACGTTTGGCACAAGTCTAACAATTTCAAAAGAATCGATAAAAGCCAATAATGCAAAAATACAAAAGAGACGAAGAAATAAACAGACACCTCAAAGCCTGCACGACTCGATCCGGACAACGATGATGACGACGCCTGAACCCAGAGGGCCCTGCGAAATTTCCCCCACACCACAAACGATCCAAAGAACAAAATACTCCAAGCAAGAAAGCTCCAAAGAAAAGAGACGAACCACAGCTGCCAGCAGAACACCCAAGATCGAGCCGGAGACCGAATCATCAGAAGGAGAGCACTACGAGGGAGCTACAGCAAAGAGAACCTCTCCCAGCAGCTTCAGCAGAGAAATGACCAACGTGCATGCGCAGATGAACACAGAGAACTACAATGAACTTTATGAAGAAGGAGAACCTTTCAAGTTCATCAGCAGAATACCCACACCATTCTGCAAATTTCAACATCTACAAGACCATGGACTACCCACAGTTGTAAGTAGTGGGAATAATAATATTGGGAATCTACCTAGTGATTTCCCAAAACTTAGAATTGATGGCATCAATTTACAGGAATGGTGTCAACAAATTCAGGTTGTCTTTATGAAAGAAAATTTATTATTTTTCATAACCAATCCTCCCAAAAGACCTTGGACTCTAAAAATAGACTGCCTGCATCACAGAGCATTCTATTTAATAATTTCTAGCATATCACCTGCCATGTACTACAGTATTAAGCATAATCTTACTGTTTCAGAAATAATTCAATGCATGTTTAAATTGTTTCATAGTGAAAGTGTAGCAACAACCACTAGAATGTCTAAAGATTTCTTTTCAGCCAAATTAAGATCTGGAACCACCATAAGTGAACATTTAATATCCTTAAACAAAACCAGAGCAGAATTACATCTAAGAGGAGAAATAATATCAGAACAGACAATGAAAAGCGTTATCCTTAACTCATTAGATTCATCATGGGATAACTACATATCACACTTAGACTCAATCAATCTAGGATACTTATCCATAGAAAGTCTGTCAAATAAGTTAATAGCTGAAGATAATTTGAGGAAAAGTAGATACAATGCATACACAGAACACAGACAGGCAAAAGGGGTAACCTTCCAAGAGAATCACCAAAAAACAATTGAATGTCACAATTGTGGATCCAGAAAACACTCTAAGGGAGATTGCCCCATGTTTCATAGGGAAAGACAAAACCGTGATTATAGGGGTAGATATCAAGACAGGCAATCATCTATTGATAGATACAGATATAGAGGCTCCCCAAACTACAGAGAACGCAGAAAGGATAGAGATAATTCAAGGGACAGAAAATCAGGATCATTAAATGGATTAGATAAACATAACGATGTCGTCACACAAAAATCAAAAAACAATACTTGGCTCATAGATTCAGGGGCGACTAATCATACAACAAATAACATGAAAATACTGTCTTCATTCACAAATGATAAATTTATGATAAGAGTAGCCAATCAAGAAAATGTTCAAGTCATAGGGAAAGGAGATGTAAATATACCTGGTTTAGGTAAAGTAGAGGGGGTATTGTTGATACCAGGAATATCACATAACATACTTAGTGCAGTGAAATTAAGCCAAGATTTCAACATAAATATAATCTTCTCTGGGGGAAAAGCAATACTAGAAAAGGATGGGACAAAATTGAATAGTGTAGTTATCGAAGGGGACCTACCCTTCCTTGTAACAGAAGATAAATGGTTGCATAACATTAATACAAACACTGATGACAACATCAACATAGACAGTGAACATAGTAACAACAATGACAATGAAGAACCCAATACACACTGTAATCACAAAGACACACCCACTAGTGATACACACAATAACAAAAGACCCAATATAGGCAAACCAATTCATGATGAATGTGCACACATGTTGCATAGAAAATTGGGACATGCAAGTTTCCCTGTAATACAAAAAATGATTGAACATGCTGATGGCGTTAAAATAAAGGATTGTAAAAACTATTTGGAATGCTCAATATGTAAATCCTCAAAACTCAGAACAAACCCAAAACCAAAGAGGGCAACAAGGACCTCTAACCAAATTTTTGATCTGGTACATATGGATCTGGTTGGTCCATTAACACCATCCATCACATACAAAAAAAGATATTTCCTAACTATTGTAGACGACTATAGCCGTTATGGATTTGTTTATACTTTAAAACACAAAGATGAAACTTTCCAAAAATTCAAAGAATTTTACAAACGTGTAGAAACACAACACAATATCAAAATAAAACAAATCATGACAGATAGGGGATCCGAATTCATGTCAAAAGAATTCTCACAATGGATAAAAGACAAAGGAATGCTACACTTCACGACTAGCCCATTTTCTGCTTTTCAGAATGGTACAGCAGAACGAAAGAACTCGACACTGCAAACCATGATTAGATGTACATTAGAAGATGCTGGTTTAGGAAAACAATTCTGGTCAGAAGCATTACTATATTCAAACTATACCCAAAATAGGACCTGGTCTAGCATCCTAAATAAAACACCATACGAAGTGATGTACAATAGGAAACCAAAAATATCACACATGCACATATTTGGAGTTACAGCAGACGTACACATACCAAAACAATTAAGACGTAAGGGAGATAACATATCCAGAAGGCTCAGATTCATGGGATACGAAACAGGCACAAAAGGATATAGATTCATTGACAGTAATAACAAATTCATAGTCTCAAGAACAGCAGTATTTCATGAACAGGCCAACTGGTCTAAGATACATCTTAACGAGATAATCCAAAATACAAAACCAAATATTGAACAACAAGACAGAATAGAAAGAGAGAAACATGAACATAACACACATGATGACAAAAACAAAACATGGACAGGTAACCATACCAGGATAAAAACAGATTCATTAACCAAAAAGGAAGCAAGGTATCTACACGATAATGAGAGCATTCCAATAAGAACAATCAGGTGTAACAGAAAACAATTACCCAATAAGTATAAGGATTATATAATGTGTGTGAATGACGAGACACCAACACCTAACACATACGAGGAAGTGTTGAAACTTCCCATGGAAGAAAGAGAAAAATGGGAATTAGCCATAACAAAAGAAATGAACAGCTTGCGTGAATTAGGTGTATTTACACCAGTCCCTGCCCCTAAGAACAAGACAATTATAGGCACCAGATGGATATTCAAAATCAAAGATTTAGAAGATGGTAATAAATTATATAAAGCTAGATTAGTCGCACAAGGTTACGCTCAAAAATATCCTGAGGATTACACTGACACATACTCTCCCACTGTAAGAACCGAAAGTGTTAAGACAGCTTTAGTCATAGCGGCTATACTCAATCTTGATGTCTTTCAATATGATGTGCAGACCGCATACTTACATGCAAAGCTCGACAAAGAGATATATGTAAGGGCACCTCATAGCCAATGTACAAATAGTAATGAGACCTGGTTACTTAACAAAAGCTTGTACGGATTAAAACAATCCGGCAAGCGTTGGTATGAATGTCTAGTCAGCGTGCTTAAAAATATGGATTTCAAAGCCACAACTGCAGACAATTGCTTTTTTGTTAGAAAGGAAGGTGAATCATTAGAATTTGTGTTAATCTATGTGGATGATATTTTGTATATAGGCAAACATAAAGAAAAGAAAGACTTATTTGTATCCAAGCTAAGTGAACATTTCTCTTTAAAGTCGCTAGGAAGGGTAAACAAATACCTTGGAGTTCAAATCAATAAAACAAGAAAGGGATTCAAATTGTCCCAGAGAGATAAAATTATAGAACTTCTGGAAAAATGCAATTTAAGAGATGCCAAACCTTGCGATACTCCTATGCAGACTGATTTTCTAAGGAATATGGATGAATCTTCACCTGAGTTCGAGAACAATACATTATATAGATCAATTATTGGTTCTCTCTTGTATATATCTAATTGGACCAGGCCTGATATAGCTCTGCCACTTAATTTATTATCTAGACATGTAAGTAAACCACTTATGTATCATTGGGAAGCAGTTAAACGAATACTAAGATATCTAAAACACAGCATGGATTTCTGCCTACTCTTAGAACCCAATAATATTAAAGAACCTATTATCACCAGTTACGCTGATGCAGACTGGGCAGGTGACATCAAATGTAGAAAGAGCACCTCAGGTTATGTATTATTTTTAAATGATTGCCCAATATTCTGGTACACTGGGAAGCAAGATTTAGCAGCGACTTCCACAACAGAGGCAGAATACATCTGTTTATCTAAAGCCTCAAATAATTTAGTGTGGTTTAATGATTTATTATCTGATATTTGGAAGAATCCAATACTACCATTTGTCATACATGAAGATAATAAGGCGGCTATAGAAATATCAAGATCTGACGCCATTGGTCAAAGGTCCAGACATATAGATATCAAATTTAAACACGTGAGACAATTATCTCAGGATGGATTCATTAAAGCAATCCACTGCGAAACCTCAGAACAAATAGCTGATATATTAACTAAACCTTTACCTTCTAAACAACACAAATACTTGACATCAAAATTACAAGTACTATATAGTTCTGAATCCGAATGCAATCATTGTTATATGTCGAATCGGCATTTAGAGGGGGATTTGTCATAAGTAAATGCCTTATTCTATAACAAGAGATATGTATATATGTACAGGATATAAAGGGTTAATTTATTCCTCCTCCTTTAATGTATTCATGTGTGATCACCCCCTTCCTTGACTCCTCCCCTTTGATATAAATAGAGAGTGCTTTTACCTCATGTTTGCTTCTCACTGTAAATCTGACAAGAATAAGTAGAATGCCTAATATGAATAAACTCTTCTTTAATTGAAGAAATTGCTTCTGAATTCATCATTGAGTCTGATCCTCAAAATATTGTAACAGTGCATGCTTCTCCCTCCAACGCTGCCTGGGATCAAGCCAGCATTCATCATCCTCGCTCCCTATCTGTTGTTGTTCCGATATGCTTTTTTCCTGGCTGTTCCTCTTGGCCTTTGGATGGAACCTGAGGCATTACCAGAGAGGAGGGTCCTGGAGAGGGAGGCCTTATCAGTTCCTCCCCATCACCTTCTGAGTCCTCTTCCTCTGTTAGGACAGAGAGTCGGGGTCACAACACAGGGAATGATTGAAGCCTGTGAAAAGGGCACCTGGTCAGTCAACAGGAGTGCTGATTTACCGCCAGGTTATCTGGTACTTAGGAGCCAAAGACTTGGCAGCACAAGAAAACAACAGCCAATGACTTAATAGCCAGCCATCAACACCCCAATCAGCCAATACGAAGCCACACTCAACCAAGCACTACGTACAGAAATGCGACACATAGAACAGCCCAAAGCATACATTCTGGTAGAGAGAAATTCCCTGAAGATGGGCTCTAGCACAAGTCCAAAAACTGCAACGTTATCCTGAGACATGTATATTTGCTTTCATTAATGGGTTGTTATTTCTGATGCTGTTCAATGGATGACTGGGTGCAATGGTTTAGTCTTCAATATATAGATTATTACCTTTAGTATATATCTATGAGTTATTATAATAAAATTATTAAATTCCTGATCATGTTTAATGGTTATTTTGACCAGATAATTTTCACTTTGGAAATATTTAATTAGTTTGAAATATATGTGTTAATATTTTGTTATATAAATAAGGGTTTATTGTTTTGTGTAATGTTTAATAATGCTTCCTATACAGTATACATTCAATGTATTTTTGTATTGGGATAGGTGTATCAGTTTTTCTATTTAATATAATCCTTGATAAAAAAAAATAGTGATGGCAACAAGTGGATCAGAATAGAATAGCAACAAATCCACATTGCAACAAGATTCGCTGTATCAGTGAGATGAATGGAATAAAAATGTAATAAATAAAATAAATAAATAATGGAAGCTCAAAACACAAAATACAATTCTAATACTTTCTGAGAATAGAATATATTAATACTATTATGATAATTACGCTCTCTCCACATTTTCCAATCTTGTTCAGCTTCTTTCACTAGTTTTATTCTCTGGCTGGTGTCGACTTTGATGATGTCTAGCCACTAGGCATTTTGGCTACCTCATTTCCTTTTAACATTAACCATTCCAAGCATACCTACCTTTTCCAGTGAGTTTGATTACATGACATGGGCAAAATAAGCAAGTTATAATTTTATGGAGGTTTTGTAATTTTTAACACTTATTTTACAATATGTATATACTCCTATAAGAAATAGTAGGAAAATTGAAAGAGTTTCAATGATAAAATGATAATACTTTTTCTGCACTTTCTAAACACTACGCATAATTTTGTATTTTTGTTTCATTCTTATCTTCACTGTTTTCCTACATTAAAACACCGGCATAAGCTTACTTTACAGAGAAGTTACTGCACCCTCTTGATCATTTTTGGTGAACATTTTTTGTACCATTCTCATTTTACAATATTATTTTTTTTAAAACGAGGTGTTCAGGGATGTGCAGGATATTCCAAATATGGTTACATCATAATTTTACTTTAACATTGCCTATGCTTAGGTTCCCATTTTATTTTAATGGAGCAAGTCACTAGGTTACAGGAACAATTTGTATTGAGAAGAAAAAATGTCTACAATGAGGCCTGATTGCATAGTTGACATGGTTGCTACCTGCAAATACTGTAGGATGCAAGGATGTATTCAGACATCTCTATGGCCAGCTCAACTTTGGAACTGAACAAAACGCCTGTATTATTACAATGAGAAAGAAATTAATGAAGTGATCACAGTGCTGCAGCTGACAAGAGTGTAGTCACCACAGGAAATTAAATTAAATTGAATTAAATCTATGCAGATACTGTGGGGCTTTCTGGCTTCATCAAATTGTATTTGTGACTATAAAATGTAATTTTAAATCAGGCTCTGTGCTAAAGCTCATTAATGATGAAACTGTGATATTCTTCAGTTTAACAGTTTATATTATTAATAATTATCTTTTCAAGACTCTATTTTCCATAATTAATTTAATTAAGTTATGATTTCATTATCAGTTAAGATAATAATCAGTGATTATCCATGTATATCCATGAAATATCAAGGTATTTAGAACTATGTTTGTTCTTTATTAGAAGAAGCAATTTGATAACTATGCCTATATGCTTTTCTTATTGCTATTCCAAGACAATGTACTCTCACTGTCGAATAATGGAGTGGAATAAAAATAAGAAAAAATAAATATTCACAATCTATCTGCTTGTGTATATGTGCTTGAGCACTGGCTACACTCCCTATGGCATTTAGTTTATATGTTACATGCTTTTATCATAACATATGTTATTTTAAATTTTATTTATGCAAATATTAGCCTTTAATTATTGCCTTACCATTTAAAAAACAAAATCTATTTCATTATCTGCATTTCAGAAATGAGATGAGAGGAACTGAATTTATTATAGAATCTGCTAGATGTGATATGTCATAAGGTCAATGACTCCCACCCTGTATGCTATTAGTAACTGGGAGTTTATGGCAACTGCAATTCATATTCATTTTAAAGAAAACCACAAATAAAACATAAAAATAGTTTTATCTACGAATCGGTAATGCTATGTTCAAAGCCTGAGAGAAATTTCATGCTGACCATCTCGACACACCTTGTTTATCAATGAAGAGAAGAGCCTCTTTACCAATTGATACAAAGATCATGAATAAAAGTCTGAAAAAGAATCTGCTTAACAATCTGAAACACCTGGGCTTCTAAAATGATTCAATTATTTCTGTAACTTTTTCTTTTTTCTATAAACTTGTTAAATAAAAACTTTAAGTAAATCTTGCTTTCTAGTGATGTAGGTTGCCAAGAGTCTAACAGAATCTTTCATAGTATTAAAATCTGTTAGTTGAGAAAGCTTTAACTGTCATAGTTATTGTCAAGAATTCAACAAGCTTTCTAGAACCATAGGTTGCCCAATCATTTCGTTTTTTTACAAATGTCCATCATTTAAAGCACTTACTTTAAATGTTAATATTAAACTATTGGTTCAACAATTCTATTCTGTGTCCATCTTCCATAGTTAATTACTTGGCTCATCTCTCCACTCATATTTCTCATATGGTTACCGATCCAGACTGAACACATATGCTAGTTTCAAATCTTTTTTCCTAATCCTGGAATACATCCATCTGTTTTCATACACCTGTCCTGCCATTACCTCCCACCTCAGATGAGAGATACAGTATGTAGAAATTGAGGTGGAATGCACTTGAACTTTCAGTGCAGAAGGAACAATCTTTCTCAATCTTCACCCAACAGCTGGATGTAAATTACTTATACAAGCTTACAAGAAATTCAAACATAGAAATCCATAACCTAAGAATTTAAGCAACCAGCAGATTCAAGAACAAGTCCTATGCATAGAAGCAATATCCAACTATTTTTGCATTTATTTCTTCTTCTAGTTCCACATAACATATTGCTTGATCTCTTTATTTAAATGTTCTGGCTGGTTGCCATCTGCCCTTTGTTTTTGCAATGATCATATTTGTTATTGTAATTTTTTTTGCTGACTGCATGAGAACTAACTTGTTCATTATTCATCTTTCAAAATAATTCCTCTGCCTTCCCACATCCTAGCAAAACTCTACTATTGTTCCTTCCCACTCTCTGTGGAAATTTATGATAATCAATGTGCACTCCACCTTCCTTTGCTAAAGAGCCAGTGGAGAGAGAAAAAATTAAGCTTCACCAGAGAGAAAAGTGCAGGCAGAAGAAATGTCCAACATGCCAATGAAACCTTTGCAGGGTCCACTTGTTCCTTGGGAAATCAGTGGACAGCCTGAAATTCCTGTAGAAAATGTAAGGTTTCAGGTACCCAGGTAGGGTTTGTGAGAATTCAAGTATGTAGAGGTCAGTGGTGAAATTCAGCTGGCTCTATCCAGATCATGTGATCTGATAGTGCCGGTGGCAGGATGCTCCGTCCACCCGCCCGAATGACATAATGTCCCATTTATGATCCTCTGCACATGTGCAGAAGGCTCAGCACATGCATGGAAGAGGCGCGCATGCTCACATTTGCAAACCGGTAGCAAAGGTAAGTGAATACCAGCCCCGGCAGTGGTCATAACTTAAAAGGTCATATGCAGACGAATGAATGAAGTTAAAAGCAATGATAAATACATTTTACAGCTGACACTAACTGAATTACATAGTAACAGACTGGGATTTATTAAACTTCATATAAAAAAATTATGTACAGTGAGAGAGAGAGAGAGAAAGCGATTTCTGCTTTTATACCCAGAGACATTTGAGTGTACATATAAATAATTTGACAGTTGTCTCATATTTCTATGGTCACAAATTAGACAGTTTTCTTCTTACATTGCAATACTTGTTAAAGTATATTCTAAAAGCTGCAATCTTCCTGTTTTTATATTGGCAAAATTCCAGCTAAAATGCTGTTACCATAAAGAAACATATGTTGATTCAATAAACCTAACCTCTTCTTTGTTTGTGTGAAGAAAACTTGATATCTACAAATGTCAGCTTCAGAAATTTTGGAAGACACATATTCTTCAGATTGAAAAACTGTCTTGGAGATGGTTAGAAAGATACTACCAAAATGACTCATTGGCAAAGCATAAGCTATAATGTGTTAGATATAACCAAAATCCTGGATGACTTTTCAGGTCAAATAAATTTACCCACACTTAAATTAAAAGCCTTAGTTTTGTTCTGCTTTAGAGGAAAACAGGATTCCCCGTTCCAAAAATTGTTACCCTATGACTATATAACATTGCTGCATTCAGTCACCTATAGGTTTAAGCCTCAAATCCTCAACATTATTTTTGTATCACCTTAAATGCAGGGGTAAAATCCAGCAGGTTCTAACAGGTTCTGGAGAACCAGTAGCAGAAATTTTGAGTAGTTCGGAGAACCGGCAAATACCACCTCTGGCTGTCCCCAGAGTGGGGTGGGAATGGAGTTTTTGCAATATCCTTCCCCCAGATATGGGGAGGGAATGGGCATCAACTTTAGTCAGGAATGGAAAAGTAAAAAGAGGAGGAGGATAAAGTGAGTGCGCCCACAAAGGGCAATAACTCACTACACTGTTTTACAGTTTGTGCTGCTTACTGTAAATGTTCTTGTAACATTTCTTCCTGTTACTGGGACCTGAAGTTAATAGAACTCCATGATATCACTGGGGATATGGCTAGGTACTGGTTCCAAATATGGATTGTCCAAAACATCCCATGTGAGGGAGCCTTTTGTGAATTTAGGGCTGACCAAAATGAGATCAATGATAGTGAAATTTTGTAGACAGCTTTGTTTAGGATAACAACCTACCTTAGGATAACAACAATTTTGGAGAGGTGTTATTATAGAGATCTGTCTGTCTGCTGTGATAAATTTGTACAGGGTTTTGCCAGCTCAATAACTTAGATTTTCTAAAATCTTGAGTTCTCATTAGTAAATGGTGACTAAGGTGCTATTTGTGATATTAATTGGATTCCTTTTGATTTGTGATCTCTGAGGAATATATAGTTTGGATCCCTTTTCATCCTGGCTGTTGCAAATGGAATAAGTGGCCACCTAGATCTAAATGGTTAATTAATTAATTAATTTATTTATTTATTTATTGAATTTCTATACCGCCCTACTCCCGAAGGACTCAGGGCAGTGCACAGGACTCAGGGCAGTGCACATGAAATAAAACACATAGATATACAAAATTTAAAATTTAATCTCTCCTACATGAGAAGATTTGCGAAAACTGTAAAGGAGGTAGTGATGTGCTCCTTTGAATGAGATTCTTTACATCGTTTGGTCCTAACAATTAGTATAAATAAACTATGCAGCACTCTAAAAGGAACAGATTATTTTGCTTATTATCAGCTTCAGGCCTGGATATGAGATTAGGGCAGCTTTGGTTATTGTTGTAGATTATTTCTAACCAGCCTGGATGGAAGTAGTGAACCTCTGCTAGTGCTTTTAAAGCTCATGTTGCCTGTTAACATTATTGACCACAATATCTTACAGTACTATGGGAGTTGGTGATAGGAGGTACTGTCTTACAATGATTTTATTCCTTCTTCAGTGAATAGTTCTAGTCTATTGCAGAATGAGAAGTTGGCCTAAGTGTCCCCTGATTTACATCATGTTATAGAAGTTGGTTCTCTTTCCTTCTGTTTTTTAATACATATATGTCATATGCCAATTTGATATGTAGTTTCATTAATATTCTGATGATAGCCAATGATATAGAGTAGCAGCAATCTCCTCTTCATGGATTACTGCCTTGTCGTGGCGAAGGGGCTTGCATAGTTCAATGAAGCTATGAGCTATGCCATGCAGGGCTACCCAAGACGAACAGGTCATAGCAGAGAGTTCTGACAAAACATCAATGCCTTTTAGATTACAAACCATTTTGTATGCAGGAAGATTCTTGTTATATTAATTGTATGCAATTAGATATACTGGGAATACTTTTCAATTGAATATCAGATAAACACAAAGAAATAAGTCAATAAATAATAAATTAGCCTAGATTTTTTTCTCAGAGTTACCAAGTCTGGATTACAAATTCAAGATGATTATTATTTATTTATTTATTTATTTTATTTTATGCAATTTATATGCCGCCCTATCTCTGAGGACTCAGGGCGACTCACAACAGTAAAATGCATAATTCATATTAAAACTATATAGAGTTAAAACCCAGTTTAAAACAGTTTAAAATTCATTAACACCCACCCCCCCATCAGCCCAGGCTACAGAACAACCAGGTCTTCAACTCGTGGTGGAACGAGCAAAGGTCAGGGGCCATCCGGAGCTCCAACGTAAGTTGGTTCCAGAGGGTGGTTGCGCCCACAGAGAAAGCTCTCCCCCTGGGGGTCACCAGCTGACACTGTCTGGCCGATGGCACCCTGAGGAGGCCCTGTCTGTGGGAACACACCGGGCATTTGGGAATTGTCGCTGGCTGCAGGGGGTCCGATAGGTATCCCAGGCCTAGGCCATGAAGGGCTTTATAGGTGATAACCAGCTACTTGAATTTCACCCGAAGGGCAACCGGTAACCAATGCAAGCCATGCAGGAGGGGTGTAACATGGGAGTGTCGGGACAATCCCATCACAACCTGTGCGGCCGCATTTTGCACCAGCTGAAGCCTTCGAGTGGTCTTCAAGGGCAGCCCTAGGTAGAGAGCATTGCAGTAGTCAGGACAGGAGGTGACCAGCACATGAGTTACAGCGTGTAGGGCATCTTGGTCCAAGTAAGGGCGCAACTGTCACACAAGGCGAACCTGGGCAAATTCCCCCCTGGTCACAGTCGTCACATGGTCTATATATTAGATAGCAGCAAAGAACAAATCAGAGTAAAATTTGCCATTAACAATTTGTTCCCACTATTCAAAGTTTTTATATATTTTCCCTATATTTGCTTGGCACGGAAAAAGATCATTTCTTTTTTAAAAAAAATTTGCTCATCATTGTCAATTGTTTTGACAAGTTTCTGTCCACTATCTGAGACTCAGTGTTTATACTAGATGCTCCACATAGATTAAAGTGTTTTTATTAGATGCAGCCTTAATCTTTTGTAAACAAGTTTATCAATGGAGTAAGGGCTGCTTGCTGTCAAGTAGGAGCAGACAATCGTTTGATTATTGTCTACAACATCACACAACTTTTACTCACCCCAGATTAGGAGACAGTTTAAATATATTTGCAGAATGGAAATTTGAAACAATGGCAGCAGTTTTCATTAGGGTATTGTATATACTGAATAAGCTGAAAAATCTGGCCAACACAAGATCATCAAAATTCTTTGAGCCCAGTTTTTGAAATCTTGGGTGTTCTGGGTATGATGTAAAACAGTTTCACACACACATTCACACATATATATTTGTGTGTATATATATTTGAATCTATCTATCTATCTATCTATCTATCTATCTATCTATCTATCTATCTATCTATCTATCTACAGACAGTATAAAAAGTATCAGAACATAATGATAAATATATAAATATTAAACATAGCTTAATGATTCTGATTATAATAGTAATGATATATAGCTACATCTTTAGATCAAACAATACAATGCTTGCCAGTAGAGCTACTATTTAAAAATTAAATGGCATGAGCGCCCTCTACTGTTACATTACTTACTTAACATGTTCAAGAAAGCCAGGAATGACAATAAAAAAACAGTTAAAAGGTTTCGTGTTTTTGCATGAATACATTGATGAGTACATCAATGTGGTGTGCTTATTTCAGATACTCATGTAATTTAATATGGACAAATCAAAGGTTCTTTAAAAAGAATCAATGTGACCTTTATAGAAATTGTAAAAAAGGAGAAGACAGAGAAAGAGACAGAGAGAGCAATTATATTTTAGCAGAATTATACCCTTAAGCTGTCATTCACGCATAACTTTAGCAGTAAGGTCTCATTTCAAGGCCAAGATGAGAGCAGCCTCACAGCATGGAAGAATCTATATTAAAACCATATATTATTAATAGCAACTCATCCAATATTTCATTTTTTAAATAAATTAGAACAAAATATAGATTTCTACTTCATTAACTGAGTAACATGTTTTATTCATTTCCCATAAAGCCAGAGTTCACCAAATAAAATAATTAAAATACAGCAATGAATTATTACTAGTAAATTAGGATAAATTTCTTTTAGGTTACCGTACATTCAATGTACAAGAGTTGATTTTAGTATCTGTCCACTTTCTTGCAACTGGGTCTGTTTTATCTAATCTGAATATTATTCTTACATGTATTTAGGTTGGAAAATGCTTCACCTCAGAAATATGTTATTTAGTTTTTGATTTTTAAAGAAATTGAAAGCACAAATGATAGTATTAATTGAATCCAAAGCTCCACATACTTAATATTTTTTTTTTTAAAAAAAAACAAATAGGATAAGAAGGTCAGCAAAAGTTGAAGCACTTTTGTTGAAAAATGCAACTCTACAAATAACAGCTTCCACATGGTTCCAGGTTTCTTTCTGCTCTTGGGAGGGTTTTTTTCCCAGAACATTTCTAGCTCACAAGTATTTTTAAGTCTCCTTGCAATCACTTGTAATTTTTAGACCTTGCCCAGATTTTAATAATATTCAGTAAAGTCCATATATTCCCAAACCATTATTTTTCCATCATTGTCTCCAAAAGCTGATCTGACTGCTAACAGTTCCTTCTTTAAAATGTTATAGTTTCATTCCAGACCAGTCAAAACCCTTGAGAAAAATGTACAGCGCAAAAAATCAGTATATCCCCTCCTTCCCACTCTGCCTCTTGTAAGAGAACGGCCCTGATAGCCATATTGGAAGTATCAGTCTGGACAATATATCTTTTGAATATTGAAGGAGAGTTTAACATGCAAAACATCCAACTCATCAACTGCTTTATGCTGCCTATCTGTCAAAGCAAATTTGCCTCCTTTTTTGAAGGAGTTAGGGCTGCTAGGGTTCAGCCTCATCCATGAAGTTTGGGATAAATGTTCTGTAAAAGTTAGCTAGCTTAAGAAAAGCTGTATGAGACTTCTGCCATTCAAGTGCTGCTTGCACTTTATGGGATCCATTTGGACACCATCTGTGGAAATACAGTAATCCAAGAAAGCTGGCTGTTTCAGGTCGAAAGCACACTTTTCCAATTTCACAACAAGGTGATTTTTCTCTTAGTCTATGGAAGACCTTCACACATAATGGTCATATAGTGTTTCATCTTTAGTGTACATCAGGTAATGTATCACTAATTTGTCAATTACATCAGAAAAAATCTGGTTCGTAAACCTAGAAAACATCTCCATAATTAAGCAATCTAAATGTCATCACAATATATTCAAACTTGCTATACCAGATGTCAAAGACAGTTAAACATTCATGACCCTCTTTGACCCTAATGAGATTGTAAGCATTGCAAAAGTGCAACTTGGGAAAAATGTGCATATTTTGCAATCTAGGCAAAAAAAAATCCGATATAAGGGACAGTGGATATTGGTCTCTCACTGAGGTAGCATTAAGGTCTTTGTAGTCATGGACTGTCCTCAAGGGAAACTTCTTTTTAGGGTTTGTAAAGGTAGGTGCTGAAGCTGTTGATTTTGATGATCTAATAAAGCCTTTTTGCAGGTTAGAATACAAATATGGTTTCAATGTTGATAGCTCCTTAACTAACATGGAATATTGTCTCTTAGCATGTATTTTAGGCCCTGGGACCTAAAGTGAATTTGCAAGATTAATGTAGGCACAGTCGCAGTCTCCTTTCTCCAAATCTGTTGTAAAATTGTGAAGTTTCAGCCACTCCATTCCCAAGACCATGTGAAAGTGAAGATTCTTGTGATATACAGGATTACAATGGGCTGCTGTTATTCACATGACATGTGTAATTGGGCCTGTTATCAAAGTTTTCCCATCTATTGTTTCTACTTGCATTGGGGTGATCAGGATGACTGTGAGGGTCTGTAGGGCTTTGATTATTGCAAAGTTATAAAATTAGCTGTTGCCCCAGAATGCATTAACACTACAAACCACCTTCCTGACTCTGGGGTAGGGTCAAGGTAACAGAAATTTTCAACAACATACTTTGATTTAGATGGCGTGGGGCCCTCTTTAATGTTTGAATAGCTCTTCCTGTGAGCTCTTGTGAGAGGGGCTGATGTCATTTCCTGATTCTGAACTCTACATTCTCTCTCACTCCCTGCCTGGGGGTTCTTTTTCCTCTTCTGGGGGCTCAGGTTGGGCTGGTTTTCACCATATGCCCAGATTTTCCACTCCAACAGAGTGCCAAGTCTCCACCTCTGTCTTTCTTCTAGGGTAGTGATTTCCTTGTCACCCCTATTTGTTTGGGTTCTTCTCTCTCTGCTTGGTACCTGTCATCAGGTTCCTGTCTTGGGCATCCAAGTAGTTGCGAATCTCTTCTAAACATGAGTCAATGATAATACAAAGTTGGTAAGTTTGGTCCAAAGCCTATGAAACTCCTTGCCTCCTTGATCATTCATATGTGGTTAGTTTGAATTCTACTATATACAGTCAGACCTGAGCTGATGCATCCAGTGAGTCACTGTAACCTTTCTTATTGGATCTCTGAAGTTGACCATGAAGTTCTAATAGTTATCCATAATCAGTTCATTGTTTTTAATTATCAGAATTGATCATTGAACTGCTGCAGCTGTCAGTACCTTCAGTACAAAGGAGATCCATGATCGGTTGGTTGAGAATTCTGCTGCTTGAGTTCTCATAAACAATTTAAATTGTGTTATGAAGGCTTTCATCCTTTCTCTTCCAAATTTTTGTCACGAATTGCCATGAATTCTCTGTAACATGGGTTGTACTACTGAAGCTGCTGTGGGTGCCAGGGCCAAGGGGATTGCAGGCTGCACCAAATTCTGCAACTGTTGTACATTCTTTCTGTTAAATTGTGTACTTCATGTCAGCATCCACTATTGCTTGGTCAGCCATTGTTCCTGCTTGTGTGTTAGATCCTATGGCAGTTCTTTCCATTGCACTCTGGTTAAAATTTTGGTGACTTGAGAAAATTAATATCAGGTATTAAAAAAACCAGGTATACACATGAATGTTCAGATTAACAGATGTATTGATAAAAGCCAATTCACTAACTTCTCAACTAATGATCAGCACATAGTGAGAGTTAGATAAGAGGCAATAACATTCAAGATTGGTTGGACTTCATTCTTTTGTAGCTATGTAAGAATTCTAAACTGAGGCTTCAATTCCTGACTCTGGCAGGACTGACTCGCTCTCCTACAGTACTGCATATTTTTTTAAAACAAAACAAAACAAACATGATTCAAGAATGGAATGAGTGATATTTGAGAAACAGTATGTTTGATCATACTTGGAAGTTATCCTTATACAGCATAAACTCTTATTTGCATACCATATTTGCTGAGGCACAATCATTATGTTGCAAAATGGGTTGGAACAATGCTATTTATCATTTAATAATTAAGCATATAAGCCTAATTACTTCAGAACAGAGGCATACATTTCCTGTAGCCAGTGCAGCAGTAAAAATATAAAGTAGAGTTTGTCAGAGTATGAATGTTCATAGACTGGAATAGACATGGCAACAGGTCAGCCAATGGGGACTGTTTGGAAACTGAAACATAGTATTTGTTTATATGGGGCCATAAGAGACAGTTTGAAGTCTGGGAGTGGCTTAGACTTGCTGAATTATTTGGCCTCTGTAAATTTGCAGCCTATGTATCTCTCTATTCTGTAATGACTTGCTTCTATGAATATTGCTTCTGTGTTTCTGATTTTGTATGCTGATTTCTGCTGTATGGTATTGTATATGAAGAAGTTTCTTATATGTAAACTGAATCCTGTTGAATTGTCTGATTGTGTGTGCTGCAACAAACTCTGACAGAGTTGGCCACATAATTTGTTGCGCCCATGGTATGGGATCAGCAATTGATGAATGCAGGGGTGAAATACAGCAGGTTCTGACAGGTTCTGGAGAACCGGTAGTGGAAATTTTGAGTAGTTTGGAGAACCGGAAAATGCCACCTCTGGCTGGCCCCAGAGTGGGGTGGGAATGGAGATTTTGCAGTATCCTTCCCCTGCCACACCACCAAGCCACACCATGCCCACCAAGCCACGCCCACAGAACCGGTAGTAAAAAAAATTGGATTTCACCACTGGATGAATGCTAGTATTAGTAGTAAATAGAAATATTTAGCTACCCAAAGTACTTATTGAAATCAACTCACATAAATTTTTGTACCATTATTTTTTATAATAAAAAAGATAAAGTGCTGCACTGGTTTTACTAAGTTTTAACTAAATAGCACTTGAATACAAACTTATTGCAACCTATCAAACATGCAGACTCTTATTCATCACATGCCACCCAATGCCTGACTCAGAAGACAGTTTAATGCCCATCACTTTTCTGGGAAATAAAAAACATGGCTTGAGAGAGGTGCAAGATATATAATATTCTATAGAAAAGGAAAAGAAAAGTTAGCAATCACCAATATATGTACAGTATCAGACCCAGCCAGCATGGCCAATGGTGAGTGATAAAATATCTTTAAGTTCAGCAAAATCTAGATACATTGCTATGTAATAATAGCCCAGTTTTAACTCCTGCAGTAAGGTCATAGATCCGTGATGGCGAACCTATGGCATGCGTGCCAGAGGCGACACGCAGAGCCCTCTCTGGGGACACCTGTGCCATCAACAGCTGCTCTTCTGGTTTCCGGCACGCATGTGGTTTCTGGCACTCATTTCCGGTCAGCTGGTCTTCAGAAAACAGCCTGAAAACAGCACAAAACATGCCCAAAAAACGGGCCATTTTTCGAGCCAAAAACTGCCCTGAAAACATCCTGAAAACTTTCCCCAAAATGGCCAAAAAACAGGCATGTGCACGCTGTCCAGCTGGTCTTTGGGTTTCCGGCACTCTGGTGCACGCACATGCACACACATGCACGTGCGTTCCGGTTTGGGCACTTGTTGCCGAAAAGGTTCACCATCACAGCCATAGATATTCAAAAAAGTAAAACACCTATTGATTGTTACTTTTCCTAGCCCTTTATATTGTTACCCCTTTCTCTTTCTCTTTCTCTTTCTCTAACTCTCTTTCTCTTTTCCCTATCTTTGGATTTATTCCTACTGATGTAGATTCAAACCAATAGACCTTTTTCATCAGCATGTGATGATCAACCAACCACCAGGGGGAAGTAGACAATGGGTAGAAGGCTTAAACTTCATGCAGCTACCTAATACTCTGCCTGTTCTTTGTTTAAAATGTTGCTAAATTTAGGTCACTTTCTTCTGCATTCTTCCCAGGCACACTTGCATAAAAGACATGATGGTTGACTGTTCTCTGGAGATACTTTTTTTGCCCATTCTTATATTTCATGAAAATAAATCTCTTTTCTGTTATAGTAATAAAACTTGCTTCATTAATCCTTAGCTAATATAGATTCCCAGTCCCAGGAACACACATATACAGAACACATAAATGTCTAACAGGGTTGTAGGTTTTGAAATGAAGTGCAAAGAAGAGAAAAAGGCAAGTCTCATCAACAACTAAAGGAAAGATTTAAAAAGAAAGTGGGATGCATTCAGGGTGGGATTCAGTCTATTCAGACTGGTTTGGGCGAACTGGTAGCTCCAACGATCAGCTGATAGCAAACCGGTTTGCTCTGATGATCAGGTGGGTCCGCCCACCCGTCCCTGCACTATACTGACCTATATTTCCTTTGCTGGAAGCCCAGCTGATAGGCGTGGCAGAGCGGATTGCCGCGCCTCAGCTGTTTTACTCACCGGGGCTGCAGCAGAAGCTAAGGTTTAGAGCTGTGTGCTCAGCAAACTGGTTGTTACACCGGTTGAATCCCACCACTGGAAGCATTCAATATGAAGTCTAAAATTTCTAAAATTTCACCCAGTAGAAAAGCTAGAAAGACTATAATTCTCCCTTTGGTCATTCATGATAAAAACAAAGAAAGAATCATCTTTATGCTGTACAAAGGGAGTCCAATAGAAACATAGCAAGACAGGAGAACTTGGGATATTGCAAGGGAGAGAAAACAGCTGGGATTAGCTGCCAGGTGAAAGCGAGTCTGTTACTGTGTTCCCATTATTCTCAAGTTAAATCCCCACACTTAGGAATGTTCAAGGAACGCTTCACAACACCTATTTGGATGAGTTTTCTCTCTTTGGTCTCCTTCCTGCCACTAGCCCTTCATCAGTCTTAATGAGCCAACAACTGTTGGTGAGTATTCACAAGTCTAACACAGCTGTTTTCAGCCTAATTGGCTCCATATGTCTTTGGCAGTTTTCCTTCTGTTCTACCTGTTGTCTGAACTTTAAAAATATTTCATTTGTCCACTGAAGGCTAAATTCTCCCTCTCTGCAATATACATACCTGCAGGCCAAGTTTCAGAAGGCCAAGACTGCAAATTCTTTCAGTGTCTCAGGGAAGATGAGCTATCTTTGTTGGCTCAATGTTTGACATTTTTGTCCACCCCAACTATTATATCTTTGAAGAACTAGGTGCTAGACATACAGCTGTGATAAAGAAAGTATACGTTGTTCAAAATCATGAAGCACTTTATTCACTATCTTCTCGTTTCTCTAGAATATTTTATTTTTATAAGACTGAATACTTCCTTTCATCTGCTTCCTTCCCAAGCTCCTCCTCCTTATGTAAACTAAATTTTTTCTAATCTATCCTATTTAGTTGCCACCCAACAATTTATGATAGCTGGTGAAATTCAGAAGCATTAAATGTGGTAGTTTGGACATATCAGTCACATGGCATCATGCCAATTTCCTTATTGATAGCTCTGGAAATCACATCCTGTGGACTGGAAAGTGTACGAATCAGCTCCACTTGGCTGAAGAACATGGGAAAATATCTAGTTAAATTGACTCAACCATATATAAGATAAACAACAGATCTGCAACAAATAAAAATGAAAAAAACATGCCATAGGTTGTTAGCATACCCATAGTGCCTACAGCTGCATATGAGCTTTGCTGTGTAATTACCAAGTGTGCGTTAAGGAATTCAGGTTCAGGTGCTACAGCCCAACCTACCTCACAGAGTTGTTGTTTTTTAATTTTCTATTTTTATTTTATTCAAAATAAAGTTAAAATACAAAATAACAAAAAAAATTAAAAAACCACAAAACAATCAAGGAATTAGAAATGCCCTTGAAAAAAAAAAGAAAACCAACACATATACACATATTATCCCACATATTCGAATACATTGCAACATTGGTTTCCACCCATTGCAAAATAGCCCCTCCCCCTTTTTTGGTATATGGTTTATTTGCAGTTTTCCTTTAACAACCAGCATATTTTGTGGACAATGTAATGACTGGGTCAATACATTTTTTACACAGTGCTAACAATAATAACAGAATTACATATATATAGCTTTTATCTTCCAACTTCTGAGCTTAATATGCTCATTATAATTCTTTTATTTATCAATATGTATAATACTCTTTTCCAAATTTTTTGGGAACTTTTTTGGTACTTATTTTCCCCCCACCCCGCCCACTTGTTGGAGTTCTTCCATATTCACCTCTTTATCTTTAAACAGTACTATTCCCTCTATATGATACTTTTTCGCTTTCTCCAAAAATATATTTCTTCATACAAAGTGTTTGTTGACCCCTATTAAATCACCAATCTTTTAATATTTTAAATATTACTCAAGTTCCACCATATTTCCAATATCTCAGTTTTCTATAAACACCAATAAAACCAATTGTTAATAAAATTTAATCGGTCCCAGAATTATATCTCTAAGTTCCCTGAATTTGTAATCCTTAAAAGCTATAGATTCCAATATATTTTTGCACACTGTTAATCATAATAATACATTTAGATATGGCTAATCACAGACTTCTATTTCCTAGCCTTAGTATATTTGTGGTTATATATATATATATATATATATGATAGATAGATAGATAGTACTATTTTCCCCATTTATACTTTCTATTTGTTTCTATTAATTTTTAATACAATCACAATATTATAAAATATTGTCTCTATCCGTCATCTCTCAGATTTTTTAGAATTTCATCATTTATTGACTTTGTGGTGATTCTTTTATATTTCTCTCTTGAGATCCTGTATTTCTTTCTAACATTTTTACATAGACTAAATGCTCCCTCTGCTTTACCCCTTATATCCTTCTGCTGCATCATTTGGATGCCCATCCATACCACTTCCATTATTTTTGGGAAGTCTTCCTTTCTTTTATCTGTACTATTGTAAACTCTTAAGGAATTATCTATTCAATTCTTAGTATTTATTATTATTGTCTTTTCATTGGTTTTGCTTTCTTGTAACTTATTTTGGTTTGTCTCCTCCACCACTCCTTCTGATTTCTTATCTATCTTTTGAATATTTTGTTCATCTTTTCCCACCATTTGTTGAGGGTCTTCTACACTCACTTATTTATCCCATCATCTCCTTATGATTCTATTCCAGTATCCCAATATCTGAAAACTCCCAAAAAAGTCAATTATTAATAAAATTTATCAACCTCAGAATAATTTCTCCAAGTCCCCTAGTTTTCTAGTCTCTAAAAGCTATAAATGTATACTTTACAGTCTTTATAGTTTCCAATTTACACCTTCCCAATTGTCCAAATTTTAAAGTCTTATTTGTCTTTTCTTCTTTTTCTCTATCTTTTTTTCTTTTCTCTCTTCCCCCCACTTTTTTTATTTGTCTTTTCTTCTTTTGCCTCATAGGATGATCTATCAAATGATGTTAGTGAATCAAATCCTGCTTGGTCCATCAGGTTTCTTCAAATCTGTCAAATCCACCTTTCAATGAACAGCTCAATAAGATCTTGATATTTATAGTTCAGTTTACTTTAAAAATCTTCAAACAGCTCAGTAGATATTTCCAAGCCTCCAAATCGCCTTCTAAGATAAAGTCAAGGTCAAGTAGCCATCCAGCTGTTATTTGTTTTCCCTCCTTTCCTCACTTTCACTCAGATTTCACATGTTGCAGTAATCTTCCTCCAATAGCTGGCTCCGCTGCTCTCCATTCCAGCATTCAATAGAGTGCAAATGTCAAAAACAGCTGATTAAAGATGGAGTTAAAGATGGAGCTTAGAAAAGCAATTTCTCCCAATAATCACTTTTCACAATGTTATTCAACTTTTTCCAGGCTTTCTATGGTTTAAAACATCTTTTAAATATTTCTTTGCATCTGAGTCTTTAATCTTTTTAGTGTTTGATTTTTAGTGTTTGATCCTTCTCCATAAATCCAGTCGCCACTTTCTTAATGGTGATTGTTGACAATTGGAGATTGTTTTTTTATAATTTTTAACTTGGGTTAAAACTTTAGGGTAAAAGTTGGAAGTTAACTCACCCAGTTTCACTGCTCTGTCCATACACTGCTCCAGCACAAAATCTTAGTGTCCTGGTTATCCCAGCTTGTGACAGGCCAAAATGGCCAATGTCCCTGCTGCAATTTGGGAGAGCTTTCTTCGGATCAATGAGGAAATTACAGTTTCCTCATGATCGACAAAGCACCTCTCCTTTCTTCACCACCCCTCCAGGGTGGCTTGACCCCGTAGGGTCTCCCAGAAAGCAGTTGCCAGCTGCCTTTCACAGAGCCTGGCAGAACTCCATTATTTTTCAGCTGTTCTCACTGCGATGTCAACTAGAAATCCCCCCCCCAATTTTTAAACTAGTAAATCTATTTGCAAATTATTGACCTGTCTTCTATATACTATATCAATGATAAAATAGTCAACAGGAAAAATAATAATAATAAAAAGACAAGGTTAAAGTTTCAAAAATCCTCTGTTAACAAACTTAATATAGTCAACTTGTAGAAAATTTACCACAGCATCTTATCTATCCCAAATTGTCCCAAGAATTAAGACTAATTCATTCTAGATCAAATATCCATATTTGTTTCTTAATGCCACCTCTTATCAATTGTTGTTGAATTAAATGTAATAAAATTAGTCTGTCTACCATAGTCAAAGTCAAAATAGAAGCGGTTTCCAGTTAAGCAGGGTCAATAAATCCATTCTCCAATCTCCCTCTGTCCTAGGAAAAAATAATTTGGTATTTCTCCGTTCAGGTAGGCTTCTAGTATTGTAAAAGAATGCAGGCTTGAATTATGCAGTCAGCTCAGTTCATTTTCCATCTTTTGGGTCTGCAACTTTCAAATAAGATTCCTTTTGTGAATATAACTTGTCCAAAGCTACATATCTCTGCATATTTTCTATGGCCATTATTAAACTTAAAAAAAAAACTTTCAAGTAAATTGCATATTACCAAAAACAATCTTTTCTCAGATTTCGGCATGGTTGCTTCTCTGTAATCTGATACATTGTTGCTCTGTGTAACTTAATCAAGGAACAAAGAATGCTGAACCAGAAAGAAAGAAAGAAAGAAAGAAAGAAAGAAAGAAAGAAAGAAAGAAAGAAAGAAAGAAAGAGGAAAGATATTTTCTGGATATTTGAATTCAAGATTAAAAGGAAAATTTAAAAAAATAAATTCCAAATATTTTGCAAATGCAAAAAATGCAAAAATCCTGTGGTGATAGTCCAATATTAGTGTAAATCAAATGAAAGCACTTCACCACCCAATACCACACTTTGTTTTCTTATGGAGAAAATTAAAGTTATTCAAAACAACAACATAAAGAAAAGGAAAAAAAGAACAGCTAGAGTTCAGAAGGGAGTTAAAATAAATCAGCATTCAACCAGCCAGTCAATATTTAAAGATAAAAAGCAAAGTGGAACAGAAACATTAAAAAGTGAAGTTAAAACCAAGACATGCTTAGAAAATGACTTGCCAAGAGAAAGATGGATTTGCTCAGTGACTTTCTGACTGCTCCCAAAGGGAACTGGAATCTTCAAAACTCCCCTTCCAAGATGGGTCTACAGCCATTCAAAAGTGATCATAGGTCTTTTCAAAGTGTTCCCATTCAAATCCAGGGAGCAGCACTGCTGGATAACCAGCTTTGGCAGCAAGATCAGCAGACCATTGGCAAGAAAGAAAAAAAGCCTCTTACCATTCAGCAGCCATCTTGGGGAGGAATCTCTCATAGAGTTGTTGTAGAAAAAATAGGACCAGGAGTATTAGGTATGTTTGCCACCTTAAGTTATATATTTTTTAAAAGGCAGGAATATAAAACAGTTTATAGCCTGCAATGATACCTTTAATATTATTAAGCAATAACATCTGTCTATCCCAAATCCTTTGTTAAAAATCAATAGATGCATACAAGTGCCAAATCCAATCTAAACATCTGGCTGAATGTGTGATAAACCATAATAACGACAATACCAGAGGATATTTTGAATATTAGATACATTTCTATTGATTGAATAGAATATAGCTATGTTTAATTCCTGAAAGCATTGTATGAAGGAATGTATTTTTGTTTGTTTGTTTGATTTATTTATTTATTTATTTATTTATTTATTTATTTATTTATTTATTTGTTTGTTTATTTATGTGCTGCCCATCTTATTCAGAATCAACTCTGGGTGGCTTACAAACATTAAAATCAAAACCAGTAAAAGATAAAACAATAATAACAATAATCATAGTAACTTTTTAGTTATTAAAAGATGGTGGGGAAAGGAGAATGAACACCACCGGGGAACATGGGGTCTTCTTAGTGGTGGGATTCAGCCAGTTTGCACCACTTCAGGAGAACCGGTTGTTAACTTTCTGAGCAGTTTGGTGAACTGTTATTGGAAGAAATCATTAGGGCAGAAAACCGGTTGTTAAATTATTTGAATTCCACCACTGGGTCTTCTGTCAATCGACTAACCACCTCCAGAGTGATAGATACTCCCTTGTTGGGGCCACAGGCCCACTAGTAGAACCAGGTCTTCAGGCCTTACAGAAGGTCAGAATGGTCAGAGCAGATCTCACCTCAGGGGCTATGATGTTCTACAGGACAGGAGCCATGGCAGAGAAGCTTCTTCTCCTGGTCCTGCCCACTGGAATTCCTTGGCTGATGGAGTCCATGGCATGCCCTCCATGCTGGCACAAGTAGGTGGAACAACACCATTGGGGTGAGATGTTTATGCTTCAACAGTGCATTTTCAGGGAAAGGAGGGCCTTAATTTTTTTCTGATGCAACAAATATTTTGTCTATTTTGATCTCCCTCAGGACCCCATTGATATTAATCAAAGCTTTACACAATAAAGTGGGAATATGGTTAAGTCTTAACAAACCAGAATCAGTCACAGAAGTGTCAAAACAGTGCAAACATAATGAGAATCTAAACCAGTGTTGGTCTAAATTCAAATACCAGGGATCTAGGGTAGTGGCTAGGTCAGTCCAAGTCCAGGTCAAGCCCCAGTTACAAGTAATTCAAGCCATCTGGAAATAATTCCTTCTGAAGAATATGACCTCAAACCAGAGTAGTTTTTAGCATGGGACACGTATATTCACCTTATCCTGGGATTTGCCTTCATTCAAACTAGTTTTTACCCCCATAAAAATACTCTATTTCTTAGTCAAATATTTATTTAGTGGGCTGATTTTTCTCTCAGTTGGTGTGGCCCTAGGGTGCAGAATAATATAAAAGGTAGCTAAGGACTTTTAATTGGCTTTATTTCTTGAAATAAGTTGTTCTGAGATATCTAATTATGTGATGTTGTAGAGGAAAACATATATGAAGTTGATCAAAGGTAAAATAGACAAAATAAGCAGAAATAAATAAAATGACATTTCAACTTTGAGAAAGGGAAGAATGAAAAAAATCAATATAGACATGCCTTTATTTTATATTGTACAAGGCAGAGCATAAGAAACACTGGCTAGTTTGCAAGATTCTGTTATTACACCCTAAAACAATAAAGTGGGATTCCAGTAATCCTTGTGATTATTTCTTGCTTCATGTCATGGAACCAAAGAAGGATAGTACATGCACTTTTTAAGACAATAAATATGTATTTGCTTGTTTATTCCAGGTTGGTGGTGAGTGAAATTCTATTAATCTACTGAGAACATAATAATTACCTTGTCAAGAATGACTAATTTGGTTGTCCTTGAGAAGAATGCTTTGGCTTTGTTTGCACATAGTGAGGGTTCTCAAAAATGGTTGCCATCATGTAGACATAGCCAGTTACAAAATACTTCCTAACCTAAAATGTAATTGGTGAGCTTTATTCATTCAATAATTCTAGTCATTTCTGATTTCCCCCCTCTCCTTCTTTTTCTCAGGATGGCTTCCATTGTCCATCCATCTTATCTCTGCCACCATTTCCAATGTGCAAATAGATATCAATCCAAAATTCTGGGTTTTATCTACCCAATATTTTTACTGTTTGAGAATGCCAATGGGTGTCTATGAGTGTACCGCAGATATAATGCTAGATATATTTTGGGGCCTGAGGTAGAGCTACTCATGGTACATGTCAGGTCAAGGTGAACAAAGTTCAAAGGCAATCAAGTTATTCTGCCATATATAGTAAAATATACCATCTCTTATATTTCTTTCAATAAATATGCCGGATAAATATACCAAATATTGAGTACAGTTAATATTCTCCCATATTTTCATTTGCTGTTATCTGCTTCATTTTTCTCCTAGTAGGTTTTCAGAAACCTTCCTATATATAAGTATGAAAGTAGCGTCTGGTGCCTTGGTGATTAAAATCCAGGTAACTGTAGTACTTGAACATTTTCTTGAAGAACAGCTAGATATCTCCCAATCTGTACCTAAAAATACTGTCATCTGATTTATGACTTTCTTTGTGGGATATGCCAGGCAATAGAACTGAGTTTGCAGGTGATAACAGTCCAAAACATCCTTTCCTGCATGACCATCCTCTTTGAATATATATTTTTCTTTCTTCTACTAAAGAAATATTGTTTTGTTTATGAAAAGACAAGGATGATAAAAGTGTGAGTTATTTCTATGAAGGACATTAGATCCAAGAAGAGCAAAGGAAACAGTAATAGTCATTCTGTAGGAGATGAGGTGGTAACATAATCAAATTGACTTCAAAGTGTTTTCTCTTTTACAGTAAGTATTTCTTTCATTTGGATTCTGAAAGAGTCTAATCTTTAAAGTTCTGCTGCAGTCTTATATTTATGCCAGATGCCAAATAAAAGAAAAGAGACTTGCAAGAATTAATGACCTGTGATATTTCTTTGTTTTCCAGAGCAAACTCATCCAAAACATTTTCAGTCAAGGCTCCTTGTAATGATTATATTTGATCTCTTGCTTTCATTGCAGCCTTGGGAAAACACCACAACTAGGAAACAGAGGGAGAAGATTGGGCATTTCATACTGATATGGAAGGAGCAGTCAGTGATTTTTTTTGGATTTTCTTTTGTATTTTTCTCTTACCATTTTTCAGAAATACTCCTTTATGTTTTGCCTTTGCGGTTGGATGTTGGATCCAAAGAAAAAATAGCAACATGAATTTATTAGTCATTTATTCTCTTGTTCTTAAGGGAAAGACGCCTGTAGCATAGCTTTAATTCACAAAATTATATTCTGTTTTCCTGTAGTTATATGATTGGATACAGTATTAAGGCAATTTAAGCCATCAATTTTAAAAAATTCTACACCCATCCACCCACCCATATATATGTAATATACTGCCAAAAAAATAAAGGGAACACAAGCAAAAGACATCCGAGATCTGAATGAATGAAATAGCCTTATTAAATACTGTTAGATTGGTGCAGGGGAAAGAATACGCGAGCAGAGAGTGGTCTGTTCAGCACTTTATTAGAGAGAATCAGAACAGCCGACTGTGCTGCCGGGCTCGCCTTATAAAGGGAGTTGGCAGGCAAGCTGGCCAATGACAAATCTTCAAATCTCCCGCCGGTGGGCTAGCCAATCCGGCATAGATGCCCATATAAGGACATAACACCCCTCCCCTCCTAGTTCTTAGTCCATCTCTCCATTGGTCACATACGTGACGTAGTCGCACAGGTAGGCAGGGCGCCTCCCCGTTCTATCTGACCTGTGCAGATCACTTCTTGCCTTGCTGTCGACCTGTGCAGACGAGGCTCTTGTCTCTCCCGGTTCCCGCCTTGGAACCATCCAGAA
Organism: Arizona elegans; assembly: GCA_022577455.1. Taxonomy (NCBI): domain Eukaryota; kingdom Metazoa; phylum Chordata; class Lepidosauria; order Squamata; family Colubridae; genus Arizona; species Arizona elegans. The sequence goes on along the minus strand of JAKOOJ010000009.1, from coordinate 32,125,215 downwards.
CTCGGCCGTCAAGTGTGTGGGCTCTGGCCCAATACCTCCGGCTTGGTTTTCGGGACTCCACGGAGGCCCCGGAGAATGATGCCTCGGCCGCTGCAACTCGCCACTGATCAGGACTGGACGCCAGGAACCTGGTAAGTCAATGGTTCTTTTCCCTTCTCTCTGTGGCTGGGTTTCGGCGCTGGAGGCGTCCGCTGTCGTCCGGGTCCTTGGTCTCGGTTGTCGCTGCAGCCGTCGCGATTGTTGTTGGGGGTCCTCGCGTTCCGGTGGTGGTAGTTGGCCTGCTCCGCCGGTCTGGAGTGGCCCGACCTTGCTGGGGTGTCGGAGGTCTCCCTCATCTGGGTGTTGTAGGCCTACCTTGTCTGGGTGTGGTAGATCTACCTGGACTGTGTGTTGTAGGCCCACCTCGTCGGGGTGGTGCAGGCCTACCTCATCTGGGTGGTGTAGGCCTACCTCGTCAGACTGTTTTTCGCCGTTTCCACCGCTTTCCCTCCACCTCTTCCGGAGCTGGTCGACATGGCGTTTGATGATCTTCCCGTCTCCCAGCTCCACTTGGTACGACCTCGGGCCCATTGTTCTGCTGATCACTCCCTTCAGCCACTTCGGAGGGTCGCGGAAGTTGAGAGCGTAGACCGGGTCTCCCTCAGTGAAGGTGTGCGGCGGCCGGGTTGCGTTCGCTGGTTCTTGGAGGTTGTACTGGGGGTGAAGCCAGTCCAATGGTGTCCTCAGCTTCCTCCCCATGAGTAATTTGGCCGGACTTCTGTGTGTGGTGGCGTGCGGGGTGATATGCTGCGTGAAGAGGAATTTATCGATCCTCTCCTGCCAATCCCCAGTGCCCATCTTGGTGAGGGCTTCCTTGGTGAGCCTCACCATCCTCTCAGCTTGCCCATTTCCCGCCGGCCTGTATGGGGCAATGGGGGCATGCGGATGCCCCGCTCAGCCAGGAACGATTCCATCGGCTTGGCGGTGAGCTGTGGCCCATTGTCCGACACCAGGACGTCCGGAATGCCGTGGGTGGTAAAGAGTCTGCGCAGGGCCCGGACGGTTACCCCAGTGGTGATGTTGGGCATTTGGATGACCTCCAGCCATTAAGAGAATGCATCCACCACGATGAGGAGGTATTTGCTTGCTATAGGCCCCACAAAGTTGATGTGAACGCAGGACCAGGGAGCACTAAGCGTCTCCCATTCTGTGGGTTGGGCTTGTGCTGGCGCTGGTCTGACCTCCTGGCATGGGGTGCATCTGGAGACCCATTGTTCAATGTCCTTGTCCAGGTTGGGCCACCAGACGTAGCTTCTGGCCAGCACCTTCATCTTCACGATGCCTGGGTGCCCATTGTGAAGGCTCTCCAGGGTCCTCTTCTGAAGCGGTTGTGGTATCACTACTCTGTTGCCCCAGAGTAGGCAGCCCTTCATAGTTGAGAGTTCTTGCTGCTTTCTTAAGAAAGGGCTGAACTCTTCGCCTACTTTTTCTGTTGGCCAACCCCTCAGGACCCAGGACATGACTTGCCTGAGGGTCTTTTCTTTCTTCGTGTGGGCTGCCATGTCCGTGGAAGATACTGGGCACTGCTGGTCTCCGTCAATGTGGAAAAGGCCGAACGTGGGTGCAGGGTCTTCCACCGGTTCCTGCGTTGGGCACCTACTGAGGGCATCCGCATTACTGATGGTTTTACCGGGTCTGCGTGTGAGAGTGTACGAGTACCCAGTGAGGAAGATGGCCCAGCACGTCATCCTGGGCGACATGTATGTCGGTGTTTGTTTGTTATCTGCGAAGAGTCCGAGGAGGGGCTTATGGTCAGTGATGATTTTGAATGCCCTCCTGTAGAGGTATTTGTGGAAGTGCTTGATGCCAGCCACGATGGCCAAGGCTTCCTTATCCAGCTGGTTGTAGTTGCGCTCAGCTGCCACCAGAGTCTTAGAGAAGAAGGCGATGGGGGCTTCTGTGTTGTTAGGCAATCGGTGGCTGAGGACAGCCCTGACTCCATATGGAGACGCATACCAGCGGAAGCGTCTCGTGATATTGTATCAGCACGCTGTCCTAGGATAGGAGCACCTTGATGTTTTTGAACGTGGTTTCCTCGGCTCTACCCCACTTCCAAGGGGCCACTTTCCCCAGAAGGCGATGGAGTGGCTCAGCAACCGTGGCTTTCTGTTTAAAGAAAACGCTATAGAAATTTAGCAATCCTAGGAAAGCCTGAAGCTCTGGTTTGTTTTTGGGGGCCGGAGCTTCATGAATCGCCTTGACCTTAGATTTGTTAGGGTGTATGCCAGTGATATCTATTAAGTAGCCCAGGAACTCGACCTCCTGGACCCCAATGATGCACTTGTCTCTCCTCACACGCAGACCCTTTTCTTGGAACCGCTTCAGGGTGAGCCTAAGCTGTTCCAAGAGTTGAGATCTGGAGGTGCCAGAGATTAGTACATCATCAAAGTATGGCACCACCCCTGGAATGCCTTGGAGAAGGTGCTCCATCATTGATTGAAAAATGCCAGGGGTTGCGCTGACTCCAAATTGGAGGCGGTTGCATTTGAATGTGCCCCATTCTGAGCCTGAGCATCTGAGCCTCCGCAGTTTTTTCGTTGACTGGCAGTTGCTGGTAAGCCTGAGCCAGGTCCAGTTTTGCAAATATGGTCCCACTCCCGAGTGAATGCAACAAATGTTGCACCACTGGGACTGGATATGCACTCTGCTGTAATGCCCGGTTAATGGTGCATTTATAATCGGCGCAGATGCACACAGATCCATCATGCTTCATTGGAGTCACAATGGAGGTCTTCCATGCAGCATGATCAATTGGTTCCCATATGCCTTGGGCAATCAGTTTATCCAACTGAGCGTCTACCTTAGGCCGAAGTGCAAATGGAACCCTGCGAGGCTTGAGCCGAATTGGGGTGATTGAGGTATCTAAATTGAAAGAGATGGGTTTCCCCAAGAATTTACCTAAGCTGCCAATGAAGACATCCTTGAACTCTTTGAGGAACTTGTCAAGTTCATCCTGCCGAATCTGATGGATTCTTCTGATTGAGAACCCTAGAGGCTAGAACCACTCCACTCCAAGCAGGGTTGGGCGGTTGTCCTTGACAATGGTGATGGGCAGGTCGCCCTTGAAGCCATGGTAGCTGACACTCAGTGAAGCTCTCTCCAGGACCCCGATGGGGTTTCCGCTGAAATCAACGAGCCTTGCGTGAAGCGGCTGCAGTTGGCTCTTTGAAATTTGTGGTTTCAGCTTTTTGAGATGCTGCCAACCCATAATGGAGTAGATTAAGCCCGAATCTACTTCCGTGGCACATGGAGTCCCTTCCACGTGCACCGTCATGATAAACTTTGTGACATTGTGGTCATCGGTGTGGCAATGGTGGTTTGGTGGACCGCTCTGCTTCGCGGGTACCCGTCTCCCTCGTGCCTTGGTTCATAGGACCGTCTGGATGTCCTCTGGTGATCGCAGTTTTCCGGCTTGGCTTTCTCCCGGACTGGTTCTGGAGCTCTGCAGGCTTCAGCGATGTGGCCTTTTCGTTGGCAACGGCGGCAGGTTGTATGACTCCACCGGCATCTGGCTCTCACGTGGTCTCCGTTGCAGCTGGCACAGTTCTCCCGTCGGTCGCCATTTTGTGTGGTTTCGCATCTTGGTGGTCTGGAGACCTTATGGACTACCATTTCCTCATCTGACTCGGATCCCGCGGTGGATTCCTCGGATGAGGTCTGGGGAGTTTTCTTGATTCTGTGGACTGCCTTGGCTCTCCGCAGTGCTGCCACGACATCCTTTATGGATTCGCCCTCCTGTTGATTCCGTTGGCTGAAGGTTAATCTGTTCACCATCGGTATGCCAGTTGGGGCATAGTCTTCCTGGAGAACGTCTTGGAGGTCACTCCATGCCATAGTCTCGATGTCCTGGGGTGCCACGAGGTCGATGGCCATCTCCAGGACTGCCAATCCGCAATGTGCCAGGAACAAGGCTCATTTGCGGTTGTCCTCCAGGTCTTCATAGCCATTGCCGGTCAGGAATTGGCGGAACCTAATCATATAAGCTTTCCACTTCTCCTGATCGGGGTTGAATGGTGCAGTGAGATTTGTGGCGCTGCCATGGTTCTCGTACAATATTAAGGAAATCTGAAGCCTTTATTCTAGATATTATAGACAAATTTATTGAAAAACAGTTTGGGATGTTGTTTCTCTACATGGTAACTCTAAAGTGCGAGGATTGTTTATGCTAAGGATTGGAAGGAAAAGGGGATGCCGACGGATAAAGAGTGGACTTTAAAATTATTGAATTGGCAGAGATGGCGAAATTAACTACATTGATTAGGGACAATGGATTAGACAAGTTTATAAAAGACCGGAAGCTATTTGTGGACTTTCTGTATGTTAAATACAACACAATACAAATACAACAAATGGTTAAATGATTAATAGAGGGATTTGAAGATTAGTTTTATCATTGGGTTAATATAGTAGTTATATCATATTAGATAAATATAATAATGACAATGCAGAAAATATTTAAAATACAATATTAAGGTAATACAATATTAAGGTATGAAGCATGACCAATGGTAAACTAATTACACAGCTTCAGGTTTCCTTAATATTGCATTTTAGATATTTTCTGCATTGCCACTGTTATATTTATCTAATATAATTTAGCATACTTACAAGACATAAAATACATCTGGAATTTGATTGCATTTCCAGCATTTGTTGGAAGTCCCTCTATACAATCCAGAATCAAATATCAGCAATACATCATTTTATAAAGGTTTTCTTTCAAACTGTAATTCAAAATAAATTTTAAATCATTGGTCCATATGCTCTCCCTTTGTTCTAACATTATAACAATTTTTGCCCATTTTACCATACAGTGTTTAACATATTCATCTTCCAGATTTATGTTAAGTAACATTTTATAAAGTTTAGCAATCAGGTGGTCATCACCAGAACATAAATTCATATTCAGTTCAGATTTGTCTCCTGCAAAAATAAATAGCGGTGTTTTTATAAAGTTTAAATCTTTTAAGAATTCTCTAATAATAAATGGACCATCAATTTAGAGGCAACCGTTTTTGATAACTTAAACAACAGGGGTTCTTTTAACATAAAATATTCTTTGCTGTTGCACATATTTCATTGGCAGAAAGAATTTTCTTTCACTAACAAAGATTTATAGACTACTCAGTGAAAGATATAAAAAAATAACTTTAATTCTTGAACCAGTTATAAATTTATTATTGCATGCTAGCTAAATAATAGCAGATAATGGTGATGGGACGGAAGTTCCATAAATGTTTTTGCTTCTAAAACCTCGTTGCAAACTCTTTGACCGGAACTTGCTACATCAGTTCTTAGGATGTACAGTATTGACTCCATATTTTCTTACTTAGTGGTAGTTTCCTCTTATCACTTCTCTGTGGATAGAAAATCTTACTTCAAGAGCCTTTTCAACTGCCACTCTTGGGAGATCCATCACTTGTAAGAGCAGTGGTGCAGTGGTTAGAGTGCAGTACTACAGGCTACTTCTGCTGATCACCCGCTGCCAGCAGTCAAATCTCACCAGGCTCAAGGTTGACTCGCCTTCCATCCTTCTGAGGTGGGTAAAATGAGGACCCAGATTGTTGGGGGCAATATGCTGACCCTATAAACTGCTTAAAGAGGGCTGTAAAAGCACTGTAAAGAGATATATAAGTCTAAGTGCTATTGCTATTGTAACTTTTTGCTTTCATGAACAAAGTTTGGGTCTTTTGCTAGATCAGAACCCTCCTAGCTTAAAACAGTAGTATCTTTCTGCTTCTAAAGGCTGATGGAACATTATCACCTCTTAAGGAACACCATATATGCTTGTAAAGGTAGTATACCGCAATGAAATAAATTTCTTAATTTTGCTGTACAATCTGTAAAAAAGAATAATAAATTATAAAATTTGCTGATTCATATTTGTTCAACAATTTTACAAGATACTAAAACGGAAGCTATGAACTAGAAGTCAATGGAAACCTCCCCACTATTTTAACTACACTGTCCTGTGATATTGAATTGTGTGGCCATTGACCCATGAAAACAGTGCTTATCAGGTGTGCCATATTTTAATTTTGTTCCAGAATGTATTTTTATAAATGCCCATGTTCTTTTGACTTATATATAAATAATTGGAAAGATAACAGGAAGATAACAGAAAAGGGCAAAACTGTCTTTTTAATATTAAAAGAATAAAAAATAAAATAAAATAAAACTGTGCTCTAATTATGGAAGGGAGTTATACGTATTGATTAAATATTTAGACAATTCTGCCTTACAGAACTTCAGAATATGAAACTATTTTTAAAATGTTTAAATATTTAATTATTACTTATATTCCCCCAGCCCAAATAAATCCTACTATTATAGAAGTATCACTTTATATTTAGAATTTTCCGAGATCAATTCTATACAGGAGTCTATACAAGAGTCTAAGGAGGAATGTTATGCTCCAAACTGGAATGTTATTTTTAAGTTTCTTTGGACAATGAAAGGCAGGAAATGCTTATCACATTCACAGATAACAAAATCCTGAACAGGATAGCTAAGATTAAAGGAAACAGTAAATGACATATATATTTCATTATATGTAATAAAATTTAACAAAATATCAAAATAACAAAAACATTGGGTCAACACAGATAAGAGGATTAGGTTCTCATCTCTGTTATCCAGTTTTCAGAGGTGGAATCCTCAATACCCAAACAGAAGCCATATGTAAGTCTAAGTGCTATTGCTATTATAAAAAGAGGAGCTTGATAAGTATAACTACTTATGTGGTGGCAGAGTTGCTGAATACATTTAAGTAGACGTTTAGCCATTTAAGTAACTATTAATTTCATGTGCATTCCTGTTTGTATAGCCCTGTGGTGGAATTCATTTTTTTTTACTACTGGTTCTGTGAGCGTAGTTTGGTGGACGTGGTGTGGCTTGGTGGGTGTGACAGGGGAAGGATACTGCAAAATCTCCATTCCCACCCCAGAATGCAAAATCCCCATTCCCTTTCCACTCCAGGGGGAAGGATATTACAAAATCTCCATTCTCACCCCACTCTCAGCCAGCCAAAGGTAGTATTTGCCAGTTCACCAAACTACTCAAAATTTCCACTACTGGTTCTCCAGAACCTGTCAGAACCTGCTGAATAGCACCCCTGATATAGCCCCTTCCAAATACATTATGAGAAAGTGGATGAAGAATTATTTTGAAGTTAATGCTATTTATTCTTATTGATATGGAATTGACTAAGTTAAAGATATAACTCGGGTTAATTTGGCTGAAGCTTTTTTTCCTCAGTTCCTAAATAAACATCTAGACTTTACAATCTTGCATCTTTATTATTATGCATGTGAAAAAGCCAAATGCTTCACAAATATTTCTTTTACTAGTATTTGCATTTATTTAGATATTTAATTTGCTGATGTTTCCTGATTTTATTTATTTATTTAGAATAGAATAGAATTTTTTATTGGCCAAGTGTGATTGGACACACAAGGAATTTGTCTTGGTGCATATGCTCTTAGTGTACATAAAAGAAAAGATACGTTCATCAATAATCATAAGGTACAACACTTAATGATAGTCATAAGGTACAAATAAGCAATCAGAAAACAATAGTTGAAGTTGAAAGAGATGGGTGATGGGAACGATGGGAAGCTTAATAGTAGTGTGGCAGTGATGGGTTGCCCACGGTTCGCACCGGTTCTATAGAACCGGTAGTAAAACCAGCGGGAGGCTCCTCTAACTGACCCCAATGTCATCAAAACGCTTCTGCGCGAGTGAAGCAAGTGCGCGTGGCTCCGCTGCAAACCGGTAGTAAAGGTAAGTAGAACCCACCCCTGTAGTGCAGATTTAGTAAATAGATTGACAGTGTTGAGGGAATTATTTGTTTAGCAGAGTGATGGTGTTCAGAAAAAAACTATTCTTGTGTCTAGTTGTTCTGGAGTGCAGTGCTCTATAGTGTCGTTGTGAGGGTAGGAATTGAAACAGTCTATGTCCAGGATGTGAGGGGTCTGTAAATATTTTCATAGCCTCCTTTTTGACTCTTTCAGTATATGGGTCCTTAATGGAAGGCAGGTTGGAAGCAATTGTTTTTTCTGCAGTTCTAATTATCCTCTGAAGTCTGTGTCTGTCTTGTTGGGTTGCAGAACCAAACCAGACAGTTATAGAGGTGCAGATGACAGACTCAATAATTCCTCTGTAGAACTGTATCAGCAGCTCCTTGGGCAGTTTGAGCTTTCAATTTAGCTTGCACTTTTAAAGTTGGAAGTTTCTTCGGGAACCAGGAGCTGTAAGTGTCAACTACATTGACAAGAGAATGATGAACCTGGTGTCACACTAATAGAGGTCTTGACCTTTCATACTTTTGTCATGATATGCAAGTCACAAAATTTGGGTCATGATGTTACTATACTTTGGTCAATTGCTCCATGGATGCCTATGCCACTGATTGAATACAATTTGAAGTTTTTCTACAAAAGATACCTTGTCCAAATTATATTTTCTTCCAACTAATTTTGTCCCAAGGCAACTACAAAATATGTCATTAATAATTCACAAACACACAGACAACAAATGACAAGTTGAAAAAGTGAAATCCTAGGCTTTAATGGTATAAAAGAACACCAGAGGGAGCACTTTGCCTGCTGTTGAGTTGCCGAGCATGAAACCCTGTGCATAAATATCTGCAAAGAAGTTGAAAACCAACAAAACTTTATTTCTATCTAGCTTACAATTGCTGATTTGACTGTGCTTTTCTAAATAAAAAGGCTCCTTCCAGACAAAAGCAACCAGAGAATTTTGCAGGAGTAGAATAATTGTTCTCATTCTATTGATGTTCTACTTGTTTCAAAAAGAGTCCCAATAAACTGGAAGGAAGAAGGAAACTGCAATGGAAAGAAACAACAATTTTCAAGTGGAGAATTATAACGGTGAATCATTTCACCGTTCAACTGGCCCACCATTCAACTGGCCCAGAAGATACTGGGCCAGTTCTGCCTGTTATCATCTCCTGTGATGTATGTTGTGGCTGCTGACTGTAGTCCTAACATTTATTTGTTATACTATGATGCCAATTCTCTCTCCCCTTCAATTCAAGTTAGGGTTCCTTTGAAAATTTATTCTGCAGCAGCGTTTTTTATTTCATAAGGTTATTATTCTTATTCTTGTAAAGATAAACCCGTCCAGTATATTTTCCATTTTTTGTTTTTGTTCTTATATGCCGTCTAAACTTTACACACACACACACACACCAATTATAATTGTAAAAATACTTGTAAAATGATGGGGATGTGTGTACACCCACACAACATTGGTCTCTAACTTCAATACACAATGACCAACAACCCATCTGGAAATTTCTACATGATTTCCTGATACTCTTCCGTATCTATGTTTGGTTAAAGTTCAGTCTTTTAGCTCATTTGTAGTCTCTGCTTTCAATTGAGCTCAACTTCATAAATCATAAAATAGTAAGAGAGACAATATATGAAATCAAGGAGAATTTTTAGTCAGATTAATTTGATGGAGAGTTCACATATCCTTAAATCTTTCTCCTTGAAATAAACATGCAGCTTTCTTACCAGCTGCTTTGGAGCAGTAGTAGCCACACCAGAGTTGGGGGGAACAACATTACTGACCTCATGCCTTCCCTTCCCTACTAAAGGAGCAATCAAGGCTGCTCTTTACCTGCTATCTCCCCATGGAGCATTGTGGAAATTCCCGCCATTCATTAAAGCTAGCTCTGTCCTTTGCGGTCAAGTGACAATCAAAAGAGCAGGTGCATTCTTAAACATTTATTTATTCCACTCTCCCACTGAGTGGCACTGTGGGAAAGAGGGAGTGCTCAAATGCCACCAGCAGCTGTTCTTTGGCATCACACCTGCTGTTGGGCCACCCACTTGAAGGCACAGCAGCCAAAGCACCATCCATCGTCTCTCTCGTGCAGATCCTAGACCTTGCAGTGGCCTCCCAACACTCATTTCACCTTCTGAGGAGAAGGGTGTGGGAGAATATGCTATGAAGCCACCGAAGAAGCTTTTGAAGACTGCCTGGTGTCTTCTTCTCAATTGCCCTTATCTGGAGAAACCAAACTGCAGCACCTCATAAGAAAGAAGACAGTCTTTACTACGAAAGGTTCTTTCCCAGATTTTAGAGGCAACTACAGCCATCGCCTTCTGATTTTTTCTTTTTTTTTTTAACTAAACGAGGCTGAGAGCTGTGAATAACTGGAGACCCCTCCACCAAAGACAGAATGCATCACTTTCACTCCCTCCCTTAAGCACTGATCCTCGTCCGCAGGGAAAAAAAAATTGACCAACAGAAGAGTGTACAGTATGCACGGAATGGATGATGGGAACTGAAATCCTACACATCTGGAAGCAGCAGTTTAGGTAAAACTTGTACTGTTGTGCGAGAAAGCATCTTCGGCCAAACTTTTTATTCTCGAGCGGGTCCTGTGAGATTATTTAAAGCAATCCACCCCTTTCCAACGGAGAGGAAATAGTTAAAATTAAATCCGCGTCGCCCCTTCCCAGACATGCTTGCTTAATAATCCCTTTCGGATTTATTGTTGATTGCGGCCATTCAATGTGGATTTACCCCCCCCCCCCCCATCCTTTCTTTTTCTCTCTGCGCAAAGCTGACATCTAAGCAGGGACGCGGACAGACTCCTCAGTTTCCCGGCCCCGCTTCTGCCAAAAAAAATAAAATAAAAGCCCTAGCAGACCAGATTTCCCCGTCTCCGCCTCGTGCCCCCCCCTCCCCAAGACTGCCAATTTATCTGATTGACACCCTGTAGAGCCATTGGGCCTCAGGTCAAAAAAAGGGGAGAGCTTCTCGAAGGCAGGAGATGAAGAGGCGGAGACTCGATTTACTCCGACTCAATGAAAAGAAAGGTGGGCGGGGTGGGAGATGACAGACCAATTGGAGGCGGAGATGCAGATAGCGCGGATCCGCAGGGGGAGGGGGGGGAGTCGCCTCTGAAAGTAAAGAGGGAAGAGCTCAATGAGTACCGTACAAAGTTTCTGCCTGGCTCGCTGCTGTGCGGTGTGTGCGGGCAGGAGGCTCCCCCCCCCTCCGCGCGCCTCCTTTCTTTTCTTCCCGCGGAATCAAGCAGCTCATCTGAGGGTCCGAGGGGGCTCGCAACGCCGAAGCGGGAGGCTGCATTTAATGCCCACCAAGGCAAACCTTCGGGATTACAAAAGTGGGCAACTGATTTTAACAGAATAAAGGACCGGTTGCTTTCCTTCCCTCCCCGCTTCATGCTTCCTTTCTGTCTGGCTCTCTCGCCATCCTCGTTGGGATCCCTGCCCTGCCCTTCACTTTCTTTCATTCTTTTTCTTTTCTTTTCTTTTTCTTTTTACACTCTTCCCTTCCCCCCCTCCCTCCTCCCGGAGAGAAAACGCTGAGCTCAGCGGATTTGCAAAAGCGGCTCTCGCTTGTCAAGAGCCCAGCCTGGACCCGAGCTGGGGCTGCCGAAGGAGGTACCGAGGAGCGGCTCGCTTTAGCTGAGGCGAGAACTTTTGTTTTTAACAATGCCCGGCAGCAGCCTGGACTTGCGCGTACGTCCCCAAAGTCTTCGACCGGCGGCGGCAACTCAAGCTTCGGCCGGACGGAGAAAGAGAAAAGTAAGCTACGGAGCAGCAGCAGCAGCCCGTAAGTGAAGGAGGGACTGCTGGCACTTCTCCCCTTTGGAAAGCGGTTTCAGTTGCCCGCCAGCAAAGCCGGGAGACAGGAGGGAACTCGGCTCAAATAGTCTCCCACTCACCGGGCATTTTGTGGAAGGAGAACCGGCTACCTGTCCTTTTGCGCCGACCTCGGGAGGGAGGGAGGGGGGGCTGCGGAGTGTTGTCGGGCATGCAAACGCTCCCCGCCCGCACAAGTAGCTTGAGGAGGGGACCCGGGATCAGCCTGCCTCTCCTCAGGAGGCAGCGGCGGCGACTCCTGGACCCTCGGCCGACTCTTCGCATTGTGCTGGCCTTCGTACGCAGCGGAGAGAGAGGGAGGGCGAGAGATGCCCGCGGTGGCTGAGGCGTTGACAGCCCTTCACTTCCACCTGAGCGCTCCTGGTAATGTGGATTGACGCTGCTGGCCCGACGCTCGCTGGACTTTCCGCCTTGCTGGGTTGGTTTGTTTTGGTTGGCGGGCCGACCTGGATTGTGGCTGTTAGACGGATTTGCTTCACTTTCCCACGTTGTCCCTCGTCTGCATCATGGGCTGCTGGGAGGTGGGCAGCGCCTCTTCTACTTTGCTTCCCTGCCTTGTGGTCTTCCTGATGCTGCCGCTTCGTGCCTCGACTGAGCCCAGGCAACTTTTCAAGGTTTTGGAAGAGCAGCCGCCGGGCACCTGGATAGGTACCATTGCCACCCGTCCAGGCTTCACCTATCGCTTAAGTGAGCACCATGCTCTTTTCTCCATCAATGCTACATCCGGAGATCTGCACACACTTGCCACTATTGACCGGGAGAGCCTGACTAATGATGTGATGGATCTTGTGGTGCTTTCCAGTCAGCCGACATATCCGAGTGAAGTGCGCATCATGGTGCTTGACCTCAACGACAATGCACCTGTCTTCCCAGATCCTTCTATTGTGGTGACTTTCAAGGAGGACACAGGTAGCGGCCGACAGCTTATCTTGGACACAGCTACTGATGCAGACAGTGGGACCAATGGGGTGGACCACAGCTCTTACCGCATTGTGGATGGCAATGAAGAGGGCCGATTCCGACTTAACATCACTCTTAATCCTAGTGGAGAAGGGGCCTTCCTGCACTTGGTCTCTCGTGGTGGGCTGGATAGGGAAGCTACTTCTGCCTATCAGCTTCTGGTGCAGGTAGATGACAAAGGGGAACCTCAGAGACATGGATTCCTACAAGTCAATGTTACTGTTCAGGATATCAATGACAACCCACCTGTTTTTAGCCAGACTCTCTACCAAGCTCGAGTGCCTGAGGATGCACCAGTTGGGGCCAGTGTTCTTCAGGTGACGGCAGCAGATGCTGATGAGGGCACCAATGCTGACATCCAGTATCGTCTGGAAAGGGCAGAGAGTACTGGAGGAGATGGAAGTGGGATGCTTCCTTTTGAGGTGGACCCTGAAAGTGGGGTCATCCGTATCCGGGATGTTCTGGACTATGAATCTCAACGGCAGTATTCACTAACAGTTCAGGCTATTGACCGTGGAGTACCAGCTTTGAATGGCCGTGCTGAAGCGTTAATCCACCTGCTTGATGTGAATGATAATGAGCCAAGGGTCAAATTTCGCTACTTCCCAGCCACCTCCCGTTTTGCCTCTGTAGATGAGAATGCAGCACCTGGCACAGTTGTGGCATTGCTGACTGTGAGTGATGCTGATTCACCAGCAGCCAATGGGAATATTTCTGTATCCATCTTGGGTGGGAATGAACAGCGCCATTTCGAGGTCCAGAGCAGCAAAGTACCCAATCTCAGTCTTATCAAAGTGGCAGCTGCTCTTGACCGAGAACGCATTCCTACCTATAATCTCACCGTGGCTGTGACTGACAACTTTGGGAGTTCTCCTCCATCACCTGATTCAATCCCTTCTTCTCTGAGTCCAGATGGGGCCTCTCCTGCCCCAGTGAGCCGCTCTTCTGTGGCCAGCCTTGTCATCTTTGTGAATGATATCAATGATCACCCACCTGTTTTTGGGCAGTCAGTATATCAAGTCAATATTAGTGAGGAAGTACCACCAGGCAGCTATGTACAGGGCTTAAGTGCTACAGATCATGATTCTGGTCTTAATGCCAACCTGAAGTACAGCATAGTTTCTGGAAATGAGTTGGGTTGGTTTTGTATTAGTGAACACAGTGGCCTAGTTACTACTAAGAGCGCTGATACTGTCATGGCTACATCTCTGCTGGGTATTGCTGGTCAAGGCATGGCAGCATCTGGTGGGCTGGACCGGGAAATAGCTTCACAAGTGGTGCTGAACATTAGTGCCCGTGATCAGGGTGTGCAACCTAAAATTTCCTTTGCAAAATTGGTAGTGAATATCCTGGATGTTAATGATAAAAAGCCCCAATTTAGTAAGCCAGATGGGTATCATGTTTCAATAGCAGAGAATACACCTCCAGGAACTGAGTTGCTAGACCTCACTGCTGTGGATGGTGACTTGGGTGACAATGGGACTGTGAGATTCATCTTGCAAGAGAGCGAAATTGGGGGAAATTCGGGTGGTTTTCCAATAGTTAGTTGGGGAGCCTTTCGCTTGGATCCTGTTTCAGGTAGACTTAGCACAATCTCACAATTAGACAGGGAAGAACAAGAACACTACTCACTGCATGTCCTGGCCACTGATCTGGGCAATCCTGCTCTTTCTTCAGTGGCTCTGGTCAATGTGAGCTTGCTTGATGTGAATGATAACAGTCCCTTATTCTACCCTATCCAGTATTTTGCTCACATCCAAGAAAACGAACCTGCAGGCAGCTACGTTGTCACTGTGTCTGCCAGTGATCCAGATCTTGGACTCAATGGCAGAGTTAGGTATAGTATCTCAGCAGGAGATACTTCCAGGTTTCAAATTCATAGTCAGACAGGGGTCATCACCACAAAAACCACCCTAGACAGAGAGGAAAAAACTGCTTACCAATTACAAGTAGTAGCCAGTGATGGTGGCAATTTGCAGTCACAGAATCAGGCCATAGTTACAGTCACTGTTTTGGACACTCAGGATAATCCCCCAGTATTTACCCAGGAAATCTACAGCTTTGTGGTGTTTGAAAATGTTGCCCTAGGTTATCATGTTGGCAGTGTTTCTGCCCACACTATGGATCTCAACATCAATATCACATATCTGATCACTACAGGTGACCAAAAGGGTATGTTTGAAATTAACAAAATGACTGGCTTGATCACCACTGCTAGTATTATTGACAGGGAAGAGCAAACATTTTACCAGCTGAAAGTAGTAGCCAGTGGTGGAACAATAACTGGAGATGCTCTGGTCAATATAACTGTTAGAGATTTAAATGACAATTCACCCCACTTTCTTCATGCAGTGGAAAGTGTGAATGTGGTTGAAAATTGGAATACGGGGCATACCATTTTCCAAGCCAAAGCTGTTGACCCTGATGAAGGTGCAAATGGCATGCTTGCTTACAGCCTAAAGCAAAATCCTAAAAATCTGTTTAGTATTGATGAACAAAGTGGTGCTATCAGTTTGACAGGGCTTCTTGATGTAAACGATGGTTCTTATCAAGTGGAGATAATGGCCTCTGACTTGGGAGTTCCAGAACGTTCCTCCAGTTTCATTTTAACTGTCTCCGTTCATGATGTAAATGACAACCCACCAGTATTTGACCAACTTTCTTATGAAGTCGTTATTTCGGAAACGGAGCCTGTGAATTCCAGATTTTTTAGCGTGCATGCTTCTGACAAGGATTCAGGTACAAATGGTGAAATAGCTTATAACATAATTGAAGGAAATACAGGAGATGCCTTTGGCGTATTTCCAGATGGCCAGCTGTACATAAAAAGTGAACTAGACCGTGAAGTTCAGGACAGATATACACTACTGGTTGAGGCTTCTGACAGAGCAGTAGAACCACTCAGTGCCACGGTAAATGTTACTGTTATTCTGCAAGATGTAAATGACAATAGACCACTGTTTAACAGCACCAATTATGTTTTTTATTATGAAGAGGAACAGAAAGGTGAATCCTTTGTAGGTAAAATAAGTGCTGTTGACAAAGATTGTGGATCTAATGGGGAAGTCAGATATTTGTTTGCACACATGCAGCCTGATTTTGAACTGAATGCTCTAAGTGGGGAAATAACAAGTACTCATCAGTTGGACAGAGAATCTCTGATGAGACAAAGGGGAGCTGCTGTATTTACACTTACAGTTATTGCAGTAGATCAAGGGTTGCCAAAGCCTTTAAGAGATCAGGCAATAGTGCAGGTGTACTTGAAGGATATAAATGATAATGCGCCAAAGTTTTTGAAAGAACTGTACCAAGCAACAATATCAGAATTAGCTCCAAACCTAACCCAAGTTTTAAGAGTTTCTGCTTCAGATGTCGATGAAGGTAATAATGGACTAATTCACTATTCTATAATTGAAGGAAATGAAGAAAACCAGTTTGCGATAGACACTGGCACTGGCCAGGTGACTTTAATTGGGAAATTGGACCATGAAGCTACTGCATTTTACTCACTTACTATCCAAGCAGTGGATTCTGGGACAGATCCCCTTAGCTCCCTTTCTATGCTGAACATCAATGTGTTGGATGAAAATGACAATAGTCCTTCATTCCCTAAAACCATTTTATTTGTTGATATCTTGGAAAACATGAGAATTGGTGAACTTGTAACTTCAGCCACTGCTACAGATTCAGATTCAGGTGACAATGCTGACCTTAATTATAGTATTACAGGAACAAATAATCATGGAACATTTAGCATCAGTCCTAATACTGCCAGTATTTTCCTTTCAAAAAAGTTGGATTTTGAAACACAGTCATTGTATAAACTAAACATAACAGCAAAAGACAAAGGGAGGCCTCCTCGGTCTTCTACCATGTCAGTTGTAATATATGTCAGGGATTATAATGACAACCCACCCGTGTTTCCAGCTGGAGACATATTTAAGTCTATTGTTGAAAACATTCCTGTTGGGACCTCGGTCATTTCTGTAGTGGCTCACGATCCGGATGCAGATATTAATGGGCAGTTGGCATATACAATCATCCAGCAGATGCCAAGGGGAAACCATTTCCATATAGATGAAGTCAAAGGAACAATATATACAAGTGCTGAAATAGACCGTGAATTTGCTAATCTCTTTGAATTAACAGTCAAAGCCATGGATCAGGCTGTGCCTATTGAATCTAGAAGGTTTGCTTTGAAGAATGTGACAGTTCTTATAACTGACCAAAATGACAATGTTCCAACTTTTGTATCCCCAAATGCTCTGGCTGTAGAACCTTCTGTTGTAATAGGTACAGTCCTAACTACAATTGTGGCTGCCGATCCTGACGAAGGAGCAAATGGAGAGGTTGAGTATGAAATAATTAATGGGGTCACAGACATATTTATTCTGGATCGCTACAGCGGAGAACTGAGAGTGTCATCAGCTTTAGTGCCATCCCAGATTATGTACAGCTTTATCATTTCAGCCACAGACTTTGGCCCTGAGAGAAGAAAATCAACCACTGAGATGACTGTAATTCTACAAGGACTTGATGGCCCTATTTTCACTCAACCAAAATATATTACCATTTTAAAAGAAGGTGAACCTATTGGGACAAATGTGATATCCATTGAAGCAGCTAGTCCTGGAGGGCCAGAAACTCTAGTGGAATATTTCATTGTATCAGTACATTGTGAGGACAAAAAGTTTGGCCGCCTCTTTACTATTGGCCGCCACACTGGAGTGATTCAGACTGCTGCTGTTTTGGACAGGGAGCAAGGAGCACGCCTGTATCTGGTGGATGTTTATGCCATTGAAAAATCTGCAGCTTCGCCTCGGACCCAGAAAGCTGAGGTAAAGTTTTTTTTGCTTATTTCATTATTTTTCTTTCCTGTCCTTGTCCCCTCTCTCTCCATATAGCTTTTAATCTCTAAAATACAACACTGATGTTTGTTTTTTCTTATCATCTTAAAATGTCATTGCGTGCAGTATTTATTAGTACTAATTCACTCTGAATTCATTGTGACTTCTGAATAAACACTTTCAATCTTGGAAGTGTTACTTTCTTTAGAATTAACAAGGTATTGTCACACTTTAGAAGTAATTTGTGTGATGGCATATGAACAAAGATTTTTCTGCATAATTAGTACTTGGCCTAAATATTTTGCTAGATTTGAACTGAAGAGTAGGGTTTGAATATTTTTGTATTTGACTGATTAATTAAAGTATTTTTTTTAATTCTCTCTCTATTGGCCTGTAATATGCATTACCTGTTTTATACCTGATATTTCTAAGTGTAGGCAGAGTGCAATTAGAGGAAAGAAATTTTGTTTTAGGGTTGATTTCAGCTTAAATTGTTATATTTTTCTTGCTGTACCACATTGTGACTTTTTCTTCTTAATCATTATACAATAATACAGTGTTGGATGAGACCCAGGGAAACTTAGCTGGTTCTTCCAAATGAGTTTCCCTTCACCATTCTTTCCAGTTTCTATTTCTCTAGCCTTGCCAATATTCAGCTTTATAAAAACATACAAAGAGGATGAGAGTTACCGAAGCCAAATGGTGAATATCAGAATTTTTTTTTTTTACAGTGGTTCAGGCTACATGGATTCCAAAACATTACAAGGACATTAATATTATTGTTGTTGTTTAAAAATGTTGTATTAAGTTCCTAATGGGCAATTTGTATCATGGATATATTTGTTTACATAACTTTCCTAAGCTAGAGCCTGTTTTGTCTGTTGGGGACAAAAAGAAAATACAATGCCAGCTAAGATGGGGGCATTCTTTTTCCGTTTAACATTGTTTGAGTCCTCGTTCCTGCATAGTATTCTGACTTGTGTTTTTGCTCACAAAAATTTGGAACACTCAGTCAGCAGGGGATGCCGGAAGTGGAGAGTGACTCATTGGCTTATGTTATAGTGTAAGAACTTGAGTTCTGAACTCAAACAGAATCGGACAGTATAAAAATTGCAGCCAAGGAATAATAGCTTAAGCATATAGTCTCACTTAATTAAGCGATCATGTGGAATTCACTTCTTCATAAACATAGTTTATTTTGGATTGTAAAAATGCTGTATTTTAAATTGAAGTAAGCATGGTATATACTTGTTATTATATGCAGTGATTTGATACCAGTTATAACATTATTCTTGATTAAGTATTTGAAGCTGCAGAATTCTGAGATCTTAGTATACGTTGCTTGATGAACCCATATAACAGAATTATTTACTCTTTGGTAATCCCTGGACTTCATTTTTTCTTTGCCTAGTATGTGCTTGGTTTTTTTTTCTCCAGATGTGTCAATGAAGTCACTAGAAATCAAGTCTGATTCTAAGGAGATTTTACATAGTTCATGCTGAATTAGAACAACTTAATTTGTCCTTAAAGGTTTATTTATTTTATCAGGAGAAAAATTTTGCAAGTCTAACCATATACTTTTGTGCATCATTTTATAAGTTCATTAAAAATCAATGCATTTTTTACTGAATAGTAATTTAACTATTGTTATTGGAAGGAATCTTATCATGTTTTATATATTCAAGGAATACTACTGTATAATATTATGAAAAAGGATGACACCAACTGGTTTCTTTATCCTCAAGTTCAGTCCAAGGCAGCTAAAGCAAAATAAACTTTAAATTTCAGTATGGATTGTGATTGTACATCCATTCATATTAGCTTGGTCCTACTGAACTTAATGGGATTTAACATTTCATAAAACTATATGGAATTATTCATTTGTTTTGCTATTTGAATCCTAATGAAATTATATATGATTGTATAGCAAATAGTTCATTAAGTGAGGCATCAGAATTATTTGAGTAATGAAATTCCTATGAAAACAGAACATTTTATATTATAACAGTAAAAACACAGTTTTATATGAAAAATGAATTTATTGTATATGCCCAAATCTAGTATTTGTTGTTAGTGCTAGACTATGCTTACGTTATATTGGCAGTGATGATTTTTTAGAACAAAGTCCTATTGACTTCCATACTTGCATAAGCTTGCATAGCATAGAATTCCAAACCCTAATAATATATTAAATGGATCAAGGTGCAACTTTAGAACTGACATATAACAAGAGGAAGCTCATGTAAGTTTTTATTTCATTCTTTATTTTCTGACTGTTTCTAATATAGCAATAGCAATTGCACTTAGACTTATATATCCCTTCACAGCCCTCTCTAAGTGGTTTTATCGAGTCAGCATATTGTCTCCAACAATCTGGGACCTCATTTTACCTATTTTGGGAGGATGGAAAGCTTAGCCCAGAATCAAACTCCCGGAATGAGCAGTGACTTAGCCTGTGATCCTGCATTCTAACTACTGTACCACCATGGCTCTTATATTCCTAAATGTGCTGATACTATAAAATTTGGACAAAATATTACAAAGGAATGCCATTTTCCCAATGCCATGTCTAAAGACTTGTCATCTCCCCTATTTCCTGTCTCCATTTGCAGGACTTATATACTTAATAATTGTTTCATTGTCATTGATTTCAATTGATACTCTTTTTAACAACAAAAGGTCTTTATGGTGCTTGATCTTCTGTCAGTAATAAAACTTGCAGTTCTGAACTCCAAAAGGTAACAGCCTGATCTTTGTTTGATTTTTCATGTTTTGAAATTAGGGTACAATTTAGAAAGATATTTAACTTTCAAAAAACTGGTCCCAGTATTATGATAAAAGAGAAACTGCCTGATACCAATTTTAGGTAAATGGCAGTATCAGGAACTTTATTGAACATCTTTACAGTAAGGTGGTAAAGTATGAAAAAAGAAAAGAAAAGAAAAGACCCACTCATTGTTGCTGCTGGAGCCACTGGTTCCTGGATTACATATGGAACACTGCTGATGCACCTATACTTAATGAGAAAAGAATGTTTCATAACAGATTATAAATTAGGAAAGAGATATGAAGACCCATATCGGTCTTTGATTGGGAAATATTTGATCCAGAATTTTTTAAGATGTCCCATGGCAATTTTAGAATCTCTGTTAGGGTTAGAGTTTCATGCATGGTTTGGTTCCCAAGAACTGTGTGCTTTAGGGTAAAGGGTCAAATAATAATTATTTTAAAAAGATTCTTTTAAGGATTTAGGATTATTTCCTTAAAATTCACTTTTTAAAAGTAGGACAACCATATGGTAACAGGATTGGCTTGAAAGATTCTGCAACAGAAGAGTTTATGTTTTCTCATCAAACAGGTAGAGTAACTGTATGCAAGAGTTTTTCTTGTGCATTTTCCATCCCAAATCCATTTAGAATAATTCTTCTGCAATTTTATCTAGTCAGGCATTTATTAACTGGAATTGATTGCTGTACTTTCTTTATTTTAACAAGATACATTTTTGATGATGTTTTAAACAAACACTTGGCCATAATATTAAATTGTAGAAACATTTTGGTTAAACTCATCTGAAGAAAACTAATCTCATTTAGGAATTTCAAATGTTATCTTTAGCTGCTTACACAATAGAAGTGTTAGGTTTGTTTAGCAGGATGTATTGGAGCATCCTTTTTTTTCACACAATTGAATGTTTTGTTAATTCCTCACGTATTTTTATTGTAATTATTAGACAAAGATAAATATAGAGCAATTACTTAAGTGATATGTGCTTTCATTGATTTTGAAATATAAGTATCAGCATACATCTGCAACTCTATGCACTAATTGAAAGAAGATGATTCCAAAGAAGACTCCACCCCTCCTCCCTCCCTCCCTCCCTCTCTCTCTTTCCCTCTCTCCCCCTTCTCCATCTCCCTCCCTCCCTCCCTCTCTCCCCCTCTGCCCAGATCTTTTCTATTTGGAATAGAAAATGAATACTGCATTTAGAGAGGTCATGGAATCTATTCACGAGCAACTGAATAAAATGTAATTGTGTAAAACTGAATATACTATGTAGAGTTACCATATCTGGGCTGCAAAAATCTGGATGATCACCATACTTATTGTGGTAATTTTTGCACCCCGTCTTTGTGGTAACTTTAGTCTTGAGATATGTCCCTGTAAAGGCATGTGTAACTTAGTTGTATACAACTTATTGGTCTAACTTTACAGTGTGTAAGATTAAAAATTTATTATGATGTTCTAGGAGGTTCGTTAAAATGATTGAATTTTAAACAGTACTCTGCAATGATTAAGATAGATGTTTTTCTTGGAGTTTTCATATAACAATTTAGATACCCCGTTGATTTGTCTGTTTCTCCATTTTATTTCCTCCACTGATGTTTCTGTAATCCATCATGAAGCCTCATGCTGTGTGAATGAGAAAAGAAATATTTCCACCACAGGTAGACCAGATTGCCTTTACTTCTCAATTGTTTATTGGCTTCCTCCTTTTGGCTTATATCTGGATTGGTTTCTACTGGGTCCTAGACATAAGTCTTTCCTTGCAAGGTCAACAAAAAGCATTTGATTGCTAGTAGCATTACTTAGTGCTGATACTTTAGAACTTCTTAAAATTAACTTCAAGAAGGGGAAAGAAAGTAATATAACAAAGACTGGCATATTTGAGGAATTTTATTAGCAGTGCAATAAGATACAAGCATGATTCAATGGGATTTAATCCTACATAATATAGGCTCCATTCACCTGTAAATTGAAACGTGTTCATTTTTTCATGAAATTGTCAGATTCTCCTTAACCGAATTACAGTTTGAATGTAGCAGGATAAGACTTTTTTCTCAGATTATGAAGCCTTGGGTCTAGGTATCTTCGTCAATCCATAGTTCAAAGTGAAAACTTCATATTTCTGATTAGTGAGAAGCAACAAATTAACTCATTTGCATACTTTCTGGGTGACTTAGTTTCCCTCTCAGTTTTTCCTTTTATACTGCTGAGATGCCTGGAATCCAATAATAGCAATATGCTAGTCATAGGGAAGATATTACTAGACATCGTTATTCTGGACTATCATATTTAGAAAACTGGTTTACTTTCTCCAATTATATGATAAAAGCTATGAAAATTAATCCATACAATAAGATAGAGGTCAGGTGAAAGTATTTTTTTTTAAACTGGAGAGTTTTGATTGAAATTTTTGATAGTTTATCTGGTTCTTAAAGATATTTTGTCAAACATGAGAATGTTTGGTATGTTACTGAGATTTTCAAAACTTCCTTAGTTTGACGTTTCCATTATCTTAGTTCAGGGGTGGGCAAATGTGGCCCTTTTACAACCTGTGGACTTCAACTCCCAGAATTCCTGAGATAGGAATTCTGGGAGTTGAAGTCCACAGGTTGTAAAAGGGCCACATTTGCCCACCCCTGAACTAAGACAGCTTGGCTGTCTCAGGAATTCTGGGAGTTGAAGTCCACAGGTTGTAAAAAGGGCCACATTTGCCCACCCCTGTCTTAGTTGGAAGCCAGGTACCTAAGGTTTTCTGATCTGGGCTGCAAAATCGAATATTCCACTAGATGGCAGCAAAGTGGTACAGAACCTCCAAAGTCTGCCCCCATCTAGTTTTGTTTTGTATTTTTAAAAGCATAGATATGTTAGTTCTAGTCCATCTTTCATCCCTAGATGGCAAAAAAAAAAAAAAAAGAACCTAAGGATGTTAACATTAATAAAATATGATCATTTTAAATTAGATTGGAAATCCATATATACTTTCTTTTTCTTTCACCCCAGTCCCGTGTGTGTGTGTGTGTGTGTGTGTGTGTGTGTGTGTTTGTATGTGTAATGTGATTGAAGTCTGCACAGATATGTTAGTGTGTTTAAATAAATTTCTAAGCAGATGAATGGCAGTTTATAGGAGTGAAGAGGCAAGATAATTAAAGGTTGTTATTTATACCAGGAAAATAGGTTATATCAACTAAAGTTCAACAGAAAAATAATGTAAATTTTCAGTAACATGTTTTATGGGGGAAAAAAGAGCATTTTGAAATGTCAGACGTCTTTTTTCAATTACAGACTGTTTTCATTTTTGTAAAAAGGTTGGGAAAAATAACTATACAATTGTGTGTGAAATGTAGTTTGGCACAAGTTCCTTTATCTGTCAAAGAAATAAAAGTTTCAGTTACCAACTCATAATGCATAATTAAATATAATTAAACAAGAGTCAATAATACTAAGCTATTTTAATCATATCCTTGACCGGGATAATTATAGTAATAAATTGTCTAATGAATTTATTGTAAAAAATAATGCAAAATGTACAGTTTGTGGAGAAAAGAGAGTGAAAGAAATATGTGTGCTTGCCAAAATACTTGGCCTCAAAAAAAAAACATGAACAAGGAATAGTAACTGATAAATATGCATTACTATTATTGTTACTGTTACTATTAGTATTATTTTTCTCTGATCAGTTCTTTGCATATGTCTACATAATATGTATGCAGTAGAAAAACTATAAAATAATAAAAAAGCAATTACAAAATAAATAAGGATAAACACATTCCAGAAACCATTGTTCTGCTGTGACTTTAACAAGGGGTACAACAATCCTGCTTTAACAAACAAGGCAGGGCAAACATTGTTTACTTGAAATTAAGACTCCATGAAAAATATATATAATTAAGGTTAAATTTGTAACAAAGTAATATTAATGTCTCTTGCATTATAATTAAATAAGAGACCATATGATAGAAAACAGATCACCACCTCCAATGCTAAGTCTCGGGAGCTTTTTATGGAAATAAAAATAGTGAATTGCTGCAACCTAACACTTTGCTTGGAAATAAGCTCAACTCTTTAAAATGAAACAAAATGTAATTTGAATTTGGAACCATATAGGAGGACTAGAGAGAACATCTCATCCATTTGTTTACAATTAAATGGATGCATAATTATGGTCTTTTACATTAATATTCTTAAGACATTTTCAAATTGACTTATTTGTTTGAAAGATAGTTATCCATTTAGCTTTTCTCCCTTATGTTTATATTTTGTAAAGAGTTCATATAGTGGTGCTACAAATAAAGAGCAACTCGTGAAAACTAAATTCTTTGTTTTCAAACATCTGAGCTAATATGAGCCCATTAGATACTATGGTATATTTCTCATAATAGGAATTTCCTCATCAGAAACAGCTATCACCATCATAAATCCATGTTCAACTTTGGTTTGTATAAGAAATAACTCATAAAGTTTTTAATATTAATTTTATTTAATAACTAAATGCCATTATTGTACAAATAGTGAACATGTATTGTCTCTACCTTTTAAAGTTTAAGTTTTAAAATTAAATCTTAACCTTGCAATATC
Source organism: Arizona elegans (assembly GCA_022577455.1). Classification (NCBI taxonomy): domain Eukaryota; kingdom Metazoa; phylum Chordata; class Lepidosauria; order Squamata; family Colubridae; genus Arizona; species Arizona elegans. Next base: position 32,100,344 of record JAKOOJ010000009.1, on the reverse strand, counting down.
TTCATACTAATCCTGAAACTAATCATGAAAATATAAATAAAATGACACTTCAAGTGTCTTATTAAAATCCAATGAAAATAAATACTTTGTCTTGATTACTTATGAACACCCATACTTCAAATCTCATGTACCACATTTCTACAAATTATTTGACTTTTAAAATTTTATTTTCTTTTACTGAAATCTGATATACACAAGAGCATTTTTCTAAAGCATTTCATGGAGATTCCAATATTTGGATAAGAAAAAAATTGAACTGTTAATTCCTGAGCATGACAAATGTTGTTGACTACAATTCAATTTATCCATGTTTCTTTGAAAATAAAACCCTGTTTTATATTTTTTTGAACACCAAAATAAGTGCTTGGCCTTATTTTCAGGGAGGTCTTATTATTTTGGGGCGCGTGGAGGAAACCAGAAGAAATGGTGTAGACTGGCTGTGCATGTGTTTAAATATTGTTGGGGAGGCCTTATTTTCAGGGGGGACTTATTTTAATGCATGCACTCAAAAGCCCGATTGGGCTTATTATCAGGGGATGTCTTATTTTAGGGGAAACACGGTATATATATTTGTAAAGCTGTTAGAAAATGCATATTACCTATTTTTGTCTTGAAATTGTATATTGCTGATATTACTTCTAGCTTTTATAAAAATATAAGGAATCAGAAAATTGAACTATTTGGGGGGATAGTGAATGCATTCATACTATTGTTAATACCAAGAGCCTTGGTAGTACAGGGGTTTAAGGCACCCTGTTATTAAGCTGGTTATTAAGACCAGCTGCCTGCAATTACTGCAGGGTTCGAATCTCGCCAAGGCTCAAGGTTGACTCAGCCTTCCATCCTTTCTAAGGTAGGAGAAATGAGGACTCAGTTGTGGGGGCAATAAGCTGACTTTGTATAAATATACAAAAGGATGAAGGCTATTGCTGAGCACATTGTAAGCCGCCCTGAGTCTTCGGAGAAGGGCGGCATATGAATCAAATTTTAAAAAAAATACATAAGAAAAAGATAATTGGAGAAGAGTGTATTTGACAGATTGTATTAATCGGAACCCTTCATGTTGATTTTTGTAGATTTGGTTTATGTATGAAATATATCAAAAAGCAAATATTTTTCCTTTCTAATTTTTAACATTTTCTTAATTTTTTTTAGTAATCATAGAGCCTTGGGTAAAAATCTTTCATTAAAATATGTGCAAAAGCATGTTGCAATGTGCAATCAATTTGTCATCCAAAATTAATTTGTCTTCCTGAAAATACTTGGAAGCTTGTTTTGCCAGTTGAACCACTGGATTTTTCTTACTTCAGTTTAAGGATTACATACCTTTTATCAAAATCAGCAGATAAATTTATGAGAAAACCTTTATCTATCTATAGCATTTGGATTTATCATACATTCATATATATGTACAGGGCTCACAGATTTCTTATATTAAAAATAATCATGTTTTTGGAAATCTAAAACATAATGTATAAAGAGACACACACAACAGACAGTGTATATACTATATACCCAGAACAATCCTTACTGTGTATATGAACAACACTTGAGAACCTGATCACTCTTAATAGATCTATCATGTAATAATTTCATTTTTATGATCTTTGGCTTAAAATATTCATTATTGAGTCCACCGATTGTTCAGCCAAGTATTAAAAAACTTTGGCTGTTCAGTTCTTTCTTTCCACTTAAAGAACTTGGAGAAGATTGACTGATGTTCTGTTTGGTTTGAATGTTGCCACATAGCTCGGGGAATAGTGATGGTTTTAATTTACATTTTTTAGTTGGATCCTGAGTGGTTTTACATACTTCAGAGTCATTGTGGGATGCCTTGTATATTACCTATCATGGTTTCCATTTGAAGGATCTGATGCTTTATTGAAAAATTAATAACTTTTTTTTAAAAAAATAGCATCTAGTAATAGCAAGAACAATAACATAAAACCTTACATTTTCTGTATTCACTGGAGATAAGAAGTGGAGAGAATATGCAAACTTGTGGCATGCTACAGATGTTTTAAAACAACATTAACAAATTCCATAATAATAGTTCTGCTCCAGTCTCTACTATTGGCATGGACAGTCTTTTGGTGGATGACAAAGAGTGATAGGGATGAGAAACATGCAGCAGATAAATGAATAATACTATTTTGGTGGGGTGATGGGGAAAGGAAGATAAAAGGGGAAAAAAAACATTTGTAATCAGTACTAGATCAGTGGTTCTTAACCTTTTTTAAAATCTGTGGCACAGAACTGAATATACTGTAGTACTGGTTCAATGACTCACCAGAAAATTATTAACCATATGTGCATATTTTAAATGCGTAAGACATAGTTCAAGGGGAAGCTACACAGTTTTAAGTTATACATTTCAGCCATAGAAAAGAAGATAAAAATCTTGTGGCACATTAGAAACAAGTCCCTGGCACAACTATATGCTGCAACATGCCTGTTGAGAAGCACTGGATGGATAAGATTCTGACAGTGAAGGTACCTTAAAAGGGCGCATCCTGATGATCCAAGGAAATCAAGGATGTTTATAGCAGGAGAAAACATCCCTCAGATAATCAAACCCAAATTGGAGATGGTCCATTTAGTTAAGAAATATGCATTAATTTACAGTTGAAGCTCAATTTTTTTTTTAGTTTCCAACATTATTTAACAAATTAATTTTTATTATGTCTAATTTAAAGGGAAAACTAAGCAGCTTAGCTTTCCCCTATTAAAATTAGTGGAGCCAAAGAGCACTTCACTTTCATTGTTCTTCTATTGTGTTTTATAGCACTGGAGATCATGAAATGGGTAATTTAGTTAATAGATTGGGTTGTTAAATCTTCATTCTCTCCACCCCTCTTTCATTATCTCCTCCTTCCCCATCGCAGACTATAGAATATTACGAACAAAAAATGATTATAGTTTATTTAGATGCATATGATCTAATAGTTGTTAATATCTATAAACAGATGATGTGATGTTGTAACAATATTTAACCTTCTGCAAAATGTATGTAAAGAAATGTTCTTAAAAGGTCATTAGACTTTGGAGTACTATTCTCTTATTTGGCATTAACACTCAAACTCAAGATGCTGATTAGTAATGGTTTAAAATAAAATCGTTTGAAGTTCTGTGGACCGCTTCTTCCATCATTTATAAAGTTTCTCTGGTCACAAAGAAGAAACCCTTATTCAAACCTCTTTACAAACTTTTTTTAGGGAAACTTTTGGAAAGTTAAAAGGCTGTTGGGTATAGATGGGTTTCAATTGTCTGAATTTTCAAACTACTAGAAGTTGATTTCTCTTTCTTTTTAATTGTTTTCTTTTTATCTTTTTTATTTTAAATCAGAAAGCACTTGACTAACATTGCTCTTTTTGGGTAACAAAAGTGTTGGAAAATCTTTAGACATTTTATTGCTGCACTTTTTCACAATAGAAAATAGCAAATAAAGGCCCTTTCCACTTGATTAGATAGTAAGGCGAACATCGTCTGAGTGAAGAAATACCTTAACATTCCCTGATTTTCCTCTCTTTTATATTATTGTCTCTCTCTATTTAATTTGACAAAATAAGAAAACTGTGCCTAATCAGCCACAATGCAGTCATTCAGAAAGAACTTAACTTTGCAGGAATTGATGCATTTTTATATTGCCTAATGACTTGAGGGAATGATTGCAACATGTGAAAAGTAAGGTTGGGGGAGAGAAAAAGAAAAATTATAGCCATCTTTTGGTTCACAGGATCAAGAGATGCAGGCCATTGACTTGATTTTCATGGGAAGACTGACTCTGGCTTGCTCGCAGACTTGGTGACTAAACAACCTGATATTGACAGTCCGGGTTTGGGTGGGTGATGTGCAGCATTATGCAGTGGTTCGTTGAAGCAAAGTAAAGCAAGATTTAAAAGAAAGATTTGAATGGAGAACAATAGTTCTAGTGTCCAAAATTGGACTTCTGTTTTTTTAGTGAAAATGTTATTTAGCATACTGACAAAAGAAATATTAATCATTAAAATGAGATATCCCAGTTAATTAACTGAATTGAAAAAGAGAAATGATGAATAAGCTGAAATCTATCCAATTTTTTTAAAAAGTTGTTTTTTAAAAAAGACATGGAACAACAAATATATGTGTGTGTGTGTATGCTTATGCTTATGCATGTGCATATGTATATGTTCTTTTATAAAGCAGTTTTTATAAAATATTTCTTGCAGTATTTGTTGGTTACCCATTTTTTTAGTCCAAGATAGTCACATTAATTCATTCATGAACAAATCTGATTTCCTTCACATACATTCCTCACTTTAATGTTTCTAAATATAATTAATTTTCACATTCACAAATATAAACTTTATGAATTAACCTTTATTCTTATTTATAGTTATGAATTCTTATCCATCAGCATTTGGTGTCAGTTTGGACATTCCTTATTTTTGATCAAATAAATCAATCTGCCTACTATATATGAAAAATGACTGTGTCAAAAACACCTCAGTATTTCACTTTTCATACTTCATATCTCAGTATAAAGAACTAAGCCAGTATTTGTATTTCTGTCTATTATGTTCAAATAGTTATGGAACTTCCCAGGATAAAAGAGACTACTAAATCCTTTTCTATCAACAAAAATCAAATCTTATTTTTCTTGCATTTGCTGCCAGAATTAATGTCCTATTCATATATCATTGATGATACCAGATATGCAAATAGTTCTAAGTATATGTTATTTGACTACAGTAGTGTACAGAAGCCAGATATTGTTCTTCTATTCTAAAATACCTGTTGCAAGAAAATATTGAAAAATTAGAATTGGTTTGAGAAGTTGTCTGTTTATTTGATATACACAAAAGCGTATTACAAAACAAGAGTTAAGTAATTCTGATCTTTTTTACTTAATGAATATCTTTTTTCCCCCAGCAGTCAGTTATAACTCAGTGTTCTACAATCTCTATATATACCTATGACAAATGTAAAAGATAAGACCTGGAGATTTTGGTAATTTCTGAAAGAAATCAGTGAACCTTCAAGTGATCTTGCTAATTAAAAAATAATATTGAGAAAATGTAAACAATGCTGTAACCTATAGAGTAAGAGATTAACATATTTATACTTACAATTGCTATAAAAATTGGAAATCACCTCTTTACAATCCTTTTTCTTTTTCTTTTTTTGATTTCAGCACTGGTATTTGGTATTCTCTTCCTTTTCATTCTAAATATTATTTCTTGTTAATTTTTGTTCAAAACTCTTATTAAAAATTATTTATAAAGTGATCCTGATAATCAAACACAGTGATAATGAAGGTTAAGTTACTCTATGTAAAAATTCCTAGATCAAACATATTTCAGAGGAAACATTTATATAACAGTAGAATGAAACAAAAATGCAGAGCTATTCATTATTTTTGGTACATTCAAAGATATTTGTATTATTACAGTTCTTCATTTGGAGAAACAGAGGTTTGTCTTTACAGAGAAAATACTTCCTGAAAACCTGTTATTATTATTTTTTAAATACTTCTACCAGAGCATACTTTAGCTAAAGGTAAATCTAGCATGGCCTGACATTCTTAAGTAGTTATATGTGTACAGCTGTGTATCCTGATTGACACAGTAATTCCATAAAATGAGTGTTCCTGCTGATTTAACTGTGTGTATGTGGGTGTCGGCAGTATATCTACAGCACTTTCTTCCAGGGGGCACAAAAATGTTGCTGATAAAAGCTGCTTTGTCACTGTAACTCTCTTTGAATTTTTCAAAGGCCAAGGTGACAGCTGCATTATTGCTTACAGGGACATCAAGGGTGGTCTTATTTTTGCACAAGATAATAATTTGTCTTAAGAAAAATTTGTCTTAAGCAAAGTGGTGTCTGACATTATTTACTTCAACCACATTCTCCTTTTATGTAGTAATAGTTGCAGATAAAGAATTATTGAATGTGTTAACAATTCCTTATAAACTTTTTAATGATAAATTATTTATATGGGTAAAGGTGACAAATTATTTATATTGTACACCTCTCAGAAACTCTTTCTGAGGGTGACAACTGTTAAGAAATAGGAAATATAAATGAATGTATGAAAAATGAATGAATGAATGAATGAATGAATAAAATTTATTTGGACTTCATGAATTGAATTATATTTAAATGTCTTAATTGTACTGTCAGATATAATCCTTAATTCACATGAAATTTAGTTACATTGAAATAATAAATTTTAATACATTTTTACAATTGGAATGACTGTTTTGGTATAATACAATTATCAGTTAAATTATATTTCAAGATAATAATGAAATTATTTCTTAATATGAATTTAAGAGAAAAATTGAATAAAAAGTCATTGTTCTATTGATGTTATTTTTTTATCTATATCCAATACATCATTAAGATAATATACTCCTATCATTATTGTTAGAGATTATGAACTATCTTATTGGTGCTATCTTTTCATTTTGGTCATAGAATCCTTCCTGCCTGCTTTAGTCCCTTCCTCCTTTCCTTCTCTAAAAACAAAAACTAAACTTATTTTTCAGTTGATTATATTTCTGTGGTGAACAACTTGCCTTTTTGTGTAATTGTTTTTTATAGTTGTTGCTGCTGTTCACTGATCATTTTTTTATTATATTCTTAATTCATTTGAACTGAGGTATTTTCAAATAATGTGGGTGATATCTCCAGTTGTCAAGTTACATATCCTCTTTTGTCAAATTGTAACAGCCTTGTATGAGTAATGACCTTAGCAAGATTTGAAATATTGACTTCAAGATGAAAAGCCTTAAATCCATTACAAACTTTACAACACTCACATCTTTCTACATTTTTTCCTCAAAAAAGGAAAATGTGCTTAACATTGTAAAAATATGAAATTTTAGTTCTATACATGTCTCCTCAGAATTAAAACACACTTTGTGAAGCTTATTCCCAGAGTATGTACTTATTCCAGTTGGAATTTAGTACAAATAAGTTTAACACATATATGTAAATTAAGCTATATAATCTAAATAGTGTCAATATCATGAAGAAATTAATTTATTAAGTTAACAGTAATTAGTAATAGAGTTAGTCATTTGGAGATGAAATTTCTATGCACAATGGGATAATTGATCTGGATTATCATTTTAAAATAGGCTGAATAAATAAAACTATGATTTTGAGGATACAATATAAAAGGGAAAAATTAACAATCTGTGACTTTAAAAATATGTAGTCTTTTAGTGGTAGATTCTCCTACACTCTAACGGTAAACTATAATCAGGAAGTTGAGAGACTCCTAGAAAGAGTGGTAGCTTCTTCTCCCACAGCAAGAGCACACAAATCTCTGACCACAAGCATAAAGGCTACTCGGCAATTTCCTATTCCCCTGGGCTATGGATGTTTTTTCAGTGCAGTACTATGTTCTGACAGCGACATTTTTCCAAGTAGCTAATCAGTAGACTGTCAAAATCCACGTCACCATTGTTCCCTTGAGATTGGCCTTAACCCTGCCAGCCTTTTCGAAAACTCTTAGATACAGTTATGTTCCCAGACATGGAGATTGGAGTGTTAGTGGAACCTATAGTATACAATGTTGTTTAGATTGATTTGGTCTCTTGGCTGTTGCATATGTGTTGCTGTGTTTTATACTATGGTTTGTATTATTTTTTTACTTGCTACAGTATATCACAGAAGTGTAATAAAAGTGTATAACAGTGTAAATGTGCTGTCCCTCAAAATAACACAACACACAGCCATTAAAGTCTAAACTTCTGCCAACAAAAGTGAGTACAAGCTGTATACTGATTACTTTACATTGTAGCAAAGTGTCATTTCTTCAATGTTGTCACATGAAAAGATATACTTAAATATTTACAAAATGTTAGGGGGTCTTCTGTGTATATATACACTGTGTATATCACTTCTGTGATATACTGTAAGCTCCTCAGAGCACTGTGTAGACTTATACAATATAACTGATAAGTATGCAAAGCATTGCATTAGTGGTTAGCTTAACACCTAAATGTTAATGACAGTGTAAAATCCATCCTGGCACTATCACAGTGCAAAAGAATGTAAATTAAAAATGGGCTACTTTAAAAAAATATCCTTCAAATCAGGCTCAACTTCTGGTAACTTAGTCAATCTTTCATATAGCTTTCTTAGTTTCCATATAGTTTTTTAGCTTTTCTGTTCAAATACAAATTTTTGTCACAGCTCCAGAATGTTTGAAGAAACATTCAGAGATGAAATTTCGTTATGTAACAAGCACAGTATGAACCTATTCTGTTTTGAAAAGAAAAATAATTACATACAATACATCTCCCAGGCACAGACCTGAATTAATAATGCATAATAATAAGGACAAGGAAGAAGATACTAAAGAATTTCTACTGAATATTATGATATTGGAGGACTGTTGGATTAACAAATGGCTTTTCATGCCTTATTCCCAGATTTTTTTTCTACTTTCCTGTCTATTTTATATCCTTAAGGTCTATCAGGCCTTCCATCCAGGAGTGAAATTCAGCAGGTTCTGGCAGGTTCTGGAGAACTGGTAGCGGAAATTTTGAGTAGTTCAGAGAATCAGCAAATACCACCTCTGACTGGCCCCAGAGTGGGGTGGGAATGGAGATTTTGCAGTATCCTTCCACTGGAATGGGATGGGAATGGAGATTTTACAGTACCCTTCCACACCCACCAAGCCACGCCCACCAAGCGACACCATGCCCACAGAACTGGTAGTAAAAAAAATTGAATTCCACCACTGCTTCTATCCAAGTGCTAGTCATACCCAAGCCTGCTTGAATTATAATGAAGAGCAGTCTGGCGCCTTATATAACACAGATTACAGAGGTAAAGCCATTTTTAAGTGGTTTTATGGAGCTCTATAAGCAAACATTGTTGGTAATATTTGATATTGATAGCAAATCAGTAAAATAAATTATGTCATAACCTCAAAGCACAGAAAATAATTCTCATAGCTACTGCAGAGTCTTCCAAAAACTAGACTAGAATTATAGCACCATTGGTTATATTGATTAATGTTGATGGACAGAATGAAGTGCAACCATCTGAAGAAAGCTGGTGTTCTGTATGCTACAAATTATACAAAATATATTAAAAAATAATCTAAACTCCAAAACTAACCATTACTCATTCTGCAGTAAGTCGGTACCATTTATGTCTTCATTTTTTGTTTCAGACTAAACTGTTCATTCTGAAAAGCATGAAAATACTTTTACATTTGAATGTTTTATTCATGTTTACTCTTTAAGGGAAACTTAATGATTTGCCATAAGAATCTTCATGCTTTTGCTTATGATGCAGGTGTGGCTTGGATTAGAAGAATGACAAAGTAATTTAGGCAATAGGAGAAAAACATGAAAGTGAATATATTAGGGAATTGTATACATCCATCTGTGAAATTTCCTTGAATAGACATGTGAAAAAAAAGATATATAACATCCTTGTTTCTAATAGATTTAGTTTTCCTTTAGATTCCTTGTCTTTGCAGTTAAATGTTTTTCATAAATAGCCAGTAAAAATAACAAAAAACTCAAAAAGCAAGGAAAACTATGAAAAATGTTTAATTTCAGTTGTGTAATGCTGAGCTACATGTAAAACTACTTATTGCTTCTTACAGAAATAATTTCTGAAATGGAATCTTCTAAATAGCTTCTGTGAAGAAATCCCACATCCAGGTTTTGTATATGTTGTTTACTATAACAAATGATAGATTTCCTTCCTTCCATTGAGCATTAGATGCTTTATGAGTAAACGTATTACAAAGACAGGGTGTGCATATCCATGAAATTACTATAATATTTTTAAAGGTCAATTAAAATTGGAGACTAAGATTAGCCTTAATCCTGTTTTCTCCTTAGGGAAAAAAAATATTTCGTTCAGTTGTAAAATAATACCTTGCCTTCCTTAAAATCCCCATCTCTAACCAGAAGTGCTATAACAAATATAGCTTGTAGCTCTTAACAGCAACACGAATATGCTTTCTCATATTTCTCAATAATAATAAACTAAACTTAATCTTTTGGATACAGATTGTTTTTTTTTAATCTTCTCAGTGAGAAACATCATTGTCAGTAATCTTGAAATAAACCATCATAAATTGGCAACAAAAATATGACCCAGAGGAATCAATACAAGAAACAAGCTAGATCTACAGATGATTGTAGAACACAACTTTGAGGCTGGGTCTTATACAGGTAATCTTCGAGTTACAAATGGAATGGACCTTGCCCATTCCATTTGTAACACAAGGATTCATGGCAGTGAATCTCGTACCTTGAACATGATCATTCCCTCCTTTCGCCTATGCATTTGCTAATCAAATGCATGGCTCATTAAGTGCACATGAGGCATTTCAGGGTGGAAAAGGCCGGGGTGGGGGCTAGTGATGGAACAGGCCACTTGCTTAAGACCACCCAAGGCCTCCCCAACCCACTGAAATATCTCATGCTCCCCACAATTGCTTTCTCCACCACCCAACCTGCCCTGCCAGGTAACTTACCATGTGAAGATCTAGCAAACTGCCTCTTCTCCAGCCTCTTAGCTGCACGCACCTCTCTGATGCTCCATTTAGACTTCCTCAGGCTTTGCCCGGAAGTTTGCCATCCAAAACAGATCTCCAATTAGGCCTGCATAGGCATCACCCAGCACATTACAGGTCAAAATAGAGGGGCAGGCCTGCCCCTCCAAACCTCAATTTTGGCTGGCAAAGTGCAAGACGAATGTTGCAGAGCCTCTGCTGTTGTTCGTAAGGGGAAACAACTGCCATGGTGTTGCAAGATTTGTAGGTTCAGGACTCGTTCATAAACATTAGGGGACACTAATCACGTAACATCGAATGTTCACAAAGGGAACCACTCGTAAATTGGGGATTACCTGTACTGCATTATGTATATGTGTGTATATATATGTGTGTGTGTGTATACTTTTATTCAATTGTTGTACACCACCCAAAGTTACTTTTTGTGAAATAGGCAGGCATACAGATTTGATAAATAAATAAATAGTTAATTGTCTGATGATGTCATGCTTCTAGGAATTCCCTATTATTTTGTATTAAACTTGGTCTGGGATGCTGTTTCCCAGTTGAAACTATACAGTAGTTAAGTATGTGTTGTTCAATTAAGACGTTTCGTGACTGAGCATGTCTTGTCACTACTACTTGGTGTTCATGATGTCTTCTGCTAGTTTTCTCCTTTTTGGAAGATGTTATATAAGCAGTCTGTTTCCTATTTCTGGTGTTCTGGGCTGCTGCAGTGTGTTTGTTTTTAATGAGTACATTTGTACATAGAAATAAACCACACATTCATTTGTGATCATCTAAATAAGGTATTTAGAAGCTCCTCTTGTTGGATCTAGAGCTAGGGTTATTATTTGGGTGGTGGAACAATTGGTTGATCTGAATGGTTTTACAATAGACTTGTGTTTCTACTTTGCCATTATTGTGATAAGGATATCCAGGATGGGCAGTGTGTTGTTTTTTTTTTCCTGTCCTGTGGAGATTGTTAGTTGTGTTATGTGTTTTCTCTAGTAGTTCCTTTTTTATTTATATGCTTCTGGGCTTTAGCTTGAGCAGTTTGGTTTGAAGTTTAGTTTCCTTTTTTCCAGGTTGTCTTAGGGATGTAGTCTTGATGGTGGTTGGCAGCATCGATGAACATTAGCTGAATCAAATTTCACCAGTTATTATTTTATTGTAGATTTAATGCCAAAACTGCACTTTTATGTATTCTACCATCAACTTGAACTCAAGCAGATTACAATAAGATCTAACTAGAAGTTGCTACATTGCTAAAGGCAGGAATCAAGGAATCCAGACCCAATTCAACTATTGATTATAATCTTTTATGTCTGTATAGCATAGCACTGAAATATATCAGGCAATACTTACCAGAATCAAATTTACACATAGTGTGAGAATGGGCCTATTGCAGGTCTATCATTTTCATAAGATAGAAGGGTTGTGAACCGGGCAATTGGCCTTCTTGTGAACAGCTCAGTTTTTATGGAATTTGCTGTTCTAGAGACATAGATGAGACCAATGATCTTGCCTGCCAGCAAGAAGTGGTGGGACTCAAAGCAACGCACACAATTTGGACGGGAGGTTACTTGTTTTTCTTACATTAATTTAGTGACATCTATGAAGATTTTGTATTCCAGTAGAAACAGCCAGTATTGAGCTGTGCTATAAATACAAGAAAAAAGTTAACATTTTTCTGTTTGGTTTGATGATCACAGACTTTCAGAATTTTCACATTGTGCAAATTATATAGTTTAAACAGTAGAAATCCAGAACAGTGAGTGCTGAAGAATTGTTTGCTTTATAGCAGACTGGTGTCTGAAAGAACTGAAAGTTGCTTATCCAAACTCCAAAATATTTGGGATTTTAGAATAAAAGAAATTTAAATCTCATATAGTAAACAACTTCTTATGTCTTTGCTTCATCTTTAATTTTGATGGCTAGGTCATAATACTGTTTAATGGTATGCATTGTGTGATCGGGTTGTCAACTTCACAGTTTCTTATATTGTTTTTTCTAGTTTGATCCACAAATGTTACCAGTATTCAGACTACGGATTCTAGATTCAGACATTGGGATTTAGGGAATAGTGTCTTTATGAAATCAGAAACACTGTGTCTTAAATCACATTAAATAATGAATGGAGAGAAAAAAGTATATTGGCAAAAATTGGTTTCTTGCTGTTTAATAAATGAATCGAGATAGTTATCTATTCAGTGACTGAACAGAAAACAGAAAATTTAAACTTCTGTTTTAAAACAAAATGCATTAAACATTAATCCAAAGAAATCAATTTGATTGCTTTTCATTTGTTATTTATTTTTGGATTATGTATTATGACACCTCTTTTTGAATGTTTTAATTATTGTGCAATGGTTACAACTGTATTTTCAAAAATAATAAGTAATTTAACCATACCTTAAACTTTTTTTAAGGCTGAAACAGAAAGTTATAATAGCAATTGACATTCATACTAGAAATGTAAAACAAATCCGTCTGGTTCTTCTTTTCAAGCCAAAAAATATGGATGCCATAAAGTATGTTACGATATAAGTGGACGTGCTATTTAGAGTTAGCTAGAGAGTCTAACAAAACGACTGGAATCTTAATTAAATTCAAACAAAGTTGCAGAGTGAATAAGTATTTCATAAAGTTATATTGAAGTGTGCATTGTGGGGTGTATTATATGCACATTTTATATACTAAGAAAAATAGTACAGAATATATGGTAGGGAGAATTAAAATCGATAATAATTATAGAAATATTTTTATTTGTTTCATTTGTCTATTTGCCTAATTTGCAGAAAAATGGTCTGATTAATGTTACTGACTGATTTGCATATTCCTAATTTGGACAGTCCCTGATTTTTGTAAGAAAGGCTAGCATCCTCTTCATCGAATTATAATTATAATAGGATTTCTAATTAGGTATTCATAGAATTACATTGTGATTTTTTAAAAAAACATTTAAAAAATAGTGTGAAATTCTTACAATAAAGTTTACTCTGCGTTTAGTACTCTGCTTCTTTGCCATCCCATCCTAGAATGACATGCATTTGTGATGAATGTAAATACGTAGTAAGGATAAAACTACAATAATACAAATGTATAATTGTTATTTGGTTTGTTTGGCTGTTAATCTTGGATCATTGTTTATTTTCATAGTTTTTTTCCAATGTTCTAGGATTAGTTTATGGTCTCCATAGCATAGGCCAAATAGATTACAGATGTGTTTGCAGAAGGCCGATCATATGCCAAAAGGAAAACTTTAGGAATGTTGAGCAGGCACTATATGAATAAAAAGTTATTGAACTTGCAGAGTTCTATTTCTCTAAGCCAGATAGCCATACATAGAAGGTTTTTTTTTTAGTGTTAAAATAATACTTTATATGTTGAACTGCTTTTCAAATAGAACAATAGCTTACAACTTAAGTTTATGGCTAAGTTCCTTTCTACCTTTCAATTTCTAGATAATAGTTTTTATGTTGTCTTAGCCTCTTCATAATATTTCAAAAGTGATTACAGAAGATGACTGAATTAGTATAAGGGATTTGTTTTATAATTAAAATGATAATTCTCTCCTTTATAGCTAGTCTTCATTCTAGTTACAACTAAAACTTTCAGCTCTCCAGGTAACACCCTGCATTTTGTAGCTAACTAGAGAAATTGACTTGTCACTGCATAACTTCATGAAGTTATTCTATAGTCCAAAATAAAGAAGTCATATACATTGAAAAGATCTGTCACTCCAGGACACAAATGTATATAAGTATTTGAATATATGTGTGTATTGATATTACCCCAGTTTAAATCCTAAGCATCTTCCTCCTGTCCTTTTGAGTCAACAGTCTTTTAAACATTAAATGTTTCGCTTTGACATTTTGGGGATCTGTTCAGTGTTTAAACAACACTTCTTTCTGGCATTTGGTTCCTATGTCAGCCATTTCAAACCTTACATTTATTTACATTTTTAATTTTTAAATGCATGTAGCTGTAATAAGCAACTTGGTGTCTTTTGGTTATTTTGGATTCGATAGCTCTAGGAACTACAGGAAGGCCTTGCTTGTCAGTAATACATGGGACCCAAAATTCTGTTGCTAAGATAAACTAAGCTAAGGAGGACATCAAATGTCTGCACCAATCTATGAAGGCAGTCCCAGCAGTCCCAGTTGCCACTGTTTGGCAGATCTTGCATGGTTGCAGCATCCCATGGGCACCAGATTGCCATTTCAATGTTCTGTCCCCATTAATTTTGCTTGTTGGAAACCAGCAGTGAATGTCATAAATATTGATCATGTGACTGCAGAATGCTGCAACTTTGTAATTATGAGCCAGTTGCCAAGCATCTGAATATCAGTCATAACTGTGGGGATGCTGTGTTGACCATAAATACAAGTATTCATCAAAGCCACATCTGTGCCACACCATCATAATTTCAAATATTTGCTGAACAAGCTTAGATTAAGAGAGATCTACCTACATTAATAATGGGAGATGTTTCTATGAATCATATGTCAAAAGATATAGATAGCACATATCTTTGATGTACAATATTTGTGTACAGTTTTATATTATTTATGTTATTACTGTATTCATTTATTGATAATTTGCTGATATATATCACTAAACGATCAATAAATAAATACAGTAAAAACAAAATAGATCTAGCCTAAACAAATTAATGTCAATGATATTGCTGGTTTATCTTCTGCTCTAAAGAAAATATCCAGAGCTCTTTTATTACACAGATTAAATGTAAATGATTAAATAATACTGTTTTGAAATTAACCACTAAGTGAGAAATTGACTCACTAGGAAGCCTCTTCAGTCTGAATATTATTTATTGTGATATACATCTGAAATAAGTTATAAACATTGCTGCTCTCATGCATTTCTTCCTTTGTGCTAAGAACTGTATGTAGAATATTGCTAATCAATATGGTGAAAAGGAATAAAATATTTTAATAGAAGAGGCTATACTGTATGTAGCTCGAGGTTGAATTATGAAGTCCTCGGTGCTCTCTAAGTGCTCTTTGCTTGCAAATGAAAGTGTTTTTATTCTTTCATTAGAATAATGTGTAAATGTGTTTGATCTCTATTTGTCTGTTAATGACTGAATTTGTCTGAATGTTGAAGTTTTAGAGATGCATTCTGCTGGTCTTCTGACTGTCCCAAATAGTGCCTGTTACAGTTCTTAGACTATATGTTGTAGATGACTCCTGTTTTTTCTCCCTTGGACTAGTGGATCTTTTGGTATACTTAAGATATTTTGTAGCCGTTTACTTGGTTTGTGTGCTACAGCAATGTCATAGCATTGTAGATGTAGACCAGTGTTACTTTTTTCATACTTGTAGCAGTTGTACTAGTCATCAGGCGCTTTTTGATAAATTGTGTGGGTATCCATTTTGCTGGAAGATGTTGTGTAGGCAGTTTTTTTCCATTTTTTGGTGTCCTGGGTTGCTGCAGTGTGTTTGTATATATAGAGATAAACCACATTTACATACTATTTGAAAAAGACAATTAAAAAGCTAAGAAGGAAACAAAAAGAACAGGACTTATTTTGACCAGCAATCAATACCCAGATAAGTAGGAATTAATATATTAAGTAGAAAACAGTACCTTAATGAAGAAACAACCAAGTAGAAAACCACATTCTCACCAACACTGATAGGGCAAGCTACTATATATAAAGCTACTGTATATAAAACTACTGTATATAAACTCTAAAGTCACTGATGATATTACTTAGTTGGATAATATTACTTAGTTGGCAGCAAGCAACAAGCAAATTCACCAAGGACTCCACTGAAAATGTATGTCTTGTCCAAAAATATGTCCTATGTCAACTATTGAAAATTAAGCAATCTATTACATAGTATTAAGTGTGTGTGTGTATGATTATTCTAAAACAAATATTATATAACCAAATATTAATCTAATTACTAAAACATGCTATTTCTAATCACATTTTTTTGCAGAGCTGAACTGAATTACGAATTCTAAAACTGTATTGATTACAGCAAGATGCACAGTAGTGTAGAAAAGCAACCTAGGTCTTAATATACCTTATATAAAAGCTACTAAATACTTATCAGGTATCAAGTTAGCAAAGGCTGCTAAAATATTCATGTAACACATGATTCTACAGGGAGGCAGGTGTATCGTTTGCAACTATTGAGTAAACAAATAATGTTGATAGCTTCTGGATATATATTGAGAATCAGATTACTGAGCTTTAAGTACATGGGTCCATTTTTAGGCTTCAAGTACAACCTATCATTCAATGGTACTTAGTTAAATGTGATACGTAAGGCTGCTTTTTCCATCTCAGTCTGAACCCAGACTTACGTTGAATTTCAAATTTAGAACATTGTGACTGGAAAGATGTCATCATTTAACCATTTGTATAATTCTTGATTAGATATTGAAATTATAGACATAACATTTTATTTTATTGTAATTACATGGAAATTTTATAAAATTGATTATGTGCCATGAAATTGGGGTCAAATCTTAGCATAATTTATAAAACATGAATATTGCAAATGTTGCTTTTAAAATTGTCCTAATTCTGACAAACAACTCTTTTAAACCGTATTTAAAAGAGGATTTTAAAGTATTTTACTCTAAAATACTTCACTATTTTAGGATACTAAAGTATTTTAGTATCTACATGTAGGTTATTCATCGACTTACACCCACAGTTTAGCCCTAATTTCTGTTGCTAAGCAAGACAGTTGCTAAGTGAGTTATGACTTTTATTGCCACAGTTGTTACATAAATCACTGCAGTTGTGAAGTAAATCATGCAGTTGTTATGTACATCTGGCTTTCCCCAGGGACTTTACTTATCAGAAGGATCTGTGAAGAATTATAAATGGTGATCGCATGTTGCCAGCACCTAAATTTTGATCATGTGACCATGGCAATGCTGCATGGTTAAAAGTAGGAAAACCAGTCATAAGTCTCACCTTTTTCAGTGGTGTGTATGTAACTTTGAAAAGTCAGTAAACAAATGGTTGTAAATCAAGGATTACCTGTATAAAGTCCACCATTTATTATCTATGATTTATAATTAGACAATCTTAGGTGAAAAGAAAATATAAATCTCAGACAAAAAAAAAGAGAATTCTGTGCAAAGCAATATGAGAACAGATTAAAGAAAAGAATATTTTAAAGAAAAATATCAATTCTTTGTTTAATTATTTTGATTCAAAATTGTGATTAAGGAAATCATTGTTAGCCAGGTTTAAATAAAAAAAAAACATATATATGATGCCTGTTTGCCTAAAAAACATATTCTGCCATACAATAATGAAACTTGAACTCATAGTGACTGATCAGAACATGGTTCTATGAATCTCAGTAGACAGTTCTAATAGAACGGTCAAACCTAATGTATAATTGTGGGTTTAAAAAAAAGCAAATTCTGTAATTAAAAGAATCATTAACAGATTTAAAAATAAAACTACTACTAATAATACATATAATAACCTAATCATCAATAATGTGGTAAGACCATATTTGAAATGTTGTGTATAGCTTTAGTCATTACTTCTTAAAAACAATACTAGCTCTAGAAGAGGAGTAAAAAAAGGCGGTGGGGGGTAGGTTACTAGAATAATTCCCTAGGGCATCTTGATAGATTAAATCATTAATATATGTAAGATAGCATATTCAGGGGTTCTTAACATCCAGTGCAAGAGTCGGGTGAGCGCACAAGCGCACAAGGCTACATTTGTGTGCAAAACTATCTCCACTCCCCCTGCTGTCAGTGCCACTGATCCACAAACCCGGAAAGATTGGGGTCCGCTGGCATGTGTAACATGAATAGAGATAAGTTTTCTTATCTCACTATATCCAATTTCAAAATTTCACTAAAACCAAGTTCAGGGAGATTCAAGGTGATGGAAGACAATAGTTCTTTATATGCAGTGCACAGGTATAGTGTATTGATCTATTAATTTGTTCCAGTAATTGTAACAGCAGCCAGGTTGGGTGTTTTGAAAAGGAGATTATACAATTTCATGGACGATCAGGTTATCTGTGGTTCTCAATACTAATGGATCTTTACTTCCTTCTTATTTGCATGCTTTTAATGTGTTTGCTGGGAAATGACCATATTGCCTTCCAAATTAAATTTGTGGACTTCCCAAATACATCCAGTGGCTCCTGAATTAGATAGGTCTGTTGATTGATCTAACATGACTCATATTTTTAGCATAAATGAACCTAAATCTCATTTACAATGAAGTTATAATTAAAATTATAATAATTTGGGCAATTCATCTCCATTTTAGTAAGTTTTATTATAATTGCTTTATTATTTATCATTTCCTTTGTACTCAATTTTATCCATCCAAAGTCACCTTGCAAGTAGATGATCATATAAATGATCAAATAAATAAATGAAGAACTAAATAGGAGCTGTGTTGGAACAGTGATTGGAATGCAGTATTGCAGGCTAACTCTTCCCGTGATCCTGACCAGTTCAAGGTTGACTCAGCCTTCTATCTGTCCAAGCTCGGTAAAATGATGACCCAGATTGTTGGGGCAATATGTTCACATTGTAAACTACACAGAGAATGTTATAAAGCACTATGAAATGGTATATAAGTCTAAGTGCTATTGCTGATGTACTTAGAGCAACCAATCACAGTTTATATTTTATCATGCATGAATCAGTACTCTCTAACCAATCAATTACAATTTGCACACTTTACTGTTTCAGCTACTAAAGTCAACATCCTAACATATTACTATAATTACATTGTGTGCCAATATTCACTTTTGAATGTCTTTTCCAAGCATGCTATGGCCCATGGGTTATCAATCTGTTTATCACATAATTCTGCCTTTAGTGCAACTTGATTATAACTATGACTATCACTAAGTGTTGAATCTTATGATTACCGATCTCCTCCCACTCATGACTATAACCATGTTGCTTGTATTCTTACTATTTATATTGTTCTGTTTGTTTCCTAGATTACTTATTAGTAACCTATGACTATCACTGTGTTGTATATTTTGATTCTTGTATTCCCTTTTATGTACACTGAGGGCATATGCACCAAAGACAAATTCCTTGTGTGTCCAATCATACTTGGCCAATAAAGAATTCTATTCTATTCTATTCAATATTAGGTACTTTAAATACTTAATGAAATTTGTGCTTGGGAAGTAGTATGAAAAAAATCATGTGACTACAGGAAACAAAATATTATTAACAGAAAAATGTATTTCCTCTTTTGCTTATCCATTTGAAAATGGTGTTAGATTGTTAAGGTTTCCATTTGGAATGGGATTTAGCATAAAGTGAGTTGCATTCTTTCTTCCCTGCTGTGGAAATTTTCCATACGTAGAATAAAGTTTGAATGATTTTAGTCTTAAGGATGAAAAGTCTGCTGAATGTTCATCTTTTTTGATAGGCTTTGTTTAAGCCTACTGCCTGCTTCTAACTGCTGTACTTACTTTTAATCTACCACAATAGCGACTAATACCCCAATATCCCAGAGATGGGATTAAAATGGGTTTGCACTAAAAACAGAATTGTATTTTTCTGGGAAACTTTTGTTATTACTTGTAAGAAATTAGATATAATAATTTGTGTTTTTCTCCCTATATTTCTTTTTTTCTGTATCTCTTTTGGTATTACCTGATTTATATAATTATATAAAATGAATTATATAACTATATATTTTTATATAATAGTTGAATTATAATTATATATTTTTAATTAATGATTGTCTTATTTTTCTTACTGGATTGCTGTATGCTGTGAGACTCACTCTTTGTGAGCTGGGCGGCTAGGTACATTTGATTAAGAAATAAACTGTTCTAAATTCTGAGGCAATATACCAACAGATCATTGGTTAGTTACAAAAATCCTACGTAATTCTTTAAAAAGATGTTTGATATTCTAATATATGGAAACAAAAATTAATGACCACAAATGTCTAATTTGCATTTGCACAGATTACTGCAAATTACACTTTTTGAAATCAAACTACCATGTTTCTCCAAAAAGATGATCCACCTTGAAAAGAAGCCCTATCACGTTTTTGAGCACATGCAATCAAATTAAGCCCCACCCACAAAATTAGCCCTAATTAAGACCCCAAGGGTGCAGAGGGTGGGGCGAGGCACACAGGTAAAAAATGAGCAAGGGTGGGGATGGGGGTGGTGGAGCGGCCCTACTTACCAGGTCTTGCTCACCCCGACACCTGCCTTGCCTTCTTTTGTGGCCTTTTCTTCTGCGGCCGCTTGCTGTCACTCGCACGCATCACCTGGATCCGGAGCTCTTATCGGCTGCAGATGCCAGGCATCTGAAGGCGAAACAGAGGCCGAGGCGATAGGTGCAAGTGGCGGCAAGTGGCTGCAGAAGAAGTGTGCCAGCAGCAGGCTTCTGCTGGGCAGGGCTGTCGGTGCCACCTCTGCGAGATGAGTCAATAATTAGAACCCTCTAAAAAGAAGGCCTAGCCTTTTTTGGGGGGTCAAAAGAAAATAAGAGCCGGCCTTCTTTTTGGAGAAACACAGTAAAAAAAATATTAGTTCAGGAGTCCCATGTTAGCACCAGTCAAATGCATTCTTTAATTGTTTTAAGTAACTTATTGTTGAAGGTTCAGATTTGAAATGATAATATTAAATAAGAAATATCTACCTCCAGATGGAAGGGCTTTGGTAAAGAGTAAGGTGACCAGACGTCCCGCTTTTGGCGGGACAGTCCCGCTTTTGAGCAATTTGTCCCGTGTCCCGCGGCGTTTTTAAAAAGTCCCGATTTTTCATTCTGCCTCCTGAATCCCCGCTGATGGCTAGAGGGAAAAAAAACTCTTTAAACTCTTGCCGCGGGGCTTCAAAGGGCCGACCTACAGCTGATCAGTGTTAAAAAAAAAATGAATAGACCCATGCCTGCAAAAATAGAAAAAACAGCCCCTGTTAACAGCTTCCGCTAGGTTAATTAGCTGCAAAAAGCTGCAAAAAGTTCCTGGAGCAGATTCCCCCCCCCTAGCTATACTGAAAACAAAGGCGAAAGCAAAACTAAACCTGCAACATGACAAAATGAGGCAGAGAGAGATTTCTTTCTTTTTCTTTTTCTTTTTCCTCACCAAAAAAGGTAGGTACAAAACTGCAAACAATGGGAAATTTTGGGCAAAAGAGGAGAGTTCAAGATTTTAAAACACAAAAGAAAAAAAGCTCTATTTAACTAGGGAATTGTAATAATTGAGATACTATTAATAATTGTATATTGTGTTGAAAGCAGAAATGGTTAAGTTGTGGTTTGGAGGAATATATGGGGGAAATTATTTGGTTTATTATTATTGGTAAATATAATTAATTGATTTGTAAGAAATTGGATTGCATGGAAATAATTGGAATATTCATGTTCATATTGATTAATATACAAAAAAGATAGTTATATAACTAATTGATTTATATTAAAATGTTGAATTTGTATTAAACAACTGTATTACATAATTACATAATTAACCAATGTGAGGATGGATATAAAAATAGATGACAATGGGAAGGGGTATAATATAGAATAGAAGGGAAAAATTGAATTTGATTAAGATTAGAGATGAGGATGAAGGGTAATATTGTTTTTTTAAAAAAAATAGATGAGGAATAAATATGGCAAAAAGGAAATATAGAAATTGTAAATTTAATTGAAATGACTAAACGCTGTTTAAATTTGTGAACCAGCCAAATATTCTGTTCAAAGAAAATACATTGCATGTTTGTATGTGTGTTTCTAATTATTTATTCATATTTGTTCTCTTTTATTCTTTAAAGTTTAACAATTCATTCTTAATCTTAATATCTTTATATTTGCTTGGGGTTGGCTTTCTTCCCTTTCATCTTTTTTATTGTACAGCAATCTTTCTCCTCAAACCTACCACCACTCTCTTTTCTTTCCTTCTTACTTTCTCTTCCCCCCACCCTCTTTTTCTCCTCCCTACTTCCTCTTCCTTTCTCCTTCTCCTCCTCTCTTCCTCCCTCTCTTACCCTCACTCCTACTCTAATTTCCATTCCTTCATCCCTCTCTATTGCTGTATCCTTTAATGCATATGGACTACTCAGAGGGCTGAAAAAGTTATTTTTGACTGGTCCTCACACTTTTGACCAGTCCTCGAATTTATGACTGTCCTCACATTTTACATTTTTGCCCTATCTTGTCATCATGGTGAAGAGAAGCAGTTGTGAAATGAGTGACATGGTTGTTAAGAATACTGCACGGGCATAAATGTGAGGATGGTCATAAGTGTGAGGACCAGTCAAAAGTGCAAGGACCTGTCAGAAATAACGTTTTTCAGCCCTCTGAGTAGTCCCTATACACATAGCCATGGCCACCCGGTCACATGACCAGGTAGCCATGGCCACCCAGTCACATGACCAGCTAGCCACGCCCACAAAATAAGCCACGCCCACAATGGTGTCCCTCTTTACCAATCTTAAAATCTGGTCACCTTAGTAAAGAGTTGAGATATGGAAATTTTATACTTAATTAAATAGTATTATTTAGAGTTCGGTTTGGACAATTTTTTATACCTGGCTTGGAAAAGATTTTGCGTATGCTTATAGTAAAGAGTTATGGAATGAAGAATTTTATGTCTGTTAATTAAGAGGAAGTAAAAAGCCAGTAAAACTGTCTGTACTTGTGATACGTCTGATAAGTTTTTATCTTTTTTTCTTCCCTCTTTTTTTTTTTGCTTTCTAACATATTTTATCCTTTCTGTTTTTCTTTTTAGTTTGTATTATATTTTACTGTTGTAGTTAAAACTGAAATTACTTTAAAAAAAAGAGAATATGGAAAAATATTCGTAAGTAATAAGATAAAAGATATTCATAGATAAGATGGTTCTTACAGCTGTAAATAAAATTAGTCCAGAGAAATTAAATGAAGGAAAATGATTATTCATGCCTGTAGTTGTGGATTGAGGGGAGAAGCCCACAATGAATAGTGGTATATATTCAAATTTTTTTTTCAGTTTAATACAATTATATAGATTTTACTGTTAAAAAGGTTAGGAAACAGAAACTTCCCATTTAGTTTGCAAGTTATAAGACATATATTTTAACAGCCTGGAGAAGTGAGAGATTGAACTGGCCATGATGTATAATATGCAGTCTGTTGTTACAGGCATCTATAACCAGGTAAATCCTTAGAGGGTCACAATGAATCAGAAGATGTACAGAAGTGACTGTAACCAAATAACTTTATTTGTAATAAAACTCAGGAGGAACATTTGGCAGAATTCCTGCGTAAACACAATTCCTCTCATCTTGATGTTAGATAGCTAAGGAGCTTTTTGTCTGAGGCTTTGTCTTGGAGTGTGTTTTCCAGCAAAGAACAATGTGGCCACTAGGGAGAAAAAAAAAAGAACCCACTCCAGAACGGAGTGAAGTCTAACATTAAGAAAGGAAGAAAGAATCAATCACAAGCAGGCCTGTAGGTGCAAATGTAGGCCAGATTGAGTGGTGATGTTATAATGATTAAATTTTAGATGCACTCAACGCTTTCCTCAGTTCCTTTTCACAACTGTTTTTCCATAAAGCTCAATCTCTATTTTGGATTAGTTTACCTATGGTTAGTTTGTTTATACATGGTCTTTTACATGTATAAACATCTCTTTTTTCCTTCCAAGTCCAATAGCCATGCAGGTTCCCCGTTGCTGCTAGGTGCTTGCAAATGAAGTAAATACTTTTGATGAAAGTTTGTATCTTCGGGGTTTAGTCTGTTAACATATTGCAGATGGGTAAGTGTTTTCAATTTGAATGCAAACTGTGCTTAAGCTGACCTTGTGTTGTTTTCTTCTTTTTTTCCCCCTCATAAAGATTTGTTAAACAAATCAGATTTCATTTCTTGCAGCTCATATAAAGTGTTCATGAATTTATAAAAGAAGCAAATTTAAATTTTTTGAAAGACATCTTGGTTAGATTTAAATTCTATCAATCAAATATTTATTACTGCTATAGAGCAGCATGTAAGTCCTACAATGCTAAAAACTGGGTCCTCATGTTACCTTTTTAAAAAATTGCATTTATAATGTGGTAACACTGACTGACAACCTGGGAACAGGGGTTACAGCTATCCTGATATTAGAGAAAGTCTTCCGATTCTCCTTTTAGCAGATTCAAGATATTCCAAGAAGAGGAAAAAACTGGCAAAATATTTAGTAAACATACCTCCTAACTAATATGAATGGTATTGTGGCCTAGTGGTGAAGACTCGCACAGCCAATCGGAAAATTGAGAGTTCAATCCTAGGTAATGGTAAATGTTTTTCTCCTAGGGTGCAAAGAAAAAACATCAGCTGTGAACACTGTTTGGCATCAGGAAGAGCATCTGGCCAGTAAACTCTCAGTTCCATCCAGTCGCCCTGACTCTAGCCCGTATTAAGGGATTACAGAGTCATAAAAAGGGAGTTTTTTTACTTCCTAATTAATATGCTGTGAACAACAATACATGGTCCTGAAAAATCATGGCTATATCTCAGAGCCATAGGTGCATAGAAAGTAAGAACATGTTTGGCATAACACTTGAGGAGAAGTTTCTGAGAGGAGACAAAGAGAAAATGATAATGATTTAGTGAAAATGATTAGCAAGAGCCTTGGTGACGCAGCAGACTAAAGTGCTGTTAAGTAGCACCAGCTGCCTGCAATTACTGCAAGTTCAAATCTCATCAGGCTCAAGGTTGACTCAGCCTTCCATCCTTTCGAGGTAGGTAAAATGAGGACCTGGATTGTGGGGGCAATAAGATGACTTTGTATAAAAAAGAACACCGCTTAGGGGGCTGAAAGCCCTACTTAGCAGGTATATACAAAAGTATGAAGGCTATTGCTTAACGCATTGTAAGTCATCCTGGGTCTCTGGAGAAGGGCGGCATATAAATCGAACCAATAAATAAATAAATAAACAATAAATAAGAAATTAATGTGTGGGATACAAGGAATTAAAGTTTAAGGTTTTCAATATGTTGCTATTGCTGGTAGATATTAATGGATTTTTTTTTTTTTACTAAATTCAAATGATGAAACTTTAAAGATGTGTTTATGGATAAGAGATAAGATATGGGAAGAATTTTTATAAGTCAAATATCTTCTCTATAGTTGTGTCCAGGAGAGAGAAAGTTAGATTAGTATTCCCAAATGGTTTAGAATAAAAATATATTTTTTTCCAATTTATCTTCTTTGACTGTTGATGTTTAAAATGTGTGATTTCACACATCCAAACATGTTATAAAATATTTTAAAAATATTTATAAGATACAGTATCCTAAGAGTGAATGAGAGACACATTCAAGATTGTACAGTTTAACGTAATGTTCCAGCTGTATTAAAAAGAATAAATTGCAAAACATAAGTACTACAAGCAGAAGAACAAATTGTATAGCATAGTTTTCTTCTGTTCAACTATTTCTTGCTCTCAAATTGCAATCCATAAATAATTATGAAACATTTGAGTGAAATATTTTATAAATTTCTTAATTTTTTCATGGTAAAAGGTTAAAGTAATGGAGGAGAGACAATGAGAATACCCTTGACTGTTTTAATTGCCTTAGAACATCTGTACTTGTAAGTCTTGTTGTTCATAATTAAATGTTTATATATTAAATTGCTTGTCAAAATATAAAAGTAGAAAAAAATCTACAGAAGAAAAAGCAAGGATATATTTTATTTGTATTAATCTTTGCTATAATTATTATGAAAAATGAAACTAATCACAGGCAATATTCAGTTTCTCTAGTAGTTTGAAATATAGGATTGTCAACATGATTGCCAATGTCCGATGACAGATATGGCACAAGAAGAAGAGTCGCTGTAATGAAACTACTTCTTGTCTTTTCTAGAGACTAGAAGACTATTGAAAAGTATTCTGTGGTGTATAAAATATACAGTATATGTCTGTGCAGGTGTGCATGTATACTTGTGTCTGTGATACATATAAGTATATTCAAGGTGCTGGTTCAAAATGCTGGTGTTAGCCTATAAAGCCCTTCATGGCTTAGGCCCAGGTTATTTGTCGGATCACCTGCAACTAGCGTCAACTTCCCATCTCCCGGTGCGCTCTCACAGAGAGGGCCTACTCAGGGTGCTGTCGACTAGACAATGTCGGCTGGCGACTCCCAGGGGTAAAGCCTTCTCTGTGAGCGCCCCCACCCTTTGGAATCAACTTCCCTTGGAGCTCCGGTTGGCTCCTGACCTTCGCACCTTCCGCCATGAATTGAAAACCTGGCTATTTATGTCCCCCGGCCTGGACTGATGGGGTAGTATATTTTATTTTATTTTTTTAAAAAAAACTTTACTGATTTTTATGTATATTCGTTGTTTTTAACAGTTGCTTGGTCGACTGTCGTTGTGAGCCACCCTGACTCCTTGGAGATAGGGCGGCATACAAATTTTATTAAATAAATAAATAAATAAGTAAATAAGTAAATAAGTAAATAAGTAAATAAGTAAATAAATAAATAAATATTATATATAGAGAAATAGAAATATAGACATACAATAGATATAGTATATCTTATTCCTTTTAACCTATGTCATTGAAAGCATCTAAAGTCTCTTTGATAATGTTACTTTCTTCCATCCACCTACCTCCATGAATTCTCAAATGATTTATTAGAAGAGCCTCTACTATTACTAAGACTAATGGAACCACAAATAGTTTCCTGCTTATTTTAGGTGCACACAAATATTCATAAATTTGAACTGATTTTTTAAAAATATTTGCCTTTGATCACTGTTAAAAATATATTGGCTTACTGTCAGATTACTATTATTTTAATACTGTATTGCGGTATGATGCAATTTAGAAGAAAGAATATATGAATCTAAAGGTAGAGCAGTTCACATTTTCCAGCTGTCCTTAGAAACATTGGGATGAAGTTGAAGGAGGAGCATGGAAATTTCAACCCTGGAAGTTACTTCTGTAGCTTTGGACCAGGTACTATCTCTCAACCCAATCTACCTTACAGGACTGTTGCTGTGAAGAAAAATGAAAGAAAATAAAAGAAATACATGCTACTGTGATTCCTAAGAGAAAAATATGATATATATTTAACAAAAAATTAAGGGTTTTTTAAAAGAAAAAATCACAAATGAACTATTAATTTTCTCTTCATTGTTTGAAGATAGAAAACGTTGAATTCATTTTTAAATTATATTTTTATTCTGTTTGACTGATTTCAATGTAAAGCAGGAATCTTAATCTACATTTATATAATAAATTCAAATAAAAAAAACATTTCTTAGCACTAAAGTGGTAAAATTAATTGTGCATATATGTGATTTTTTTTCTGCTGAGTTATATTTATATTACATAATCCATTTAAGTTTTGTAGGAATAGTTAAAAGAAAATGTTATCAGTTCTAAATCATATATTTTTGAAAAGCAATCATCTTCAAGACAGTTGAAACAGTAGAAATCAGTTTCCTCACTAGAAAAAATATTTCACTATAATTTAGGTTTTAGTCAAACTACAATTGTTTTGCTGAGACAAAGTTTTCTGAAAAAAGTTTCCTAAATTATATAAACCAGAAAAGCAAGCATTTTGATTACATATCACTTGTAATTTATTAAAAAGTTTGAACATATTTATATGTTAAATATGCACTTTAAAATGGTTCCATATAGTTTTAGTATCATGATTAAGTATATTAAAAACATGTATCGGTTTACATTTATGGATGTGTGCTACATCTAGGCTTGTTCCTGAAAAGCAAAACTTCTGCAGAATGCATCCATGGTATAAATTCAATAAAGATTTTCTAATGTCTTTTTAATATCATTCTTTGAAATGGTTGTAGAGCTGAGATATGGTTTGTAGTTTGCAGTTTATTCTTCCAAATACAAAATTAATCATGACTCTTTCTCATTGTTTTCCTCTATTTAGAAAATGTATAGCCCAGCTGGGTAGAATTAGTTTTCAAACTTTCTCACCATTACTATGTGTACTATTAATAATTTATCACTTTATATAGTAACTTGAAAACAGAGATACCTGAAAGGGCAGGAATTATGCCAAACATGTCCTTCACTCACATAATTAATCTCTCAGCATTTTTATTCAACAATAATCTTGGTTTTCTTTCAAAGGTTGACACTGATAAAATTTGTTACTGATCTACTAAGATTTTTGGAAAAATCATTAGTGCCTATTACATTTCACTGCTAGGATGTCTATTTTATAAAATAAATTTGCTCTGAGAATGAATGGTATGGAAAGCAAAAGAAGAACTAAGCAGGTTCATTGTTTACTACGTCTCTAGGATGATTAAGTAATGATTAAGATTGAAGAATTGGGTGAGAATCTTTTTAAAAAATGTGTAAGTTAATACAAATATTTCTTTATGTAAGATTAGTTGTTCTATTACTCCATATTTTCCACCTTAATTAAAGATTTATTAATACTGTTTTGGATTGCTCTACTTTATCTGGTTTTATATAATCTCCTGTCATGATATTTTTGGTAAAGCCTATAAATTATGAATATAGCAATATTTTTTTTAAAAAGTCACCCTTTTTTGAAATAAGAAACTTATGTTTTTTAAAAATATCAAAGATTTAAATAGACTATTTGGTTTCAAAAGCCTATTGTGAAGAATTAAAATGGAAAGATAGACTTTAGGACTATAAATGGACATATTTCAGAAATAATGTGAAAATTACAAATTAAATGAGTACTTTCTTGAAACTAAATTTCTTGTGTACATCATTAATACAAATTATGTGATGTATTTGCTCAAATGCAAAAAAAAAAATATTTTGAAAACATTGAAGTCTGGGAGCTGAAAGTCATCTAAAACTAGAGTTTCTACAGACAGGGAAACAAACTGCACAAGCTGCTCAGAAATGCAGCATATTAAGAAAAGAGAAATTAGTATTAGTGGGTATTTAAATAATACCACAGATAAATTGCATTAACTTTTTCTATGTTGTTAGAAGTTACAGTGTTAATTTAATACAGTATGCTAAATATTAATTAGCCATTCATTCAGCAGTGTGAGAAATCAATGCTTAAATCATGCTTAAACATCTGGCGTACATGCATATCAGGTGTGCAGAAGTATGGTAAAGGTAAAGTTAAGTGATTTTTACTAAGCATTCTGATAGGAAAGAACCAAGATATGTGTAGAAGCGAAAAAATAAATATGAAAAGAAGAAGAAGAAAATAAATTTCAGATAAATAAGATAGATTCAGTAGAATAAATTTTATTCGTTATATTTATTTTGATATTATGGACCTTTTGGGGAGAAATTCAGCTAAAACCAAATGCCAATTAAATTAACATAGTAAGGGTCATTGTGTCAGTTTGCCTCTTTGTTATAACAATGTAGTTTATACTTTTGTGCCATTTATGCAAACTTGGTTCATTTATTTAATGAGGTCATTGGTATTTTTAAAAAAAGTTAGATTAATTTATATCAGCTGCACAACTACACAAGAAATACGCATTCACACAATTATGTAAAATGCAAATGGTCAAATATCAATAATTGAGCATAGATTTTAAGATTAAAATTTGAGGAATGAGATTCCTAAAAGGAATGAGAGTCTTTATCAACCCCCATTCCTAGGAAATGGTTGTGAAATAGCTTAATAGAATTATTATATAACAGTCAGCCATGTTCAGATATGAGTGAAAGGAAGGAAGGAAACCTATATTTGCTTTTGCGTTCACTGATTGGACAGAAACTATTCAGAGTTTTAATTTTAGTCAATATTGTCCCAATCTAACCAGCATCTCTTCTCAAAATTGAACTGGAAAAATCTTGGATTATGGCTCTATTATCTTTGTTGCTCCTTCCACTATACAGTTTTAGACATATCCATTCCCCCAGTGTTCACACATTCATGGTCTAATCTTTATAATCCTATATATTTTTACTATTCAATACCACATTCAGCAAGAGTTCCATTGTTTTCATCTGTGCTCTTAATTTTTTAAAAAAGGCCTTCGAGAATCTCTATGCTGCAGAAAAGGCAGCAGGTTGTCTGGAAAGGTTGGCAAATAATTCAAACAATTATGAAGGCATATTAATTTCAAGGGGAGCTAAACATAGCCGTATGAGGGGCTGTCACTTTGGGAAGGAAAAAGAACTTATTCAGTTCCTGCTTTTCAAGCCACATGAGAAACACACAACTCTACTCTTTGTTATATCACTACACACTCAGTGGGCTTTCAAAGGCATTTCACTGTCAAGAGTATTGCTAACTACTTATCCACACTTGTGGCTGTTCTTGCGGTTCTTGGCCAATTGCCCAGTTTGCCTGTCATTCAGAGGCCTTCCCCACTCATCCCCCTCTGCACTGCTCCATTCTTCTTGATAACAGATATGCTCAAGCTGCAGGAACACATGCTTCTGGCTGCTTGTGATGCATAGTGATTCATAGAAGGAATCGTCTTAGTTTCTGAAATAAAAGGGATGCCTGGCCCATGCCTGAGACTTAGACAAGGGAAACTTGTCTTTATTGCTGCCTCATGTTAAATTGACATGGTGCTTAAGTTTACTATTGGTTTTGCATTTTCCTCCTCTGCTTGCCATGTAAACCCTTGTACAAACTGATTTGGCAGAATACTTTACACTTATAAAAGAGTTCGCTTCATCATGGAAGTCCAACTTTGGGCATTCAAATCAGGAATTATACACTGGGGTGGAAAGATTTGGCTCACTTTTTGGATCTAATTTTTGTTTCATTAGAAATAAAATAATACATTACAAACAAAAATTCTATCCGACCATATACCCAAGCTGAAAAGTATGGTAGGAATAAGTGATGCAAATAGTAGTATGATCATCTTTTTATGCAGATTTGCAAAGGAAAATATTGTTGTCCTACTAATAAATTGGTTTCCCTTGCCACAAACAAATGCGTTTTCTGTATAAATTATTTTTTTAATTCACTGAGATACAAAGCTCTATGGCTTTTCTTAAAAACAGCACTTCCATTTTCTCACCCTGAATAGTTTAGTGCTTCTTCCACAAATGTAATTAACTCTTTTCAATAATTTTTATCACTATTTTTTTAAACAACTATACTGGATTGAAAAACTTGGTCTTGCCTTAAAATAAAGGTTGCATTGCCCATATTTGACATTTTGGTGTGAGAATATTTTTATAACTTTATACATTATATACATTAATCATTTTAAATCAGAGTAGACTTTACCCACAGATGCATCAGGAAACAGTGAAAAAAATAATCCAGATCCAAGGCCATTGAATTCTAAATATTATCTTTGAAAATAAGGTACTATATTTTTAAAAATAAAAGAATAGATTTCTTGTAGTTTTAACTTCATTGAGATTGAGTGTTGGAAATAGAAGTGATTTCAAAGAATACATAAAGAATGGGTTTAATAATCCATGCCTTACAGGTAGTCTTTAATTAATGATCACAATTGAGCCCAAAATTTCTGTTGTTAAGTGAGACATTTGTTAACTAAGTTTTGCCCCATTTTATGACTTTTCTTTTCACTTAACAACTTAACAGTTGTTAAGTGAATCATTGCAGTTGATAAGTTCATAACCTGGTTGATAACTGAATCTGGTTTCCCCATTAACTTTGCTTGTAAGAAGTTTGTTAAAAGGGATCACATGACCTTGGGACACAGCAACCATCATAAGTATGGACCCGTTGCCAACCATCTGAATATTGATCATGACAATGGGGGTGCCTCAAAGCTCACAACTGTGAAAAATGCTCATAAGTCACATTTTCAGTGCCATTGTCACTTTGAAGGTCACTAAATGAACTGTTGTAAATTGAGGACTACCTGTAGATTTGAGTCAATGTAGGTAAGCCTCAATTTATCACCACAATCAGCACCAGAACCTCTGATGCTAAGCGGGGTAGTTAAGTTGAGTCATTCCCAATATTACAAACTTTTTTGCTGTGATCAGTAAGCAAATTACTATGATCAGTAAGTAAGTAAGCAAATTACTATGAACAATAAGTGAGTGACGTAATTGTTAAGCAAGTCTGGCTTCTCCAATGACTTTGCTTGTCAGAGCCCATCTGGGAAAGTTGCAAATGGTGATCACATGCAACCATCGTAAGTACAGGTCAGTTCCCAAGCACACAATTTTGTATTATATGACTATGGGGGCACTGTGATAATCATAAGTGTGAAGATCAGTTGTAAGTCATGTTTTTCAATGCCATTGTAACTTCCAACAGTCATTAAATGAATGGTCATAAGCGGAAGACTACCTGTATTGAATTGAAAGATTAAAACGGAAAAATATATGGCAATTGAAAAACTATAGATTCACAGGAATCTCACCAAATTCTGGCAGAATTTAAGACACTTTGAATGTGGTTTTGAATGAAAACTGAAATATTTAAAATAAATAAACATCCCTAATAATCAAATTAGAAATAAGCAGTAATTGTAAATGTCCAAAATGTAGTATAATACTTATAAATTTATAATTTATAAATATAAAGCGTAAATCCAGTTTCATCTAGTGATAAAGCATCAGAGTAGAAAGTAGTAGACCATGATGAATTCAAGTTCTGCCTTAGCCATGAAAGTCAGCTGGGTAACTTTGGGCCAGTCACCGTCTCTCAGCAAAACCCATCTGACAGGGTTGTTGTGATGAAAATAGGAGGGAGAAGATGGGTTGGATATGTTCAGTGCCTTGACTGAAAGTGGAATACATATAAACAAATAAACAAATTGTTAACTAGGAGGAAAAGGGGAAAAGAAAGATGGAGGGATACAAGAATACTTTTTTTTCATAAACTTTTTAATCTTTTGAGTTTGTGTGATTTTTTTAAAAAGTGTTTTGTGGCCATCACATTTTCATTTCAGCCTTCACATCTATGCAAATTACGCAAAACGTGCACAATATGTAAAATGAAAACATTTGTTTAATGCATTTATCTTTGTTTTTTTTTTGTTGGCTTTTTATTTAATTGAGAATAATTATTTGAAACTATGATGATAAAATAAGAAAGAGAAAATGAGAGAGGAAGATGTTTTTCTTTCCAAACTAGTAAATTCAAAATTTCTCTTCATTAGGATAAGTGAAATAGTATTTAACATACATTTTTTGTTTGTTTTGTTCTAACATTTGTGGTGAAAGAAACTGACAAACAATAAAAAGTTGAATTTTAAACAATAATACTACCAAGGCAACTGAGACAATAGAAAGAAAGAAGAAGAAAAGTATTGCAGAAAGAAAGGAGTTCAAATTATATTGGACAATAAAAGTATTTTTGCCTGTGATAAACAGAGAATTAGAGGAAGCATTAGGCAGACTGTCCAGGTAAACATGGAATATTTTGTAGGTCCTTTGAGCACAAACCATTGGCTGAATAGATCAATTCTCCTGATGCCGCATTGTGTCTCAAATGCACTTTTGTGCCTGGAGACAGGATTGATAAAAGTCGAAGCAAGAATATGTATAGCGTCCTTAAATCTCTGGCTAAAGCTTAACTTTTCCACAAGATCTTGTTCCATTAATCCTCCAAGACAAATTCTCTTCATCATGGATCAAGACCTTGCCAAACTAGGCTTCTCCCCAGCTTTAATACTCAAGATGGACTATGATCTAGAAAGACAAATCTTGCAACAAAGGGTGGAGGACATTGAGAGGCAGGTGGATTTAGGGAAAGCTCCCCTGTTTCTGGCTCCAGAGGCCATTAGCTGTGTTGCTGCTCCTGCCAGCTATCTTAGTCAGTTGGAGTCAGTTGGGAGTCAGCAAACCACCAGAAAGCATTTGCACTTGCACGGTGCTATCCTGTATGGCAAGTATAAAAGGATACTATTCACCGAAAGACTCTGTCCCTGCAGCTCAGGAGAGGTGGAGACTGTGGGTCACATGCTCCTTAGATGTTCCGGAGATTAGGAAAAAACATATTCTGCCAATAACTGCTAGGTATCCTGGCCGTTCCGACACTACCTATCTTCAGTGGCTGCTTAAGGATGAACAGACCATAACTACAGCACAGGTGGTCAGATTCTGCACAGCAGCATTGGGGATTCATTGCAAATATGTGTCTTCTCCACCATAGCGATGTTATATAACAATTGTAAATAACCGTTTGCACTGCTTAGTCATTTCCCATTTAGCATTGAATCTACAACGGGCCACACTCTTTAGGGATTGCAAATATTGTATAGTCAGACCATGTATAATTGACACTGGAATTTACCATAGATTTTAGTTGTTATTTATTATTTTATAGTAGAATTTTTTAAGTGTATATGTACTGAATGCTTTTATTTGTTCTGGTCTAAGACTGTAATAATAAATTGTATTGTATTGCATTGGCTGAATGAGAATTTGGGCATTTTTTTTTATCTTAGCCCAGCATATTCTATACTGGTATCTGAAATTGTCTTCTGTTCCTCCCTAGGCATACTCTTAGTTTCTTGAAGTCCTCTTGTCATTCTGTGCAAAGGACCTTTGCTAGAAACTGCCAGACTGCCATGGAGGGTTAGGCCTTCAAGTGGAAGACAAAATTTGCCCCCATTTAACTAGACAGCTGTCTTTTTTTTCTCCCAACAGAATACCAGTAGTATGCAAATAAACAAACAAATAAATGTAAGACATCTGGTGACCTCTTTCTACTTAAGTCACAACCCATCTGTAAGTCTCTGATGAGGCACATGCATAAGACCGCTGTGGTTAGAAGAAAGAATTATCAAATAGAGTTTTGCCTTGTGAGTGCAAACTATATTTACCACATTTAAGCTAGCTCAGCATATTTGTGGCTTTTTTCCTTGGTTTCACAAGACAGTTGAAAATATTGTTGAGAAGGAGTATTGTTTCTATTTCATAAGTGGAGGATGTCATTGTTTTGCTTAGCACATAGCAAACTATGGAACTGTTGACATTAAAAGATGGAAAAGAAGGACCAAATTTGGGTTTGATTGATTGATTGAGAGAGAGAGAGAGAGGAGAGAATTTTTCAGGACTGAATTTTAAAACACTGGTAAACAAAAGGAATCTCATTTTAGTTATTTGTTTTTCCTGTGGTGCTGGGCAGATGGTGAAGTAAAATAACAATTGGGATACGTCTTCTTAGCAGATCAAGCCAGAACCTTTCTCAGGTTTTTCAATTCCTGAAGGTTTTTGGGGGGGAGGGGTGGGATTAAGAGGATGTGGGAGGGGTAAAAGAAAAACTCTGATATATGAATGGTTTCATTTTCTCTGAATCCAACCCCTTTGTGTGCATTAATCAATACTTATGATTAGTAATTTATTGCACTATCAGTGCCTTATTTATCCCATTGTTGTAGAATAGAGGAAATTAATCTTCTATGTTATGAAAAAAGCTGAAATTTTATGGCTATATAAATAAACATATACCGTATGTTTGTGTTTTGTGACGGACCACTAAGTAAGTAACTTTGTAGACTAGAATTTAGCTTGACTATTAAGCACTGTCCCAATATAGCTTTGGTTGGCTTAGTTACATTGCTGCACACAAGATTCTTCAAGGATAATGAACAATTTGAGGAGAACAAAGGGTCAACACATTTGTATAGGTAATTAGAAAGTCTGTAAGAAGTAGATTTTCTTCCATTGGAATAAATTATCAGCTTGACAGTTTGAAAGTGCTAGTTTATAAGTGACAGATCAGATGATAAACGATGGGGCCTTTGGCTTTCTAGCTGAAGAAGCAGAGGTCAGAGCTGTAAAACGATCAAGTGGTACTTTAACTAGACAACTGATCAAATAATAAAAGGCTGCAGAAAACGATTGACAAGAGAAAAGTTAAGCTAAAGCCCTAGTGCTTAAATTTCATGAAAAAGCATAAGAAGGCTGAAAGCAAAAAAAAAAAAAAAAAAAAAAAAAGGCTTGTGCAGCATCTGATTTTGTGGATATGAATTTATAACGTCAAGTTCAGGAAAATCTGAAGAAAAACCATTCCTGGTATTATTACTCACTGGACAAGAACAAAGAAACTCCTTTAAATTAACAGAAAAGTTGTCTAATCATATATGATATTGAAGCTTTGGCAAAGGTCTGTTTCAAGTTAATGCTTATTTCATAATTTTTCATAATGATGCCATCTTTTTACTTACCAAACTTTTTTTCCTTCTTCCAAGCTATATTGTTGAGCAATGGTTGTTATTGACTGACACCTAGGTTCAAGTTTGCTTTCAACCATGGAAGCAGTGAGTTTGGGCCAGTTTTTTTAAATCTATCTATCTATCTATCTATCTATCTATCTATCTATCTATCTATCTATCTATCTATCATCTTACATACATACATACTTACAGTACAGTGGTGGGATTTAGCCAGTTTGCACCACTTCGGGAGAACCACTTATTAACTTTCTGAGCAGTTTGGCAAACTGGTTGTTGGAAGAAATCATTAGGGCAGAGAACCGGTTGTTAAATTACTTGAATCCCATCACTGCTATAGTACCTACCTACCTACCTACCTACCTATATCTATTATCTATAAAATTTGTATGCCATATGGGTCCCAATGACTCTGTCGCTCACTGCAACTAAAACAAGAAGAATACAATTTATAATAAATGAAAAATAAAGTTATTGTGAATGACACACTAGGCAGGAACAAAGTTAAGAAGTTACAAAAGACAAGAAAGAAGTTGACAAAAGACATATGGGAGACAATCCATCAAGTAACAAGGCCCTGTGATATAGTTTTGTTTTTGTGGTGATCATCTGAAGAATTGTTATGTCAGTTTTATTTTCTGAAATAGAGATTTAGTTTAATTAAAGCTTTACATTTTGATAGAAAATAAAATATCAAATAAACTAACCTTTGCCCGTCCATCCATCCATCCATCCATCCATCCATCCATCTATCCATCTTTTAACTTAATCATGCTACCCAGGAATTATTAAGTTAAATGCCTAATGAAAAAATGTTTTTAAAAAACATAATTACCCAAGATATTTTCCCCTTTCAAATGAATTGTTAGGCCTCTGTGTGTAAATGAGATTTCCAGTGCTACTACATATTACAAAGTTCACTGTATTTTCAAGTTATATAACATTGTCATCAGTTACAGTATTTATGTTTATCCTTTTGAAATCATTCTGAATTGTAATTATCCAGGCTTTATTTCAGTTAATTCTTGGCATACTTATGAATTTTTGCGTAAAATAACTCCTAGGCGTTGGCTACAAATGTTTTAGACTAAAAGGGATATAGTGAAATTAGATCTGGTTAAAATATCAGTGACTACCTGAAGTATCAGTTATGCATGATAGTATAGTATGAATAAATAAATTGGAGAGTACTACCTTAAGACACAGTTTGTTGTAATTTAATAGGCTTTTTTACTCTTTGTTATTTTAAAGGACAAAACTTGATTGATAATAAAGACTTTGCTTTATGGCCTGCTGCGTATTATCTGTATCTATACTTGGGAACTTGGGACAATCAACAATTATAACCTAACATATCCATGCCTTGTTAATATTAGACTAAAATATAGAAAGGAATGTCTATGGAGATTTTCAATCATCCAGGTCATGGTTGTCCCAAAGGTGCTTTTTCAAGAGGCAACTGGACTTTCTGGTTTTTCTTTGAAGACGTTTCGCTTCTCATCCAAGAAGAATTGAAGAAGCTTCTTCAGAGCTGAAGAAGCTTCTTGGATGAAAAACAAAACATCTTCAAAGAAAAACCAGAAATCCAGTTATTCCTTGAAAAAGCACCTTTAGGACTATAGAAAGGAATGTATGTTACTTTGAATTCCCTGGAGCAAAGGTGAAATCAAAATTAGTAATAAATAAAAACATTGCACATTTAGGAATGTATGGTATATTTCTATTTGGATTTACTAATTCATATTAACTGAATTAATTATTCAGGTTTGATTTAATTTGAAATAAAATATATATTTATAGGACAATTTGCTGATCAATGGCCTTGTAGATCATATCCAAGCCTCTCATACCAAAAGTATATAAATTAGTTTGAAGGCTAAATATATATAAGAGCATAAATTCACAAGATAATGAGTGCTGGTGTATGTCTGTGTGTAAGTGATTCTAACTCATGTCTTTTAAATCAAGTTGGGGGAAATCTCAAGTGAATAGAGGTAGAACAGTGCTGAAATACAATTACTTTTCAATCTGTCTACGTCTTTGACTATTGAGTTGTTCCTTACTTGATTTCTTTTTTCATTTACTAATGTATTTGCTTTCTGTCTTTACTGAAGGGAACACTATCAGAACTGTGACATTATTTCCTTGGTGGTCTTCAGGTTTTGGTAAAGTTATTGCTTAGGGCCCTCTTACTTTCACTATAGATATAAACCAGCTGTTGTCTGTCTCTTCTTTATTGGGAGATAATTAGTATGTGTCTACCTAAGAATGGATAAGCCTTTAAATGCTGCATCAGCAATCCTGTGAGAACTAAACAAACTTGCTTACATAGAAGAAAGAGTAAACAACTTCAGCAGATATTTCAGATGCTACCATTAAGTCTCCAAAGAATATAAACAGAACTTGTGAAAAATAAAATATGTTTGGGTTAAAGGTGAAGAAAGAGAGAGTAATTCCAAAAGAATGTTCAAATGACATGCTTCTAATGTTCAAATGACATGAATCTTAAGTTTTTAAGATTCCATTTCATACAGAAGAGTCTTATCGTGTTCCATTTTTATGTGAAAAGTTGCATTCCTTGTTTTAGTTGTGATACTTGCCAATATATAAATAGTCAGGGAGAATTTTACACCACCTTGTCTTTATGTCAGGCAGCATTTAATGGTTGAGTGATCTTGTGCCCTGGGTCTTGGCAGCTGTCCTCTAGAGGCCAACTTTTGGGGATTACATTGACAGTCAATCAGTGGACCATGTCCAATGTAAACTAGACTAGGACCATTTAAATTCAGTTACTATCAACAAGTCAATTTAGCTTGATGGAAGCTAGAAGCTTTTCTTGGAAGATTTAATAACAATGTGGAATTTTAACAGACACTGTCTTATTTCTTGTTTTTGTTTGGGAGACTTCTTAAAGGATTAAATGATGCACTATTTATCTGAATTGATACAAACATAAATAATTTGCAAGAGATACTTTTATTCAATTAATTCTATTTTTTCCTTATTTTCACTGTAGGTGGAAATAACTCTGCAGGATGTCAATGATAATCCACCAGTGTTTCCTACAGATATGCTTGATCTGACTGTAGAAGAGAATATAGGGGATGGATCTAAAATAATGCAACTAACAGCTACAGATGCTGATGAGGTAGGGAGTGGCTACTTTTCTGAATAGTGTTACAGTGTTGGTGTTACAGTGATTTGAATACCCAGATTGATTTTCTATAATATAACTGAAAAGTTAAGAGTTGTTAGGGGAGTAGGACATAGAATGTAATTACTTACTGATTAAAATGGAGATTGATATAATTTACCACAAATATGTTAAGCTGAAGACTCCCAAACACTTGAGCTAGGCAGAGAAGCTTAAGGACTTGTCTCTTTGCTTACATTATTTGTCTTTTCTTATACCAATCT
Source organism: Arizona elegans (assembly GCA_022577455.1). Classification (NCBI taxonomy): domain Eukaryota; kingdom Metazoa; phylum Chordata; class Lepidosauria; order Squamata; family Colubridae; genus Arizona; species Arizona elegans. The sequence goes on along the minus strand of JAKOOJ010000009.1, from coordinate 32,060,358 downwards.
TCATGATCATGATTTCTGTGTAGCTTCTTTGCCCATTAACAAAGAAGCTATGCAGTTTCGAGAAGGCAATTTCAAAGAAGTGTTATGAATTTCTGAATAAAAAGTTATTTCTTGATATTTATACTGACTTCTGCTTTCTGACGTGTGGTATGATTAGCAAGACTAATTAAAGGTATCACTAAGTGTTGACATCAGGTTAATGGTACTCATTCAATCAATCAATTATTATTCAATCAGGAACCAAAGGGAACTGGGCAAGATTCTCTAACTGTATCTCAGGTCATAGCCACAATAGGAGAACTGGCCTCATCTCTAAAATAAGGAGTGATAAAGAATTGTGGGTTTTCAGAACCTGTGTTAGAGTTGCTCAGTTTCAGTGCAAAATAATTACTTTTAGGACAGGTTTAGAAGACAAAGCAATGAGTTTAAATTACTGTTGATATAAGTAAGAACTTGACCCTCATGTTGGCCATCAACTATTTCATTTGGCTTAATTCTTGCCTGCAGTAAACTTTTTTTTTTTATTTAGCTAAGTCTTGAAAGTCCTGCCAAGTCCTAGCATGAAATTTTAAGATCCATATAAAATCAGGAGCTTGTGATTTATTGTCATTTTGGGCAGCCTTACACTTGAAGGTTTTAATGAAACAATGCCACCTTAGGGATGAAAATATTATCTTTTATACTGGTATTCTTGATGTTATCATTATCTGTTGCTGTCACGAATTCATTATAAGATGAGAACAGCCTTGTGAAATCAAGAGAAAAGATTCCAGTAGTCAGGTATGATTATGTCATGATAAACTATGATTAAGCACAGCATATGAATTTTTCCTTTATATTGTGAAATAAATTCTTGGATACAAAGAAAAGCAGAGCATCACCAAACTTTTGTTCATAAACATATGGAACAAAATCACATTTTCAGTTGCATACAAATCTCAAGTGGTAAATCTTACACTTAAAAAATCTTAATATTTTTGCATGTAGTTCCAAGAAATTTTCCAATTATTGTACATACTTTTTTGACACACAGTGCAGTACTTTGCACATACTCGGGAGTTTTCCTGAGTAAATTCAAGGCATCCAAGAATCAAATAGATCATGGGCTGGATCTAGGCTTAGTTACACAAAATTCTTGCACTAATTTAGATCCCCAATAGTATTTTATCACAGGATAAAATACTGCTTCACTACAAAACAGCACCTCTTCACAGTGCCTTCTATCCATTTTGTTGCCAGGGAAGCAGTGCAATATCTACTAATATGATCCAGAAGTATCCTTGACATTTCAGGTTATGGTTCTTTATCAAGAAACACTTTAATGATTCACGGGCTAGAAAGCCTTGTTTTGAATTTTTAAATATGTCTGTTTTAATGCAAAATTTGTAACTTCATTGTTTATTGAAGTTTTAGATGAAATACATCTCATTTTAGGATTTTTTTCCCCAGGGTGCAAATGCTTTAGTAACTTACACCATCATTAGTGGTGCAGAAGATAGTTTTCATATTGATCCAGAATCAGGTGAATTGATAGCTACCAAGCGGTTGGATCGAGAACGCCGTTCCAAATATTCTTTGCTTGTTCGTGCTGATGATGGTCTGCAATCTTCAGATATGAGAATCAACATTACTGTTAGTGATATTAATGATCATACACCTAAGTTCTCCAAACTATGGTATTCTTTTGATATAGCAGAAGATACCACTCCAGGTAAACTGAATACTTAATATGAAATTAATACAACTATTTTGATTAGTTGATGAATCATTTTTTGAATGTTAAAATGAGATTAGATAGATAGATAGATAGATAGATAGATAGATAGATAGATAGGGAGATGATAGATAGAGAGAGAGAGAGATACCCTGTTTTCCCCAAAATTAGACATCCCCTGATAATAAGCCCAACAGGGCTTTTGAGCACATGTTAATAAGGCCAAGCGCTTATTTCAGGGTTCAAAAAAATATAAGACAGGATCTCATTTTTGGAGAAACACAGTAGATAGATAGATAGATAGATAGATAGATAGATAAACGGATAGATGATAATATATCATCTAAACATAGATGATATAGATACAAATACAGTTAATTGTATTCTTGAATATCTAAGGTAATGTATCTCTATTACTGGAGCTTTATGAGGGAACAGGAAGTAAATTTAACCAAATTTATCCTATTATTTTTTACTACAATAAAAACATACTAAAGAGACCTGTATTTTGTCTGCAGTACAGTTTAATCCTTAACTTCAAGAAAAGAAAGACATTCAAAGGCAGGAAGCACAGTGGCAGCCACTGATATTTTATAACCTCTCATTATATAAGAAGGCTACAATAAAAAAAACCAGTATGTTCTATTTTAAAGAAACTGTAAATTCCAAAAAAAGGGGCATTTTGCCAATAAGATTGTAGCCAATTTTGAAGTATATTTTTCAAAAGACTATTATTCGACTTCAGGAAATACAGCTGTCTGAGTCGAATATATATTCTCCTTCATGTCATTTTCCCACATAGATCTTGTTTTCTCTCTCTTTCCATTTCTCTCTATGTATCTTTCCTATATTAAAAAAGCAGTTGTTTCCCCAGGTTGGGTTATCTCAAAAATACAAAAAAATGTTCCTTTATATAAATTTGTCTTCTGCACCTCAGAGACGTTGCATATTAGCGGTCAAGAGATCTTGAAATAAACCCTGGAACCAGTGGTGGGATTCAAATAATTTAACAACCGGTTCTCTGCCCTAATGATTTCTTCCAAAAACCAGTTTGCCAAACTGCTCAGAAAGTTAACAACCGGTTCTCCCGAAGTGGTGCGAACTGGCTGAATCCCACCACTGCCTGGAACCCTTTGGTCACTTCTATCCATAAATCTGATGCAATGTATTATATACATAATCATTGGTCATCTGTATATGTTTTTGACTTTGTAGTTACAAAATATTTCCATTTACAAAAACCATTCTTTTTTGACGAAGAGGCATATGTGAGAAAATAAAACCAAAGCATTTTTGCCAATTCCTTTCTGCTCCAATCATATTTTTTTATATATATATTTTTACTAGATTTCTATACCGCCCTACTCCCAAAGGACTCAGGGCGGTGCACAGCCAAACAATAAAATACATACATACAAAATTTAAAAGTAGAATAAAATCAAATTAAATAATTTTGGCCCCGACAAATTTAAAACCCCAAACTATTTAAAACCAATTTTAAAATTGAATGTATAAAATACTAAAAGATATTTAAAAATTAAAAGTCTTTTATAAAAGAGGGAGAAAATTAGGCCAGGCCCGCCTGGTGAAATAATACGGTCCTTAAAGCACGGCGGAAGGTGCACAGATCCGGGATCCTCCGTATCTCTGGGGAGAGCTCGTTCAAGATAGTAGGTGCCCCCACAGAGAAGGCTCTCCCCCTGGGGGCCGCCAGTCAGCATTGTTTGGCCGACGGCACCCGGAGGAGCCCCTCTCTATGGGAGCGTACCAGCCGGTGGGAGGCTATTGGTGGTAGTAGGCAGTCCCGCAAGTACCTAGGTCCTAAGCCATGGAGCGCTTTAAAGGTGGTAACCAAAACCTTGAAGCGCACCCGGAAGACCACCGGGAGCCAGCGCAGCTCGTGCAGGAGAGGTGTTACATGGGAACGCCATGTCACTCCCATTACCACCCGCGGGGCTGCACTCTGCGCAGTTGGAGCCCGCGGGTGCTCCTCAAGGGGAGCCCCATGTAGAGAGCATTGCAATAGTCCAGGCGGGAGGTGACCAAGGGCATGAGTGACCGTGCATAACGAGTCCCAATCCAGAAAAGGATGCAACTGGCAAATCAGGTGAACCTGATGAAAAATCCTCCCGGTCACGGCCGTCAAGTGCTCTTCTAAAGACAGCCGTGAATCCAGGAGGACGCTCAAGTTGCGCACCCTGTGCGTGGGGGCCAATGATTCACCCCCAATAGTCAGTGATGGCACCAACTGACTATATCGGGACGTCGGAAACCACAGCCACTCAGTCTTGGATGGGTTGAGCTTGAGCCTATTCCTCCCTATCCAGATCCGCACGGCCTCCAGGCACCGGGACATCACTTCAAGGGCATCGTTGGGGTGGTCTGGGGTGGAGATGTACAGCTGGGTGTTGTCAGTGTACTGGTGGTACTTCACCCCAAAACCATGGATGATCTCGTCCAGCAGCTTCACATAAATGTTGAACAGGAGGGGCGAGAGGACTGACCCTTGTGGCACCCCACATATGAGGGGCCTTGGGGTTGACCTCTGCCCCCTGTCAACACAGACTGTGACCGGTCAGAGAGAAAGGAGGAGAACCACCAAAACACAGTGCCTCCCACCCCTAACTCTTCCAGCCGGTGCAGCATGATACCATGGTCGGTGGTATCAAAAGCCGCTGAGAGATCTAACAGGACCAGGACAGAGGAACATCCCCTGTCCCGAGCCCTCCAGAGATCATCTACCAATGTGACCAATGCCGTTTTTGTGCTGTACCCGGGCCTGAAGCCCAACTGGAATGGATCTAGATACGTCGTTTCATCCAGGTGCTGGGGGAGCTGTTGCGCAACTACACTCTCAACAACCTTTGCCACGAAGCGAAGGTTGGAGACCGGATGATAATTTACCAACATTGCCAGATCCAGGGAAGGCTTCTTGAGGAGAGGCCTCAGCACCGCCTCTTTCAAGGCGGCGGGAAAGTCACCCTCACCCAGCGAAGCATTTATAATCCCCTGGAGCCAGCCTCGTGTCACTTCCCAGGAAGCCAGTACTAACTAGGAAGGACACGGGTCCAATAAACAAGTGGTCGCGTTCAGTCTACCCAGAATCCTGTCCACGTCCTCAGGGGTCACAGGATCAAACTTATCCCAGATAACATTCTCAAGACCTGCCCTGTCTCTCCCCCTGAGACTACCCAGTCAGAGTCCAAATCTTCCCGAATCTGAGTGATTTTGTCATGCAGATACTGAACAAAATCCTTGGCTCTACCCTCCAAGGGGTCCTCCCGCGCTTCCTGAGAGCGGGTCACCCTAAAGAGGGCAGTCGGGCAGTTATCTGATGATGCAATAAGAGCAGCAAAATAGCTACATTTCGCTGCTTTTATCGCCACTAGGTAATTCCTAATGTGGGATCTTACTAGTGTCCGGTCAGATTCAGAAAGACTGGCCCTCCAACTACTCTCTAGGCGTCTTTTCCGGCGCTTCAACTCCCTCAGCTTCTCGGTAAACCAAGGAGCCATTTGAGATCGGCGCCGGGTCAGAGGCCGCAAAGGCATGACCCGATCCAGAGCTCCAGCAGCCGCCCTATCCCAGGTGGCCACCAGGTCTCCAGTCGAGGCGTGTGCCAGAACCTCAGGAAATGGCCCAAGCTCCATCTGGAATCTGTCAGGTTCCATCAGGCGCCTGGGGTGGAACCATCTTACCGGCTCCGCCTCCCTGCGGCAGGGTGCAGTGGTTCGAAAGTCAAGACGAAGGAGAGAGTGATCTGACCATGACAAGGGTTCAGTAACTATATCCCCTATCTCAAGATCCCTCAACCACTGTCCAGAGACAAAAACCAGATCCAGCGTGTTTCCCCCTGTGTGGGTAGGGCCATGAATTAACTGGGTCAGGTCCATAGCTGTCATGGAAGCCATGAACTCCCGAGCCATCTCAGACGTCTCACCCACGGATGGCAGGTTAAAATCCCCCATGACCATAAGCCTAGGGGTATCAACCGCCACCGCGGCGATGACATTGAGTAGCTCGGGCAGGGCTGTTGCCACGTGGCAGGGAGCCAGGTACGTGATCAGCAAACCCGTCTGAACCCCATGACCCCATTTCACAAAAAGTGATTCACAGCCGGCCGTCTGGGGAACAGTGGCCTCCCTCGGTCTCAGACCTTCTTTAATGATAACCACTACCCCCCCACCCCTCCCCTGTGACCTCGGCTGATGGAATGCTTGGAAACCTGGCGGGCACATTTCAACGAGGGGAACCCCCCCTCCTGGCCCAACCAGGTCTCCATAACACCTGCCAGGTCCGCACCCCCGTCCTGAACAAGATCACAAATGAGGGGGGCTTTATTTACTACGGACCTGGCATTGCACAGCATCAGCCGAAGGCCTGGGTCCTCAGGGTCTATGCAACCTGAGGAGCGAGTAGAGTCTTGGGGGCCGGAGCACACCACCGCTTGTAGACAGCGAGTGCGCACTCCCCTAACATGATATGGCCCCCTGCTCCCTCCATATCTACCCCTCCCACCTACAGTAATGATGTTCAAATCAGTTTTCTTACCACCAGTTTTTCTTCCTATTGATTTTAAGACATCACTTCAAACATCATGAGATGTAGCACAGGAAACGAAGCTGTAGGAGAATAGCAACTTTTTGTCATTCCCATTCACTTGACATGTTGTTGATTTAAAATGGTAGACACTCTGACAATTTTTTCTATTGTTTTTTTCTCCCTCTTCCCCTATTTAGGTTCTTTAGTAGCAGCTATATTAGCTACTGATGAAGATTCAGGTGTAAATGGAGAAATCACATACATTGTGAGTGAAGATGATGGCGATGGGACATTTTTTTTGAATCCAGTTACTGGTGTTTTTAACTTAACCTGCACATTGGACTATGAAGTGCAGCAGTATTATGTCCTTACAGTTTGTGCACAAGATGGAGGTGGCCAATCCACCATTAACAGAGTTTATTTTAATATACTAGATGTAAATGATAATCCACCAATATTCAGCATGGTGTCCTATAGCACTTCTTTGATGGAAAACTTACCTCCAGGCTCTACTATCCTTATTTTCAATGTTACAGATGCAGATGATGGTATGTATCCTTCCATATTTTAACAGTCTATATTGTGGAGTATATTTACACATGTATGTTATAGCACAAATATAGTATTCAGATGGCATACCAAATATAATAATAATCTCTCCTGTAATTATACTAAATGTTTTGTGCCCATAGTATACAAGGTCATTGCTAGTTTAATATTGTTTACTCTTTATAACAATAGCTTTGCAGGATCACAGAAAGAAGTTTCCATTCCAGGTTGCGACGTTTTTTTTAAAAAATCTTAGTAGCTAGTCTAGATATACATTCTCTGTATGAAACTATAAAATTGTCATGCTAGTTCCAGTAATGCCATTGCCAAAAAGTACAATATAAGTACAGTTTGAGTGAATGTCTTATTGACATTCTATTGATACTCAATTCACTGAGCCGCGGTGGCACAGTGGTTAGAATGCTGTACTGCAGGGTACTTCTACTGACTGCTGGTTGCCTGCAATTTGGCAGATCGAATCCCACCAGGCTCAAGATTGACTTAGCCTTCCATCCTTCCAAGGTGGGTAAAATGAGAACCCAGACTGTTGGGGGAATAGGCTGACTCTGTAAACCACTTAGAGTGATCTGTAAAAGCACCGTGAAGCAGTATATAGATCTAAGTGCTATTGCTATTTCCATATATTTGTAGGCATATTCACACAAGCACACATAGGTGGCCCTCACTTACTTATTTTTATTGGGACTGGAAACTCTGTTGCTAAGGTTCACAGTTGTAAGGCACAATGTCACATGACCACACCATCTTACAACAGCCATTCTGGTAATTCCAATTGCTATCATTAGGCAAATCCCACATGGTTACAGGGCCCTGCAGTCATGTGATCATTATATGCAACTACATACCATCTTATTATTATTATTAGTTCGATTTATATGCCGCCTTTCTCCGGAGACTCAGGGAGGCTTACAATGCATTAAGCAATAGCCTTCATACTTTTGTATATACCTGCTTAGTAGGGCTTTCGCCCCCCCCCCCCCCCCCAAGTGTTCTTTTTATACAAAATCAGCTTATTGCCCCCACAATCCGGGTCCTCATTTTACCTACCTCGGAAGGATGGAAGGCTGAGTCAACCTTATTAACTTTGTTGGAAGCTGACAGTGAAGGTTACAAATGGCAATCAAATGACCATGGGGATGGTTACAACTACAAAGACCCATTATAAATTGTCCTCATTTAGCACTTCATAAATTCAGTCTCTGAATGAGTGGATGTTAATCAGGACTATCTATATTTATTTTATAATATTTATAATCTTTCTAGTGCTTTCTGGATAGGATACAAGTAAATCAAGTCCAAAATACAAAAGGCAACGTTAAATTTTCAAAGCAGCACTTTAAAGTAGTACAAATAAAAAGCCAGTGATTATGATCCTAAATATCTTTACAACTAACCTAATTCAAGGGGAAAGCATATTTGAAAGAAACTGCTTTGAACAAATGTTCAGCCTGATTTCAATGTCATCAGTATTTATAATCTATAATACATTGTGCAATTTTTATTTGCAGAGAATTATGCTAAATAGAGAATATTGAATAATATACATGTGTGTGTATTTAGCATAAAATGTATTCAGAACATTTTTATACATTTATATACGTATATAAAAATAATAAAGCATCTGTAAAGTTTAAAATAATAAATAGTAATGATTAATAATTGAATGTTAGAGTCTGAATTCATATTTCATATTCCTTCTTCTGAGAAACTATTGATTCTTTTATTATCTGATATTTATTACAATGTGAAAAAAAGGAAAATGATTAAAAAAGACAAGTTAGAAAATAAAAATGCATTAAAAATAAACTTGAGCTTTTTTATATTAAATTAGGTAGATAATATTTCCACATTATTTATTTAATCCTATGAATGCTTTCTTTTAGCATAAGGATGCAATAGGTAATGGATATTGGTTTCAGTTCAATATATTATACCTTGTAAAAATATAAGATGACATTTGGACTCAGAGTTATTGCTGTCTGTATTATTCATTATGAGTTCAAATGTCATCTCCTATGCTTTACAATGTGCAATACATTCACCAGCTTTTATTGCAGTGTTGTGCAGAGGACATTATAATCTTACTGAAATTAGTATACACAGCTTTTCTTTCTTTTATTTATAAATAACAGTTTATTTATTCATTTAAATAATTTATATAGCTGGCTACAGAAATAACTCTGGGTAGCTAATAAAATATGAAAATAATCAAGTCAACAGTAACCCCTCCTCACCTCTGTGTGTCCAAGGATAAACTGTCAACCCCAGTTACCACCAGTAGTAACTTTTGACTATGGCACACTCATATAATCAAATACATATTTTCCACATTTAATTGCTAGTAATCAAACTGCTGACTTAATAATAAAATTTGTTAAAATTAGACATTAATTTTCTTTAAGGAACCGTGTAAACCTAACTTTGGGTATTTATTTCAAACAATAATCCGAAACAGAATTATTCAGGATGCAGTAGTTCACTCATGAATGATTGCCTTGGACCTCAACCAGCTAAGGTCATGTCCCGATTTACTTCTACCCCATAAAATTCCCTTTTGTCAGTGGAAAGATCAACTATCAGAGCAGAGGGTATTTTGTTAGCAAAGTGAAACAATTGATTGGAAAATATGCGGAACAAGGAAGAAACTGAATTACCCATACCCAAATTCTAGTCATACCAGCAAGATTTCTGTCAGCACAAAATTAGGCTGAATTGAATCTGGTAGGAGTTCTGAAGTGCTAATTTCCATATGGTTTAGATTCAACTTAGATTCAGGCAAAAATTCAGCTGTAACGTGATTGTTTTTGCTACACACAGCCTAAACATAGCCAACTGTATTGATAACTGACTTGGATATATTTTCTAAGTAGATTTGTACTGGAGAGCTAATTGAAAGACCTGTCTCTCTAATTATCAATTATATTTATACAAAATCAGTGTCATATCAATATATTTATGATTGTTAATCTGAATTATGCAGTAGGCAACTCATCTTAACTTTAAGTAAATACTAAATATTTGCTAACCCATTCCATTAAAAAGTTTTCGGTTGTAGACAGATAAAGAAACAAATTGAATTAATACAATATTAGCCATTTCATCTGATAAATTTGTTACAACCTCAAACTCTTACTGTATAACTGGATATTGGCTTAAAATACACTAATTCAGATCATTTGCTTAATCAGATACAAAATACTGTCAACAAGATTCTGAATTAAAAAAAAAACAATTGACAGATTAATCTTTCATTTTTTATTTATTTGTCAAATTTTCTGCAACCTTCTTGCAGAAAAGTCACTCTAGGCACTGTAAAACAAAGGTAAAACGATAAATACCAAGCTAATTATTAGTATTAAAAAACATCTTCATGATTCACTAGTCCCTGGGTTCTCCAGGCATGACTGTTCACCCACGTTCCGGCTGACTACACGGATTCACTCGGATTCTGACCAGGGTGGTATTCACTTACCTTCGCTACCGGTTCGCAAATGTGAGCAGAGCCTTCCACGCATGTGCAGAGTATAAAAAATGGGACGTGATGACATCTGGGTGGGTGGGTGAAGCTTCTCACAGCCGTCGCTACCGGTTCACCCGAACCGGATAGAACTGGCTGAATACCACCACTGGTTCTGACAGATTGTTCACCCAGGTTTCTCCAGGCCTGATTTTTCAATGTTCCGCAGGCCTGACTTTTCAATCCAGTTTTGAGGAACCTGTGATAAAACTAATCTCCCTTCAGGGGTTGGAGATATTTCATACTGCCACAGCAGAAAAGGCCTGGATCCACTAAAGTTTTGTATAAATTATATAAATGTAATCACATATAAGTTTGTATTGCTTTATGTTCATAATGATTGGAATTATGAAATCTTTCTTTTTAACTTCTCTTCTTTAGGTTCTAACTCACAGTTGTCCTATAGTATTACTTCTGGAGATAGCCTAGGACAATTTAGTATTGACAAAAATGGTGTTCTAAGCATCAAGCAAACATTGGATCGTGAAAGCCAATCTTTCTATAGCCTGATTGTTCAAGTTAATGATATGGCTTCTACTCCAGCCTTCAGATATACAAGCACGACACAAGTATCTATTATTCTGCTTGATGTCAATGACAATCCTCCCAGTTTTATCTCTCCAAGACTGACATACATTCCAGAGAATACGCCCATTGACACCATTATATTCAAAGCCCAAGCAACTGATCCAGATAGTGGGCCAAACAGCTATATTGAATATAATTTATTAAATCCTTCAGGAAACAAATTCAGTATTGGAACTATAGATGGAGAAGTAAAGTTGATTGGAGAACTTGACAGAGAAGCAGTTTCTAATTACACCTTGACTATAATTGCCACTGACAAAGGACAACCATTTCTCTCTTCAGCTACAGATATAGTTGCGATAATCCTTGATATCAATGATAATAATCCTTCTTTTGCTCAAAAACTGTACAAAGTTGAGATTGCAGAAAACACTCTGACGGGAACAGATGTAGTCCAAGTATTTGCTACAGATAACGATGAAGGTTCCAATGGGCAAGTTCGCTATACTATAATCAATGGAAATACAAATAGTGATTTTCGGATTGACTCTGTCACAGGAGTAATAACAATAGCAAAGCCTTTGGACCAAGAAAAAATAGCATCCTATTCATTAACAATCCAATCAGCTGATCGTGGAAGTAGTCCCCGGATTGATACCACTGTCGTCAGCATTTTTTTGTTGGATATTAATGATTACATTCCTACATTTGAGCTGTCTCCCTATACTGTAAATGTCCCAGAAAATCTAGAAACATTACCAAAGATCATTCTTCAGGTTAGTATATTTTAGCAGGGAATAATAATAAGATCTACTAAGATCAGAATGTATATGTTATTGTACACACACAGAGAGATCTGCACACACACACACAAAACAGCATATAGCAGTGTCTAACTGACTTTGAGTTAACTTGAAAAAGTCAAGCAAGTCCAGTTAGCTGGACTGTGCATCCATTTAACAAGGTGTTTTGTGCCATCTTCATACTCTGTGTGTGTGTGTGTGTGTGTATGTATAAATTCTTGTTCAACATTTTATATATATGTTATTCTTGTTTAGCAGCAAGTTCAGAAAAGTTTTAAGTAGCAAAAATAATATTTAAATATGTATTGCACATATAATAAGTTTTGTTTTAAATCAATGTAAATAAGTTTTTAATGGATAGATTTTTGTCAAATAAAAAAACCACAAACATGAAAAATATTTGAATGAAGAGAACATAAACAAAGCCATTATATTCTAAGTAACATGCTTCATTGCTCCTATAGGTTGTGGCAAGAGATGATGATCAAGGACTAAATAGCAAACTAACCTATTTTCTTATTTATGGAAATGAAGATGGTGCCTTTACTCTCTCAGCAAATGGAGAGCTCCACCTTGTACAGAGCTTAGACAGGGAAAAAAAGAAGGAATATATCATGTTGGTCACAGCCGTTGATTCAGGTAAGCAACTTATAAGCTTTTAACATTTTAATGGCATGAAAAAGTTCAGTGAGCAAAGGATTATTCTCTTGTTTTTTTTAAACTGCTACACTGTAGTATATATAAGAATGGATATATAATTTATTTTGTTTTATTTTCAAAGCTCAATTTCTTTACTCAAGCATAAATGCAATGTGGGCCTAGCTCTGTCAAAAATAATTAAATATATAGTGTTATAGTTATATTAATACTGTAAATATTGTTCCATACTTCAAAGTTTCTAGTACAGATGATGATCTACATAATATATGCAACAATGACATATATAATATTTCATCTAAATATTCATCTAAGCATGTACATTTGGTAGCTTTTTGTTATGTTGATAAGATTCACAGGAAATTTTACTGGTATAAACTTGTCATCGTCTTGCTTTATGAAGGTATAAGCAAGGTAAGACTTAGATGCAGATCTGTCTTAAGTAGTCCAACATTGGTTTGCAGAACTGTCTTCAGATAGTTATTGCTTACCTCCTTGTGCTCAGAGACTGCTGTGGAAAACTTAGAAAGCAAACATGCAGGAATTTCTAAGTGATTGGAACTATGGGATAATCTGTTTTCTCAATAAAGAGAATTGCCATTTCTTTAAAAAAAAAAAACCTGCAGAGTTCTTGTCCTTATACTGGTCTTTATTATATTTTTGCTCTATATATAAATGCATGGCCACGTGCACATGCCTTTACGGTGTGTACAGATGTGTCTGTACATTTCCTTTGTGATTTCAACTCATTTCAAGTTTGAAAAAGTTAACATGAATTGCTCTAGAGAATGAAGAGCTTAATCTGCAGTTAGTTTTCACTAAACATTAATGTCATAAAAAGCTGAATCTCAGATGTGAGTGGTTTCTTAAGTCTGCCTCTAAAATTTATGTGGCTGAAATCAGCATGAGATGACTTTTCCCCATGGCTGTTTAGTAGCTATGATTCATATAAGCCAGGAATGGGAAATGGGCAGGTTTCCAAATGTTACTGAATTGCAGATGAGGCAGGGATGTTGGGCATTGTTGTTAATTTGGATGATCACAAATTTGCTCATCATTGACATAAACCCTTAATCTGAAGTCTGGAGACTGATTAGCAAGGCCAAAAGCTTGGTATATGTCCATTTTATTCACAATTAAAACACCACTTGTACTCTTTCATTTAGTTTATGTAAGCCACAAAGGAGAAATGTGTTTTATAAAAAAGCACCAGGCACAAGTTTTTTTGAAGTACTGTTACAGCAATTAGAATGCAATTCCCAGTTGCATTTTAGAAATTAATGAGTTCTGATACACATGACACTGTTTAAAGTAGTACTTCTTCTGTTCTCCTGTTGGAGCATGGGGAAGAATAAGAAAAGTGAAGCTTATCACAATCTATACATTGAAATTTAAAATACGGGAAAATACATAATGGTTGTTAAGAAAGGATAAACTTTGATCTTGACTTAAAATGTTGACATTTTATTTTATTTTATTAATAAATTGTTGCTGCCCAATTCCCAGTGATTCTGAACAGTTTATAATTTGTTTAAAACTACAACAAATTAGAATGGTAGAATGACAAAACTAGATGGGAACAAATGAAAATGAATTATTCAAAAATGAGGCTTCAAAGGGCTGGTTGAATAGTCAAATCTTCAAGGAGCTTTGAAACAGCAGCAGGTTGGGGGCCTTCAGATCTTAGTGGGAGGAGGGACTTCATTCCAGAGGACAGGTTCTGATACACAGAAAGTGGACTTATGGGTCCCGATAATTTAATTTTGTTTAATTGAAGAATCTGGAGTGCACTCCATCTGCCAGGTCAAATAAATCAGGCAGATGCTGTGTAAATTATGTGCTCCTTCAGGTAACCAGGCTATGTAGGACTTTGTAGGTAATGACCAACACCTTGAATCGTGTCTGAAAGCAAACTGGCAACCGGTGCACATTAGAATGCATGGGTGTTACATGGGTATACCAGGGTAAGCCTATTCATTCCCTGCACCACTGCATTCTGGACCAGTGAAGACTTCTGGATGGTCTTCAAGGCCAGAGAGCCAGGTGTGAAATGACAAAGAAATGAATGACTATAAGAAGGAATCCCTGAGCTAAGAAAGGACATAAGTGGTGCATCAAGTAAAACTGCAAAAGCTTTCCTGGGCATAGCTACCCCCTGCTCATTAAACAGAGCTGGGATTCTAGGAAGACCCTTGCCCCCCTCCCCAAGTTCTGTACCACCCTTGAAATAAAAAGTGCCACCCCACCTAGGGTCAGAAATAAAATATAGCTTCCTTCTCTCTTTCTATCTCCATTTATGACTGTGAATTTTACCTGAAACATATTTAATGAATTGTTTCTTAATTTTTGGCTGGGTTTTTTTTTTTTTTTTTTTTTTGAACTATGTTGCTAACCAGATTATATGGTTTCTAGGATGACCTCAATACTTTTTCACTTATTCTTTGGTCTTTCTGTTTGCAATGCCTTTCACGCAAAACCATATTGTGCTTCTTTTGTCCTTCTATGTATAAGGAAGGGTTACATTTATAGTCAGCATGCTTTCCTGGTATACTTTTGTAGGCTTAAAATAAACCCAAACCATACTGCTTCACGATCTTGATTTGTTACAGCTTACTTGGTTCCATTAAGTGGTTTGGCAAATTACACATTTCCAAAAAAACTTGTTCTAATTTTCCCCCTTGTGCATTCCATGCTGTGGTCTTCAAATAACTATTCCTTTTAAAGGAATTCTGTTGAAATTAAAATGTTTGCATATTTCTACTATGTGCTTTCCCTTGCATCATACGGGGCATTCTATTTTGTAAGTCTTACAATGAATAGCACTATTTGACTTAGTATCCATAATTCTTAAACTATGTCAGATTGTAAATTATTATATTTGAGTTCTTGTTATATATATTGTAGAGTAACTATATATATTGTTTAACAATGTAGATTGTTAAATTGTGTTTTTCAATATGGTTTGTAATATATATATCTTATTATGTAATTATTGAGATTTCTTTAAAAAGAAACTATCATCTGTTAACTACTCCATTTAATTTTTGACTCAATATTCAATAATCCATATTCAACAGCTAAATATAATTTACTAGCAAAAATAAAGAAGTTAACTATAAAATTCTCAGGATTCATTGAGGTAAAAAATTGAAACTATCAGGGTGTCTGTTTCATTGTATTTTAATGCACGTCTTGTACTATGAATTCAAAGCCTACATTACTTTACATGAGATTTTGAAGGAAAAACGATATTAAAAATAAAACTATCTGACTCCAGTCAGATACTGTGTTTATGGATTATATCATTATATGGATAATGACACGTGATGTCATCATCACTTCAGAATTAGGAGTTTTTCAAAACATTACTCTTTTTTTTATTTTATTTTTTGAAATTTTATTTATTTAAAGATACAAACAAAACAAAACAAGTAAAAACAAGACATACAAAACATATACACAGAAAAAAAAGGTATAATTGTATCAAAGTTATCGCAACTGTAGTCTGTTATGTAATTCTCATTTGTATGTTTGACTCCTCTCTCATTGGGTCCTTTATGTTGTATTTAAACTTTTTAAGCCCCTGTTGGCCTACAGTAAATTGTTTGTGTTTCTATATCTATCTTGAATCCCACTGACCACTTCCTAGTTCTGTTTTTTCCTTTTCCTATCTTCCAACCAAGTGTACCACTTATCCCATACTAAATAGTAAACATGTTCTTCCTTATCTTGAAGTTCCTTTGTGAGTCTGTCCATTTCTGCACATTCCATGATCTTGCTAATTACTTTCTCCTCGCTTGGTATATCATTACTCTTCCAATTTTGTGCAAAAGTTATGCATGCTGCCATTGTTATGTGAATTATTAGGTATTTTATTTCCTTTCCTTTTTTTACTCTTAAAGAGAAGATGAATGTTACAATTCCAGGCTTATTTGGGCCTAGCCCTTCAGTTTCACATTCTAGAAAAAGGGGTTCAAGCAACCATCAGAGAATCTTACCTTAATGGTTTCACTCATCAATGAGAAAGGGAGCTTATACTCATTTTGTAAGATTGTATATCCTAATCCTTTTATTTCCTTATATTAGTATGTTGAAATGCTGGGTGAACCTTGTTTCAGTGATCATGTTCTTACAGTCTTTGGCTTGGCAGACTGCCTTTGTGGCATTTATGACCATTTCCAGATCAAAGGCAAATGATGAAACTGTTGAATTCTATGGATATTTCTGCTTCCTAATAATGCTGAACCAAAATTCCAAAGATCATTACTATTCTGATGACTAGCCTTTCTCTGTGAACTCTGGCAGACCACAGTTTCTTACACAAAACACATTAAAACTAAGAAAACAGAACCTGGCATCTGTTGCTAGAAGTCCAAATGACAGTCCTGCTTAACTAGCAGAATTAAAGTCTATCTAGAATTGGTGCTATTTATTTTGCATTCAGAATCCTGGACTCTGTATTGACCATAGACCAGTTGTAGTCCATAGCATATTTATGAAGCTGTTGTTGGGCATTTACCATGATGTCACAAAAGGAAGTTATATCAGTCAGCGTATTTTATTAAAGTGATAGATAGTTTTCAGGAAGGACATGCCTCCTAGATAATTTTATTAATAATCCTTCCAAATAAACGAATTATATCAAGGAAAGGCTCCATTATAAGGCAATTTTTCAGGGCCTTCCTTATATATACAACTAGACTTTCTCTGTATTTGTTGTTACTATTCACAATTCTAAATGATTTAATGAAAACAAAAGAAATGCTGCCTGGATGTTAAAAATATATGATTTAAGAACTTTCTTCGAATTTTATTGCATTTTAGCCATTATCTAAAACTCTTTTAACAAATATCACTTGCAACCATCTGCAAAACGTACTCAACTTCAGGAGTAAAATATGTGCTTACTTTACTTATGCTTAAATAGTTCACTAAATCATGATTGACTATATATGTTTCAAGAGTGAAGCAAGGCATGGAAAATGTAGCGTAGGACAAAACTTGAAAACAAACACATTCAATAGATTTTGAATGTTCAAGTAATTGTTTGGGCAGCAGGTCATTCCTTTGGAATGTTGTGTTTTGTTTATGATTTGTTTTACAGCAAAACTAAACACACACTTTATTTATTTATTTATTTATTTATTTATTTATTTATTTATTTATTTATTATTGAATTTCTATACCACCCTTCTCCCTGAGGACTCAGGGCGGTGTACAGCCAGAATTAAAAAACATGCAGTACAAATATTAAAAAACACTTAAAAATATATATAAATTTGGTCCAATTAAAACTCACTACCAATTAAAACATTTAAAACATTTAAAAATTTCTTCTTAAACCAGCCCAGCTTGCTTGAAAAAATAGGTTTTAAGGGCACGACGGAAGGCACTGAGGTCTTGGATTCTCCTTATCTCTGGGGGCAGCTGATTACAGAGGGTAGGTGCCCCCACAGAGAAGGCCCTCCCCCTGGGGGTCACCAGCATGCACTGTTTGGCTGATGGCACCCTGAGGAGGCCCTCTCTGTGTGAGCACATGGGTCGATGGGAGGTCGTCGGTAGCAGCAGGCGGTCTCAAAGGTAGCTAGGCCCTATGCCATGGAGCGCTTTAAGGGTGATAACCAGCACCTTGAAGCGCACCCGGAAGACCATCGGGAGCCAGTGTAGATCGTGCAGGAGCGGTGTTACATGGGAGCGCCATGCTGCTCCCGTCACTACCCGCGCTGCTGCGTTCTGGACCAGCTGGCGCTTCCGGGTGCTCCTCAAGGGGAGCCCCATGTAGAGAGCGTTGCAGTAGTCAAGGCGAGAGGTGACGAAGGCATGAGTGACTGTGCACAGGGAATCCCGATCAAGAAAGGGCCGCAACTGGCGAATCAGGCGAACCTGACAAAAGGTCCCCCTGGTTACAGCTGTCAGATGTTCCTCCAAAGACAGCTGCATATCCAGGAGGACTCCCAGATTGCAAGCCCTCTCTGTGGGGGCCAACGACTTGCCCCCAATAGTCAGTGATGGAGTCAACAACCTTCTGCGCATGCGCAAGATGGCGACTTCCCTGTGACTCTGGTGACTTCGGGGGAGTGAGCATGGCTTCGGGGGGCCTCGGAGGGCTGAATTTCGATTGCTGCAGCCCTGGCCCAACTGGAGGAGTGTCGGGACTCTCTGCTGAGGGGTCTCCGGCTTCTTGGAACGTCCTGGAGGCCCGCGGAGGCTCGCAGAGGCTCGCGGCTTGAGGGGGCGGCGGCAGACCTCCCATGGTGAAGGCGGCAGGGCCAGGAAGACAGCGTCGGCGCCGCAACAATGGCGGCGGCGCGGCACCCTCGTCGGGATCCTCGCCAGCCCAATCCGCCCTTTGGACATGTGTTAGGGCGGTGAGGGGGGCGAGGTGAGGACGGGGAGGCTGGCAGTGGCGGCGACGGCGATGCTGGCAGCGTGGAAATGGCGGCCGCCAGCTCAAGGAGGGGGCCGCCGTGGTTTAGACCTCCTGGGTGATCGTAGGGCGTTGTTTGGCCCTTGACCGGCCCAGAGGCCTTCATGTTGATTTGTGAAGGCGGGGCGAGATGAACAGCATGACTATAAGGAAGATCTGGAGGGACGGGGGAGAGCTGGACCATGACTGAGGGTTTTTCTCCCCCCTCTGGCGTTTTTTGCCTTGGCTCTCCTCTTCCCCCCCCCCATCATCATCTCCTGGACTAGGTATCATCTTGACCTCCCTAGAGCTTTTGACTGCTATGATCTCCACCGTTGAGCCTGCCCCGGACTATGTGGACTGACCTGATCCCATTCTTTCCTCCATTGAATGGAGGTTACATCTGGGGATTCAAGTCTTGGTGGAGTAGGTTCACAGCTACTGTCTCAACTCCGGTTCTTTGGATGATCGTGGTTGACCAGCCGCCATGAGAGGGGGGCTGGGTCACCCTTTACCGGTTTGAAACAGTATTCTTACTCCTGCCATTGCCGTGAGAGGGCAATGAGGTCCAATGTGTCCCATTGAAACTCTGTTGAAGCCTGGCACTCACTCTTGACTGTGATAACATCAAATTGTCCCCTGGTTATTGGCCATGGACTATCACCCCCCCTTGATGTTCAGATGTACTCGGTGAATGACCTTTGTGCCCTGCGAGATTCCCCCCTCTCGCAGGTCTGGCCCTCTTCGCTATCGAGGGCCTATCTTGATGACGGGCGTTGGAGCCCCGAGAGATGGCATGCAGCAAAGAAGAGTTTGAGGGGTTTCTTAAGTGGGTTTTTTAGCGGGTTTTTAACAAAAATTTTAAGGGGTTCGGGGGGGATTAAGGTGGGTCCTGGGGGAAATCCACCGGGTTCAAGACCAGCCTTAGCGAAGGGCCATGACATTAGGGATATAGAACCGGAGGTCGGGGAGGGGGGTGGAGTTCGATTTGAAGAGGGCTGTTCCATCAGCATAGTGAGTGGGAGGGGCAGATATGGCGGAAGCTGGGGACCATATCATGTTCCGGGAATGCGCACTCGCTATCTCAGAGCGATTGCGCATTCCGGTCCCCAATGCTTTTCTTGTTCCCCAGGTTGTCCAGATTCTCAGGGCCAGAGCCATCGGCTGATGTTATGCAACGCCAGGTCCGTTGTTAATAAAGCCCCCCTCATCCATGATCTTATTCAGGAGGGGGAGGCGGACCTGGCGGGTATTATGGAGACCTGGTTGGGCCAGGAGGGGGGAGTCCCCCTCGTGGATATGTGCCCACCAGGTTTCCGCGCATTTCATCAGCCGAGGGCTCAGGGCAGGGGCGGGGGGGGTGGCGGTTATCATAAAGGAAGGTCTGGATCCAAGGGAGACCACTGTTCCACAGATAGCCGGATGTGAGTCCCTCTTTGTGAAGTGGGGTCGTGGAGTACAGATGGGCTTGTTGGTCACGTACCTGGCTCCCTGCCACGTGGCAACGGCCCTGCCTGAGCTGCTTAACGTTATAGCCGAGGTGGCGGTGGACACCCCCAGACTTGTCATCATGGGGGATTTCAACCTCCCATCTATCAGTGAAACGTCTGAGGTGGCTCGGGAGTTCATGGCTTCCATGACGGCCATGGACCTTACTCAGTTAATTCATGACTCCACTCACACGGGGGGACACACTCTGGACTTAGTTTTTGTCTCTGGTCAGTGGTTGAGTGGCCTTGATATAGGGGATATAGCCATCGAACCCTTGTCATGGTCTGACCACTCGCTCCTTCGACTGGACTTTCTGACCGCTGCACCCCGCCGCAGGGAGGCGGAACCGACCAGGTGGTTCCGCCCCAGGCGCCTGATGGACCCGGATAGGTTCCAGATGGAGCTTGGGCCATTTCCTGAGACTCTGGCTCATGACTCGGCGGAAGACCTGGTGGCCGCCTGGGATAGTGCGGCTGCCAGGGCCTTGGACCGAGTCGTGCCTTTGCGGCCTCTGACCCGGCACCGAACTCACCTAGCTCCTTGGTTCGTCGAGGAGCTTAGGGAGATGAAGCGCCGGAAAAGACGCCTGGAGAGTAGTTGGAGGACCAGCCGCTCCGAATCTGACCGAACACTGGTGAGGTCTCATATTAAGACCTACCTAGTGGCGATAAAAGCGGCGAAAACGAGTTATTTTGCCGCTCTTATCGCATCATCAGATAATCGCCCAACCGCCCTGTTTAGGGTGACCCGCTCCCTCCTTCATCTGGAGGTGCGGGATGATCCCTTGCAGGGTCGTGCTGAGGATTTTGTGCAGTATCTGTATGACAAAATCGCTCAGATTCGGGAAGGGCTGGCCTCTGACTGGGTATGTCCGGACGGGATGACTGAGGCAGGTCTTGAGAGTGTTATCTGGGGGGAGTTTGATCCTGTGGCTCCCGAGGACATGGACAGGGTCCTGGGACGGCTGAACGCGACCACATGTTTATTGGACCCGTGTCCCTCCTGGTTGGTACTGGCTTCCCGGGAGGTGACACGAGGCTGGCTCCAGAAGATTGTTAACGCTTCTTTGAGTGAGGGGATCCTGCCGACCGCTTTGAAAGAAGCGGTTGTGAGGCCCCTCCTCAAGAAGCCCTCTCTGGATCCGGCTGTTTTGGCTAACTATCGTCCAGTCTCCAACCTTCGCTTCATTGCGAAGGTTGTTGAGAGTGTGGTGGCGCAACAGCTTCCCCGGTACCTGGATGAAGCTGTCTATCTAGACCCGCTCCAGTCCGGCTTCCGGCCTGGGCACAGCACTGAAACGGCATTGGTCGCATTGGTGGATGATCTCTGGAGGGCCCGGGACAGGGGTTGTTCCTCTATCCTGGTCCTGTTAGACCTCTCAGCGGCTTTTGATACCATCGACCATGGTATCATGTTGCACCGGTTGGCGGGGTTGGGGGTGGGAGGCACCGTGCTGCGGTGGTTCTCCTCCTACCTCTCTGACCGGTCGCAATCTGTGTTGACAGGGGGGCAACGGTCGACCCCGAGGCACCTTGCTTGTGGGGTGCCACAAGGGTCGGTCCTTTCGCCCCTTCTGTTCAACATTTATGTAAAGCCGCTGGGTGAGATCATCCGTGGTTTTGGGGTGGAGTTCCATCAGTACGCTGATGACACCCAGCTGTACATCTCCACCCCAGACCACCCCAATGATGCCCTTGAAGTGATGTCCCAGTGTCTGGAGGCCGTGCGGGCCTGGATGGGGAGAAACAGGCTCCGACTCAACCCCTCCAAGACCGAGTGGCTGTGGCTTCCGGCGTCCCGATATAGCCAGCTGATGCCATCGCTGGCTATTGGGGGTGAATCACTCGCCCCCACGGAGAGGGCTCGTAACTTGGGCGTCCTCCTGGATGCATGGCTGTCTTTGGAAGATCCTTTGACGGCCGTGGCCAGGGGGGCTTTTTATCAGGTTCGCCTGATATGCCAGTTACGCCCCTTTCTAGATCGGGACTCCCTACGCACAGTCACTCAAGCACTCGTCACTTCCCGCCTGGACTACTGTAACGCTCTCTACATGGGGCTCCCCTTGGGGTGCACCCGGAGACTCCAGCTGGTCCAGAACGCGGCCGCGCGGGGGATTATGGGGGCGACGAGGCGCTCCCATGTGACACCTCTCCTGCGCGAGCTGCACTGGCTTCCGGTGGTCTTCCGGGTGCGCTTCAAGGTGTTGGTGACCACCTTTAAAGCGCTCCATGGCTTAGGGCCGGGGTATTTACGAGACTGCCTTCTGCCACCAATAGCCTCCCACCGGCCAGTACGCTCGCACAGAGTGGGCCTCCTCAGGGTGCTGTCCGCCAGACAATGTCGGCTGGCGACCCCCAGGGGGAGAGCCTTCTCTGTGGCGGCGCCCACCCTTTGGAACAACCTCCCCCCAGAGTTACGTACAATAACAGACCTCCGGATTTTTCGTCGGGCCCTGGGCTGGCTTGAGTCAAACTTTTAAACTATTTTAAATTGGAACTGTTTTTAATTATGGCCAAATTATTTAATTATTTTAATTAGTTTTTTAATCTTTCTATGTCTGGATTTTACTTTGGCTGTGCACCGCCCTGAGTCCTATATTGGAGAAGGGCGGTATAGAAATTAAAACAAATAAATAAAACAAATAAATATATTGGGATGCCGGGAGCCACAGCCACTCAGTCTTGGAAGGGTTGAGCTTGAGCCTGTTACTCCCCATCCAGATCCGCACAGCCTCCAGGCACTGGGACATCACTTCAAGGGCATCGTTGGGGTGGCCTGGGGTGGAGATATACAGCTGGGTGTCATCAGCGTACTGGTGGTATTTCACCCCAAAGCCATGGATGATCTCACCCAGCGGCTTCACATAAATGTTGAACAGAAGGGGCGAGAGGACCGATCCCTGCGGCACTCCACAAATGAGAGGCCTCGAGGTCGACCTCTGCCCCCCTGCCAACACAAACTGTGACCGGTCGGAGAGAAAGGAGGAGAACCACCGTAACACGGGCCTCCCACCTACAGCTCTTCCAGCTGGTGCAGCATGATACCATGGTCAATGGTATCAAAAGCCGCTGAGAGGTCTAACAGGACCAGAACAGAGGAGCAACCCCTGTCCCGAGCCCTCCAGAGATCATCAACCAACGCAACCAATGCCGTTTCCGTGCTGTGCCCAGACCTGAAACCCGACTGGAACGGATCTAGATAAGATGTTTTCTCCAGGAATTGCGGAAACTGTCGCGCGACCACACTCTCAACAACCTTCACCATTGAGGACTTCCGGTTTGCTTGCCTCCGGTGAAAGATGGTCCCTCTCTAAGGACCGCCAGCCCCACCGTCTGTAGAGCCGCTTCGACTTCGAGAAGCGGCTTGAAAACTCCAGAATCTGAAGGATTTGAAGGAGAAGA
This sequence comes from Arizona elegans, assembly GCA_022577455.1. Lineage (NCBI taxonomy): Eukaryota > Metazoa > Chordata > Lepidosauria > Squamata > Colubridae > Arizona > Arizona elegans. The sequence goes on along the minus strand of JAKOOJ010000009.1, from coordinate 32,036,729 downwards.
GTAAGCAAGGTGCAGGTCGAGCCCCTGTGAGCCCCCAGAAGATCGCTGCTGGGGAGGAAACAGGCGAGGCTCCCTTTCAACTTGCTGAGACTCCGGACGGCGTGGGACGACTCTGCTCGCTGCAGAGCAAGCCAGCTGCAGCAAACATCCAAATTGATTGAAATTAACTTCATTAATCAGCGGAAAAAACAACCTGAACCTTTAAACCAAGAAACTGCAAGTATTATTTTTTTTGTGACTTTCTGATCTAAGCAAAAATCAGAGCGAGTGAAAGCAGCTTGAAAAAATGGCGCCTGGCTCCAGTGTTAACAAGCTGAGAGTGAGAGTGGTCTTGTAAAGATATTCTAACAAGTTACAAAGTTGTGCTGCTTGTAACAAGCAGAAACAGCAGAAGAGGGAGACAAAATCCTTTTTAAAATAAGCCTGAGCTCGCTTCAGTTTGATTTTATTTCCAATTTGACTAAACCTGGGGGACTTTTTTAGAGGACTTTGTGGTGCTGGAAAAGGAAAAAGGACCTCCTTTTTCAGAAAATCTAATCTATGTGGCAGAATGGCTTCTAAAAAACAGGAAGGCAAGGCAGCAGAGGGGGGATCCCCCACACACAAGTCTGAACAGCAGTTTCCTTCTGCTCAGCAGAGTCAGAAAAAAGATTTTGATTTTGAAAGTTTAAAAGAATTTATTACTCAGGCTCTGGATGATAATTTTCAAAAATCTCAACAGGAAATGGATGATAAATTCCAAAAATCTCAACAGGAAATCAAGCAGGAAATGATTGAAATGAAAAAGTTGGTGAAAGAGAATTATGGCAAGGTGACTGATAAATTATCAAATGTGGTGTCTGGCTTGTCAGAAATTATTATTAAAGTGGACTCTAAATTGGAAGAATTTAAATCAGAAGTGAATGTCAAAATAAAGGATACTGATTTCAAAATTTCTGATCTGGATAATAAAATGCAGAGAGTTGAAAACGAAATTACGATGATGCAATTCCGGTCTATGGAATTCGCTATAAGAATTAGAGGTATTAAGGAGAATGATCGACAAGACTTGAGACAGATTTGTGCTGATGCTTTGGCTGTGTTGTTAAAAATTAATTCTGAAGAGATTTTTTATAAAATAGACAAAATTTACAGAGTGAACTCGTGGGTGGCCAGACAAAGACAACTGCCTAGAGATGTGGTGATATATTTTACAGATAGAAGAATGAGAAATGATATCTTGCAAAAATCTTTTCTTTCTTCTGTGCAAGTGGAGGGAACTCAAATTGGAATTTATAAAGAACTACCGCCAAAGATGTTGAAAGATAGAAAAGATTTTGGTTTTTTAGTAAACAATTTAAAAAAATTACAGATTCCATTTCGGTGGGATGCTCCAACTGGTATAATTTTGAAGTACAATGGAGAAAGATATCGATTGAACACTGTTGAAAAGGCGGAACATTTCTATTATACTGTTTTTAAAGAGAGATCACCATCCCCACATACATCTACTGTGTTGGAGATAAAGGAGAGTGATAAGGAGAAGCAACCTCAGCAAGAGCTGGAAGAGCAGCATTGAATCAGGTTGAATCAGAGCCAGTGGAAATGCAGGGTGCTACAGGAGGTTTTCTGGAGGAGCCCCTGTTAGAATCTTCTCCAATTTTGACTACAAGAGATGTGGCCTTGGACCTAGCTCGAATGGCTGAAGCCAAAGACCAGTGTATAACTCGAGCAGTCTCTAAACAACTCAAAGGAAAACAATTACAGGAAAGAGTTAAGGCACAACAATACAAAAAAGGAGTCAAGAGTACTACACAAGAAAGTGAAGCCATGGGGGGAGCAACGCCGAAGATCTCAGAAGATATCCGGCAATTCTGCTCGTCGCTTCAAAAAGGTATACATGACGGTTAAGTTTTTATCTTGGAATGTGAATGGATTGAACTCACCACAGAAAAGGAAGAAGATATTTACATATTTGAGACAATTTAATAATGATATAATTTGCTTACAAGAAACTCATGTCAGAACACAAGATCAAAAATATTTGATAAATTCAAAATTAGGAATACATTTTATAGCTCCAAATTTGGAAAAAAAGAATGGTATGATTATTTACATAAATAAAAGACTGTCAGCTAAAATTATAGAAGCAGATGAAGGTGGCAGGTTTATAGCAATTGAACTGCACACTGTATATGGCCAAATTCTTGTGATTGGAATTTATGCGCCTAATCAACAACAGGATCATTTTTATAAAATTTTGCATACCAAGATATTGCAATGGGATTACAGATCTATTTTGATTATGGGAGATTGGAATGGAGTAATTGATTCCAAATTAGATAAAAAGAGTCTGGTGAAGTCAAGGATCAGACTACCACAAACCTTTTTTGATATGAAAGAAGATTTGGAATTAAAAGACGTATGGAGAATACATAACTCAAAAGACTTGGACTATACTTTTTTCTCTGATAGACATAGATCTTTTTCTAGGATTGATTTTATTTTATTATCAAATGATTTACTTGTTAAAATAAAAAGAACTAAGATTTTTCCAAGAACTCTATCCGATCATAGTTCAGTATGGATAGAAATTGAGACTGGAAAGATTGAGAGAAGATCATGGAGATTAAATGAAAATTTGTTTAGATATGAAAAAAACATAACAGAACTTAAAAAACAGATTAAAGAATTTTTTGAAATAAATTTGAATAAGGATACCCCAATGGAAATTGTGTGGGATGCGAGTAAAGCGTACATGAGAGGGGTACTCATTCATATGAACTCTAAACATAAACTGAATCAACAAAAGAAAAGATTTGCACTGGAAGTAGAAATAAAGAATAAAGAAGTTACTTATTAAAAATCCAACAGATGAAAGAATAAGTGGTGCTATAAAACTTTTGAAAGATCAATTCCAAATGTTTATGGCAGAACAAGCTGCAACAAATTTACAATATGCGAAGCATAATACATTTTGCAATGCCAATAAACCGGGCAGATGGTTGGCTTATACATTAAGGAAGAAGCAGAGTATGTGGGACTATTGATAGTATCCATATTGGAGGGAAAGAAATTTTTCAACAAAAATTAATTAAAGAAGCTTTTGTAGATTATTATACCAAATTATATGCTAAAGATGACATGCAGAATGGATTTATAGAAAAATATTTAGAAAATAAAAGAGTTACAAAAATTACCAAACAACAAAAGGAAAGAATGAATCACCCTATAACAGTTGAGGAGATAATTGTAGCAATTAAACAATTGAAAACAGCTAAAGCTCCCGGAACTGATGGCTTGACTGCAGTGTATTATAAAACTTTGCAAGCAGAAATGGTGGAACAACTCAGAGACTTGTTTTGTAATATACAACAAGGGGGTAAAATACCCCCATCATGGAAAACAGCTTAATTTCTTTGATACCAAAAGAGCAAGTAGGTCCTAAAAAATCTGAGAACTATAGACCAATATCTCTTCTGAATAATGATTATAAAATATATGCAAAAGTATTAGCCAACAGGTTGATGCCAGTAATTCAAGAGGTGATTCATGATGATCAAGCAGGATTTATAGAAGGCAGATATATGAAGGACAATGTAAGGCAAGTTATAGACTTATTGGAATATCTTGAGAAGAATAAACAGATCCCTGCAGTGCTGGTTTTCTGGATGCGGAGAAGGTCTTTGATAGAGTGGATTGGAATTTTCTATTAAAGACTTTAAAAAAGATGGACTTTGGGGATCAATTTATACAGGCGGTTTCAGCAATTTATCAAGAACAAAAGGCACAGATTATTGTTAATGGAAGTTTGACAACAGATTTTAATATTGAGAAAGGAACAAGACAAGGTTGTCCGTTATCCCCATTGTTATTTATTTTAACACTAGAAGTCTTGTTGAATGCAATACGGGATTCGAATACCTTGAAAGGAATAGTGATAAGGCAAGAGGACTACAGAATAAGGGCATTTGCAGATGATCTGGTTGTTACCCTAACACAGCTGATGGAATCAGTAATCCAGATGAAAGACATTATAAAAGACTATGGTACAATATCAGGATTTAGATTGAATCAGAAAAAAACTAAGATGATAGTTAAAAATATGACACAAGATCGAAAACATGAACTTGAAAGGAGGGCAGGTTTTGAGATTGTACCAAAGGTTAAATATCTAGGAGTTCAGGTTGCAGAATCGAATATGAAATTGTTTCAAAATAATTATGAGGTGTTGTGGCGAGATGTACAGAAAGATTTGGAGACTTGGAAAAAACTGCAGCTGTCTTTACTTGGAAGAATAGCAGCAGTTAAGATGAACATTTTGCCAAGATTTCTTTTTTTGTTTCAAATGATTCCGATGCTTAAAAGTGATAAACAATTGAAAGAATGGCAAAGAGGACTGAATAAGTTTGTCTGGAACGAGAAAAAAACGAGAGTGAAATTGAAAATTATGCAAGATGTTCCAGAAAGGGGAGGTCTTAAACTTCCAAACCTACAGTTATATTATGAAGCAGCAGCTTTGACTCAAGCAAGCGATTGGTTTGGAAGGAAAAAGACTGGAATATTGAATATAGAAAGTTTTGACCTTGAATTTGGATGGCATGCTTACTTATTTTATGAAGATAAAGTGGATAAAGTATTTAAAAGCCATATACTTAGAGATTCCTTGATGAGAGTTTGGAAGAAGCACCGATTCAAATGGGATTATAAAATACCGCTATGGCTGGATCTTGGTCATATTATATGGAATACAAATATAATGTCACTAGGAGGGTTTTTATATAAAGAAGTTCTTTTTACAGATGCGGGCAGATGGCAACTGAAGACATTAGAGACACTGTTGGATGAAGGGATTAATTTAACTTGGTTACAGTATAATCAACTTCAACTGAGATGGAAAGAGGACCAAAAAACTGGTATTATGTTGCATGAGGAAGAATTGGTTAGACATATAAAAGAGAAAGGTCCAATGCATATTAAAAGGCTATACAATGTTTTGTTGGAAAGGGATTCAGAAACTGAATTGATTAAAGATTGTATGATTAAGTGGGCACAAAATTTTACAGAACCAGTGATGTTGGAAACATGGGAAAAAATATGGGTTCAGAATGTTAAATTTACACAATCGCAGAACTTGAGGGAAAATTTTTATAAAATGTTTTATAGATGGCATTTAGATCCCAAGAAATTGTCGTGTATGTACCCTAATGTTCAACCAAAATGTTGGAGATATGATTGTTTAGATGCCACATATTATCATGTTTGGTGGACCTGTAAGAAAGTTAAGGCTTTTTGGATAAAAATATGGTGGGTTATGCAGAATGTTTTGAAGAAAAAAATTCAATTTTCTCCACAATTGTTTTTACTGGGTATAGTAAAGGGTTTTACATTGGATGAAACTAAGTTGATAATTGTATATGATAACAGCAGCGAGATTATTGATAGGTAAATATTGGAAAAATGAAGCTTTGCCCACTATTGAAGAAAGGATTTTGAAGATGGCCAGCTTTGCAGAGATGGTGAAGATTTCAACAAATCTAAAAGATCGCTCACAAGAGACTTATGAATGGGAATGGAAAAAATGGATAGACTATGTGCAGAACAAATATCAAACTAGGAAGTATCAAATAGCTTTTCATTGAAAGTATTATATAAAAAAAGAAATATTTGAATTTTGTGAAGATGAAAAATTATATGGGAGATTGAGGGGTTCAGGTTTTTATAAAAAGGGGATTTTGATGAGATTATATTCTGTGGAAATCAGGGGGGAGGGTTAGGGGTTTTTTTTGGGAGGGTTAGGTTGGGGAGTTTGGGGTGGGTTGGGGGGAAAATGGGGTGAAAATGTAATTGTAAAACTTTTGCAATAAAAAAAAAAAAACCTTCGCCATGAAATGAAGGTTGGAGACAGGACGGTAGTTGGCCAATATTGCCGGATCCAGGGACGGCTTCTTGAGGAGAGGCCTCACCACCACCTCTTTCAAGGCAGTGGGGAAGTAACCCTCACTCAACGAAGCGTTGATAACACCCTGGAGCCAGCCTCGTGTAACCTCCCGGGAAGCCAGTACCAGCCAGGAGGGACACGGGTCCAGTAAACATGTGGCCGCACTAAGTCTCCCCAAAATCCTGTCCACATCATCGGGAGTCACAGCATCAAACTCCTCCCAGATAACATTCTCAAGACTATTCCTCGTCACCCTGCCCTGATCTACCCAGTCAGAGTCTAAATCCCCCCGGATCTGAGCGATTTCTATGTATCTATAGATGAGTATACACATACACACACAAATAATATTGCTGTAGAGGACAAATTCAGTAAAGATTTGGGAAAGGAAAAAGAGAAAGTTTTATTGTTTCCTGTATTCTTACTTCTATCAAGCCACATACTGAACTTTCTAATCCATTCCCTATGCCTAAGGATAGAGAAATGACTTTAGTAACATATTTTCTGCAATTTCTGAGCATAACTTTCCTTTCTCTGCCTTTCTCCATCCTGGGGTCATTAAATTCTAGCTTGGTTTTTACCGGCCAAATTGTACAAGCGGTGCATGCAGCATTATGATGTGAACAGTCTTAGCCAGCCAGTATCTATTGATTCAGTGATCATTTTAAATTTCAGTGGCAAACATTTCACTTCATAGTAAGGGTTTCAAAAGGTTTCAAATGTGTGCTTTTCCTGTCAGAAAGGGATCTTATTTTTTGAATTATTTTGGATTTCTAACATGGTAAATTGTGAAGTATTAAATCTGATATAATAAATAAAGATTGGGGTAGCCAGTAATAATAACTTCCAGCATTTCAAAACCTTTTTATTTTTCTAGGAATTCCCAGCCTTACTGGTACAGGAACCATTTCTGTCAAAGTAGATGATGTCAACGACAACGTGCCCAAGTTTGCCTTTAATATGTATTCTAAAACCATTCCAGAGGATGCACCTACTGGCACAGATGTTTTGCTTGTAAATGCCTCAGATTCTGATGGCTCTGTGAACGCTCTCATCAGGTATGAATACTTATTTTGGTGCTTATCAGTGAGTTCCTTTAGAGTTTGTATGTCCTATTCTGGAACTGATTTAATAGAGGGGTCCTTGGTCCTATTTGAGCTTTCTTGTTTTCTTGCAGATGTTTCAATACCCTAACTAGGTAACATCATCAGTGCTACCGCTAGCACTGATGTTGTTACCTAATTAGGATAATGAAACATCTACAAGAAAACAAGCAAGCTCAAACAGCACCAAGGACCCCTCATTTCAATCCTGAGCTACAAATATTCTCCTTCATTGATTTAATAGAGCCTGAAGATTTTATATTTCACTGAACAATTTCCCTATACTTTACTTTAATCTGAAATAGATTGTTAAAATATGCAAAATGTATATTTCTAAATTTTAATACATTTATAGTTCACGGCAATATACCAACATAACAAAATGGTGTGAGATATCAGCATGCCATGTTAGTGTCATCTGTAGAGTTATGGAATTTACTGTTTTGAGGTACTTAGGTTTATCATTTACTAGTATAATTGCTGTGCTAAGATAGCATCCTTTGTAAGATGAACATAAATTTTATTTTTGGAATGAAGTGGACAAAGCTTTTGCAAAGAGTGTTCTTTTCTGCATTAAAAACTACATTGGCTTTTAATAAGAATGTAGTAATTTTATGGAAAAAATTAAAAACAAAAGTTCCAAATGCTTGCAAAAAAATATTAAATTAGGTTCATACTTTTTGAATTTGTTTACAACAAATTAAGAAATATTTTTCCCCATTCAGAAAGCTTATTAGTAGCTAGTATTAATGGGGCACTATTATGGCCTAATGTTTTTTACAATTTTTTTCACAATGGTATTCTTTTTTCTTTTGGAAATTAGAAAATCGCTATAATTTATTATTACCAGGAAACGAGGGAGGGTTACATAAAATTTAAGTGGCAGTAGCAGATTTAACATTTTCTCAGTGGGGTTATGTGTTTTTAATAGAATGCAGAGAAGCTTCATGTTTGTTTCTAATAACTTTTGTCATTCAATAAAACCAGAATAAGCTCTTTTCCATTTCAGTTTAATGTGAACATCAGCTTGTTGTTTTCCAAAAAACATGGAAATAGAATTTAAGATGCTTGCCTCATTTTTTGAAAAAATGTTAATCTTTTCAAAGAAGCAAATTCAATATAGTAATCAGTTTAACCCTTACTCTAGTTCATTCTTAAAATACAAAATGAATAAAGCATGCTTAATTTAAAATATGAAATTGTCTTCCAAAACTGTCTTTCAAGAAAATTGTCTTCCAAAACTGACACATATATTTTTATTTGATTGAGCTGAAAACATATTTGATTGAGCTTAAAACAAGCTTAAAACTGTAATACTGCTGCCATCGCTATCATTTGTCTAAAATGTGTTGTAATGAAATTACACATCATTTTATTCTACAGGATTACACATAATTTACACTGTATAGGAAATTATTTGTAGAAAGCCTTGCATGCAGAAATAATACTAGAAAATAGAGTTTTGCTATCTTACTTTCCTGTATTTTTTTAGTAAGAAATATTTGCACAAGCCTATTTTACTAATTTTTGCTGTGATCTTCAAAAATTCATAAAGGTAAAAGTCCAGTTCCTGCCAGTCATGTGCAACTCTAGGGGGCGATATTCATTTCTGTTTCTTAACTGAGATTATATTTTGACTCTGAGGTCCACTCTTATAGAATAACCATAGTAATTCTTATTAGCATAGTTTGACCCAACTTTCCCTAATTTTGTGTCTTTCAAATGTATTTCCGGTATTCCCATTCATTCCTAGTTATTCCAATATATTGTGAATTGCACTTTAATTTATCTGGAGGGCATCTGCTTGTGAAAAGATGTTTTATAGTTTATTGGATTAGTTCTTGAGACGGACATTTCTCAACATTACAATTACAACATATTTAAAAATAATATGCCAATTTTCTATAATTGCTGGACAATCTGCAGAAGATAGAATATTTGTTTGCTTACTTTGATAGCAAGACACTTAAGACATTTAATAATTATTATTGATAAGTTTTACATAATTTTTTTTACTGTACATGTACATGTACATATGCAATATAACATATTGTTATACTTGTATACGCAATATCTAGGTTGTATAGCATCTAGATTATAAAATATTAATTAATTTAAAGAATTAAATATTTACTATCTTCATAGAACAGTAAAAGGGAGGGGAGAATATGAATTAAAAAGAATAGGCGATACATCAGAATCTAAAAAAATGGAAACATAAACAAAGAACATGTAAACAAATATATGAATTAAAACAGAAAGTGTATATATAACAAGAATCTAAAAGACTCTAAAAGAGGAATTAGATAAGTATAGGAGAGCATAAATATTAGTATGTGGAAGACTATATCTGTAATATTATAAAGCACTCTATTATGAAAAATTAGACACTCATTAACTCTAGTTTATGGCACAGGTCCAACAAATTTTGACTTAACGCATTGTAAGCCGCCCTGAGTCTCCAGAGAAGGGCGGCATATAAATCAAATTAAAAAAAAAAAAAAGCACTGTTGTATAGAACCTGGTAACGCTGTATATTGTCACAGGATTGGTATGTGAAAGCAGCAGAGAGGTGTAGAATTTTTCTGTATTTCATTGATATATTGGTGAGAAAAGGCTAGTACAAATGTCTCTGTTATATAGGCAATGGAGAAGAAAGGCAGATCATACAATTTATTCAAATATGAATTATAAATCCATATATTTCACAACCCAGTAAGTATGGAAAATGTTTCCTTTTTGAATTTATGCAGCTATAGTCTCAGTGGTGGAAATTCACAATTCACAATCAACCCTTCCACTGGACAGATCATTACAAGTGCTCTGTTGGACAGAGAGGCTAAAGAGAATTACACTTTGATTGTTGTAGCCAAGGATGGTGGCATTCCAACTCCTCTTTCCAGTTCAGCCAGTGTTCTTGTCACAATTGCAGATGTCAATGACAATCCCCCTAAATTTCAGCATCATCCTTACGTCACTCATATACCCTCACCAACAAGTACAGGTAAGAGAATAATACAATCATGATACTAAAACATCTACTCCTAAGAGATAACAAGGAAAAAAAAGTTAATTTGATTAAGCCAGTCCTTGAGTATTTCGCATACAATAATTTAATATTTAAAAGATTGGTAAGCATAAAATATTTATGTTGGTATCTGTGAATATATAAAGGAATGCCTTAAGTTCACTACAAACTTAATTTCTGTAGTCTACCAAATTCAAGAAGAGACTGTAAACAATTTAGATTACCAAAAACACTTTTTAAAATATATCATATATTGTAAGTTACATGGGCAAAAATTATGAAGTTGTTGTTGCCTAGAGATTATTAATTTGAAATCAGTGATGATAACTAGAGGAATAGAATATTTTCTTCCTTTATTGAAATTTTTTTCAATATTTTTTATTAATGTTTATTAATACTCTTTGTATTTACATGTAATTAAGATGCCATATCTGATTTATGTACACTACAGTAAATTCTAAATAGGTCTTACTCAATGTAATTATAATTACTTTTTATTTCATATGAACAGGATCAGAATTCACTTGTAATAACCCATGTAACAATATGCTACAATATATAAAATTTAAAATTGTTTCATAGTTCTGATTTCCAAAATACATTTTTAGTGAATAAGTTTAATTTTCATGAAAAATCCTGACCAAAAATGGTTAAAAGTAATGTTGTCAAAGGCATTTCAGTTTGTTTTGAAGGGGGAAAAAAGTTATATTCTTCATAAAGCAATCTGTGGTTGAAATAAAATAACTTAAGAGACAGTTAAGCTAGTACAAAAGTTTTTGAAATACCACAAAATATCTGCATCTGCTTATAACTGGCAGCTGAATATAAAAGATTACTCAGAATTCAGTGCCATTGTGTTTGCTGCCATGAATGTTGGGGATTTTTTTTTAAACAAAAACATTCACCAACTCCTGCCTATAACTTTTTTTTCACTCAAGTTTGTTTCTGGAAATAAGAGATGATTCAATGTTATTCAAAGCATAGCAGTTCTAGACTGAATAAATTCCTGAAGTTCATTATTACAGCACTGATACGAACTTTTTAATTGTTCTTTGTAGGTACTTTTGTATTTGCAGTGACAGTGACAGATGCTGATGCAGGCCCTAATGCTAAACTTCACTATTCCCTTTCGGGAAAAAATTCAGAAAAATTCCACATTGATCCATCAAGAGGAGCAATTATGGTGGCTGACAGACTTTCTGGAACATCTGAAATTACCTTTACTGTGAATGTCAATGATTGTGGCTTGCTTCCAAAGACTGATTCCACAACTGTGACTGTAAGATTTGTGAACAGAGCTGATTTTCCTCAAGTGCATACTAAACAGCACAAATTCATGTTTCCTGAAAACCAAGCAGTTGGCACTTTCATCACTTCTGTTTCTGGGGTGTCATCGAGAGGCGATTCTTTGTCCTACTATATTGCTAGTGGCAATCTTGGAAGTACCTTTCAGATTGACCAATTAACAGGGCAATTGTCAATCAGCCAGCCTTTAGATTATGAAGCTGTACAGAAATACATTGTTTGGATTGAGGCTAGGGATATGGGCTTCCCACCATTCTCTTCTTATTTAAAACTGGAAATAGCAGTGATAGATATAAATGATAATGCACCATTATTTGAACAGGATCCATTCTTTGTTGAAGTAATGGAAAACCTTTCACCTTCTAAAATAATTACTGTAGCTGCAGTGGACAAGGATAATGGGCCAAATGGACAGTTGAATTATGAAATAATTAATGGTAATATAGAGAACAGCTTCACTATTCATCATACCACTGGTGAAATTAGAAGTGTCAGGCCTTTAGACAGGGAAAGAGTAACCCAATATACTCTAACTGTAAAAGCTTCAGATAGAGGTACTCCTACACAAAGTGCAGTCGTCCAAGTACTTATCAATGTATTAGATGAAAATGACAATGCACCCAAATTTTCTCAGATATTTAGTGCTCTTGTGCCTGAAAATGCACCCTTGGGTTACACTGTTACACGAGTCACAACATCAGATGAAGATACTGGAATAAATGCAATCAGCAGATATTCAATAAGGAATACAAATATGCCATTTGTTATAAATCCTAACACAGGAGATATAACAATTAGCAGGGTTCTAAACAGAGAAGATACAGATCGCTACAGGATTCGAGTTTCAGCACATGACTCTGGATGGACTGTAAGCACAGATGTGACCATATTTGTGACAGACATCAATGACAATTCTCCACGATTTACAAAACCATCTTACTACTTGGATTATCCTGAAAGTAATGAAGTTGGATCCAGAGTGACCCAAATATCTGCCACAGATCCAGATGAAGGAGCTAATGGACAAGTCTTCTATTTCATAAAATCTCAGTCAGAATTTTTCAGAATTAATGCATCTACAGGAGAGATTTTCAGTAAGCAGCCTTTAAAGTTCCAAAACTCCAGTGCTTCTAACCATGCCAATCTTAACAGACACAGCTTTATAGTTATCTCCTCAGATCGAGGCAGCCCCGGATTGATGAGTGAGACTACAGTCACAATAAATATTGTGGATAGCAATGACAATGCACCCCAGTTTGTCTTCAATCAATATTTTACACCTGTTACTAAAAATGTGGCCATTGGAACCCAACTAATTAAAGTAACTGCAGTTGATTCTAAAGACTTTGGTCTGAATGCAGAAATTGAATACAGTATTTCAAATAAAAACCCTACAGATAAATTTATTTTAGATAGTAAGACTGGATGGATTTCAGTAGCATCTTCATTGGTGAATGAGATGAATAAAAGCTTTCTAATAAAAATAAAAGCTAAAGACAAAGGTAATCCCCCTCTCTCATCAGAAGTTCCTGTACAAATAGCAGTAACAGAGGAAAATTACTATACACCAGAGTTTTCTGAAAGATATTTAAGTATTACTGTTCCTGAAAGTCATGCTGTTGGAGCGATTCTTAGGACCATGTCAGCAGGGGACAAAGATGCTGCTATGAATGGAGTAATCCAATATAATATTTCTTCTGGAAATGAGGCTGGATGCTTTGCAATTAATTCATCTACTGGTGCATTATATCTTACAAAGTCCCTTGATTATGAGTTATGCCAAAAACATGAGATTACTATAAGTGCTATAGATGGAGGGTGGGTTGCTAGAACTGGATACTGTAGCATCATTGTGAATGTTATTGATGTGAATGATAATTCTCCAACTTTTAGCCCAGAAGAGTATTTTCCCAGTGTTTTAGAAAATGCTCCTAGTGGAACAACTGTTATTCATCTCAATGCAACTGATATTGATTCTGGGCATAATGCTGTGATTGCTTATGCAGTTCAGTCTTCAGACAGTGACTTGTTTGTTATTGATCCTAACACTGGAATTATAACCACTCAAGGCTTCCTAGATTACGAGACCAAGCAGAACTATCATTTAACTATAAAAGCCTTTAATGTTCCTGATGAGGACAAATGCAGCTTTGCTAATGTCAACATACATTTAAGAGGAACAAATGAATATGTGCCACGATTTGTATCTAAGCTTTACTATTTTGAGATTTCTGAAGCTGCTTCTAAAGGAACTGTTGTGGGAGAAATTTTTGCAAGTGATCGTGATTCAGGAATTGATGGAGATGTCCACTACTTAATATTTGGTAGTAGTAGAAAAAAAGGTTTTCGGATTGATGACAGTAGTGGGCAGATTTATGTCACAGGTCCTCTTGATAGAGAAAAGGAAGAACGGATCTCTCTGAAAGTGCTTGCAAAAAATGCTGGGAGCATCCGTGGTGCAGATATAGATGAAGTGGTTGTGAATATCACAATATTAGATGCCAATGATCCCCCCATCTTCAATTTGGAGTCCTACAATGTCCGAATCAGTGAAGGTGTTCCTGTGGGGACCCATGTCACATTTGTAAGTGCCTTTGACTCCGATTCCCTCCCTAGCTGGAACAGGTTCTCCTATTTTATTGGTAATGGAAACAACAATGGTGCCTTTTCTATTAACCCACAGACAGGGCAAGTTACAGTGATTGCAGAGCTTGATCGAGAAGCCTTGCCAGTTTACAACCTCTCTATATTAGCAATCGATTCAGGAAGCCCATCAGCAACAGGCAGTGCCTCTTTATTAGTAACTTTGGAAGATATCAATGACAATGGCCCCATTCTTTCTACCACTGAAGGAAAAATAATGGAAAACAATCGGGCAGGGACATTTGTGATGACGCTCCAGTCCTCTGACCCTGATCTTGCTCCAAATCAAGGTCCCTTTTCTTATTATTTGCTTAGCAGTGGTACAGCGACCAATTATTTTAGTCTCAGTACTGCTGGAGTTTTAACCACAACTAGAGAAATTGATAGAGAACAAATCAGTGACTTCTATTTGTCAGTAATTACAAGAGACTCAGGCATTCCTCAGATGTCTTCCACAGGAACCGTTCATATAAAGGTAATTGACAAAAATGACAACCCATCACAACCTAGAACAGTAGAGATCTTTGTTCACTATTATGGAAATTTATTTCCTGGAGGAACATTAGGCAGTGTAAAACCTCAGGATCCTGATATTTTAGATACCTTTCAATGTTCCCTTACAACAGGAGTTACAAGCCTCTTCAATATTCCACCAAGTACTTGTGACTTGAATTCCCTGGCAAGATCAACAGATGGGACATTTGACCTGACAGTTTTAAGCAATGATGGCTTGCACAACTCTGTTACTAATGTCATTAGAGTTTTCTTTTCAGGATTCAATAACGCCACACTTGATAACAGCATTCTTCTTCATCTTAATGTGCCATCCTTGAAAGAATTTTTGACTAATTATTATCTTCATTTTCTACGGATTGCCAACTCCCAGTTAACTGGACTAGGAACTACAGTACAACTCTATGGGATATTTGAGGACAACAACCAAACTTTTTTGATGGTAGCAGTGAAGCGGAACAACTACCAGTATGTGAATCCTGGTAGTGTGACTACTTTCTTTGAAAGTATCAAGGAAATTATCTTTCGCCAAAGTGGTGTGCAAATACAATCTGTGGATCATGATTCTTGCTTACAAAACCCTTGTCAAAATGGAGGCAGCTGCTTGAAGAAACTGGCTGTGAATCCTAAATTAAGAAGCTATGACAGTGTGCCAGTCATTATCATGGCAAATGAACCTCTTCAGCCTTTTACCTGCAGATGCATGCCAGGATATGATGGAACACTGTGCGAAACTGACATTGATGAATGCTTCCCATCTCCTTGCCATAATGGTGGAATTTGCCATAATCTGGTAGGAGGATTCTCTTGCAGTTGTCCCAATGGCTTTACTGGAATAGCCTGTGAGAGAGATGTAAATGAATGCCTGTCCAACCCTTGTAAAAATGGTGCCCTCTGCCAGAACTTCCCAGGAAACTTCAACTGTATTTGCAAACCTGGTTATACAGGTAAGATATTGTTTCTGCATGTGTAGTTCCTATTAACTGAAAAACTGAAAATAGAAATATGGTATCTACGGGCTTAAATTTTTGTTGTAACTTTTCATTCTGATTCTGTTGAAGATAGTTGGGCTATACACCCAATGTTATTATCAGTCAAGAAATCAGCATTAAATGCTGTCAACATTAATAATATGAATTTTATTCTTTCCTGACTAGTCTCTCATTTGCATAGATAAAAGTATGCAAATAAAAAGAAACAAATCTGTTTCTTGAGTGTTTTATAATAAGCAAACAAATATTTCTTCTTAAACGTATAATTTAAAGGAAACTACATAAGTAGTTTGTACCTATGAGTGATCTGTCCCCGTCCACACACACACACAAACACAGCCAGCCGAGGGTTAAGGAAGCACTTGCACACACCCAGGTCTTTATCTCCAACTTGGCAGCGATATACACACCATCTGCCAAGTGCTTTATTTCCACAGAAACAGAAAGATAATATACTCAGCATACAAAAGTCCAACAAAAATAAATATTCCTCTCAGCAGTTTCGGACGAGGCTTTAGTGACTATCCAAGTTTTATTTTTGTTCGTCACAGGGATCACTGGCCACCACCCTCTATTATATAGTCTCTGGGGTGTGGTCCAGTGACTCAGTTCTAATCCCTAGCACCCCTCCTGAGCTGCTGCAGTCGTTTATCACGCCTTCGGAGGCGTGCGTCCAGGAATGATGTCTCTCCTTCACTCTCATCCGAGACACCTGTCTCCCTGCTAATCTCCTCTCCCTCGGCCGGCACCTGAGACAGTGCCAGAGGGGAGGGGCCTGGAGAGAGAGGCCTGGCTGACTACTCTTCCTCATGCTCGGCGCTTTCTTCCTCCGATGGGATAGGCTCAGAGGGCGGGGCCACAACAATGAGAAGGAGTTTGTACCCGGAGAAGGATAGCTTTGTCTAAGCCTTTCTCTTATATTTAGCTTTCCATAGGCATGACATCTTATATATTACTATACTAAGAACAATTTCATCAAATGTGTCCCCACATGAAATTTAGATGCAGTTTTATAACATCATTTGCATATTTGAAAAATAAACTGTAGGCCTTGGAGACTTCCCTTAGAGACTGGAGTTCTGAGATGTGCCAGAAAACAGCTTAAACTCTGGCAAAGTTCCACTCTGTCCATCTGAAAACTTTGTTGAATAATCAGGATATTGAGCCATTGTGTGAAATCTATTAATTCATAGACATAATTTCATGTAACATCTCAAAAGTGAAACAGCAAGAGCTGTCAGCTGCATCTCTGTTTAAAAAGCATGCCGCAACTGGCATATGTTGCCTAAATCATTATTGGCATAAGAAGCACCTGTTGCATTTTTCTATGTAAATTCCAGCAGCATTGACTACTGTGCCTGAAGCCATAGGTAATTATTCATAACTGATCGGCTGATTTAATTAATCTAATTATATGATATTGTGTTACACATTGACTGAGCAAATCAGATTATTTGGCCAGCAGTATATAGCAGTTGCACAGCACAACTATGTGACATTAGCTCCAGAGGTTAAATAATCATGTTTGTGCATAGTAGTTAATGAAGGTACTGATTCCCATTCCTGACTATCGTTCTTATTTCTTGGCACAGCTACCTTTCTACATTATATCTCTGTAATTTTCTTCATCTGTATTGAATATATTGGAATATTTATATATATATATATATATATATATATATATATATATATATATATATATATATATATATATATATATATATATATATATATATATGTGGGAAACACATATCATACATTTTGAAGTATATATAGTAGATCTATATCATATATGCACATACAAATATTCTGAGCATGCTATTTTCTCTTTTCAAATTTCCCAGTTTATATAATTGTGCATGAAAAACTAAAAGAATAGGAAGCATAAATCTTAAGAGCAGAACTTGTGCTTTTAATTTATATTTTAGGGATAGGGTTAAAAAATAGAAAATAGAAATTTGAAAGGACCGTTACTGCAGAGAAGCAAGGGTTTATAATGTGCTAGTTTAATTGTGTTATAAGGGTTTATAATGTGCTAGTTTAATTCTAGAAAGGTTCCTGCACCAACAGCTTTTTTTTTTCTTCAGGTAAATATACACACCACATACACATAAAC
This sequence comes from Arizona elegans, assembly GCA_022577455.1. Taxonomy (NCBI): domain Eukaryota; kingdom Metazoa; phylum Chordata; class Lepidosauria; order Squamata; family Colubridae; genus Arizona; species Arizona elegans. Next base: position 32,019,109 of record JAKOOJ010000009.1, on the reverse strand, counting down.
ACACTCCTGAGATATATTAATGTCCCCTTCAAATTTCAATTTGTATTTGAATCTGAATATATGTTCAGCCCATTGATTGAAATCTATCCAAATCTATTTTCTTATGAGATTGCAGCCTTAACCGTTAACTTTTTCCATTCCTCTTGTATCATACTAACTACTGGGTGTAATGTCATTCCCGTCACATTCCTCACATATGCATTGTGCATGGATGAAGCGATTACTTATGCCATTGAGTTCAGGGCAACTTCTGTTTGAGTCTTAATACTGGGATAACAATCTGATTTATGAGTTCTTCAAAACTATGGCTGTTTCTTCCAATGCGACCATATTTAATAAAAAGGTAAAGGTTTCCCTATCAGTAATGTCTGACTCTGGGACATAGTGCTCATCTCCATTTCTTGGCCAAGGGAGATTTGTCCAAAAACAATTTCAATTGTCATGTAACTATAAAATAACTGTTAATTAGTCCATCCCATTTTAACTGAAGTGGGCAAAATTAGTAAACAAGCAATATGAACCATTCATAAGTTAATTGAATTGTTCATTTGGTGTTCATTAAACTCGGGCATAGAAAGAGAGAGAGAGAGAAAGAGAGAGAGTTTTGAATGCAAATATAATTATACATAGAATGAGTTTATAATAATAGATCTCTTGAATATTTCAGGAAAAACCTGTGACTCCAGCATCAACTATTGTGAATGCAATCCCTGTTTCAATAGGGGATCCTGTCAAAATGGAGTGGAAGGATACTATTGTCATTGTCCATTTGGTGAGGAAGAATTTTTTTGCTTCATTCAGATTCACTCAGAGAATTCTACCATTTGTATTCTAGTCCTTAACACAGCATGCCCAAGCATTTTTAAAATTCTAAGTGTAAGGCCAGGTGCTAATAAGCAATACATAACAGGATGTTCCTCTGTTCTACTTCAATAACTAAACAATATTCAGATTCATGCTGCATATTATGAATCTGTAAATAGAGTCAGCCTCATCAATTTGTCTAGCTCTTTCTTTAAGATAATTCCTGGCATTGAATTAAATTATCATGTGCTAAATTTCTCCAATATTAATTTGTGTCTAATATTAAAAGGAAAATTTATTCACTGTATTATTTTTGTCTGTACTAAACTAAATTTTATACATTATGTTTATCATGTTCAATAAGCTAACGTTTTCAAATTTTGTGGGATGTTTCAGTCTAATGGCAGTCAGTAATCAGTTGACTGCTAAAGCAATATAGTAAAATGAAAACATTTATTTTAGGAAGGAATTTCACAAACTAGCAAATTTTATAAAAAAACCAAAAAGGGTTTGTCCTTTCAAGATAAGGAATCCTACTTAAAGAGCAGATATGACTAAGAAATGGTAAACCAAGCAAGTAAGTAAATGAAAGGCATAATATAAGAGAATGAAGGAAAATATAACTTAATTTGTTTTATATCAGTGGAATCCTTTTACAGTTTGCTCTGGCAACATTACTTCCACCTGTAACATTGCCATTTTTCAGCATTCTCACAGCACAGACTAACGTAAACAAATTAACATTAACAAATAATTTATCTCTGGTCAAATAGTCCAGCTTTATGTGAGATTGCTGTGTGCAATCTTGACTTTTAAATCATTCCAAATGCACCACAAGGCTGATTTTTCATCATTCTTTGGGATTTAAAGGAATGTAACTCCTGCTACAAGATTTATGTTTAAAAAAATAATATTTATAATTTCATAGTTGTACAAATTTCTCCTAACAGGCTTAAGATATAGCACCATCAAACTATATAATCACTACTATAGTTGCATCCATTTATAAGTATTGCCAGACAATACTCTTTTAAAAAATGTACACATAAAGCCTGAAAGACATTTTGCAGGACAAATGCTGAACATGGTAGTAATTATAGAAGAAGTCAGAAATTACTAGCTTAGACTGTGAGGCTACTATGTATAGAAAATGTAAAAGAAGATACAGCATCTGCTTATAATCATATGCAAGTCTTGCATGAACTTAAAATCTATGTTAAATTACCACTGTTCATATAAAATAGAATTGTTGGATTTAGATATATTCCTAGGTTTCCCTTCATTCCCAAAATTATTGTTACAGAGTGAGGGAAGAATTGGGCTCATTCCTATTGTCTCAAATGATATTTGAGAAACAATCCTTTATAAACTGTCCTGCCTTTGCTAATCGGAGCAGAAATAATGAAGGGGCTTAATTTTCTTCTTATTAGTCTTCTAATGTTACCTGACTTTCTATTTTCAATTTTTATCCTTTCTCTTTTTTCAAATCCATCAAATTCAGTATTCCGTAACCCCTTCATTTTACTCTTGAACCAATTCTCTCTTGCCCCAATATTACTTATACTCTTTTCTTATCCTATAAATCGCTATCTAAAGAATGCTATATCATTTCTATTGGGAATGCAAGCCACGTCATTTAATACCAATTGAAGCTGTTAAAGCTTGTTTACATGCATACCCATGTAAAATCCATTACAATAGTCTAATTGGAATGTTATCAAAGGATGAATAATTATAGCAATTTTACTTTGTTTGGAGATGTATTTCTAGCAACTTAGGCTTCCACAGACATCATTCCTGTAAGATCATTCTCCCAGAGCTGTAATCACAACTAGTATAAATTTCCTTGTTTTTCCAAATCAGAAAATATTCACTGCACACAAATAAAAAGTAACTCAAATAAAAAAACTAAATAACTAAATAAATGAATCAAATAATTCAAAACTCAATTTATTCAATTTTTTAAAAAAAGTTTACTGCACTCAAATAAAAAGACCAAAGTTTCCACAAAAGTAATATATCTTTATTTTAAACTATTAATTTTATAATTAGCTTTGTACCTCTATTTCAGAGTTCTATTTTTGTTTAAGTAGTATCATTACTCTAGTGAAGACTACGTAAAGTTATAAAAAATTAAATATGATAAAACAATACTAACATCCTGCAAAAGAAACCACATGAATATTAACCACATGAATAAGCATATATTTAATTCAACCAACAACAATCTTACTTGAACTGCAGGACTTTTTAAAATGGATGTTGGAATATGCGTAACAAGTTACGGTAAATAATTTTTAAATTATTGCTCTGGATGTATATTTTAAACTATACCAAGTTGTTAACTGGATATTTTTCACATACTTATAATTAAGGGGAAAAAACAAGCAAAAAAACAAAAACAAAATCACAATAGAGAGAGCTACATCACTGTTTTTTTACATATTAAAGAAATATTGCTAGTTTTTATTTTATTAATATTTAATATTAATAAGGAAGAAATATGACTAGAACATTCCAAATATTTTAGGAACACCAACCCATGGCATTTAATTAGTTCTGGAATGTTGTACAACAATACCAATGCTGATTGTGTTATTTTTACAGGTGTTTTTGGAAAACATTGTGAAGTAAATAGCTATGGATTTGAAGAATTATCATACATGGAATTCCCCAGTATGGATCCAAACAACAATTATATTTACATAAAATTTTCAACTATCAAAAGTAATGCTCTTATGTTATATAATTATGACAACCAGACTGGTGATCGGGCAGAATTCTTGGCCCTTGAGATAACAGAAGAAAGGTTGAGATTTTCATACAATCTTGGCAGTGGGACATATAAACTTACCACAGCAAAGAAGGTGTCTGATGGACAATTTCACACTGTTATTGCTCGGAGGGCAGGAATGGTAAGCATTGTTTTAATGGAAATTTAAGTTCCAATTTATTTCAGGGTATTAAGTACAAATAGAGGGGGTTTTTAAAAACCAGAATTATAGCTGAAACTGGACAAGCTTCTTTGTTTTAAAAGAATGTTCTCAAGCATATAAATGGCTGCTTCAAAATAAAAAAAAAATCTAAAATGAAAATAATTAATGAAGGGGATGAATGACTATCCTACTCTAATTAATTAGTACACTTGGGTGGAAGTCCAATTAAGAGATAATTTTAATTCTTTGGATAATGCAAGGACATAAACCATTGTATCTGAAGACTATATAATTAGCATTTATCTTTTTTTTTAAAAAAAGAAATCAATAATAAATTGGAACAAATTGTAAAATAAGCTATTTTTTCATGGATCATATTTCCAAGCACTTCAACTTGACAAAATTTGTTTCGTTAGGGAAACTTTTAAATTTATGGTGTGCTTTAAGTTAACCATCACCGACAAATTTAAAAAAAAAATTCACCACCAGCAAGAATAGGATAATTAGGTTTTAAATGGAATATCAAGTAAAGTTTTTTTTACATATCATGAAACAGCACATCTTATTATTTTAAAAGAGAATAATATCCCTACTAATTAATAATGATTGTTAAAAATAAATGTAAACTATAGGAATCTGCATAACTTTAAAGCATGGTATATACAAGGCAAGTGATACCAAGACAAGTTCTGGCTTTTTCCATTAACTAAAGCAAGTAGGAAATCCAAGATCCACAAATATAGTATAACAAATCATAACATATTCAATAATGAAAAAAAAAAAGAATATTCGTGCAGTTGTGGACACAATAGTATATTAAAGAGAAAAATAATAGTTTCCCAATATTTTATTATGCAGCATCATATCTTTGTATCCTAGAACCAAGTTGGGTAGATATAATTTTCTAAAATAAATAATTTTAACATCTTAGTGTAAAATCAAAGCATGTTTAGCTGAACCAAATTTAGCATTTAGGGTATGTGAAATTGACACACACATACACATCTGAACTTGTAGGTGTGGATAGAACATCATATAATTTTCATCTGTTTCTAGGCAAAAGCTATTATTTTTTCAGTTATATCAGGGTATGGAGTCTTATAGTTTATAGTTTACTTTATTGTCATTGCACGTGGTACAACGAAATCAAATTCCATCTTCAGTGTACATTATAACTATAAAAATAAAAACACAAACATACATTCTTTACATTCTATATAATGTAATTATATATGTAATTAGGAACATGAACAATTTCAACATGAAATGTAAATCTCAGTGAAATAAATTTCCCATGAATCTGACATCTTGCAATGTATGATTGGGAAGTGAAAAAATGATATTTCAAATCGCATAATAAATGTGGTGATTTTTAAAGATCTTGCTCTTACATTATAGAATGTTGTGTAGCATAATATTGTTGATATTTTCTAAAATACTCAAGACTAAAATTCCTAAAATTTTAGGACAAGTACAAACAAACCATATAACAGAGATTATTCTTTTCACAAAAACATGTAATTGAATATAATCAAGGAAGCATTTTAGAAAATGAAATTTCACAAGTCAAAATAGATATGCTATATTTAATCAGAAAATTGAATTATACTAATGTATTTATTGTTTATTGTTTATTTATAAAAAAATATAGGCTGCCCCATCTTACTGCAAGGTAACTCCGGGTGGCTTATAATCATAAAGTGCCAAAATTTAAGTGTCATATCAATTAAAAATGTTTGGAATTTTTTTTTTTTTTTTTTTTTTGGTGTAGATCACAATGACTTTCCATCTTTATTCTACTGAAAGAGTAACCTTTACAAAAGTTTTATAACTGTTGAAAGGTTGTAACCTTTTTGTAAACCTTTAGAAAACTGGTCTCTTACAAAGGTGGATCTATAATTAATTCTAATGCAGTTCCATGAACGTATTATTACATCTTCTAAATGAGAATAGCAGTACCAATCTTTGAGAAGCCTTATGCACATCTGTATAGAATCTAAGTTTGCCTTTGACTTTACGAAACACTTTGGAAGAAAAAAGAGATCTCTGCAATAATCTACAACTGTTGAAACATGCACAGATTATGCAAAGATAACTATGAAACTGTATACCGATAGCCCTCAATTTACAACTGGTCCCTTAGCAATCATTCAAAATTATGATTGACCCGCCAAAAAGGTACTTACAACTTCAATTTGAAGTTCTGATAGTTGCCTCCCTCCACAATCAAGTATTTGCATTTTAAATACTAGGCAACCAGCCTGCATTTATGGCTGTTTGCAGCATTCCATGGTCACATGATCACAATGCTCACTATAGACAATGATTCACTTAACAAACATGGTATAATCTCCATACAACTTTGTATCCTTCATAAATCTATAAGCTGGAAACATGGTTTAATTTAACAAAGAAATATTAAAAAGTAATAATAACTCACTGTTTGTTTGTCTTCTGGGCTAACTTAATTTCAGTGCTAGATCTTTTCTCCTTCCCTATGTTTTCAAGTGCAAAATACAAGGAAACTGTCATTTTTATCATTTTCATCTGTGGCTACAAAGTATTTTGCTGCATGAAAAATACTTTCATCACCAGAGGATAAAAATTTGTGACACAATTTTTCAATGCACACTTGCCATTTTCTACAAAAGCAGGGGTAAAATCCAGCAGGTTCTAACAGGTTCTGGAGAACCGGTAGTGGAAATTTTGACTAGTTCGGAGAACCAGCAAATACCACCTCTGGCTGGCCCCCAGATTGGGGTGGGAATGGAGATTTTGCAATATCTTTCCCCCCAGGAGGGGAAGAAATAGAGATTTTGCAGTATCCTTCCCCTGCCATACCCACCAAGCCACACCCACAGAACCGATAGGGAAAAAAATTGGATTTCACCCCTGTACAAAACCTTTAGAATTGTAGGAGAAATTGATAAAATTATTAACTTGTTAGGTTTATTTATTTATTTTCAAATTTATTTGCTGTCCATCTTACAGTCCAACCTGACCATGACTGGACATTCATTGAGGTTTGAGATACATAGTACAAAATGAACAGCTAACACCACTAAATTAGCTACAAAAGTAAACAGTAAGAACATTTAACTATCATTAGACATTTGAATTTTATGAAATCAGATTTAAGTAAACTATGGTTTCAAATAACTCTATCTTCAGGTACATTTTATTCATTTTACAGAATATTTAGCTATGAATATAAAAATTCATAGGCAACACTATTGTATCTGAAAAAAGACTTTCCAGACATTTATCAGTCTTGTAAGGTAGATCAGGCAGGAAATATGGCTAGGTGAGTTAATTCTACTTTTTTTGTAAAGTTACATTAATAAAGTCTTGCATTCTACCCCGTCCCCTTTTAAACCAAGAAACAAGGTGTTTTGAGGCTCTTGCCCCATCCAGTTTTCTATTCAAAAGACAACTTAAGGCCAAGTTAACAGTAATAGAGTTGGAAGGAATCCTGGAGGTCATCTAGTCCAACTCTTGCTCATGCAGGAAATCTGTACTAGGCATTCGAACCGCCGAACTGCCTTTCTGATCGAAAAGCTCAGTGTCTTAGACACTGAGCCACCTAGTCAGGCTAGGTGTCTTTTTTCTGGCCATTCCCTTGGCTATGTCTCATTGCCCTGCCTCCCATGGTCATTTCCACATACCATTATAAGTTGATAATCCAACTGAAATGCAAAATGTATTGTTTGAGAAATCTTATTGAATGAGATAAGTAGCATATAAATTTAATAATAAATAAATAAATAAATACTTAATTATTTAATTGTAGTGATAGTCCCACTTTACATCTAATATTCTGTTTTGTTTTATTATCTATATATTGTATTTTTCTATGTATAAAACACTACTTTTTCTTAAAAATATTTACTTGAAAATTGAGGTGCGTCTTATACACAGGAGGCCGAGGAGAAGGCTATACCTGCCAGATGAGCCTCTATCTTATATGCAGCTCTATCATTCCTCTCTATTGTAGTTGTTTCCTGTATCACATTGCCACTCTAGGTTTCATCTCTATTGTTCCTGTGATGCATTTTCTGTTCTTGTTGTATTACTCGCTCTAACAAGATGGCTTCTGCACAGTGATGGCTTATACTACAAGAAACTACATGAAACTTGGGGATGTCTTATACATGGGGGTGTCTTATACATGGAAAAAGATGGTATTTACATGCATTCAGTTCAGTTCTTTGTAACAATAATTGAACATTATATAGATAACATGCAGTACAGAGGTGGGTTTCAGCAGGTTCTGACCAATTCTGGAAAACCAGTAGTAAAAATTCTGACTGGCCCCGCCCCCATCTATTTTCTGCCTTCCAATTCCCAACTGATTGGGAGGAAATGGGGATTTTGCAGTAATCTTCCCCTGGAGTGGGTGGGAATGGAGATTTTACAGTATCCTTCCCATGCCACGCCCACCAAGGCACACCCACCAAGCCATGCCACACCCACCAAGCCACAGTCACGGAACCGGTAGTAACAATTTTTGAAACCTATCACTGAGCAAAGAATCATCTTGTGTTTGTCTCTGACTATGAAGGTAACCTACTTAAAATGCAAGAGGTATAAGGGACTGCAGTGTTCCATTAAGCAGATCAAGATGTGAACATATTTAAGGCTATTCAACAGAATTCTTAATTCAACTTCAGTAGTGTATTGTACTGTATAGAATCTGAATCTTTTTCATGAGCTCTGATACAGCATGTTTGTAGCCCAAGGCCAACAGCAAGTTGGAAGGACATCCATACTGAAGCCATTTCCTCTTATTCTTTTCATCCAAAAGAACTGATAAAAAATAGCTTTAATATAATTGGCCCATTTGAGTCAGCTTTGGCAATCCTGTTTCAGTGTGGAACATGTAAGTGATAGCTTGCCATCTGAAATTGTTTCCTGTATGATTTATACTGAATAACATAAAACTTTCTGGGAAGTGCAAGATATATGGTCATTATATTTTACTGCAACTTTTTAAAAAACTCAGCATAGATATTTACAGCTTGATTATGTGCTCATTGTTGTTCCAGATTAGGATTCTTGGCTTGTTTGCACCTTTTCTTAAAATGAATCTGTGGCAAACCACTCTACTAAAAAGATAATCAGGATCCTAATCAGCCTCTTAATCCTAATTGTCTCCATGATAAAATAACTGTACCATTTTTGAATAACAAGATTGCATGATTTTTATTTGTAGTTTAGGGGGATGTTTCACTTTATCTAAACAGCTTCATATAGACTCATATGAAAATTAAATAGCCATGGAATATTAACTTAATATCAGTTTTTTTTCTTTGTCATGTAAGTGTTACAGACTGCTACAATATGAGAATGTTGTTTGTTTCTAGAAAAAAAACAGAGTTTGCTCCCTTCATTTTATGTTTTTATCCTTGCATTGATGCAAAAACAGTTCAATTTGTGTTTAAATCATCATGTGTGATATAAGAAGTCCTTGATACAAACTATATACTTCTAGTGCTCTGCTTCACAGAGAGAAAAATATATATCCATACTTTTTTTATGAAGGCACTATGATTTTGTTTCTGGAAGAGGAACATATTCTTCTGCCTATTGAATCATTAAGATTAATAAATATCTATGTCCTAGGCATGCCGAATTATGCCATAGTATCTTTCCATTTCTGCCTATAACTTCAAAATACACATTTACCTAATATTAGTAATAGCAACAGAACTTAATGGGATTTACTTTGAATAGACATGCATAGGAGTGGCCAGAGGTCATATAATATTCTCTGAGAGGCTGACGGCCACAGACAACAAAACAATAATTTAACATGTGTAAAGTTATTTTTTTCTTCTTTTGAGGTAAAGCCTGAGTTTTTAAATATGTTCAGCATGTTGTACAATTTCTACTACAGTTTTCACATTTTTTTCTTTCTAAAAATGTTCCTTCAATTTTCATCAATAACATTCAGAGAGAGCTTATACGTAGCCCGAGGACATCATACAATTGTGGAATAGTTGTTATCCAGCATTAACATATAGGATATTGAGTAAATTTTCTAAGAATAAAGGAATACATACATTTTGTCAGGTGAACATTGAATTTATTGTTGGCAGCTGATAATATATATACTTTAATATATAATATTTATTTTTATAATGTATAAAGAACTGCATTTTGGAAATAGACTGTCCAAAATCCAATTGCATTCCTTAAATAGTGAAATATGTATTATTAAAATAATTTAATAATTATATGTAATGATTGTTACATATAAAGCAAAATGCTATTCTTGATTTCAATTTTGTAGGCAGCATCCTTGACTGTGGACTCTTGCTCTGATGAACAGGAACCAGGCTATTGCACTGTTGGCAATGTGGCTGTGTCTAGTGATTGGTAAAGATAATTTCCTTTCATTTTTCACTATTAGGAACTTTGATCTTATATACTCTGATCCGCAAGAGATTAAAGACTGTTTTGAATAAGGAGAAGATACAAATCTGAATATGAATTATTAATTCAGTTATTGGAGAAAACAAAATGCCATCTTTTCTCCATTCCTTTCTTTTAGAAATGACTCGAGTTAATATCTGTCATGAAAATGTCAGAAGTACAGGTAGTCATCAATGTATGACCATTTGTTTAGCAAAGTCTCTGAAATTATGACCATGGCTTCAATTTAAAGCACTTGGCATGTATTTATGAATGTTGCAGTGTCTGAGGGTCATTTGATCTCCATTCATGATCATCCCAGCTGGCTTCTGACAAAGTCAGTGCAGGAAACTGGATTTACTCAATGATTAAGTGATTCACTTAATAATTGCAGGAAAAAAAGTTTGTAAAACCAGCTGCAGTCACATGATGGCTCAATGACTGCATTACTTAACAACAGAAGTTTATAATTTGTGATCATAATTTGAGAACATATTTACATATTGTCAAGGTCTATGACGAAATTGTTTTATAACAACTACTTACATATATTAAATGTATATACAGTATAATTAACCAAATTCTGCATTACTAGTTTGAATTAGCAACATTACTGTTATGCATGATCTATCTCAGGAGTACTCAATGATATATTCATTAAATGTTACTACAAATCAGTTATGACCCTTAGGTACTTGATAGATGCTAATCAAACATAATTAAAAATAAAGAACAAATATCGATAATTTTACTCATAAGAAAAGTGAATTTGTAAAGCAAAGACAAGGATATTTTTTAAAACTCTGCTTAAAGATGAAACATGAATAGGTCAATAGCCATTTAGAGGCAGACGTTCATATTAGAGTGAATAAAGGTCAGAAGGAAGACAGACTACACTTTTAAAGTGTCCTAAGGCATCAAAAATGACAAGTTGACAGAAACATGAACAAATCTCCACTCTTATTTATTGTATATGTAAAAAGAAGTGGGGTTTTACTTTGTTTGAGCTCTCATCTTACATTGCAACAATATAATTGTGTGAATCTTTTGAGTTCAATGTTTTTCTTCTAGGCAACATACTGGTATTTGATTTTAAAAACAGTATATATGGATTAAATTCAGAAGAAAAGATATTTATGACAATGTACCCAAAAATGGCTTGAAGTCATTGTCATTAATGGCTTGAATTAAATTTAATATAGCTAAACCAATTACAATTAAACCTGTTAAAATATTATTTACTTGCATTCCTCTTTCAAAACTATTTTCATAGTTGACTTGTAGCATAGTTGACTCACCAAGAATCAAGATTTGGAAAGAAGATTACCCTATTATGGGTGATGGATTTAACAATCTAGTGGAAAGACATCAAAGAAGATATTATATGGATCATAAACTTAAAGTTATTGTCTTTTCTCTTTTTACATAATGAAATGCATATATAGATATGTGTATATCTTAGTAAAGTGGGCAGTTGATTATATTTAGAATCGTATTGCATGATTTTGTAGGAATTGAAGGGCTGAAATAGGTTAGTTTACTGATTGTTATAAAATGGGATGCATATATAGATATGTGTATATTCTAGTAAAGTGGGTAGTGGATTATATTTAGAATTGTATTGTCTGATTTCAAGTCATATATTTAGAGGAGTGGAGGAAGTGGACAGAATTGAACAAATTTGGTTGCAGGGAGAAGGCCGATTTAAAATGTTATATTAATATATATAAAAGATTAAAGGTTAATTTGTAATAATACTCAATAAGTTTAGGGGAGGAGAAAAAGGGCAGATTACCGTAAAAATGGGAGTTATAAGATTAACAAGTTAAGGGTCAGTATTCCGAGAAGGGATTAAGGGAAAGGGAAGATATTATGTATGTAACTAGTTATGAAATAGCCTATTGTTGTGAAGAAGTCACAGGGGGGGTTGGGTGGAAAGGGTGGGTTAGGGAAGAGGGGGGGGAAAAAGGGGGAAAAACTTGTATTTGAAAACTTTTTCAATAAAAAAAAAAAAGAAAAAAAAAGATTTGGAAAGAAGAGAGGTATTCTTTACTAAGATTTGTTGTAATTACTATTTGGTGTCGAAATTCAATCAAAATTAAAAATGAAATGTACATATATAAAATGTAATGTTTATATTGACTGAAAAAATAGTCCAGTGCAGCTTTCTCTCTATGTAAATATACAGAAAAAAATTTTGTGTTTGATTTAAATAGTTTTTTGTAAATGATATTTTTGTCACAAAAATTATAAATTTACTTATGTATAATGATTAATTACTCTGTTTTCACTCATTCTCCCCACTCATAGGACTTTAGATGTGCAGCCAAACAGAGTAACCATTGGAGGTATCAAATCGCTAGACCAAATCCTTCAAAGAAAAGGACAGGTAGAAAGCTATGATTTTGTGGGTTGCATAATGGAATTTGCAGTCAATGGACGTCCCTTGGAACCAAGCCAAGCATTGTCAGCTGAACACATCTTAGATCAGTATGTCATTCTTTGATAAGTATAAAAAAACCCAGATTTTTAGTTATGCTTTTTATAGTTGTTGTAATTTTATTGTTCTATAAATCAGAGATGAGTAATATGGGACTTCATACTGTATGTAGTTTCCCTCCTTTTTTGCATTTACTTCCACAGGTGAAATTCAGCTGGTTCTCATCGGTTCGCCCAAACCATTAGTAAATTGCTTAGGCAGTTCGGAGAACCGATTAAAAATAAAGTGCAAGAGAGGTTCTCTCTGTCTCTCCCTCCCTCCCTCCCTCCTCCCTCCCTCCCTCCCTTCAGTTAATAGCTCCACTTAACACTTGCAACTGGAATGCAGCTGATACATGCTGAATCAAGTCAATAAACAACAGAAACTAATAGGATTAGGGCAGAGAAACCCATCAATCACCCATCTAGGGATGGGATTAACCTCTTCCCTTCAGGAAGAATGACAAGATTAAAAACATTTTCATTATAAACAGTATTAAGTAACCCTTCTGTGATCAGCTGATACTCCCTGGCATTTCCTAAGATCTTTTATAGTTGTGGCAGTGTTGGCTACTTCTTGTTTCTTCCTAGGGGAAAAGATACAGGAGGGGACAAAGATGCAGCTTGATCATACAGGCTGTGAATTTAATGCATGTGTAGTCCAGCCAACTGTATTGCTTCTGCTGTGAAGCACCCAATTTAGAACATAGAGAACATAGAATAATAGAGTTGGAAGGGTTAATGGCTTTTGGCAGCACGCCCAGACTTTCAATTAGCCTGAGCAGCTGCTCTTAGTTTCCCTCTCAGCTGTTGCGTTTGCTTTGGGGTTGACTTTTTTTAAAAGGAGAATGGCTGTTTTAAGTTTTCTGCATTGTTTTAGTGGTTCCTGGCACTGTCCTTTTGGGGTGTACTTCACTCACTCTGAAGGCAAGCTATTCCATTGGTTGATTGATCTCACCCTTAGGAAATTTCTCCTTAGTCCTAGGTTGCTTCTCTCTTTGGTTAGTTTCCATCCATTGTTATGCCTTTTGGTGCTTTGGAAAATAGATTGACTCCCTCATTTTTCTAGGAGTCCCTCAAATTTCCTGACAGAACAATTAATCAGTGGAACAACTGCCTCCAGAAGTTGTAAATGTCCAACACTGGAAGTTTTTAAGAAGAGATTGGATAATCATTTGTCTGAAATGGTGTAGGGTTTCCTGCCTAAGCAGGGGGTTGGACTAGAAGACCTCCAAGGTCCTTTTCAACTAGTTATTCTATTCTATTCTATTCTATTCTAAATAGTGGAACACTGCTATTTTATTGTGAGTTGAACTAAGGAAAAATTTCCTAAGGGTGAGACCAATCAAGTTGGCCACACCCACCCAGTCACATGACCCATTTTCCAGAGAAAACATCGGGAGCCACAAAACCTGAGCTGGTATGACTGGGGGGGGGGGCATGTGACTGGGAGGGAGTGGCATTGAGTTGGCCACCCCCACCCCCAGTCACAGGCCCATCAAGCCACACCCACCAAGCCATGCCCACAGAATCGGTAGTGAATAATTTTGGATTTCACCACTGTTTACTTCTCTAACTTCACTGTCAGATATAAGACTGGATGCTCTATCTATTGTTCATTATTTTTGTTTCTATTTAATTTTATTCCCATTTTTTGCACCATGTTCTTTGATTTTCATTACAAGAGTTTCAAGAACATTTACACTTCAGCTGTTAGAGTAGCATAGCTTATTAATGGTTTTTCCTTCAATTTTTAAACCACACTCATTTTCTTTCTACCCAGCCTCCCTCATATACATTCAAGATATGGGATGAATAAATAAGGAAAGAATATAAAAAATGCATTTGGGGAAATCTTAAATTCAAATTTCTATAGAACATACAAATATCACACAAATATTGGAAAACAGAGAAAAGACCATATGAATAAAAATATGGGATAGGTCAGGGTCTGCAACCTTAAACACTCAAAGAGCCATTTGGACCCATTTCCCACAGAAAAGAAAACACTGGGAGCCACAAAACCCTTCCTGTGCCTGACTATTTCCTGAGCACCCACAGAACTAGCATATGTAGTTGAATTAAACGTTCTGTTTTCTTCTGAAACTTTTTTCTTGGATTTATCCATAGTTGGCCTACCAGGGGTTGAAAAGCTCAATAAATTGCATGCCGGTGGATGTCGCACATTGGCAGTTGTAACACATATTTTGATGACAGGGAGCCACAGCAGAGGGGTGAAAGAGCCACATCTGGCTCCAGAGCCACAGATTGCTGACCCCTGGGATAGGTGGATGTACATATATGTGGCTCAATTGCAATTACTTTGTTTATTTAGGTGTCCTAGACTGGAAGGAACTTGTGCAATTAACCCTTGTCAACATGGTGGCACATGTCTGGATCATTGGTCATGGCAACAGTGTACTTGTAAAGAAGGACTAACAGGAAAACACTGTGAAAAATGTAAATATAACATTTATTTGTTTTTTTCTGATAATTAGTATTTTGATTTTATGTATGGAATGAGTATATACTCATTCTATCAACATATAGAAAGTTAAATATTATACAAGTAATTCTACAAGAAATCAACAATTAAAAAAAGACTTAATGTATAGTTGCATATATTTTACCACCTTTATCTAGCTTTTTTATCTAAGTACTTAACCTGATTATACTATATAAAATAAGATGAACTGTTATGCAATAAAACATAATGATTTAATCTATTTTTTCTTTATTATTAAAAAGTAAAAACCATATTTTTCTTTTTTTGGTAACTACATAGAATCATTACTTTCTGTATAGTTGAATTGTCTTTAAAACAATATCTATAATTTTTCATCAGGAAAAGGATAGAAAGCAAACTGTAGATGACAAGAAATTTATTAATGAAATATTATTATTTATTTTAGATCTTACAGCTGACACTGCCTTGTCCTTAGAGGGCAAAGGACGCCTTGACTATCATATGAGGCAAAATAGAAAATGGGAGTATATGATGAGATATTATACTGGAAATGCCATTATGGAGCCTCGAAGTATGGGTAGTCTGGAAGTGAAATTCAGGACAAGGAGTAAAAGTGGAGTATTAATCCATATACAGGAAAGCAGCAACTATACTACTGTGAAGGTAAATGAATTTGATTAGGCAGCTAGCTATGTAATGTTCTTTGTGTATTCTGAATTCATCCTAATTATTTTAGCTTAGAAAAAACAGAATGTTGACTAGTGCTGGGCAGAACTCCAGCTACTAAAACAGCTGAATGATTTGGCTTCTAATCAGTTTTGTCTTGACTCCATGTGCTAGGTATTTGAATGGCAATTGGAACAATGTTAACCACATATATTCTTAATGAAACGTTGGACGCTACAAGTATTCTTCCTTATTCAGATTCCTCTAAAAACATCATGTTCCAATTTAGAATCTTTTAAGCATACCAACACCTAAGTCAATTTTCATGTCAAACTTTGTCTTCGGTAAAAGCATTTATATTGGATTCTAGTTAGCCATCTATATCAATACACGGTAAAATGGATTGATAATTGATTAACATGAGAAACCAATGGATTCAGTCCTTACTAATGGCTTCGGTCATATTTGTACCATGCCATTAAATTGCTCCTGCTATGTGTTCAGATGAGAGAGAGAGGGAGGGAGGGTGGGCAGGAGTGGTGGTGGGGGAGAGATTTGGCAATACTTTGCAAGAGAACTAGCATGTCTTCCTATGGAAATTTCTTTGCAATACAAAATTACTTTATATGCCGTTTTAAAAATGCTTTTTGGTTCACTTTATTAACAAACAACAGAAAAGAACAATGGTAATAACACTTCCCTTGTAAACAGAAGGTTACTGGTTTTAACAAAAGCAGATTTTTAAAGATTATTTAATTTGGCTGAGGTACATATTTTTCCTTGTCCATGTTTCTTTCTCTCTCTGTGTGTGTGCTTGTTTTAGTGTTCACTTCACCATTTCATCGTTTTGTTTAATTTTCCAGACATGCAACAAAGAAAAGTTTTACCTCAAATGGCTTAAAAATGATGAAATATTGTTCCAGTCAATTTTTTTTTATTGAAAAAGTTTTCAAATACAAATTTTCCCCCCTTTTTTTCCCTCCCCACCTCCTCCCTAGCCCCCCCTCACCACCCATCCCCCCGTGACTTCTTCACAACAAAAATCTAATTCATAACTAGTTACATAATATTTTACCAATCCCTTACTCCCTCCTCTAAACACTGACCCTTACTTATGAAAAATATTATTAATATTATTATTTCCCCCATTTACCATACATTTCAAAAAAGGAAAAAAAAAGAGAGAAAAAAAACATTCTACTATAACATTGTATAACATCTAATTTAGCATAATATTATTATAACTCCCATTTTAACAATAATCTGCCCTTTTCCTCCTCCCAATTTATATCTATATATTATTACAACATTTCAAAACAACCTTTCGCTTTAGAACTATATGATAGATCCTACTTTAACATTTAACCTTTTGTATATATTAATATAACATTTCAAAGCAGCCTTCGCTTTACATCCTAATTCAACATTTATTCAACTCTATCCACTTCCTCCACTCCCCCAAATATATCACTTAAACATCCGTTTACTTAAGCTAATCAATCATTAAACTAACCTATTCCCACCCAGTTTCCTACAAAATTACCCTGCACTACAATTCTAAATATCTTTAATCCACTGCCCACTCTGCTAATATATATATATATACACATTCCATTATATATATATATATATATAAAAAGACAATAACTTCAGATTTATAATCCATATAATATCTTCTGTATTGTCTTTCCACTAGATTGTTAAATCCATCATCCATAATAGGGTAGCATAGCATCCTGGTGCAACAGTTTGTTCAAAATCTTCAATCATCATCTGCCCCCATCAGCAATGAATATTCTCGTATATATATAAAAGTAAAAACAACCACCCGAGTGACATTATAATTATATTCCATATAGTTGTAATTGTGGCTTTCATCAGGATTATTAATTCCCATCATCCTAGTGGGTAACAACCAGATCTTCTGCAAGCCCCAGCGTAACTTTCTTGCCTTGTAGCTCAGGATAGTTATAATATAGTTATCAATACCTGAAAGGAATCCAAAATAGATAATTCAAGTCTAGCAATGTAAGGCTCTTTTCGCATCCCAAAATTACGGCATTGCAGAGATCTGTCACTGTCCTCAGGATAATATTAACCAATGCTTCGCCTCCACTATATTTTCATATATTCATTCATTTTTTAAAATCACTGGCTTCACTGTTGCTTGGTTTAGAAATTACTATTTTTGTGAGACCTGTTTCTTTTATGCTTTTTTTTGTGTGGGTTTAATTTCCATCCTGATTTCCTTTCTACAAGTTGTATGTCAATTGATCGGTTTTCATTCTGCTTTGTAAGTTGATCTTGTTGGTTTTGTTTTTGTATCTCATATTTCTTTGTCACCACTTGTATGTCAGCTGATTGGTTTCCATACTTGTCTTTGGCTTGATGATTCATCACGTTAAAGTCAGATACCACTTCTCTCATATTTGTAGACAGTCCAGCTGGGGTATCCAAAGGATCCGGAGACAATTTATCTACCACAACCTCTGTAATTTGATGTTTTCCCTTTGTTTCCAACTCCTTCTGCTTATCCTGTATTGTGCCTAAAGATGTTGAGTTCATTTTCAAAAAATTTTGATAAAATTCTTCCGCTTTTTCAACAGTATTTAGTTGATATCTTTCTCCTTGATGTCTCAATATTATACCAACTGGAGCATCCCACCTAAATAGAATATTTCTTTTTTTTAACTCAGTCACCAGAAAACCAAATTTCTTCCTTTCCGTTAACATCTTAGGCGGGAGCTCTTTAAAAATCCAAATCTTTCTTCCGTACAATTGCAAAGTAGAATTGAAGGAATTTTGCACAATATTATTCCTAATTTCTTTATCTGTAAAATAGATCACCACATCTCTAGGCAATTGCCTTTGCTTTGCGAACCAGGAGTTTATTCTATAAACTCTATCAATCCTACAAAACACTTCATCAGGTTGAACCTTTAAAATCCCAGCCAGAATTTCAGAAGATATTTTCCTTAAATCATCTCTGTTATTTTCCTGCAAACCTCTCAGTCTAATCGCATATTCAGTAAAATTATGTTGCATCATTAAAACTTCTCTTTCAATCCTCTGTTGCACATTTTCTACATTACCAGTCTTTTGATCAGCCTCCATTTTAGATTTTTCTTCTGGACTATTATCTTGAGTATTTGTCAAATCCTTTTCAATTTTTTGAATTCTATTGTCCAAATTATCCTCAGTTTCTTCTATTTTAGACTCTAATGACTTTGCATCCAACTGAATCATAAATTCTGATAAACCATTAGCCCTTTTTCAAATCTTTCGCTCCAAAAAGTCAAACTTAGATTTCACCAGTTCTTTAATTTCCTGCTTAAATTTTTCAAGATGCTGATTCACAATCTCATCCCTTCTCACAATCTCCTCTAAAAGAAATTCTATTATGTTAAAATCAGGTTTCTGAGACTGGCGAGTTAGAACTTGTTCATGTAGTTTGTTAATGGGGGAATCCCCCCCCCACTAACTGTTTGTCTGACTTTATAAGTCTCAATGCCATATTTCCGCCCAGACAAGCTTTATTAGAAAAGAAAAAAAAAGCTTCTTTCCAACCAAGATCAATATCAGATCTCCAGGAGAAGAGAAAAAGAAGAGAAGAGTGAAGTTGTGTCTTCAATTGTAGCCAAAGATATTTATTCGGCTACTTTGTAATAATGGGAAACGGAAGGACTTTCCCTTTCAGCCTCTCTTCAAGCCGCGGCAGTCGCCATTTTAAAAATCTTTTTTCCTTTTTCCTTTTTCTTTCTTAAATAGCTTAAATAACTTTTAAAAAATAAGTAAAATACTTGCGCTTCAGGATCGCAGGTCCAGCTCACATTTTCTTTAATTAATTTATTAAATTTACAGGCTTGCTTTTGCCACCTGGCTCTGCATGTAGCAGAGGTCTCCCAAAGCCTGGAGCATCGGCTGGGGATACAGGGAGTCTCTTCCGCTCCGTCCCAAAAGTAAAAAAAGAACTTTTGGGATTATGCAGAGAGCTCTACCCACCCCAGCCGGCTCTATCTCCGTTTCCTCATGGAAACGGAGTTTGTTCGAGCCGCCATTCGGTTGTAAAGGCGGCTCTTACAGGCAGTGGGGTTGACGATCCCGAAAGAACGTCTGGCGGCGGCAGACAGCAACCCGTTCCAGTCAATTTATTGTTAAAAATAGAAAAGCACAGCATGTCATAAATAGATATGTCAGTAATGTAGATAACTAGACATTTGATAATGAGAATGTACAAAGGGCTTGTGAAACACAAGCCAATGTTTTTAGGGATCTTGATGATCATGATGATGAGTGCTAAAGACAATTTTAAAAGCTTGTATAATATTCTACATATGGATTCACATTTTTGTGGAAATAATATTTCTTCATAAATCTAAAATCAACACAATTTTGAGTTATGGCTATTACTGTACATATTTGTAGAATGCATAAATACTTGAATTGCATAATGTTTGTGGAAAAATTGGAGTAGTTTTGTCCTGCAGTGACTTATGTGATCACACTAAAAATTGCTGTAGCCCTTAAACCATTGTACACACAATCTATAGGTCTTAAAGTCTACATCATAAACTTCTACTTCTTAAAAATGTCTCTATTTTTTTAACTGCAGATAAAAAATGGCAAAGTGCAGTATGTTTCTGATGCTGGAGTAGGTGGAAAGGTGGAAAGAAATATTCCTGAAGTTTATGTTTCCGATGGTCACTGGCATCTTCTGTTAATTGAAAAGAATGGGACTTCCACAGTGATCACTGTTGACAAGATGCATAGTCGAGACATTCTACATGTCACACAAGATTTTGGAGGACTAAATGTCTTGACAATTTCGCTTGGTGGGATCCCAGTTAAGCAGCTTTCTAGAAGCAGTGAACCAGGTAAAAAGAAAAATAATAACATGAATGGTCAATCACAGATAAGGGATATATAGTAATAATACAAATGAAGAAGCAGTTAATACAAGGCTGTCTTAATTTAAAATAGCAGAGGGACTGAATGAACATCCAAAGTTCCAGAGACTATTTATGCATTATATAAGACTCCTATCTTCCCAAAATTTCTGTGGAAATTGAAGTCTTAACAAGTACTAGCTCTGAATTGCATCATAATAGTGTAACAAAAATATTTTTTAAACTTAGTCTGTATCCAAAAAAGGGGCAGAATTTATCCATTACTTTTTTTTTTAAATTTGATGATATTTTGGAATATTCAATAGTGCACAGTCTTTTCAGCAACCAATTTCTAATAACTCATTTAACCAGAAACATACATTGTAATTTTTAATCACTGTATGATATTAGTATAGTTCAGTGATGGCTAACCTTTTTGCCATCGCGTGCCAAAAGCGGGGGGAGTGCAGGGGGTTGCACGTGCATGTGCCTACACCCATAATTCAATGCGCCCCTCCCCCCATGCTTGCACCTGCGCCCCCCCGCGTTGCCCCTGCTTTCGGCATGCAATGCCACAGTGGGCCCAGTAGGCACATTTTTTCGCCCTCCCCAGGCTCCAGAGGCTTTCTTGGAGCCTGGGGAGGGCGAAAACAGCCTTACCCACTCCCCTGGAGGCCAGAAACAGCCCGTTTCCCGACTTCCGGTGGGCCCGGAAGGCTAGAAAATCAGCTGGCTGGCACGCGCATGTGTGCTGGAACTGATCTAGGGCAATGCTCGTGTGCCCACAGATATGGCTCCACATGCCACCTGTGGCACGCATGCCATAGGTTCGCCAGCACAGGTATAGTTATTTAATCTTCTATACTGTGCTAAAACAGCTTATTTGTTATTATATTTTTCCTGGTTTATTTTTAAATATATCAAATTAATTAATATTCAGATACTAAGGACTAACGAAAGCATAATAAATGATGTTTTAGATTTATTTAAAATTGTCTATTTTAAGGAATTTTTACCATACAAGGAATTTGTTGAAATTTTATTCTTCTTTTTCACTGGGTACAATATAAATAATTAAATCAATAATAATCTCAATTCTTATAAGGTGTGATGTGAATAAAATCAACTTTCCCTCCAACACTGGAAATTTTTAAGATTAGACAACCATTTGTCTGAAATGGTATAGAGCAGGGGTGTCAAACCAGCAGTCCCTAGGGCCGGATGCATCAAATGCAGGCCATGCCCACCCGAGCTCTGTGAATGGGAAAAATGTCATGAAACACGGCAAATTTGACACCCGTGGTATAGAGATTCCTGCTTGAGCAGGTGGTTGGAGTAGAAGTCTTCCAAGGTCCCTTCCAACTCTATTATTCTATTAACATATATTGATTAGTCAAATATACTTCCTACTTTAACATGCAATAAGCCTATGGGATATTTTTCCCCCAGTGTATGGATGCTCCATGTTAAAAAGCTACAAGAATCATTTACATGTAGAAATGTAAATTCCATTTTTATACCATGTTGTCTTAATATTGAATTGCACTTCATATTCCATGCCAAAGATGTATAGAAAGTTATAACTGCATGAATTTGTATGTTCATAAATATCAACAGGCAGGTTAAAACCAGGTGATTTGGTAAAAGGATAACTAATGGCAAGCTATAAGAAGGTAACTTGAACCACTCCTTTTGCCAGGCATTGTCAGAATTATCCTGGGTAGATGTTAAATGAGTAGCTGTTTTCCATTCTATGGGATTTCAATCTTGTGCTGGACTGTACAGTATCCTGGTGAATAGGGAGGACCTTATTGTTCAGCATCCTTTGCTATAGCTGGATGAGAGTTTATTGTCTTCTAATGTGGGGCAGCATGAGATTGCTAAGTACTGGTAACCAGCGCACAGGAGTGAGATGCAATGTGCCAGGGATGATATGCATTGTCTGGCAGAGTTGGACATCAACCATGTGAGTGTTGGCCGCTATTAAGACACATATTGGCACAATATTCAGCTGTGGAATAAACCAAAGCCAAGGCTGTTTGCTTGTAGGGTGTTAGCCTCAGCATCCCAAGATATTCCAGCCATCATCCATGGTGCTTTCTTACTAAAACAAACAGAACTTTCTGTTTTAACTGAAACCGCTAGGAATGTGTTCTAGGAAACATGTGTGCTGTCATTCCTACCAGTATTGACAGGGCAAACCAGTAGTGTATAAAAGAGAGCAAACCCCATTCTCCACTAGCACAGATGATGTTACCTAGTTTGGTAGTGAAATTACAAGAAAATTGCAAGAAAACAGCCATGTTCAGAGAACACCAAGGACCCCATAGTTCATCCCTGAGCTAAATATATTCTCTTCTATCAATTAAAAAACCAAGTGTCAAGAAATAGGCCACAGACTAGCACTGGGCAGAGAAGCAAAAAAAGGGCTTGGAAAAGAAATCCAGATTTTGTGATTATAACTCTAAAGATCAGTTCATGCAGGCTAGGGTTTCCCTGAGACACTACTGTATATGAAAGTGAATCTAGAGTTCTCACTGCAAGAATAAAGACCAGGCACACATGATCATGCTTTGGACAAACTTAACTTTTTAGAAATGGCTATAATATTGGGAAAGGAAAGGAAAAAAGGACAGTCAGCAGTAAGATGGGTGAATTCAGTTACAGCAATGATGGAAGCATTGCTGGAAGATATGGAGGCCCAGGCTTGGAACACATTATCCTGAGAAAATCTAATTTTGTGGTCACAAATAATGACCACAAAAAATGAACTGAAGGCCCATAATTATCATTGCAGGAAAGGGTAAGCACAGAAAGTCATTTTAGAAGAACAAATCTTTAAAAAATTGTGTAACTTTACTATTTTCATCGGTTCACACTTTCACTCCAAATAGTGTTTATTTTCCCATGGTCCTTGGCCTCACATGATTTACAACTTGTGGAACATACTGCTTCACAGCCCTCCCTTAGCAATTTACAGAGTCAGCATATTGCCCCTAACAATCAGGATCCTCATTTTACCAACCTCAATAAGATGGAAGGCTGAGTCAACCTTGAGCCGGTGAGGATTGAACCCCTGGCAGTCAATAGAATTAGCCTGCAATACTGCATTCTAACTACTGCACCATGAAGGCTCCTGGCCCATTTAAATGGAAAAAACAGCTGATTGAAGGGAGATCAACAGCTGAACTGAAGAACTGAATTATGGGCTCTTTCCCTCTCTTGTATACTGCTCAGCAGGATTCTGACCAGCATTTTTCAAATTTCAAATATGAACTTTATTACAAATTTACTGTCTTTTTGGAAGAAAACTGTTTTTCTTTTCTGTTCTCAGATTCCATTTTTTCACAAAATGTCCATCCATCAGAAAGGACACCTACAAAATAATGTTTACTTTTCAGTCCTAAAAAGAGTTTAATTACTCAGTGACATTGTTTTCACATACAATGTATGTAAGTTGTTACTGTTGTTCCTTCAAGTCAGTCTTGACTCCTGATGAATGCCTGGACAAATCCCTGCAGTTATCCTGCCAACACTTTTGCAAACAGTTTGCCATTATCATTTTCCTAAAGTTGGCAGAAAATGAGTGATGCAAAGTCATGCAACCATCTTCTGTGCCTAAGTTACCCATTGTCTTTAATCATTACAGAACACCAATGTGACGTACTACATTACAAGAGCTTTAAATGAATTTGCATTCTTTTGTTGCTTCTATATACAATTGGATACATAGGCTATTCAGTGTTCATTTAAGACAGTTCAAAAACATTATCAAAAACTAAGGATCAATATGACTGGTACTTAATAAATAATAATTATTACATTGTTGTTTGTCTCAAACTGGTTTTTGTCCACTAAACATTGCCAAATAATTGTCCCAAAAATGAGCTTGTGAACAAAATTGCTTTTCTAATTTCAAGCTACAAACCAGAGAATTAATAAATAGGAAGACAGTGCTTGGATTACTTTTTTCATTTTGACTGTAGCTAAGTTAAAACCAAAAGAAAAAAACAACATTGTTGTTTTTAATGCATATGATTTGAAGAAACAGGAAATCAACCTAAGGTGTTTTTTTTTATTTCAAAACCTGATAGAGTTGCTTTGATACAATGATGGAGCATGATGGCTCACATGGTTAGGACACTGGGTGGGAGGTTAGCAAGCCTATATTTGAGATACAAATGCTTCTGCATGGTGGGGCGAGGTCTCATCATCCATTCAAGCTTCTTAATAGCGACATGAAAGGAGCTCTCATGTGTGTCCCTGGAGCAACGGTGATATTTCCAGCTAATCCTTTCAAGCCATGAAACCAGCTAGATGATTTTGGGCCTGTCTCTCTTTCTCAGTCCAACTTGCCTTACAGAGTTGTTGTGAGGAACATAGGAGGACATCCAAAGTGTGTTGGATATGTTCACCACCACTAGGGCTGAAATTCAGCAGGTTCTGACAGGTTCTGGAGAACCGGTAGCGGAAATTTCGAGTAGTTTGGAGAACTGGCAAATACCACCTCTGGCTGGCCCCATAGGGGGGTGGGAATGGAGATTTTGCAATATCTTTCCCCCAGGAGTGGGGAGGGAATGGGGATTTTGCAGTATCCTTCCCCTGGAATGGGGTGGGAATGGAGATTTTGCAGTATCCTTCCCCTGCCATGCCCACCAAGCACACCAAGCCATGCCCACAGAACCGGTAGTAAAAAAAAATGAAAACTGACCGCCACCTATTATTTGCAAAATAATAAAGGCAGGATACAAACAAATAAATAAATAAACAATAAAAAGAGCTTCAACATTTTAATGAGATTCTGTTCATTTTATTCTGTTTATAAATGTAAACCAGGCAACCTATGCCCTGTTAGGTCATAATTTCAGAAATATTTCTTTACTAAGTTTCTCAATGCCTTCATAAGAGCTTCTAATGCCTTAATGGAAAACTTGGGATATATTCGGAGATGTATCTGCCTTGAAAATAACCAATGTTGAACTGTATTGTACAGATAGTCCTTGACCTATGACCACAATTGAGCCCAACATTTATGTTGCTAAGTGAGAAATTTGTTAAGTGAGTTTTGCCCCATTTTACGGCTTTTCTTGCCACATTTGTTAAGTGAATCACTGCAGTTGTTAAATTAATAACACAGTTGTTAAATGAATGTGGTTTCTCCATTGACTTTGCTTGTCAGATGGTCGCAAAGGGTGATCACGCAACCCTGGGACACTGCAACCATCATAAATATGAATCAGTTGCCAAGCATCTGAATGTAGCTCAGATGAACATGAGGATGCTGCAATGGTCATAGGTGTGAAAAATGGCTGTAAGTCACCTTTTTCAATGCTGTTGTAAATTTGAACAGTCACTAAATGAACTATTGTAAGTGAAGGACTACCTGTACAGGACCTCAGTAAAAGGAAGGGTTTTATGACCTTTTCTATTATGTCATGAACTAATTTCTGATAATGTTTATGCCATAAAATGTTTTATAAAATTTGTCAAATTTTAATTCTATAGGAGTTATGGGTTTTGGATTTTGGATGCATTCTGTAACATAACCCACTTGAGCTACCTTTGCTTCAAAATTGTTTTGGCTATTAAAGGTTACAGGAATCAGAGTTTGAGTTGTATATAGATTTAAAATAGTTTTTGAGAGAGTGTACATGGTTTTTTGATGGTACCAGATGCTGAGGGATTTATATTTATTTATTTGTTTGTTTCTTTATTTATTTTATATATCCTGTCTTTATATTTTGTATAAATAACTCAAAGTGGCAAACATACCTAATCTTCTTTCTGCCTCTTATTTTGGGGTTGAGCTGAGAGAGAGTGACTGGCCCAATGCCACTTAGCTGGTTTTCATGGTTAAGGAAGGACTAGAACTCACAGTCTCCTGGTTTCTAGCCTGGTACTTCACCCCAAACTGATTATGCTATGTTACTGACTTTCTGTAAGTGCTAAACGTTCAAATTTAGTGTTGATTAAAGTTGTTCCGATCCCTACCTAATTGACATAAATATAGAGCCAGTTTGGTTTAGTAGTTACAGTATCATAAAAGCCATCAAAATATCTTTGGCCCAATCTCTCTCTCAGCCCAACTCACCTCACAAGGTTTTTGATGTGGGGAAAACAGGAGAACAAATGTGTCTTGGATACTGTATTTATCACCCTGAGTTATGTGAAAAAAAATAAAAAGGTAGGAAATAAAGTTTATATGAGAGGTATATTTAGTAGGTTTATTTTGTTTTAGGATCTGACATATAAATCCCTTTGATGATTATTGCTTTATAAGATTATTTTTATCCATTAGATTGTCAATTAAAATGGTTAAATTAGTTAAACTGCAACTTTCAAATTCATTTTTTCCCTATTTTCTTAGATTTTGATGGATGCATTGCCTACCTGAAATATGGTGAAGAAAGCCTTCCCTTCACAGGACAACATAGCCTTGCTACCATATCTAAATCAGATTCCTCTGTGAAGATTGGATGTCGTGGTCCCAACATCTGTGCCAGCAATCCTTGTAGAGGAGAGCTAATGTGCATTAATCAGTGGTATACGTATGAATGTGTTCCTCCTGGAGCCTGTGCATCTAACCCCTGTGAAAATGGAGGTACTTGTGAACCTGATGAAAGAGCTGGATTTATTTGCAGTTGTCCAGAATCACACACTGGAACAACATGTGAAATACTAGTTGTGTGCCTTGGTGTCATATGTGCCCAGGGACATGTATGCAAGGCAGGAATAAATGGTGCCTATGTATGTATCCCTCAGTTCTATCCAGCTGAACTTTCTTTACCACTGTGGGCTGTTCCAGCCATTGTGTGCAGCTGTGCTACTTTGTTGGCATTGCTTGTGCTTAGCTTGATCCTCTGCAATCAGTGCAAAGGAAAGAAGGCAAAAGTTCCAAAAGAAGAGAAGAAAACAAAGGAAAAGAAAAAGAAGGGCAGTGAGAATGATGCGTTTGATGATCCTGACAATATACCACCCTATGGTGATGATATGACCATCCGGAAGCAACCTGAAGGAAACCCAAAACCTGACATAATCGAAAGAGAAAATCCTTATCTCATATTTGATGAAACAGATATATCACACAACACAGAGACTATACCCAGTGCTCCTCTAGCTTCCCCCGAAGCAGAGATAGAACACTATGACATTGATAACGCAAGCAGTATAGCTCCTTCAGATGCAGACATCATTCAGCATTATAAGCAGTTCAGAAGTCATACTCCTAAATTTTCCATTCAAAGGCACAGCCCATTAGGATTTGCAAGACAATCACCTATGCCCCTTGGAGCAAGTAGCTTAACCTACCAGCCTTCATATAGTCAAGGTCTAAGGACGACTTCACTAAATCATTCTGCTTGTCCTACACCAAACCATCTTTCTCGTCATAGTCCTGCTCCATTCTCCAAAGCATCCACTTTCTACAGAAATAGTCCAGCAAGGGAAATGCATCTTTCTATAAGAGAAGGGAGCCCTTTAGAAATGCACAATGAAGTCTGCCAAACTGCTATCTTTAATTATCCCAGTAGACTAGGGAGAAGAAGCAAGAGTCCTCAAATGATGACAGGTCATAGTTCCAGGCCTGGAAGTCGCTTAAAGCAACCAATAGGACAAATTTCCCTCGAAAGTGGTCCTCCTGTAGGACTTTCTATTGAAGAGGTGGAAAGGCTTAACACTCCACGCCCTCGAAATCCAAGCATCTGCAGTGCTGATCATGGAAGATCTTCTTCTGAGGAAGACTGCAGAAGGCCTCTGTCAAGAACCAGAAATCCAGCTGATGGTATTCCAGCTCCAGAATCATCATCTGACAGTGATTCCCATGACTCTTTTACATGTTCTGAGATGGAGTATGATCGCGAAAAACCCATGGTGTATACTTCAAGAATGCCCAAACTATCTCAAGTTAATGAATCAGATGCTGATGATGAAGACAATTATGGTGCTAGACTTAAGCCTAGGAGATATCCAGGCCGCAGAGGAGAGGGTGGTGGTCCTGTGGGGGCACAAGCACCTGCACCTGCACCTGCATCCAGCATTAATGATACTTCCCCTTTGAAACTTGGACCACAAGGAGGGAACTTCAACTGGGACAACCTTTTGAACTGGGGCCCTGGATTTGGGCATTATGTGGATGTTTTTAAAGATTTAGCATCTCTTCCAGAAAAGACAGCAACAAATGTAAGTGAAGAGTGCAGAAATGGTACAACGCAACCAAAAGATGGAGAAGCTGAACAGTATGTATAGAACTTCGTACTGACATTATCAAAATACAAATACATAAAATACTCAAGCCATTTTATCAGTGTAGATAAAAAAGGACACACTTTGTTTAAGCCAGGGCCAGTGGTTAGACACATTTAAAATAATTGGAACTATGCTGCTGAAAAGGACAAATACTTTTTTTGTTTTATTTAATTACAATTGGTTAAATTTGTTTCTACTGCATGCATTATATTTTCAAGCAAAATATCTTATATGTGGCATCTGGATCTTTATCCTTTATTTCTGTTTGGTTTGTGATTTTTAAATTAAGAATGATTAGCTCTAAAATGCAAAATGTTTTGTTGTGAAGGGTGTGTTTGTACACAAGTTGAATATGTTGTTTTGAAATGTAAAAATATCAACTATGTTGATTTGTTGAGAGAAGCAATTTTGCAGATGCTGAATGAAGGAATGAAATTATTGTATTCTTCCTGAAACTATATTTCCTATCCCCTCAGTTGCTCAAATCTGAATATTTCAAAGAATGATAAGCTAAAACTTATTATTGTTTCATGTTCAAGGGGTTAAGCAGTTAACCAGTTAACTGTTAACCAGTTCAAGCTCATGAGCACTTTAGGATTGAATTATTTTTGACAAGGATGTGTGAGAACTTCTGACTGATTTTTTCCCTTGTTTCCCCAAATTGCAGTATTTTTAGCTTGTATGGAAACTGATATACATTATAAAATTGAAGAAACAACAGAGTTTATAGAACAGATAATGTGACTGAATGCAAAGTGAGAATAGAAAACTGAATTCTTTTGGTTCCAAATTAATGCCAACTTGAATAATAACTTTGGAATGACAAACCACCCTATTGTTATTTCAGTTCTGTCATCTGGAGAAATGAGAAGATGCTATAAGTAATAAAAATGATGACTCTAATTCACAGGGGGCTTAGTGGGGATTGTTTGCCTAAGTATTAAAAAGGCATATAGCACAATACTAAGTATTATTATGGTTATTATTCTAAGCACTGCCTTCCTGCAGGATTTTTGAGTGATTTTTTTACACTGCAGAGTATTCTGTGACAGAATAATTTGAAATAAACATATTTATTAAAAATATAAGTTGTTGCACTCTTGGAACAGGAGACCAGTTTTAAAAATGTACTCATAGTGCAGTCATAGAAGAGTCTACTCAAGATCAAGTTCCATCAAATTCAGCATGTACAAAGTTGAAGCCTGAGTTGTAATTTCACTTCCTATCCCAGGGGGTAAAATCATCTAAACTTAGTGAGAATTGCTTTTGAGTAGCTGTGTATGATTGCTCTATTAGTAATGCAATACAGATACTCTAGTATGAAAGATATACATATGGAATCAGCTATGAACAGCAGAAATAACTTTTATCTTTAAAATGCATTGTGAAAATATGGGAGCAGAGTCTGTTTCTGATGCTACGTTTATGTATTTTAAAGACAAAAGCAGAAAGTTATGAGTATTTGCATGCAGCATTCTTTATTTGTATGATACATATATGTATTTTGCTCAGGTATTCATAACTGAGTATAACATTTATCCTAAGAAGTTTATCCTAAGAATTGATCCTGTAATAAGGGGAATCCTAAATGTCACTTATAAAAGGTAATATTTTTAAACATCTCTGTTTTAAATTTGGGAGATTATACAATGCCCTTATGTTTCCATTAAGCTTCTATTATACTGTGTTAAAAATGGGGGGTGGGGGTGGGACTGGGTTGTTTCTTGTTAATATTTTGTCTTCCTTTCTTTCTGCCTGTTTCTTAATCTAAATTCTGTTTTTGGTATCAATGTTTTCCTATACAGAATAGTTTTCTTACTTTCAGGAAAAGTAAGAAAAATACTCTTTTTTTACATTTGTTACTTCTGTAACATTCATTTTTTCACATTTTGATAAAATTGTAACAGACCATATGCTTTCTAAGTGTACAATGCCAATAATAGAATTAAAATATTTATTTAAAATATATTGTGTGCAGTAATGGAAACAAGTGCTAATGCAATTTTACAATGCAAATATGACACCTCTAGTATATTTAAAGAGCACTAAGTTATCATTTTGGCTAGAGACCCAGAGACTTCTAGTTCTAATACCATGAGCTTTGGCCAATCACTCTCAGTCCTACAAAGAAGAAAATGGCAAAACGTTGGGAAATCATGCCAAGAAAACTGGAAGGACTAGCCCAAGCAGTCACCAGCGTTGAAAGGCACAGTCCCCCCCCAAGAATTCGTGACCGTAGGCAGTTATCCACTCATTAGTGCAAAATTCACATGCAAAGAATATTGGTTAAATAGAAATCAAGTTTATATATACCACATTCTGGACCAATATCATGAACTGTAATGAGTCACCTGAAGGTACAAGAAATATATAAACTTTGAGCTGGGCAGGACAATATCATTTAAGTCAGCATTTCCAGTGGAAAGTATCTACCATCTACTAGTAATTGAAATAATCTATCAATAATCTTAATTAAGGTGACCAGATTTTAACATTGGTAAAGAGGGACATTGTGGGCGTGGCTTATTTTGTGGGCGTGGCTAGCTGGTCATGTGACTGGGTGGGCATGGCTAGCTGGTCATGTGACTGGGTGGGTGTGGCTAGCTGGTCATGTGACCGGGTGGCCATTGCTATGCGTATAGGGTAAGGTGAACAGATTTTAACATTGGTAAGAAGGACACCATTGTGGGCGTGGCTTATTTTGTGGGCGTGGCTAGCTGGTCATGTGACTGGGTGGGCGTGGCTAGCTGGTCATGTGACTGGGTGGGCGTGGCTAGCTGGTCATGTGACTGGGTGGCCATGGCTATGTGTATAGGGACTACTCAGAGGGCTGAAAAGTCATTTCTGACAGGTCCTCACACTTTTGACTGGTCCTCACACTTATGACCATCCTCACATTTATGCCCATGCAGTATTCTTAACAACCATGTCACTCATTTCACAACTGCTTCTCTTCACCATGGTGACAAGATAGGGCAAAAACGTAAAATGTGAGGACAGTCGTAAGTTCGAGGACTGGTCAAAAGTGTGAGGACCAGTCAAAAATAACTTTTTCAGCCCTCTGAGTAGTCCATATGCATTAAAGGATACAGCAATAGAGAGGGATGAAGGAATGGAAATTAGAGTAGGAGTGAGGGTAAGAGAGAGAGGAAGAGAGGAGGAGAAGGAGAAAGGAAGAGGAAGTAGGGAGGAGAAAAAGAGGGTGGGGGGAAGAGAAAGTAAGAAGGAAAGAAAAGAGAGTGGTGGTAGGTTTGAGGAGAAAGATTGCTGTACAATAAAAAAGATGAAAGGGAAGAAAGCCAACCCCAAGCAAATATAAAGATATTAAGATTAAGAATGAATTGTTAAACTTTAAAGAATAAAAGAGAACAAATATGAATAAATAGCAATAATTAGAAACACACATACAAACATGCAATGTATTTTCTTTGAACAGAATATTTGGCTGGTTCACAAATTTAAACAGCGTTTAGTCATTTCAATTAAATTTACAATTTCTATATTTCCTTTTTGCCATATTTATTCCTCATCTATTTTTTTAAAAAAACAATATTACCCTTCATCCTCATCTCTAATCTTAATCAAATTCAATTTTTCCCTTCTATTCTATATTATACCCCTTCCCATTGTCATCTATTTTTATATCCATCCTCACATTGGTTAATTATGTAATTATGTAATACAGTTGTTTAATACAAATTCAACATTTTAATATAAATCAATTAGTTATATAACTATCTTTTTTGTATATTAATCAATATGAACATGAATATTCCAATTATTTCCATGCTATCCAATTTCTTACAAATCAATTAATTATATTTACCAATAATAATAAACCAAATAATTTCCCCCATATATTCCTCCAAACCACAACTTAACCATTTCTGCTTTCAACACAATATACAATTATTAATAGTATCTCAATTATTACAATTCCCTAGTTAAATAGAGCTTTTTTTCTTTTGTGTTTTAAAATCTTGAACTCTCCTCTTTTGCCCAAAATTTCCCATTGTTTGCAGTTTTGTACCTACCTTTTTTGGTGAGGAAAAAGAAAAAGAAAAAGAAAGAAATCTCTCTCTGCCTCATTTTGTCATGTTGCAGGTTTAGTTTTGCTTTCGCCTTTGTTTTCAGTATAGCTAGGGGGGGCGGGGGGAAATCTGCTCCAGGAACTTTTTGCAGCTTTTTGCAGCTAATTAACCTAGCGGAAGCTGTTAACAGGGGCTGTTTTTTCTATTTTTGCAGGCATGGGTCTATTCATTTTTTTTTAACACTGATCAGCTGTAGGTCGGCCCTTTGAAGCCCCGCGGCAAGAGTTTAAAGAGTTTTTTTTCCCTCTAGCCATCAGCGGGGATTCAGGAGGCAGAATGAAAAATCGGGACTTTTTTAAAACGCCGCGGGACGCGGGACAAATTGCTCAAAAGCGGGACTGTCCCACCAAAAGTGGGACGTCTGGTCACCTTAATCTTAATGCATCAATTAAGCTAATAGCAATTTTCTATAGTATTTCTTAGCTGTGTCATCTGATGTGAAAAAGAAAGTACACCCTCTTTTAGTTATATGGTTTTACATATCAGAACATAATAAAAATCATGAGAATCATTAACAGGTAAATCATTAAAAGGTAAATAAAATCTCAGATAAACAACAACATATGACATATTAAATCATGTCACCATTTATTTTACGAAAAGAAAACCTGTTAAAGATCACATGATTTTTACTATATCCTGATACATTAAACCCTAGAACTCGAAGAGTGTACTTTCTTTCTCATATATATGGTATATTATAGTATACATTTAGCACCATGAATGTAACTGTTAAGTCCTGTTCAAATGCTTGACAAACAATGTGGCATCAGACAATTAATCTAAAACCCGTACTGTGATGTGTCATTTAATATGCTTCCTGTTATTATGGTTGACCAGATGCTGGTAGAACTGCTGCTGATGGTACCTATAATTTTTATTTATTGATTCCTACTCAACTTTACTGGACCTAAAATTTAGCATTTACAGTATCTAAAACAAACCTTGACTACATTTCTCATGAAAGACTGTGTCTGCATAGAGTTTATATCACTAGTTGTAACAAATATTTGGCTAGCCAAGGAATCTGCACCTGGTTTTTGAAAAGTTCAGGCAGTTAGTGATTGTCAACAGTGCTTATCTCTGACAGTATATAATAGTGGATAAACTAAAGAGCAGGATATTTTATACTCTGATATAAAGTTATAAAGAAAAATATCAGGATGTTGTTGAACATTACTATGTCATTGAAAGCTGGTGAGATAAAACAATGTGCAGCAGAGGTGGGATTCACTTACCTTCCCTACCAGTTCGCAAATGTGAGCTAGTGTGCACATGTACAGTAGTCACGCATTACGTCTGGGTGGGTGGGCGGAGCCACCTGCAGTCGTCTCTACCGGTTCGCGATCTGGACAGAACTGTCTGAAACCCACCACTGGTGTGCAGTTACTGTATTTCTATGTTTCTATGAAATGGTGGATAGATCAATTGATCTATTTATCCAGGACTTGTTACTGGAAGTTTTCAAGAAAACACTAGACAGTCATTTACCAAGGATGGAATAAGGTCTCCTGCCTTGAGGTATTAAATATCTGTTTTAAAAAGTTGCTGTTTGGATCAAGTATTGTCCTCATAAAACTGATTGTGCATTGAACAAATGTTTTTGAAATTAATCCCAGGCATCATAAGACTTACAGTGTTCTGGAGAAAATGTCTATATCAATTTACTTTGTTACAAGAAAAATATTCATGTTAGTATTGACCATATGAAATGTGTTTCTGTTTTTACATTCACAATACATCTATGTCTTTTTATCTTGACTTCATATGTGAGCCAAATGCATTTTTGCATTGAACTGTCCAATGAAGGCGCAAGTGAAAATTCTAATAGTACTTGAAGAATGTATTTTTTTAAAGAGAGCCAGAGTCAGAATTTCCTTTAGAAAAATTTCTAGATCTGTATATAATAGCACTAACTTCAAAAATGAAGAGTAGATATATATGTGACTGCTAATTCCATCTGTTGCAGTGGTGAAATCTCCCCGGGTTCTATCTGGCTCACCGAACCAGTAGCGCCAACGGTGGGAGGCTCCGTCCACCCTCCGGGACGTCATCACATCCCGGTTTTTTACCATCTGCGCATGCACATAAGGTTCTGCACATGCGCAGAAGAGAAATGTGTATGTGTAGCATGTGCGCGTTCCCATGCGTTCCCGTTCCAGAACTGGTAGAGAAGGTAAGTGGATATCACCACTGATCTGTTGTGAAAGTTTTCATCTGTTGCATTCAGTGCTTTCTAGTCTCAGATGTGCCTCTCAACAAGGGACATTTTACCCAAGAATACATGTTTTATTTAGTCTTCCTAACTCAAACTAGAGATTAAGTAGAGTTTTATAGGGTCAATTCCAATATTACATCTTTTCAATACGAAGGATTATACAATTTCCTCTTCTTGCATAACCTTTGCCTTTGTTCATAATTTTGTTTTGTCAGACTATAAAGATGACTGAAAATACAAAATAGTCAAGATCACTCTAAAAATGTCTAAAAGTACAGCTTCCTAAAGTAATATATATTACTGTATATAATTAAGTATAGTAAATATTAAATATCATGACAGTAGGTTCATAATACATCATATGCATTAATAGTATTTTACAATTTGTGCAAACAAGGTTAAAAACATTACAACGAAACATGACCATTGAACAAACATTAGAAGACAGCCAAAGAAGAATTGACTTAAGTTAAAAAAATAATGTTAAAAGATGAGAATATGAGAGACTCATTCCTGATTTGCAGCCTAGATTTTGGTTTCATCATAGCTTTTTTTTTAAAGAGAAAAATCCACCATTACATTGAATGGCCTTGACAAATCGGTTTTATATCCAAATTATACAATGGTTATTTAAGAATAAAGGAGCCAGTAAGTTCCACAATGAAAAAAATATAGACATACTACAATGTATCTATTTTCATCTAGCATAACTCCAACATAAGTTCCCAGTCCAGAATAGATTCCAAAATATATGTGGGAATATGTATTAATGCCCCCTTTCTTAAAAAAACAGATGGACATTTTTCTCAATATTGCATTACACAGGCAGCAGATGGCAGCATTTGGCCAGCATTGCTTGAGCTTGAAAGCTAAGCTGGGTAAAGCAGGTTAGTAGTTGGATGGGAGGCAAATTGAGAATATTAGGCTGTAAACTAGAGTGTGAAGGGGAAAAAAAAATCCCTGAACACATCTAGGACTACATCATAGAAAGTGGCAAACAACTTGCATATTATTGCCTGGAAAACTACAGTACAATTTCATTAAATCAGAATAGTTGAATTTTATTGGAAGGAAACTAACTTTATTATTTCTAATATGTTTTTTTTCAAAATGTCTCCCTGGTATATAGTTCTATGAGAAAATATAAGAAAGTCAGTTAAGAAAATCAGGGAAAACATGGGTTTCAAAGGAGAAGTTAGTTTTTGATTGTTTATATATTCAGGTAGCGATAGTTTTCACTTCTCATCCATGTTTTGTTTCTTATGGCTTCTTCTGTTGTACATCAAGATTTGTAAGAGAAAACTAGAACCAATGCCAAATACCTAGAAGACAGCTTATTTAATTAAGCATCCCATACAAAGTGAATCAGCTTAGCCATGAAGATGCATTTTATCACCAAAGAGATACATTCCCATCATTGAGGTAAAGAAAGCAAAATGATTCTCAGGTGCCATCCACTACTTTCTGTCTGGAAGCTGACTAGAATTGGAAAAGACCTTTGTGTATGTCAAAATCTCCTCTGATAACTTTTTCCAAAATCAAACACCCCTTTGAAGATTAGTATAATGCTATTATACTTTGGTTCTTTTGTTTCTTTTATCCATTTTGTGTACTATTTCTTACATCCAGGAGATCAATATTAAGCGTCAAATATACTTTTTTCTCTATTATTTTATGCAGCTTGGTATTTAATATTCAGTCTTCTAAATACAAACTTGGCACAACTGGGAAGTATTCCTGTAACCCCAAGGGTAATAATAGAGGGAAGAATGTTTTAATCATAACCCTATATCTTCTTTGTTAGTTCCTTGCTCCAAAATATTTTTATACCTTGGGTTATCTTCTACCGTTTAGATCTATACTTTTTAAAATACATGTGCAAAGGATTACAAAGGATTTATGTGCGTGCATGTTGTATTCTTTGTGTAGTAAAACTTTTAAATATTTTTTTTCTGCCCTCTTTGGAAAAAACCTCACTTTTCCTCCTTATTTTCTCCTGTTCAATAAAAAAAAAAGAAAAAAATCTAGCAGAGCACAAGTTTCCAAGGCCCTAAATAATTGAGACTGACAAGGGTTGTTGTTTTTTTTCCAGTGTAACTGAAGTTTCCTTTGCCTCATGATTTTAGCTGCTTCTGTTTTGACTTTATGATTTCCCATGATAGCTGTAATTGGATACACACTAGGCAATTTGTTGTGTTTCAGATGACATTTAATACTAAAAAGAAGCCAGCAACAAAGGACAGCAAGTGCATCAGAAAACAAGATCCTTTTCATTCCAACTATGAAATAATTGAATCTGCAGTTATCTAAGTGATATAAAGCAATGTATTCTATGTTACTCTCTGACTCCAATTTCAATGGTCAGTAGCTATCATTAGCTAAAGCAGTTTAATAGGATTTTTTAAATTAAATAATAAATTTTATTCACAGAAGATATTTGATACCCTGAGATCGATATCATGTAATCACTGGTTCAAGTAAAAAAAAAAAATTATGCAACTGATCCAGGAATTAAAGGCAAAACCACTGTAATAATGTTCTCTGGTTGTTCTGCCTTCATAACAGCAGTAGGAGAGATGAAGGCAAGGACATTTTGTGAATTCATTAAACATTTAGCTCTTCAGACGTTTCACAAGTTTAAGCAACTGTTTCAAATGGTTTCAGAACAACAATTTTCTGAAAGATAAATATACATCAGATATAATTAATGCCATCAAAGTAGACTTAATCTCTGATAACTGCATGGACAAATACTTTCTCAACTTGCCTTTGGTTAAAAATATTGTAGATCTTTCAGGGGCAGCTCAATAAATACTTTGACCCGACTCATATACTTTACCTTATTATTTCACTTTTTCAATTTCCCCGGGACATTTGCAGCACTAGTCTCTCATTTCAAAGGAGATATGAGTGTGATTAGGGAAAAGCTCCATTCCTTTTCAGCAGTAATTGCCTGCACATTGACAGGAGTGATGGCTCAATTACTCAGTTATGTCTACCATTCTGAAAACAATACAACTCTCCTATTTCCCTCAAGTTTGCCAAACTTGTCTGCTCATATTTTTGGTCCAAAGATTGTATATTTCTGCATTGCTAATCATAATCTCAATAGAGTAGTCAGTCTTTACTTGATCTATGATTGATTGATTGATTAGTTGATTGTTTTTTTCTTATAGTCAATGGTATCATCTACCTCCATATCCATGATTCAAAAGTATGTTTCTTCCGCTGCTTTCTAAGAGTCTACTCTCACAACAATGAATTATTGTTATTTCTCTAATTATTCTATGCTGTGGTAAAAAATAGTTCTATTTTCTATCATCCTGCATACATTTTCAAATAATATTAATTCATTCATATTCAATTTACTTTTCTATCCTAGGGTCTATATTTATGTATTCTGGAGACAAAAGAAACTATTCTTAATTTTTTCTTAAGTTTTATTGACATATCTTTGTTTTTTAACATTTAACAGTAGCCTATTTTTATTTTCATAATTATATTTTATAACATGTTTTAACTTTCAACTAATGGTGTCATCTGCATGGATTGTTTTGTTAACATGTAGGCTTCCAGTTTTGAATAGAATTCTGTCTTTTAATATGTTTGTTGGATAAATTAATTAGGTGTGGAAACAACATGTATCCTTATTTTATGCCTTTTGGTGTTTATCCATGTTCAATTTTTGTATTAGATTCTGGTACAATATAAGGATTTCAAAAACATAATTAAATTTTCTGGCTTTAATTATATTTCATGTAGCAATTAGCTATAATATAGTTCATGTATCATATAAAACTGAATGCAGTACTTCCCAGAGTGGTCTTACAGCAAATAGAACTGTATTCTATGTATATATGGTATTGGAAAAAGGATATATGGTATTTCTTCTTCACATCATATTTTAACCTATTCTATGCCTTTGGTGGATATTTTATCAGTCTTGTATCAAATGATAAATTTGTACCTATCAGTCTGATCAATTATTTACAATTACCATGCACCTTTCATTCATTGAACAGATACATTTGGTTTCCCCAAAATTAAAAATATTAATGTTTAGTATAAATTGGACTGGACAGAAGTATTGGCAATTTAAAAATCACTTTTTTAAAATAATTTGTTTTAAATATTGAGTGAATAATCAAGTAAACATATAAGAAACATTCTAGTGAAAGTCTGAACAAAATGCATCAGAATAAGAAAACTTTTGTAGAATTATTGTAAACAAATGAGCATTATCTAATTATTCAGAATGTATGGGTTGTGTTATTCTTTACAGAATTTAGATTATCAGAATATTCCAAACTTTTTGGGGAAAAAGGCCAAATTATATAAAATTCCCTTTTTAAATCAATTTATAATATTCTATCTATTCTAATATTCTAATGTCCATTCTCTTGGGAAATAGAATAAGGTACATAATGTATGAAGTTGTACATGAATCTCATAGTAGTAAAGGCTTTTTGCAAAAACAAAAGTTTTGCAAAGTTTTAGTGTAAACTAAATATAGGTATATTAGCTTTTATTTTTCTTATTTATTAATAATTTTTCTTATTATTTCTTATTTTTTTTAAACTTTGCTTAAAATTTGTTATTATGAGTAGTGTGATGAGCATATAAATACTATATGTATCTCAGTTTTGTGCAAAAAATTAAAATGTATATAATTTGTGGTCCTGTTAAAATTATGTATGTGTGTAGTACACAGGCATATTTGACATTTACAGTAAAATGTGTGTGTGTTGAAGAATCTTGTGTTTAAAAATATGTAGCAAGGAAACAATGTTGAAATTGAAAAGATATTAATAAACGGATAATGATTTTTTTAAAATAAATAAAAAAACTATCATCTAAATTCAGAAACAAAATAATTCCTCAATAATATGGACGCCAAATTTGACTAGATTTATTCTGATTCATGTACTCTTTCCCTTGACCAAATGAGTAAACCATAGGCTTTAGTCAGTTAAAATGTATTCTGTCCTTTGCTTGGAACAGGATATCAAAACGCATTTTAACTACACTAGGATCTCTCTCATTACAATTGTTCCTTCAAACAATTTTGGTTTCCTAATCAAGTTTTCTGCTAAATCTGTGCAGTTTCAAGGCAATTAATCTAAATAATGCTGCGATTATAAGATCACTCAAAGGGAGTGTGTTTGGGGGTTTGCAGTGGCACTTAGCTCTTGAAAGTATGAAAGACTCTGTGTTTCCACAGCTGCAGCCTGCTATAAAAGATGCTGTGCCATTCTTTTATTCCTCTTGCTGGAAAAAATAAATTGCATCCAAATGACCTAGATTTCTACTAGGGACCCTTTTCCTTGATTATCATGATCTCATGACTAGACAGAAGCAAGATGCAAATTGCCTACTGAGCACATTTACTTTTATTTGGAGGGGGGAGGAATGTTCGCAAAGTTTGCCAAGATTGCAAACTGATACAGCAAACTAAAGTCAGCAAGAAAACGAAAACCACACACACAGATTCCAGAGTGAAGCCGCCGTAAATCAAACCATTAAACTACATGTGGTCAAATGCTTGTTTCGTGACTACTTTGTCTCATCTTACAAACTCCTCTCCCTCCCTCCCTCCCACCATCCACTGTATGAGCACCAAAGAAGATAAGTATTTTGAAATCTGTTGGGATATTCAAGGAGGGAAAGAATGAAAAAATAATGGAATATAATATAATCCAGAAGTATTCTTTGAACATATTTTGATGTACTTGTCTTTGTTATTAAGTAGACTGCTAAAAATCATTGCATAGAAGTTGTCTCTAAAGTGGTTCCGTATATTTATAAAATAATTTATAGCAAAATTTAGGCCACTGAATTGAATCCCTTGTTCAGGCCAGGAATCACATTAAATAATTTCTTATGAAGTATTTTGTTCTTTTTTCATAAGTACATGTTCATTGAAAGCTAGCATTTGAGTTACATGATGAAACTGGTCTTGTGAATTGAAAATTATTTTTTTTCTGAACACCATCACTCTGCTAAACAAATAATTCCCTCAACACTGTCAAACTATTTACTAATTCTGTACTACTATTAATCTTCTCATCGTTCCTATCACCCATCTCCTTCCACCAATGACTGTATGCCTGTAATTTTGTTGCTTGTATTTTATGGTTTATTTTGACTGTTTCCTAACATGATTTTATTGCTTATTTGTACCTTATGACTATCATTAAGTGTTGTACCTTTTGATTCTTGATGAACGTATCTTTTCTTTTATGTACACTGAGAGCATATGCACCAAGACAAATTCCTTGTGTGTCCAATCACACCTGGCCAATAAAATTCCATTCTATTCTATTCTATTTTTTATTTCTCTAATGTTTGGTGTGAATCTATCTTCCTGTTATCTTATTTCATTATTTATTAAGTTTGAATTTATGTTGTTAGTTGCAAAGTCGTGTCCGAGCCATCATGACCCCATGGACAACGTTCCTCAGGCCTTCTTGTCCTCTACCATCCTCTGGAGCCCATTTAAGCTCATGCCTACTGCCAGCCACCTCATTCTCTGTCATCCCTTTCTTCTTTTGCCCTCAATCTTTCCCAGCATTAGGTCGTTCTCTAGTGAGTCCTTCCTTCTCATTAGGTGGCCAAAGTATTTGAGTTTCATCTTCAGGACCTGTCCTTCTAAAGAGCAGTTAGGGTTTATCTCCTCTAGGACTGAACGATTGGATTGCCTTGCAGTCCAAGGGACTCGCAGGAGTCTTCTCCAGCACCATAGTTCAAAGGCCTCAATTCTTTGGCACTCAGCCTTTCTTATGGTCCAACTTTCACAGCCATACATTGCAACTGGGGAAATCATAGCCTTGACTATATGCACTTTTGTTGGCAGGATGATGTCTATGCTTTTTAGTATGCTGTCTAGTAGAGTAGAGTAGAGTAGAGTAGAGTAGAGTAGAGTAGAGTAGAATAGAATAGAATAGAATAGAATAGAATAGAATAGAATAGAATAGAATAGAATTTTTTTTTTTTCAGCCCTGCAGAATTCTTTATTGACCAAGTGGAATTGGACACACAAGGAATTTGCCTTTGGTGTATATGCTCTCAGTGTACATAAGGAGAATAAAATACATTCATCAAGAATAAAAAGATACAACACTTAGTGATAGTCAAGGTTACTAATAAGCTATCAAATTGTACTAGGAAACAAATAAAAACAAGATAATTGAAAGATACAAGCAACATGCAACTTATAGTAATAAGTGGGAAGAGATAGATACTAGTAAGGAAGAGAAGAATAATAGTAATACAGTCTTAGTAAATTATTTGACAGTGTTGTGGGAATTAGTTGTTAAGCAAAGTGATGGCATTCGAGAAAAAACTGTCCTTGTGTCTAGTTGTTTTGGTGTGCAATGCCCTATAGCGTCTTTTTGAGGGTAGAAGTTGAAACAATTTATGCCCAGGATGTGAGGGGTCTGTAGATATTTTCACATTAGGTTTCAAGATTCTTTTGGGTGACATACTTGTACATATCTCAAGATACTACCATATCACTTTCAATCTTCTTCTCTTATAGTTTAATATTCCCATGCTGCCCTTCCCTGGATATGTTCCAATTTCTTTGATAAGCTGTTCAAGATGGGACCTTGCCAACGGGAATGAAATATAGCTATTATTTCTCATGATTTCTGTTGATATAGCCTAAAACTGCATTCTCCTTTTTTTTTAAAGCTACATTACATATGCTAATTCACATTCCAAGATTGTTTTCACAAGTACTGTTAACAAGCTAGGTATTAGAAGGGGCATTTCATTCAAACTGGGTTCAATTACAGAAATGTACATGGATTCAGAAATGCAAAATGTATAGTTTCATAAATTCTTTTCAGGACATCCTAGTCTAGCAATTCCATTGCTAAGTATTAAAGTTGTTCTGCTGTTTTCAACACTGTTGTAACTATTTCTTTCACATCTACAATGTCATTGTATTCAGGCAGGTAATTTGAAAAAGAACTGTCTTCATGATCAAATACATGAGATTATAATTCCCCTTAAATTTTATTGCCTTAGAATAACAATGGGATAAAATTTCAGGAATTCTGCATGGCCATCTTCCTACCCATTTTGTTCTCATAAAAGCTGCATCATCTTTGAAGATGGCTTATGTGTCTTTACAAGGAACACATTAAGAAACACCTTGATGAACATATCTTTTCTTTTATGTACACTGAGAGCATATGCACCAAGACAAATTCCTTGTGTGTCCGATCACACTTGGCCAATAAAAAATTCTGTTCTGTTCTGTCCCGTCCCGTCCCATCCCATCCCATCCCATCCCATCCCATCCCATCCCATCCCATCCCATCCCATCCCATCCCATCCTATTCTATTCTATTCTATTCTATTCTATTCTATTCTATTCTATTCTATTCTATTCTATTCTATTCTATTCTATTCTATTCTGTTCTATTCTTAACAATGTAAACAACAGAAGTAGAATAAATCTGCTATGTGTTATACGGTACAAATGTATGTAATATGTTATTATCCTCAAGATTTGACCACTTGTTCAGAGAATGTCCCCCCCCCAAAATTTTCTTTTTATTTGATTTATATGCCGCCCTTCTCCAGAGACTCAGGGCGGCTTACAATGTGTTAAGCAATAGCCTTCATACTTTTGTATATTTTATACAAAGTCAGCTTATTGCCCCCACAATCTGGGTCCTCATTTTACCTACCTTAGAAAGGATGGAAGGCTGAGTCAACCTTGAATCTGGTGAGATTTGAACTTGCAGTAATTGCAGGCAGCTGATGTTAATAACAGTGCTTTAGTCTGCTGCGCTACCAGAGCTCTTATGACAACACTGAAAAAAATAACTGAAAAAAGTGACTTACAATTAGTTTCACATTTACAACTATCACACTGTTTCTGTGGTCAGGTAACTTGCAACTGGTACACTTATGACAATTACATGTTGTGGTCATGTAATTGGCACTATCAGCAAACTCAATGAAAAAGTCAGCCGTGAATATCATAAGTTGTGATCATGTTATATACTCCTTAAATATTGTGGTGATTTCCTTAATAACCATCAGCAAAAAGGTTATAAAATCAGACACAGTCACATGATGCCTGACTTAATGACTGCACCACTTAATAATAAATTTACTAGCCTCAATGTGGTCTTAATTCGAGGACTTCCTGTACATTTTTAACACATTCACTAGGGGTGGGTTCTACTTACCTTTACTACTGGTTTGCAACGGGAGCACATGTGTGTGTGTGCTTCACTCGTGTGAGTGTGCTTCTGCACATGTACTCACCGATGATGTCATGGCGGGTGGGTGGAGCCTCCGTCCGATTTTACTACCAGTTCTATAGAACCGGACTGAACCGGGGACAACCCATCACTGACATTCACCTTAT
Organism: Arizona elegans; assembly: GCA_022577455.1. Classification (NCBI taxonomy): domain Eukaryota; kingdom Metazoa; phylum Chordata; class Lepidosauria; order Squamata; family Colubridae; genus Arizona; species Arizona elegans. Next base: position 31,974,517 of record JAKOOJ010000009.1, on the reverse strand, counting down.
TCATGGAGAAGAAATAGAATGTATAGCTTCTCTGGCTTTGCTCTTGCAATGTAGAATCCCCACTGTGAGGGTTAAAGTCTGTGGTTATATTGTAATCTTATTTGACAGATGCATTTCAAAAACTTCGCATGATTGGGAAATGTAGGGCAATCAAGATGCTTGATCTCATGAATGACTATAACTACATTCAGCTTAAGAGGATTACACATTAGTTTCTGAACTTCCTAGCCCTAAGGGAAGAACTACAATGCAGCAGAATGGGTCTTCTACATTGTATGTACATATCTTTATCCCTGCATAATGATGAAAAACAAATTTATGAAAAGGCAAAGAAGTAAAGCATTAAATGGAAAGTCTAATCAGCACTCTCCATTTTCAATTAGTGAAGGAAAGATGATTATATTATATTTAAAAGATTATGTATGATTACGCAGTCAATGTAACACTATATTGCATAGAAATTTGATTGTTTGAGATAATTCTAAAACACATCAAGAATGTGTATATGGTTCTTAAAAAGTACATTTTTGCATGTATAAAGGCAATTAATTTGGTCTTTCTGGAACACATTAACACTTGGAAATCTGTTCAGTAGAAGAGAAACCAGTTAAGAATCTAGTGCAGACCAATTCAGAATGCATCCTGCTGTTTTATTGGCAAAGAACTATAGTATGTATGTTTTCTTTTGCCTTAACAATGGGCTTATAGCCTAACTGTAAAGATCCAATTTGTATTACAAGAAAGAATCAACAGGCCAGATTGTAAACTCTAAAAAACCCCAAACTCAAAATGTAAATACTAAACTATTAAATTTTTAAAACTGAGACAATTTTGAACAATGTACCAGTTTAATCTGGGTCCAACTCATATGATATAATTAATTGGAACACTAATATATAGGTGTTAATAAACTGATTTTTTTTAATGTTATGGAAGACCAAGCAGCCTGCAAGTCATGTTCATTACGATGCAGTAATTGGTTCCTTCAGAATCACTATAGAATTTTATTTTTTGTTCCTTTTTAAATATTATTTATTATTTTATTATAAAATAATAAATGGGCACTATCTAACAAAATTGAATTCAATGGTGAAAAAAGTAAGGTTCTAAATTTAGACAAGAAAAACAAAATGCACAGGTACAGTATATGCGGTACCTCTCTCATAGTAGTAACTCAGCGGGGATTGCCAGAGGCTTTTAAAGGCTTTTTTTTTTTCTACAACCTCTTCGGCCGAAGAGGTTGTAGAAAAAATGCTTTTAAAAGTTTTTTTAAAAAAAAGCCTCTGATGAGGTGGGTGGGGTAAGCGAGCGGTGACTGGGCCGGGGACCGGTTCGGGAGCATGGCCAGCCAATGTTATTACCGGTTCTCCGAACTACTACAATTTTTTACTACCTGTTCTTGTGAACCGGTGCGAACCAGGAGCAACTCACCACTGAACTAGAAATGTTTAGGAAAAGGATTTATACAGGAACTATTTTTTTTCCTTAAGAAAATGAGAATTAAGTTTACCTCCATAGTCTTTGAGATAGCAGTTATTGTCACAACAAAAATATGCATATTAGTCACTCTTAAGCAACTTTTCAATAGTCTATTACTATGTTATAAGCCACAGCTTGTGTTTTATACATGATTATGTGTGGATTTGCTTGAGATTTCTAGGTAATAGAGGCAGACGGGAAGGCTATTTCAGTCATCCATAAGAAATTGACAACCAAAAGTAAAAAAAACAGGAGTCAAGCTAAGGAATCTTTAAAATAATGAAGTGTGATTTTATGACACAAGTTCCAGCACGAGGGACAGTTTTAGGCCTAGGCAATCAAATTTTAGTGGTCCCAAAATTGAGAAGATTTCCAAAATATACAACATAGGAATAGAATCTGATCATCTGTTTTTTTAAAAAAACTTACCCACAAAGTCGATGGAGTAGTAGTGAGGAATTCATAAACTTGTTGTTGCAAATCACACACATACACAAACACACACAAATATTATTTCAGCTATGGACCTCAGGAAGCTGATATTATTACTAAAACAAGACAAAGATCTTATAGGAAGATATTGAGCAAGTAAGTCATATGAATATCAGTTTATCAAAGTGATATACAGAAAAAAATTGTAATAGCACACTCTGTGTACCTGTGCACTTGTTTGAGCATTAAATTTAATTTTGCTGAGTTGTTGCCATTTGGCAACAGTGGGTAGTGATGTGATTAAAATAATGTATTTTGATTTACAAGAGGGTGGAAATGTCAAAGAAAAGGAAAAAATGTTCTGCAAATCGGATGATAAGCCAAACCACAAGAAGTACCAATTTATGACTTTGCTTAGGGGGCAAAAATGTGTCAAGCTGGGCCTATCAGCATGTAGGTATTAGGTGTGGTATTGCAACACTAATGTAAAAAAGACAGAGTTTGCATCATAATCTTGCAATACACATTTCATCATTTTCTTCTCATCTCCCTGTGATTCCCAGGCTATAAGAATGTACTTTATTTATTATTTATGAAATGTCTGTCTTTCATTTCTGTTCTTAAGGCAATCGGAAAAGAAAGATATTTAAATCTTATAAAACTCTTAAGATTACTATTATCACTATTAAAACTAACTGAAACTGAATAGGCCTTGACTTCTTTCCTGAAAGTAAAACTCATGCAGCCCCCAAGGGAATGTGTTTCATAGCTTGGGGGCAATACAGTTGTGCCTAATGAATAAATATCAGAAAGCAAGATTTTTAATTATCTTAATGTCCAGATTAGTTCGTATCAAGATTGAAATTGACACCTTAATTTGGAAAGAATTAACAACTTTTCTGCAAATGTAAAAGAATTATATATATATATATATATATATATATATATATATATATATATATATATATATATATATATATATATATATATATATATATATTTGAGTAATAATACACTTAAGGAGTAGGACCAGTAATATTAGCAGCCATCTTTGTGGTTTAGGATTAAATTAGTGTTGTACAAAAAAAAAATATTTCATCTAATGAAAGAAAATTGTTTCTTTTAAAGAAGAAAATAATATCATCAAAATTCTCATGAAAAGTAACAGTCAAGGATTTGTTTAAAGAGTGATCTGTACTTTTCTACAGATTACAGTCTTAACTTTTTATCTTCCAGGAAAGATGCAAGATAACTGTCATATTCTGTTTTACTTTGTATTTTGCTTTATTTTTATAATGAGAAGAATAGCAGAGACGGAGGTTTCTGAAATTAATTCTGTAGTACTATAGTTGCATGTCGGCGTTATAGATATTGTTATAGAAAGAACAAGATGTACATGTTGGAGAGAACTTAAATACTTGAGTATTTGCTCATACATGGAATTATCATCTCAACCAAACTCAAAGGAAGCTATACAGTGCAAATTTTCATGGATGTTGTTTTTTTGGTGAAAATACTTCCAGAAAGTTCTGCACAAAACAATAAATATGTATTGACATTTTGCCAGCCATATTCCTAACTTAATATCTACTATAAAGTTACTAACAAAACCTAAACACCGGCACATATTTATAATCTTAAATAGTGTTATGCAGACATAACTTCACTAATTAAGTGAAGCTATCTTCTACTTCTTTCTCACAAACCCATTTTCTCAATCAGACCTGTTGCAATTTTTTGTTTCCTTCCAGCTCATTTGAAGCAAAAACAATAAAAACTCTAGCATTTAACCCACTAGTATTTTTTCCTGGGAGGCTTCTTTGCTTAACATTTAATTGCTGTTTATTATACCCTTTCAGGGGTTTTTTTCTTCTTCTTTTAAGCCCTTATTTTGTGGTAAAGCTATGATTTATCTCCATTGCTTCCCTATGGGAACTTTATGAGGCTATTCCTCTGTCCAGAGTAAACAATTTGCAAATTACCCCCCTTAATCCAATGCTGTGCTAGTTGAATTAAATTCTGCTAAACTGACAATCTAATTTTGATAAAATAAAGTCAATATTACAATAGGGAATACTTCACCTAGTACAAAGGGGTACTAACTGTAATGCAGAATTGTATCTAACCCTGAAATATTTCAGTATGACAGAGATATTCAACATAAGGAATAATTATTATTATAACAAATGATATAATGTAATGATGACTACATTATTCCCGGAATGGTTAGGGTTAGTAGCAGGATAATAACTAAAACTTATGTAGTGTCATATCTCATTTTACTATGGCAGATGGCAATCTTCATTGTAACAGCAAGTTTGGAATTTCACAATGTAGGCTTTTTTTAATATCTGACAAGCAGGGAAAATTTTAGTGTTTTCCTTCCTTCTTTCCTTCCTTCCTTCTATCCATCCATCTTGATTTTCCTGATGTTGGAGAAATATTGCTCTGATTAAAATCAGGCAAATATTTTTGGTTGTATGTAATAGGTAATGTAAAGTACATATGCAATGCTTTAACTGAACATTTAAATTTCACATAGAGAAAGAATTTCATCTGGATTCAGAGTTTCAATGAAGCACAGTTTTACTAATACTACTGATTCTTGTCAGTGCTCCTTGCTCTACTTGCTTTTCACGTGAAAGAGACATTTTTTTCAACAGTTTTTAAATCCAAATAAAGAAAAGATAGAAAGATACTTTAGAAGGATAACCTGTAGGTTGATTTCTGCGATGCTTCTTTGAAGGCAAGTATCTTACTTCAGTAACATTTAGTGATAGTGAACATTTACATAAAATCATATGTAAAACAAACAAAAATCCTTTAAATAAAAGCAGATCTCTTGGCAATATATCTAGGCTGGCTTTTAAATTATTATTTTAGTAGCTTAAACACCAAATTCAAGACATACAGTATATTGTTCAATAAAAGGAACAAGTACTCTGAAGCTTCCAGGTTTTTTTGATATTAAAAAGTTAATAGTTGTTGGGCAACAGAAACAGAATTCTGGGTTAAATATTTTTAGTATTACAAGCTGTTCTCGTCCTCTTTGTATTCAATCTAGACAACACTATAAGTTTTGAATTGTATTTTTCTATGGAATATATGATTCCCCTAACATCATACAAGTATTTAGTTTCTTACTAAAAATTCTACTAAATGTTCATTGCTAAAGCCTTCAAAAATATATAAAAGTCACATATATTTGTATTTGTTATTTTAGCACATAATACATTTTTATTTTTCTAAAGACATGGATCAAATATTTCAATTTTCTCCAAAGAAAATGGGTTTCTGTATAGGTAATACTTGGCGACTGGAGAGAAACAAAAATAATTTTCAGTCACAAGGGTTGATTATGCATCATTCCAGGGAAAAAGTAATATGCAAAATATACAGTATATAAACTAATTTTGAACCATTTAGATTCAATTTGAATGCTTACATTCATCTATAATGCTCAAAACATGATGTTTTTCATAAAAGGAACCAAATGTGATCATGAAGTAACATTGATTATAATTGTGGGGAAAAGAAACCTTTAGTATACTGAATCTAAAACAGTGTAATTAAAAAAAAATACTTTCAGAGCAGAACATTGAACTCTAACAAAATGAGGGTTCTTAATTTCTATGTCCTTTTAGTTCCTAATGTGAATTTGGGAGAAAGTTGCACTTTATTGCCAAAGGATCAATTTATAGCATTTTCTACAATTTACGCTTTTTTCTAAAGATTATTCCATCATAGGAATATCTGCTTGCATTCCTGGATACAACACATCACTTTATGTCTTTTCATCTCTGAATTGCACTCCATATTTTCCATGTCCAGTGGGAAACTAGACTCAGAATTTTCCAGGTGGTTCCACTTTTGTCAATAAAAGATCAAGCCCAGAGCTAACCATACGATTCAGCACTTTTTAGGAATCTCTGACTCAATTTTCCCTTGATTCACAGTGGTTCACAGGCTGAAATTCTCTTCATTGTTTGGAAACCTTCTGAAATTTTAGACATTCTTGACTTTCAGGTTTCCATGCATATGGAAAACCACATATCTACAAATAACTTGGCTAACTAACCTATGTAGACTATTGCTAAGAAAGGAAAATGGGGAATATGTGCTAACATTTCCCCCTTACTGTTGTCTATAAACTATGGGAAATTTTTAGGGAGAACCAAGTCCATTTGTTTAGAAACAGTGAGAGCTATGTTCAAAATTCAAGATATTTGGAAATCAAAATTTTGAATCTGCAAATTATTAATCGAATTAAACATTTCATGATACATGTTGCTTATTCACTATTGCTCTCAGATTTTATCTATTTGAAAGTCATTTTGCTTTTCATGTTTAATGTTTAATAACATGTTTTGTTTAATAACATGTTTTGTTATTTGGTGGGGATACTAAATATATATTTAGGTTTTCTGTTTAGAAATAGTTGACTACCTTCATAACTGGTGGAAAAAAACCACCACGTGTGGTGATATTCTTCCTTCATCATCCCTATCTACCTGTTATTTTAGGAGAAGAGAACAGGCAGGAGCTGCAAAGAATTTAAAGTACTCAGTGACTATTTAAAATAGGATTTATTATTGTTTCTGCATACAAAAACACAAGAACATAGATTACACCCCATTGTTTATAATGACATAAAGATATATAAAAAGGATTTGATGGCAAATTTGAAAACTGTATCTATATCACTTCATTAGGAATAGTTTTTAAAAGATATTCCTCCTTTAAGGTAGAATAACTTTAACTTTAAGTTGATGGCTTAGAAACTAAGAGACTATGAGTTCTATCTAGTCTTGCCTGAGGCACAAAAGCCAAACTGGTGATTTTGGGGCCATGTATATTTGACATCTTATAAATAAACAGAGGAAAAAATGTAATAAATAAAATAAGTAAAAATAATCTTTAAAGTAACCAAATGAACAAATAAATAATACTTGCTGTATATTAAGCCTGAAGCCAGTAGCTAAGCAGTGCAAATATTTCTCTGAAATGTGTTTATGTTTTTTCTGCAGACCAATTAAACCAAATACCAGTCATCACCAATTAACCAGGCATAGTGATTGATGTACAACTTCTTCCTTCTATTTTCTAATATCCATTCTGTGGGGAAAGAATAAATAAAATATTAGCCTGCCTATTTAAGCTTACTTTTTCTCTTTTATTTTCCAGGAGCTCAAGGCTGAACTGAATTGCACACATATTCTCACTTGATTTAGATGTAAGGAATGGAAATTTGCATATCAAGGATACATGTATTTTCTCCAAAGTTTAAACAAAAGTAGCAGATGGAAACAAAAAGAAATATAAAGGACTGAAATAATTATTTCAAGAAGAGATATTAACATCAGTATACATTCTTGCAAAATGTTCTCTAAATCTACAATATAATATCCTCTACTACAATTAGTTACTTCTGGCCTTAGATTTCTTACAATGATTTTCACAGATAAATTGTTCAATTGTGTGTGCGTGTGTGTGTGTAAGTGTCATTTTGTTAATTTTAAATTTGCCATTGTCTAGAATTCTACTTCAATTAAACATTATTCTGTTCTTGAAGGTAGATCAACTTGCAAATCCTTTGAAAAGAAGTATTCTTTCGTTTTCTCTTAGAGACAAGTCTGTTTTAGTGTCTTAGTGCTCAATTTCCAAAACTATATATTCATAGGACAAATGTCAATAGTTAGAATGTTACACAAATAAGAACATCATAAATTAAGAATAAGGTATTTACATAAAAACTTCAGCTAAGCTATCCATAATAATTCATTAGTAAGTATTTTACTGTATAGCCAACACAGGGTCATCTAACCGAAGTCTCTCCTTCATTTATATCCATGAAAGTTTGAAGACATCAGTATTTTATATGATGGTCAGTAACATGTTGTTGGACTGAGGACAATAACTTTTAAAACCATGACAGATATAGTCATTTAGCTGTGGGTGTTATTATGACTGTCATGAAGATATAAAGCTGATTGCCCTGTGCTACGTCATTGTCTCACTGTCTGGATTGTTCTCACTTCAAGCTGAATTATTTTACCCAGCTATAATTTCTCCATGGAAATTTACATCCTCGGTACAATGGGTTTTAGGAAAGTGACTTTTAAGCGCAGGATCTCATAGAAAGAGAACAGTTTTAGTTTCTGTAGAAATTAAAAACTAAAGCATCAACTGAAAGAATTCCAAGGGAAAATATGTAGACAAAACTGAAGACAAAGGAAACTAATGTGGCTTAGTGCAAAATTGAAAATTAAAACAGACATATATTGAAGATGAAAATGTAACAGATCACCAAGAACATATACATATACATATACATATACATATACATATACATATACATATACATATACATATACATATACATATACATATACCAGAGCTGGGTTGCTACTGGTTCTCACCGGTTTGCGCAAACTGTTAGCAAAAATTGGGCCAAGGTCGCAGAACTGGTAGAAATGACCGGCTGGTCATGGCCCCGGACCGGTTGCCCAGTTGCTCGCCCTGGCCGCCATGTTTGTCACCACCATGTTCTTCGTGCATGCGCATCCCATTACCTTGCAAGTCAAATGGGATGTGCATGTGCGAAGAACATGGCAACAACAGTAGCAGCTTTTCTGCTGGTACTTTTTGGAGGCCTGGCTTTTCTGCTGGTACTTTTTGGAGGCCTGGAATCTCAAATACTGATGAAAATGAACATTGTGTTGTAACCAGTGGTAGATCAGCCCCTTGTGAATTCTGTCTCCCGAGGAGCCCAGCTCCTCACCAATAGCCAAGTCGCCTGGAGTCCCAGTGACGGGATGGGGTCCTTCAGGCACTTAGTTTGGCTATCTGTTTAGTAGATCCAGCCAGCGGCTACCACACAAACGTTCATTCCTGGTTGTATTTGAGATTCCTAGTTGCAGTTTACTCGTGAGCACCATTGGCTGGGACAGTTAGGGAGAAAGGCTAATGCTGCTCACGAGTAAGCTGCAGATTAGACGCAGCTGGCAGATCGCTGGCTTGCTTGCTTGGCTGTTTGTTGACCAGAGCTCTCAGGTAGCGAATGAAACCTCTGTGCATCGAGGATGCCGAACAGCAGCAGGAAGAGCACAGACATCCTGAAATGCAGGAAGCGGCTGCCAGTGATACCCTCAGGCAAAGATGTGAGTGGGGAGGCTCAATCCCCCTCAGGAAATGTGAAACGCTCGCCACCCGTCTGACACCTGACAAGTCTCCTTCCACCGCGCTCCTCTTCCTCCTAAGCAGAAGCACTCACAAGTAACAGGAGATATTTTTGCATAAGTATTCAGTAAAGAAGATGGAAGAAATACAATAGATAACAAAGTAAACAGAATTATATATTGAATTTTTATTTTGGCTCGGTCTTCTCTGATAAAAAAATATGTGTTCTGGTAGACAATAGTGAAAAAGTAGGATAAAGAAGCAAGATTGAAATCCATTTAATTTAATGTGCTTATATTTACAGGATGAAAATATGTCAGTGGATATCCATTTAATTTAATGTGCTCATATTTACAGGATCAAATGAATGGCAGACTAGAATATGTGAAGAGGTTAATAAAGGGGGCTAAGCTATCTTTGAGAGAATCTCTAGAATGCATGATATACCATGAAAAACTGTCGTGTTTTCAAAACATAAAAAAGCATATAGGAAACTACAAATTAGTCAGTTTTACATCAATAAAATAAAGATTCTAAATAACCATAATGTGTTCCATTTTTGAATCTTATATATTTACTATATACCGTATTAGAACAATAGCTAGAAATAAACATTAATTTGTTACACTTTAATCATGTCAAATTAATTACTTGAATAATTATTATTTAATAGTTTGAATTGAACTGAATCAATAGTTTAATTGGATCTTGACTAATAAGCACACCATGTCAATTACCAACACACCTTCACTGGTTGTTCAAGCAGTCTCGAATGAAAAGCTACTGCATTTTCTACTGCAAATTTTAAATTCCAACTTAAAGCTAAGAATTCAATCCAAAGTGGCCCCTTCCAAATGTATTACAACTAATGTAACGTGGTTTAGTGGGCACCCTTACTGTATGTACTGTATGTACCATCCAAAATTGTGCTAGTGCAAAATGCAGCAACAAGGTTGTCATGCAGTACTCTTAATGACATGAGTTTAAGCTTGAAACAATCACTTAGTAAAATCAAGTTTTTTCAGATCGACATATATTTATTTCTCTTTTTGCCATCTATAGTACTTAATTTATCAATTCAGCATATTTTCCATTTGAATAACAATTTGATATGAGAAATCTATGAGCAGAGTTGCTATTTTTGGCTTGAAGTTGCTTAAGAACATTTGTTTTCATCTAAATTGTAAAGACATCTGCCTCTGATAAATGTTACCATGGAAATAATAGCAAGCCATAATATATAAAATGACTTCATATAATTTAATATTTGTGTTTTATAATTGTTAGAATTGGCCTTCTTTAGAACAGAGATATTGTAAAAATGTGTGTTATATTATTTGACTTTATCTTCCATGAAAATATTTCTCTCTGAAATAGAAAACCAGCCATGCACATAAATGATATTACATGTTTAATGTGAAAAAGTAATTTGGAGACGATCTGAATAATTTATAAGTACCCTCCAAACACAAGTCACTAATCAAATTTGCTGTCTATATGATCACCAAAATATTTGACGTACAGTAATATAAGATGAACTGAATTTTCTGTTCACAGGTAAGTATGCTTCAGAGTTACAGGGTTGCCATGCATCAACATGTAGCAATACAGTATGTATAATGATTTTTGGCTTCAGGACCACTTTTTGCCTTTAGTGGCATGCTAGGAGATATTCTCTCCAAAGTAAGTCAGAAAGAAAACAGTTGATAGGGTCATGGCAAAAAACTAAATATAATTTATTTATTTATTTTATTTATTTTATTAAATTTTTATACCGCCCTTCTCCTGCTGGACTCAGGGCGGTGAACAGCCAAGAATAAAAAAACATCCAATACAAAATTTAATTTTTTTTAAAAAAAAATGATTTATATGCCGCCCTTTTCCGGAGACTCAGGGCAGCTTACAATACGTTAAGTAATAGCCTTCATACTTTTGTATATTTATACAAAGTCAGCTTATTGCCCCCACAAACTGGGTCCTAAGGTGGGTAAATTGAGAAAGGATGGAAGGCTGAGTCGACCTTGAGCCTGGGGAGAATGGAACTCGCAGTAATTGCAGGCAGCTGGATGTTAAATGCTGCCGTAGGAGGCATTAGCCTCCTATGCCACTCAGGCTCTATTATTAATTATTAAAAGAATTAAACAAATTTTGGCCAGATTTAAAACATCCCAACTAAAATCCGTTACAATTAAAATGTCTCCGGGGGGGGGAGGTATGCCAGCCCAGCTTGGTGAAATAGAAAAGTTTTGAGGGCCCAGCGAAAAGCATGGAGATCTGATATCCTACGTATCTCCAGGGGCAGGTCGTTCCAGAGGGCAGGTGCTTCCACAGAGAAGGCCCTCTCCCTGGGGGTCAGCAGCTGACAATGCCTGGCTGATGGCACCCTGAGGAGTCCCTCTCTGTGGGAGCATACTGGCTGGTGGGAGGCTATCAGTGGCAGAAGGCGGTCCCGTAAGTACCTAGGCCCTGTGCCATGGAGCGCTTTAAATGTGGTAACCAACACCTTGAAGCACACCCGGAAGACCACCGGGAGCCAATGCAGCTCGCGCAGGAGGGGTGTCACATGGGAGTGGCCCATCGCTGTCCTAATCCCCCACGCGGCCGCATTCTGCACTAGTAGGAGCCTCCGGGTGCTCCTCAAGGAAAGCCCCATGTAGAGAGCATTGTAGTAGTCCAGGCGGGAAGTGGCGAGAGCCTGAATGACTGTGCGTAAGGAGTCCTGATCCAGAAAAAGACGCAACTGGCAAATCAGGTCAGCCTGATAAAAAGCCCCCTTGGCCACGGCTGTCATATGCTCTTCTAAAGATAGCCGTACATCCAGGAGGAAGTCCAAGTTGCAAGCCCTTTCTGAAGGGGCCAGTAATCCACCCCCAATAGCCAGCAATGACACCATCTGGCTATATCGGGATGCTGGAAGCCACAGCCACTCGGTCTTGGAAGGGTTGACTCAAAGCCTGTTTCTCCCCATCCAGACCCGCATGGCCTCCAGGCACTGGGACATCACTTCAAGGGCATTGTTGGGATGGCCTGGGGTGGAGATGTACAGCTGAGTATCATCAGCGTACTGATGGAACTCCACCCCAAAACCACGGATGATCTGACCCAGCGGCTTTACATAAATGTTGAACAGAAGGGGTGAGAGGACCAACCCCTGCAGCACCCCACAAACAAGGCGCCTCGGGGTTGACCTCTGTCCCCCCCTGCCAACACCGACTGCGACCGGTCAGAGAGATAGGAGGAGAACCACCGTAGGATGGTGCTCCCCACCCACAATCCCTCTAACCGGCGCAGCATGATACCATGGTCGATAGTATCAAAAGCTGCTAAGAGATCTAACAGGACTAGGATAGAGAAACAACCCCTATCCCGAACACTCCAGAGATCATCCACCAATGCGACCAATGCCGTTTCCATGCTGTGCCCAGACCAGAAGCCGGACTGGAACGGATCTAGATAGACTGCTTCATCCAGGTACCGAGGAAGGTGTCACACCACCACACTCTCAACAACCTTCGCCACAAAGTGAAGGTTGGAGACCAGACGATAGTTAGCCAAAACAGCCAGATCCAGAATGAATAATGAAGCTGAGTTTAATAAAAACATAACAAACAAATTAAAGACAGATAATGTGATTACCCTTGTTGTGTTTAATAACTTTCACCTTATCACACATTAAAAATTACAATGTTCTTACTTAAGCATGGGAGGCCACATGCTGTCCTGAAGCCTCAAGCTATGACTATCCAGTAGGCTGTCTTGAGGAAATGTATTATGAGATATTCATCATACCCTGTTTTATTCTTCACTTAATGAGGAGGGCAAGTTAACAGCCTGTCATTTGAACTGCAGAAACTGCTGAACTCAAAAGCAAAACTTTTGGCTTATTTATTTTATTTCTTTATTAAACATGCTTGCATGATGGCACAACAAAAAATAATCACCCTCAGAAGTTCACATAAAAAAATATTAGGGGTTATAGAATATAATTCTCTACCTCAAGAAATGTAACAGACATACGTAATGAATGAATGAAAGTAGGGTAAAAGAAACCACTTTGGTTTCCAACAAGATGGATTATTTGCTTATAACCTGCCTTTCAAGACACAAGGCTCTCTAGCATAACACCCAGAATATACCATTGATTGTATAGCAATTGCTAACTCTTGCCTAAGGAAGGTCTTGCCTAGACAGGAAGGGATGATGGAAGACTTTGTGCTACTGTTACTAGTGATTTTTATAGACTGTGTTCAATAAAATGCAAACAAGTGCTGGGGTTTTATTTATTTTTTTGACAGAACAAGTGCATTTTACTTGTAATAAATGTCATTTAACACAAAGATCCTTTTTTATTAAGGAAACTTATTTTTTTTCTGAGAACCGAGTATTCACATTTATTACAGTTTGCAGATCAAGAGTCTTCATTGGACAACACATTTTCTTATCGTTGTCCATCTTTGTACCATCCATTTATCTTGGTATTAAAACAACAGATGAAGCAAAAATGATTCCAATTGGAATCAAAAAATGATACAAAAAATCTGATTTCTGCAGGCTGGTTCCTTCACACATTCAGGAACCAGCCTGCCGAAACATAATTATATTTCTGTTTAATTTCTAATTAAAGGAACTATACCCCTCTCCATTCATTCCTAGCTTGTGAGAGCTTTATTCAGCAATGAATCAATTCACCAAAACATGTTAAACCTTTAACCAACATAACTTTTTAAAATTTCTCAATTTTTATTTTGTTTGTCTTTTTCATTCATTGGTATGATTTCTTATGAACCCTCAATGATTGATAATCAATTACAGAATATATGATATGTCAATGTTATATTGTGCTGCTTATGCTTTATGAAATATAAAATGGAGACAGTCTGGTTGCTCTGTGCAGCCTGGACTTCTACAAATTTGTATTATTTATTTATTTTTGTAAAATGTACATGATCTGACCTTAGTACAAAAAGCCCTTTCCCCTCTAAAAAACAAGTACATGAAATATATTTAACCTAAGATCAAATTCACATTGGAAAACTATATATGTATACACATACATACACACACACACACACATAGTGAGAGAAAATGTCAGAGTGCTATATATGGATGTGTTATATGTAACTTATTTATTGCAAGAAACTAAAGAAATGTTTGATTTACTACTTGAAAAGAGCAGATGGACCAGAAAGTAAGTGAATTAGAATGATAAAGTAGCTGGAGATGTTAATTGTAACCACTGCTAGTCATATGATCAAAAAGCAGCATCGTCTGGAGTATGTGGGAAGGACCAATCAGAATCTAAGGATGTTGAATGGTCCTATAGAGATGTCAAATCAGAAGTGAGAAGAGACCTGACAACCTGGACTCAAAGGAAATAAGAAGCCTAGACTTTGTTCCTGAAGATTTTGAGAATCCTTTTTCTCATTGCTACTGACACGAGTGCTCTTCTTTGTTCTCTGCATAGTTTTGCTACTGAATACCTAATTGATCTGGCTGCCCAATTAGATTTACAATTGTGAATAGATGCTTACTTGCTTCAGTTGGAACACGAGTGCATTTGACATAGTTCTTTATGCTAAATATCTTGCTTGATTATGTAAATAAGTTAAAGCATTCACAGAGGTCTGGGATTTTACTATCAGAAAAGCTATTGGTTCAAATGCATACTGGGAAAGTGAGTCCACACATTATTTTAGAGATAGAATTAGCATGCTATTCAGTACATTCTAGATTTCACTGATAAAATATCTCCCAAACTTCGCTCTAGAAATATACTGTAGAAAGGTTACTTTTCAGGTCACTTGCTTTATCTGATTTCAGTTATTTGTGGGTTTATTCATAACAGAAGATTTTGTTTTGAAAAAGGTTTTGTAAAAGTGAAATACAAAACAAAACAAAAATCCTACATTACTGTCAGGAAAAGAAAATTATGAGCGGTGATTATACAGGGAAAAGTGTGGGGGAGCCAAGCTATATTATGATGATTAAAATAAATGCAACACAAAAGAAGCAAACAGAAAGCAACAAAAATATATCCATATAATAACTATTAATAGAGACAAAACAACTAATTGAATTCTTAATTTTGTATTCAGTTCATTAAATGCAGACAATATGGAAATATACCAAGACTATTCAAAGGCAGATATTAAACTCAACTTCTGGAGATATTACTTAATCAAAATGAAAGGGTAAATACATGCAGTTTACTGTGTGACAAAATGTCTGATCTGTTTATTTAAAAGATAAGGTCTTATTCATTCCTTTGTGTAAAAGGTGATTTTAGATACAAGCTGCTTGCAGGTAGGCATGGCATCGTAGACTTAAAGAGAATAGAATCAGCCTGAAGGAACTTTGCAATATTCCTAACTTTCTAGCAAACACCTTCCTAGTGCTCCTTGGAGGCTTGGAGGAATGAGATTTACATTCCTTAAAAATTGACATTGAGTCACTGTCTGCAAACTCCTTCAGTGGGAAGATCACTTTTGTTGTGACTCCGACCCCAAGCCCGTTTTATCGGAGGGAGAAGACTCTGAAAGTGAAGGAGAGGCGTTGGCAAGGCCTCCCTCTCCAGGACCCTCCTCTCTGGCAATGCCTCAGGTGTCTTCCGAAGGAGAAGAGATAGGCCAGGAGCCAGGCACTACCGAGCAGCCGCAGTTAGACAGCGATGGAGATAAGTCTTGGCTGGACCACACCCCACAGGGGATAAAAAGGGATGTGGTGGCCATTCAGGCTTTGTGACGGACAAAACTGAAAGCTAGCAAGTCATTCTGCATTTCTAGAACTTTGTTATATGCTCTGCTTGGATTGATTCTTGGACTGGACTTGACTATTCTTTGGCTTTTGTGGACTTACTTTGATGTTTTCGGAAGAGATAAACCTCCCTTTGTAAGTAAAAACTTTTGGCAAGCAGCCACTGGGTTGCTGCCAATTCTGTTATCAAAGGAAATTCTTGTCTGCTGGTTTATTTTAACTCTTGGTCGACTGCTGGTGTGCGAGTGTGAGACGGGGACAGAACATCTTTATTGATTAAGTTGGATGGATCACTGCATATTTGACACAAGAAGTATCTACAGTTGTATTGTTACAGTTGTTGACTGGAATAGTCTTTCTTTTTTTCCTTTTACAACCCTGTAATCCTTTGATTTGGGGTAGAGTCAGGGAGACTGAATGGAGCTGAGTGTTGATTGACAAGATGTCCTTCTTGATTCCTACCTGGAGTTCGCAGCAGATACTTTCTCTTTGTGCCCTGATAGATAAATACTGCTGAGGCTTGAACTCTCAACCTTCAAAAAGGGAGGCAAGCGTCTTTACCTCTAGGCACTGGGCCACTCTTAATTGGAATAGTCTCTTTGTCATGATGGAAGTGGTACTGAATTAAGGTAAACCAAACAGATTCTAGGTTTCATCTTTGAAAATAATGTTTTGTATTGTTGTAAAGGAAATAATTTATTCTTGCCTTATCAATTATTCATATTATGTACATTTCTTTGCAATTAAAGTACAACTGGTATTTGAGATAATATAATAATTTGAGATAATATAACCCCAAAATCTCTTTGTCTCTACTAAGAGCAACAATATAGCAATATGTTTTTTAAATGTTCCTCCATTCTATGTCTGGAATTGTTTGTTGATATCCTCTGTTGGACTTTGACAGGAGAAGGTGGCTTATGTTTCATTTGAATTGCATTCATACCACACTACACCACCAACTAAATAAGAAATGTGATTCTATACATAAAGGAAACATTCATATAGTGTTTAAGTATTTTACTACTGGTTTGATTCACATTAATATTGAAGAATTATTGTACATATGTATATGTTTGTGAGAGGGGAAATTGAAGTATAATTATAGTTGCATATACAGTATTGGAAGCAAGATATTGGAGAGCTGGAATGATTCATCTTACCCAGCTTTAAACACAATTAGCACATTCAAGAGTTAAGGACAGAGGAGTGGTCTATAAAGTTCTATTGCTGTTACAGGATATCCTGGTAAAGTTCAGCAGACTACATCTAGAAGCAAGTTATAGATATAATCTACCGATATTGATAATCAGAGGGGTGCAAAAATTTTGAACACACACATTTTCAGGTACAGAATGTTGTATTCCAATTACAGAATGTCATTGATCTTAAAATATGTTTTCTGACACTGTTCTTAATTTACTGAAAATTCCACATCAGAATGGGCTTCTCCTCTCCACATCTTGCAATCAGAGGAGTTGCTACAGAATTAAATGTTATAGCCCTAAGGAACCTGCAATAATGACAAATTCATTTGTCTTATATCTACTCTGTGAACACCATCTTCCTAAACATAATACATTAACTTAGAGTTAGACACATGCTGAAAACATTTTTAAGCACCCTGGATTTTTTCCAATCAATGTTATTTTATGCTATATAAACTATATTCACTGAAAGCTCTTCATTTTGTACACCATTTCAAGATGTTTTTATACAAAAGGTGGAATCTAAATAACGTTAAGTTGACAACATTTTACACTATATTTCAAAAGAGAAATCACATAATATTCTCTTGAGTGCAAAGGAAAATTAGATTTACAGAAATCACAATTCTTTTCCCTCATATTCAATAAGATGTTCCAAATAACTGTTGATTTACATCAGCTGTACATTTATTCCACTCCCTACCAGAATGGGGGAATGTGTCATACCATCCCTCTTAAGAGTTCCAGTCTTCTGAGTTTGTGATGGCAAGTGTTTGGATTTATCAGAGGATCAAAGATTGGCATTCATTAAATACCAAGCACAATTGTTCTGTTCATCTTCTGGACACTATTTGAAGAACAGCAATGAACCTATCTAATTTCATGATGTTCTTGCAGTTTTTTCCCTGAAACAATATGTCCTGTATTTATATACTACCGAGAAAACTAAAGGCAATAATAAAATAACAGATTTGCTCCAATAAAACCACATAGAAACATATCTTTATTTGTGAAAAAGCCAGATACCTTATGTTTTGTGCCAGTTATATAAATATAGTATGTATATATGAAGGTATGCATTCATTAACGATTAACACAATGAAGTAGCTTTTCCACCCATTACCTCACTGGTATGTCAAATTAGTACAGTGTAGTTATTGTTAAAACCTATGCATATGGGTTTTGACAATAATAGAAACTGCAACTTGACATCATCCTTTGGCATCCATCTTTTCTAGCAGAGTATTCAAGCAATTTGAATAGACTTTTTCACTTAGAAAAATGAATTTACTTCAGGGGCTTTTGACCTATTGTATCATTTTATTTTCTCTTTCCGTATGAATGACTCCAGTGAGCAATGCATTTAAAACTGGAAATTCATTTGTCCACGTACCCTGTCACAGCCCAAATTGCTCCCAGCTATCTCTATTTCAATCATGTCTTCTTTCATTTAATCATACTGGATTCATTACTGTACAGTTCTTTCTCTTTTTTCAGCCAACCTCTATGTTCACTCAATGCATGAAATAGTACTTAACTACAATGTGCTGCTTAAGTATTATCATAACCACTGCAAGATGAACTGTTCAAATGGTCAGGCTTTTAAGCTTCCATCATTGCTGGTAAGTCATTCCTTCTGGCTCTCACCACTTCATGCCAGATGTTCTGGGACTGATTTTGGTTATTCAGTGGGAAGAAGAATGTATACAACATAGCTCATAGACCAAGGTTTTTATTCAGTATATACCAAGGAGTGAGTTTCCTTAAAAAAGAACTCTAGTGCTTATTAGTTTAAATCAGATCCCAAATCCTATTATAAAAAGTTAGCATGACCCTATCTTTTTTTAGAATGTCTAATGTTATAAATAGGATAATTTTTTACTCCAAATTTACCATCATTAATTAAAATGGTCATGATCCAGTCATAACTAATTTTAATCTGACAGTACAATACATTTTTAGCATTTACAGAAGTTAGACTTAAACATGCTTTTGTTTTGGCAAAGAATATAATTCTTTGCCAAAAGAATTGGCAAAGTTGACATAGCCCCTGCATATTTTCACTTGTTAAGTAAGCCATTCTTAAACAGGTTTTGTTAAGTCCTCGGGGTTACGTCCTCACTCGGGCTGTCCTCCTCGGGAAGGTGTTGATTGGCTCAGCAGTTAGCAACAGAGGGAGCGGGAAGTTATCTGTTGTGGATTGGTTAGAATGTATCTGACAGCCGCTATTTAAGCGCCTGTCAGCAGGAGTTCTGTGTTCTTTTTACCAGAGAGTTCTCGTTATGTGAAGAGTTAATAAAGCCTTGTTTGAAGCAGCAGGCCTCCGAGTGCTGTGTTCGGATCTAACAACTGGCGACGAAGGTACGGGTGATCGTGCCGCACTATGGCTTTCGCTCTTCCACCATTCTCGCCCTTCGAGCCAGGGACTGAATCCTGGGACGAGTATCTAGAGCGTTTTGAATGTTTTCTCCAGGCAAACGATCTGGCTGATTTGCCTAGCTCTAGAAAGCAGGGCTACTTTCTGAGCTCTTGTGGCCGCGAGATCTTTGTGACCGCCCATGCCGCACCACAGCCGGTGTACTCTGTGCCATGGGAGACCTTGCTCCTGAAGCTTAAGAACCATTATTCCCCCACGCCGTCTAAGATCGCCCGCCGCCATGCATTCCATCAAAGGTCCCAGAGAGCTGGCGAGTCCATAAGTGGGCTACAGGGTGTTGTGCCCTATTTCGATGACGTCCTGATCGCCGCTGCGGATCAGGCGTCGCTCATCTCCAAGGTTAGGGCCGTCCTCTCCCGTTTTAGGGACGCCGGGCTGAAACTCAAGCCCGAGAAATGCCATTTTGGGATGTCACAGGTAGAGTTTTTAGGTTTTCTCGTGGACACAGCCGGAATTCGGCCAGCGCCTTCCAAGGTAGCTGCCATCAAGGAAGCTCCAGCACCCAGGTCCAAGGCCGAACTGCAGCCTTCCTAGGCCTCCTTAATTTTTATGCGGTATTCCTCCCGCACAAGGCTTCCCTCGCGGAGCCTCTTCACCGGCTTTTAGAAAAGAGGACACCCTGGGCATGGACCAAGGAGGCAGCAGCCTCCTTTCAGGCAGTCAAGGACGTGCTCTCTTCGGACGCCGTCCTTGTGCAGTATGACGCCGACTTGCCCTTGTCACTGACCTGTGACGCCTCCCCATACGGGGTGGGCACCGTATTGAGTCACCTTCTGCCAAACGGGGTGGAAGCCCCAATCACTTATTACTCCCGCACACTCTCTGCGGCGGAGAGAAATTACAGTCAAATCGATCGGGAGGCCTTGGCGGCGGTAGCTGGAATCAAAAGATTCCATGATTACGTCTATGGCCACCAATTTTTCCTCATCACTGACCATAAACCCTTATTGGGCTTGCTGGCATCAGATCGCCAAACGCCCCCCATATTGTCTCCGCGAATGTCGCGGTGGTTGGAATTTTTGGCCGCCTATACTTACCAACTGCAGTACAAACCGGGGAAGGATATTGGACACGCAGATGCCCTTAGCCGTTGTCCCCTCCCGTTACCTGTCATAGATCCATCCCCCTCTTCCTCAATATTCTTGGTGGGGGAATTAGCTCCGTTAGTGACTGCGGAAGACGTTAGATCCCAATCTTTGGCTGACCCTGTCCTGGACTGGGTGTGCCGCGGTTGGCCACATTCGCCCTCTGATCCCGTTTTTATACTGTTTTTCCGCAGACAACACGAGTTGTCTGTGCAGGTGGGCTGCCTCCTTTGGGGGCATTGGGTTGTGGTCCCTTCTGCCTTAAGAGTAGGAGTGCTGACGTGCCTTCACGACGCTCATCCTGGGGTGGTTCGGATGAAAGCATTGGGCTGGGCCTACGTCTGGTGGCCAGGCCTTGATAAGGATATAGAGGACTGGGTCGCTAGGTGCTCCACATGCCAGCAGTCTAGACCGGCCCCGCCCTCTGCCCCAGTCTTGGAGTGGGAGACCCCCAGAGCCCCGTGGGTGAGGGTCCACCTGGATCTTGCCGGCCCATTCTTGGGTTGTACGTTCCTCATACTGGTGGACGCTTATTCCAAGTGGGTGGAGCTAGCGCTCATGTCTAGCACCACCACAGAGGCTGTGACTAGGATTTTGGAGAGGCTCTTCGCACCCATAGGCTGCCAGACATAGTGGTCACCGACAATGGTTCGCAGTTCACGGCCACACCCTTCCAACTATTCCTGGCCAGATTGGGGATCCGTCATGCACGCACAGCTCCCGCCCATCCTGTGGCGAATGGGTTGGCGGAACGGGCTGTGAGGTCGGCGAAAGAGGCCTTACGCCATTTGGGTGGGTCCGATTGGCACACTAGAATATATCAGTACCTCCTGGCCCAACACTCCACGCCGACTCATACCACCAAACATAGTCCCGCTGAACTCCTCATGGGCCAGCGGCTCAGGATCACTCTGGATCGACTGCACCCTGGGTATGCAGTATCGGGGCAGAAAGGTTCCCTATTCCCGCTAGGTCTTTTGTTGTGGGTGAACTAGTTTATGCCTTAAACGTTAATCAAGGGGAGAAATGGTTCCCGGGGTGGATTTTGCAACTAACGGGCCCCTACTCCTATAGGGTCCAACTCACTGATGGGTGAGTGTGGAAACGCCACATTAATCAACTAAGGTGGCGCGTTTGTGAGGATGGGGCTAGCCTGCAACGGTGTCCTATAACATCCAGTCCTCCGTCTTCGGCCGAGCCGGATCCCATCATGTTCCCGTACACACCTGTTCCGCCTGCTGTCTTGCCTCTGGTTCCTGAGGGGCTTGCCGTTTCCGCCGGCCCTGGTACTGACAGCTCGAGTGCCACGACTCTTCCCGAGACCGAGACTCCGGCTCCGCCCACCACCACAGCCAATCCCGAGCTAAGAAGATCGGGGCGTTGCCGCCGCCGTCCGGCATACTTACCTGACTATGCCTGCATGGTCCAGGTGGGAAGGGGTGTTAAGTCCTCAGGGTTACGTCCTCACTCGGGCTGTCCTCCTCGGGAAGGTGTTGATTGGCTCAGCAGTTAGCAACAGAGGGAGCGGGAAGTTATCTGTTGTGGATTGGTTAGAATGTATCTGACAGCCGCTATTTAAGCGCCTGTCAGCAGGAGTTCTGTGTTCTTTTTACCAGAGAGTTCTCGTTATGTGAAGAGTTAATAAAGCCTTGTTTGAAGCAGCAGGCCTCTGAGTGCTGTGTTCGGATCTAACAGGTTTGATTATTGGCTTTGGTATTATTCTTTCTATAGTTTCTCATATCACTGTCTCTCTGACTCCTATAGCCATGATGAGGCAAGTTACTGGTAACAGCTGTCAACTTTGTCTGGACTGAAAGAGTTGCATGGAATTGGCCCAAGTATTTGTATATGCCAGAGTGCGCACAGTGTGACTAGTTTGAGACAACCCAGGAGAAAAGTACAGTAAACAGAGATTTGTCTTTCAAATAGTGGTTTATCTATTTTTACTTTTACTTTACTTTTATTTGATTTATATACCGCCCTACTCCCGAAGGACTCAAGGCGGTGAACAGCCAACAATAAAATACATACATACAAAATTTAAAAAGCAGAGATAAAATCGAATTAAATAGTTTGGCCCAGACAGATTTAAAACCCCAATCAATTTAAAACAAATTTAAACTTTGAATATTAAAAATACTAAAAGATATTTAAAAATATTAAAAATGTTTAAAAAGAGGGAGAAAGTTAGGCCAGGCCCGCCTGGTGAAATAAAAAAGTCTTTAGAGCGCGGTGGAAGGTACACACATCCGGGATCCTCCGTATCTCCGGGGGGAGCTCGTTCCAGATAGTAGGTCTATCTACAAGGAATATATATATACTCTGTGTGTGTGTGTGTGTGTGTGTGTACTAGGCAAAGTCAGGCAATCAATCATCAACTATAGCATTGAAGCACACACAGAGGGAGGGACGCCCTCACAGGGCCTCTCTTATATATACAGCCTCTTAAAGTCATATCAGCTCCAAAACCTTACTGATTCATTCCCTGCCTTATTTCATTGTAGCAGCTGGTCAGCTCTTAAAGTATTTCCCTGATAGGATAGAAAAGCATTTGTAAATATCAGGGTTGCAGAATAGGATAGCCTAAGAAATCATCATCATCTTCATTTAAAAGAAGGTAATGGCAAAACTGCAAAGTTGCTTGTTTCTGCAACAAGATTACAATTTATTGTTTTGATCTTTGATTCTTTCTGTCTCAGCGATGGGTTGGGCTATAGTATGAAAAAAAATCTATGCACAGTTATGAACAGGTGACAGTGTAGCATCTGTATCTGGAGTACATGCTTATTATAATGTAAGGGCAACTTATATATGCCAAACTACATAATAATTAAATCTCTGAAGAAAATGTGCATGCCTATAGCTGTTAAATGCAAAGTTTTGATTAATACAGAAATGGTTTATGTATGTGCAGCTTTTTCATATTCTAAATTATTATTATGAATTGGTGCAGTGGTGGCACAGTGGTTAGAATGCAGTATTGCAGGCTAATTCTGCTGACTGCCAACTGCCAGCAGTTCAAGTCTCACTGGCTCAAGGTTGATTGAGCTTTCCTTCCTTCCGAAGTCAGTAAAATGAGATGGGGGCAATATGCTGACTCTGAAAACCCCTTAGAGGTAAAGTACTGTGAATCGGTATATAAATCTAAGTGCTACTGCTAAAAGTATTGATACTGGAAGAAAGGCCAAATAGCAGTACCTTAATCCCTTTTTTCAGTATCCTGAATGTGATGATTGTGATAAAGTTACAGCAACAGGTTTTCTGGAGAACTGCACTTTATTTCCAGATGATCTTAGGATTCCTATATTCAAGAACTGTCTGTTTTAATAACAGCAACTATTGTGGATAGAAAAAACGGATAAAAAACAAACTGAACTAGGCAGATACATCCAAAGACAAAGCAAATGCTTCCTAAATTAATCTTCTAGTTATGGATTGGAAATAACGTGGTGTATAATGCCCAAAACTGATGTGTCTCTCCCAGACACTTTTATTTATTTTATTTTATTATTTTATTATATTTATTTTTATTTAATTTATTTTATTTCATTATTTTGTTTCATTTTATTATTTTTTTGTAAATACTGTAATTTAAGCAGCAAATGTACCTAATACCTCTTCCTTCTATTTTCCCCACAATAACAACCCTGTGATACGGGTTGGGCTGAGAGAGAGTGAGTGGTCCAAGGTTAACCAGCTGGCTTTCATGCCTAAAGTGGGATTAGCTCTCCCGGTGTCTCCGTTTCTAGTCTGATGCCATATAAGACACACACCAAGATTAGAAGAAAGAGAAAGAAGTTGTATAATTTTATTGACAACTTTATGCTGAGTAAACTGCATTAGGTCTTACTTTTTTTATATCAAATTATCCTGTATAGGTGTAATTACTTAATTTAGAAATTGCTTCTGTATTTAGCAGTACACTCTGTACTTAAAGACTGTTCGTCTTTAACAGAAGAGCAGCATCTATGGTCAAATCTTCCAGGAGCTGTTTTACTTGAGAGCCAGCCATAATTGAAAAATACACTGATGCTTGTCCAGCAAGTCTTCACAACCTGAGCCAATTTCCCCCCAGTATTTTCTTTCTGGCTGTTGGTACAGAGAGGAAGAAAGCCATACACTTGCAAAATGTGGCATCTGCCAGCAGCTTGCCAGGCATGCTGTGAAAGATCCATAGCTGGGAATAGGAAGAAATCTGGGAGTTGTTGCCTTCCTTTCCTGTACTTGATTTAAAGTCTAGTGGTGAGCCAGGCTTCTCACTCGGAAGGGAATAATAATAAGAACATCCATTCTATGTCTTAAAGAATGGCGGTCATTTACATTTACAACTAAGTGGGATTTTATATTTGCACTAAGCACTATTCCAGCACAGCATTTGCGTGCATTTAATTCTAACTCACAACAAGGAAACACATATCTCACAAAACATAGACAGAACACTCTTTTTAATAATTTCCCAGGCTTCCTTACCATGCTGTACACCCGTCTTCTGCAGAAAGAATTGCCTATTATATCTCATTTAAGAAATAAAGAAACATCAGTTCATCCAGATATCCCATGAAGATGAAATACCTAGAGATCCAGCGATCTCGCTGTTGACAATTGAGCAAAAGATGAAACAAATAACTCCTAAACCTGTGTTTGATTTGTGTTTCATTTCTATATTCCCTGAATAAGCCCATCTGAAGTGCTGCAAGATTTCTTTCCCTTAAAGACACACCTGCAAAATATGCATGCACATGATCCATAAAATCGTTAGCAGGGATAGTGAATCCTTCCTTGGTTGTTCTAGATCTCTCTCCCATCAATTTGATAGATGCTTAGGTGCTTGAAACTATCTATCTGATATTTTGCAGGTTTCTTTTCTAATGAGAATTCTGTGATATAAGTTAAAGAGATACATATTGCTCCTCAAAAGCCTGGAGAGGGGATTGAAAAGATTGGCTTGTTTATAAAAAATGAAAAGGAAACTTCATCTAACTGAAATCACAGTTTTTAAAAATCCATTAGTTTAACAACATGCTGCAAAACACCATTCTGGAATTAAGAATTAAACTTTTCCCCGAATATAATGTATTTTTTCACTTTTCTTATTATTGCTATCCATACCAGCCAAACATCAGACCTAATATTTTACAGAGAAACAGCTTTATTCACATACTTTTGCTATGATTCTTATTTATTTATTTGTCAAGAACGTATTAGGTAATATATGTAAGTATAAGCATGAATTGAATACATAAAATGAATACAATTAAAGGGAACATTAAGACAGGGACGGTAGGCACACTGGTCCTCTTATGCATGTCCCTTACAGACCTTTTAGGAATGGGGTGAGGTCAACAGTAGAGTGTCTAAGGTTAAAGTTTGGGGGTTTGGGGAATAAACCACAGAGTCAGGTAGTACATTCCAGGCATTGACCACTCTGTTGGTGAAGTCATATTTTCTGCAATCGAGTTTGAAGCGGTTCACTTTAAGTTTGTATCTATTGTGTGCTCGTGTATTGTTATGATTGAAGCTGAAGTAATCATTGACAGGTAGTACTTTGTAGCAGATAATTTTATGAGTTACGCTTAGGTCATACTGAAGGCGGCATAGTTCTAAATTTTCTAAGTTCAGAATTTCAAGCCTGGTAGCATAAGATATTTTGTTATGAACAGAGGAGTGGAGAACTCTTCTTGTGACATATTTCTGGACACGTTCAATTGTATTAATATCCAATATGCAGTGCGGATTCCAGACTGATGAGCTATATTTGAGAATTGGTCTAGCAAATGTTTTATATGCTCTGCTTAGTAGTGTGATATATCTGGAGAAGAAGCTACGCAACAGTAGGTTTACAACTCTTAAAGCCTTTTTGGCGATGTTGTTACAGTGGGTTTTGGCACTTAGATCATTAGATATGAGTACTCCAAGGTCCTTGACAGAGTGAGGGACATCTACAAGGTCATGATCGCTCAGCTTGTATTTTGTGTTCTGGTTCTTTTTGCCAATGTGCAAGACAGAGCATTTGTTGGTTGAGATTTGGGGTTGCCAATTGTTTGACCATTCTGACACAAAGAATATTCATATACACAAAAATACACATAAGTACATATAGATATATTCTAGTATACAGTTTTTAAAAGATGACACACTTATGAAAATCAGTAAAAATATTTCAGAGTTCTTTTTTCAAGTTTGTCTACAGTCTACTGAAACATCTAATGATGAAAATGCTGAACTCAGCATTATAATCTGTACCTTAATTCATGAGGAAGAAAAAAACCGAATAGTTCCAATTTATTACACTATATTCTATTTTGTCAGTCTGACAACGTGAACAAATTTTTACAAGTTCATATATATTTAAAGACAAATAAGTTATCTGTGTTGTTAAATTTGTTTATCACATCTAAGAGATAAGTGAAACAATAATAGTCTTTTAGGATTAAGTTACTTATTCATTTTTTTTCTCCCCTAAGGAAAAATGTATTAGTAAACTAGATTATTGGATTGTAATATTTATTTCATAAACTCATAAAATTAGAAACAATAAAATGGTCAAATAATCAAATGTGCTGCTGAATGAAAGATTCGCTAGGAGATCATTGATCATCCAACCATTTCTAGAATAGCTCTCTAAAGAAGAATGCCATGTTGTATGACAGGCTTCTCCCTTAGCTAGCAGTTCATCATTCCTGCAGGTTCCTAGCTTGAACTTCCTTTATTGCGGCTTTGAAGAAATGGGTTCCAGTCTTTCTCTCTGAAGCAACAGGGAATAAAGTCTGCTCCTCTTCAATGTGATAATCCTTTATAATCTCATACTTATTTCCTACTCTTCCGATATTGGGGTGACATTATGCTTTCTCTTCTGTGACTTCATTCCATGCTCATCACACAGGATCTAAAAACTTTCCTTTTATTTTTCTTTATTTGACTTTCCTTTTATTTCCAAGCATACATTTCTAGCAAAGGACCTAATTTTGGTTAGTTTGCTATATTATGCCAGCTTCAACTCATTCTAAAATTTAATTTTTCTGATAAAAGTCCCTAAATTTTCTGGCGGCTACCTTGTAATCTTCCTTAATTTATGTTTTTCTCTTTCCATTTCATATATCCATTTTTCATTTCAGCAGAATAGATATCCCTGGATGTACCTATCAATGGCTCATTAGATTTTCACATTTTTCTTTTGTGGGTTTGTTTGAAATTGCACCTTCAGTGTCTCATTTTGTAGAATGTGTCATCTTTAGTGGATAATTTTCTCTTTCAGTATACTGTATCATGCCTGTATCATTCATCATGGATTTGACTTATATTTCCACAGAATTTGTCAGTATTTTTTCTTCTGGAGGTCTGATTCTTCCCAACTCCTTATTTAGATGTCACACATCCAAGAATATCATGATTGCTTTCCTCCAATGTACCAGTCACCTTCATTTTTTCAACCAATTTCTTTCTATTGGTGAAGATTTTCACCAACCAGGGCAGCAGACTTATCTGTTGTCTGTTGTCTGTGAGAAAGAACAAGAATTTGCTGAATTTCTGACTTTTGGCAGGGGTAGATTACCAGCAGATGTCAACATGATTGAAATAACCCTTTTTCAGTATTGGGCACTTTTCAAAAGACTGATCATCTGACAAAGAAATTCTTCATCCGTGCTTTTTTTGCCAGGGCAGGTGATCTATAATAAACTCACACAACAGTCCCACTTTGGTGTCCCCTCTTTTTATTATTAGCTAAATACTTTCAATATGATTTCCCTTCTCTGGTTTTTGAATTATTTTGCCAGGATATTTTTTCTTTACATACAGTGCAACCATCTTTCTGTTGGGTCTGTTTCTTTTGTATATATTACAGCTTTCCAGCCATATGTGCCAATCTGACTAACTTCAGTTTTGCCTATCACATTATACTTGATTTCCTAATATTTTTTGTTTGCTTGCTCTAGTCATGACCTCTCAGAAGTTGCTTCCCTATTTGCATACTGCAAAAGCTGCTAAGAACTCTTGTAGGTTTATGATGCTAATTAAAAATTAAAACATTCAGAGTAGATAAATATGAACAAATCCAATTAAAACACCCACAATGAACTTAATAACCAATAAAAATCAGTACCATAATCAAATAATAATATCCTCATAGAATTATGTCTATTTAAACTAAGACATTACAAATTAAAGATAGTAAAGAAGGAAACCTCACATTAATGTTCTCTGAAAAGCTACATTTTAATTAACTTACAACATGTAGGAAAACTGTTCCATAAGGAACACTATAAAGAAAACATGGTGCAACTAGAAGCTATTTCCAGGATGAATACAGTAAATGGGCCAATTATAATTGGACAAATCAGTTTTTCAGATATATTAGGCACTGGACCATATATGGCTTTATAGGGCAAAATCAACTCTTTGAATTGCATTTGGAAACTGATTGATTTTGTTCGGTTCATAGCACTGAAGATACATGCACCTGGCATAAAACCTGTTAGTGAATGGATTAGCACATTTTTTTTTTATCAATTTGACTTTTGAGGGTTTTTTCAAAGGCAGAACCAATACAGTGCATTGTGATAATCAGACCGGAAATAATGAAAGCATGAAAAACTGTGAGATTTTTGTGCCTCAGGTAGTGCCACAACTGGTGCTTCAGTTAAAGCTAAAGGAAAACATTTAGGCCTTCAGATGCCCATCTATCAGTAGCTGCCCATCTATCAGTCAGAAATCCAGGAGGACTTCCATCATTCCTTCAGATCTTCAAAGACTTTCTATCAACATCAGGTTTCAGATGCTTTAGCTATCACCAGTTTTCTTAACTATTTATTCTATATCTCTCCATCCAAATAACATCTCAGCCTCTATCATGTAATACAGTGCATCCCAATTTCTCACAAGTCAAATGCAATTACTCTACCAGTCTCTCTCTTAAATAAAAAGTACTGCCAAGCATGAGTGATACCATTATTTCAGGTCATTCTGTCCTATCCACTTCATTAATCAAAGCTAAGAGACTGGAAAGGGTGTCCAATCTGCAGATCCGTACAACAATACATAGATGATTTGCCACTACCATATTTCAGATTTTGCTTTGTTTTGTTCTGAATTTCCCAATCTGATTGATAACTCTGGAGATTGCTATGGTCTTCCATCCAAGTGGATGGAAGAAACCTGATGATCACGATTGACTTGCTAAGATTTAGAATGGTTCAGGACAGTGGTGGGTTCTAAATTTTTTTTACTACTGGTTCTGTAGGCATGGCTTATTTTGTGGGTGTGGCTTGGTGGGGGGTAATGTGACTGGGTGGGCATGGCCAACTTTTTTTTTTTTTTACTTTTAAAAGCATTTTTTCTACAACCTTAGGAGGTTGCAGAAAAAATGCTTTTAAAAGCCTCTGGCGATCCCAGCTGAGTTGCCTGATCGTCAGTGGCTTTTAAAAGCATTTTTTTCTGCAACCTCTTTGGCTGAAGAGGTTGCAGAAAAAAATGCTTTTAAAAGCGTCCGGCGATCCCAGCTGAGTTGCCTGATCGTCAGTGGCTTTTAAAAGCATTTTTTTCTGCAACCTCTTTGGCTGAAGAGGTTGCAGAAAAAAATGCTTTTAAAAGCCTCCGGCGATCCCAGCTGATTTGCCTGATCATCAGAGGCTTTTAAAAGCATTTTTTTCTGCAACCTCTTTGGCCAAAGAGGTTGTAGGAAAAGAAATGCCTTTGAAAGCCTCTGATGATCCCAACTGAGTTGCCTGATCATCAGAGGCTGAGCCGCATGATCATCAGAGGCTTTTTTTTTTAAATTTTAAAAGCATTTTTTTGGCCGAAGAGGTTGTAGAAAAAATGCTTTTAAAAGTAAAAAAAAAAGCCTCTGATGAGGTGGGCGGGGTAAGCGAGCGGTGACTGGGCTGGGGACCAGTTCGTGGGCGTGGCCAGCCAATGTTATTACCGGTTCTCCGAACTACTACAAATATTTAATACCAGTTCTTGCAAACCGGTGCGAACCGGGAGCAACCCACCACTGGTTCAGGATGAGCCATAGTTGGCTGAATGCAACAATTTAGCTGTGTTAACTGACATGGTTCATACATTTTAGAACAACTTGACCTGTTAAGTATAATTAAATATAGCACATCTTCACAAAGTTCTCATGATATCTTTCAAGGATGATGCAATTACAATGTTTTAATTACTAAAAGAAACGGTAATAAAGATTGGTTCTTCACTGAATTCTGGCCCTGTATATTGGGGGAGTGTGACAGAACACAGTAGGATAGTAGAAGGGAATGCATTTCAGAAGAATAAGACATAGCTCAGTCCAGATATTTTCTGTGGGTAAAAAAAAGGGTGAAGAGACAGCACCTCCCTAATAGTTCTCAGAGTTTATGCTTGATATAAATAGTAAAGTGCTTCAGTTTGGCAAGATTCTGTCTATAGGTATGAACAATAATGAACTCTGCTTGGAAGAATAAAGTGTCTTTCTTGGTTCTTGAGCACTACCGTTTAGTGTACTTATTTTGGGGGTTATTCTCTTAATTTGTTTTTAATGGATATGGCGATTATTTTATTGTTAGCCATCCAGAGTTATATGTTCATTGGATAGCTATGATAATCTATATAATAAATACTTAATATCTGTTTTTATTTCATTGGGGACAATTATCTTCTTGCACTGTTTTCTTGGCAATAATGATTAAACCTTCACATATATAGAAAATATTCAAAACCACTCCTTCCTGATAAATGCTTTTTGAAAACATGGATTCCACATATTTTGGAACTTATGTCTCTTTCTATTCATATTATTAGGACATACAAGTTGATCTATATCTAGTTCATATCATTTTCAGATGTATTTAATTATGACTCCACTCCATTCTATCCAATTTTCACATCAGTATGTCATTTTAAAAATATATAGCATGAACATTTGCATTGTTTCAAATGTATTTTTCTTAATTTACACTCCCCCCCCATATAATTTTAAAGTTATTTTTTATATACTGTTCCCCCCCCACCTCTTCTTTTCCCAAAAACTGCACTGCAGAATTTGGAGAAGGTCAAAATTGTTTTAGGTACCTATTACTACTGGAAAAGCAGTATTACTTCTTTACTTATAAACATAAACCAAAAGAAAACTTTTCATTACCTTCTTCTGTTAATCTCAGTAGCTAGTGAAGTTTTTCCTGTGCTGCCAAGAGAAAGAATAACCTTTTCAAATATTACAGTTCTAAATCAGTATTCCTTTAAAAGGTCATGAATGGACCTTATCTTCTCCATCACTTTCCAAAACTCATATATGGTCCATCAAAATCAGTATTAGCCAAAGTTCACTAGAAGAGCTTCCAATAAATAAATTATATTTTGAATCTTTTTTAAAAAATTCAGATACAGATAATTAATGATTATTTTATAATTTTTATTGAAAATTTTAATATCAGTAGTAAAGGACAATGCAAACTAAATTTAGAAGGAAAAAAAACAGACAATAGAAAATGCAAGGAAAAAAAGAAAGATGAAAAGAACAAAAGAAATATTTAAAGAATCTTCATCACAACTGCAAATAAATTTAGTAATTCTTTATCTCCTGTAAAGTTACACGTGTGTTTTTCTTCTTCCAATAATCCATCCCTTATTATAAACCCATAAATCATTAACATTTCAGGCCTGATATCAGAAATAATTCATAAAGTGTTCCCAGAGTATTATAGGAAAATGTCTTGTTTTAGTCTTGGTCAGACCAACCAACTATGAAATCGTTTTGCTTCTAACAGTTTGGTTTTTAATTCGTTCAGATATTGTTATAGAATTTAATCTCTCTTCAAATTTTCTTTTTGCCCATTTTAAAGGTCTCTTTGAAGGTTAGGAAACCTTTTTGGTAAGTTCAGAAAGGAGTCATTATCCAGCTTGCTGTCTTGACTTATCATTTGAATTTCCACTTTACTCTTATCTCACTTTTTAAATTTTTTACAGTATTTCAACAATTTATATTCTAAAAATTTCTGCAGCAGGTGAGTTTGTTTCAACACCTTATCCTGTAGATCTTTCAAGGTATTCTCTCCCCTATCTGTTATTTTTTCATTAAAAGTTTTGAAAATGTTGTATGTATAGAAGCAGATGTCATTGCTGACATAGTAACTACCTATTAACTGATCCCATTCTTCCATCAGCTCCTGAAGTACTTCACGTACCATTTTCTTTTCTTTTGTTCCAATCCCAAGCAAAAACAAAATGGAAGACTTTCTTTCTCTCTCTCTCTTTTTGCTTTTTGCTTTTCTGCATGGAATCTTTTAGTCTCCTCTAATGTCCAAGTTCTGAAGTAATAAGTCTAAAATTTCTGTTATGGTTTAAGATAGACTAAGCAATTTAGTTCCCATTAAATGCTGTTTATTTATATAATTATTTCAAATTATAAGTATAGCAAAAGGTCCAAATTTTTCAGGTCCCTAATTCATTTATAATTTTCTTAAGTTAAAATCTTATTTAGCATTTTTGTCATTTAATTTTTCTTTTATTCTGGAGTGAAGTTAAACTCATCAGGTGTTCTTTGCAATCTTTTGAAGTTCTTTATTAGCATAGTTAAATAGTTAATTAACAAAAGTGATTAGAAAGTGAGCTTAAGGAACCTTGGATCCTGTGGCTTCCTTGTGGTTGAAAGCTTGATGACTTTCCTTAATCTCCTAGCTCTCAAACCAACGCGAAACCACTATCTTGATGTCTCTTTGTAAGAAGCAACTGTCCAAAGCACAAGTGTACAATCTTTCTTCTTCTTGTTTACCAGAGAGGTATAACGGGAGTTATCTACTTGCTGGTCCTTCAATTGTGGCTGCAAATTTGGAGATATTTTACCTGCCATTATCCACCTACTTATTAATTTTTTTTAATGATTTAAGAATATCCAACCCTATGCCGTGACGGACTTTATAGACATTATGGACCAACTGCAGTGTCAATTGTTCTTCATGTCCCATGCAGTTCAATTCAGAACATATCCAGGTACTATCAGACTGCAGTCCTATAATCTCTGACTATTAGCTATACTGGCTGTGGTTTTTCAAATTGGAGATCAAATAATCTGAAGAAAAATATTTTTCCATCTTTTGGAGCTCTCCTAAGGAAAAAATAAAGGCTCCTCTTCTAGCTGGTAATCATATTTTGTACCCACTATCTGAAAATAAAGCTAATATTTCATTCAGCAGAGTATATAAAATGTGCCTTGAGCAAGATTTCAGGGCTGGAATAACATTCTTTCCAAGGTTTGTTTTCTTGAGTGATTGAAAGAGTTTCTAATTACAATGCAATCAGAATGAACCTATTAGATGATCCAACTACCAATTAAGATGATGAGTAGAAGATATGTAACAGCTGAAGAAACACTTGTGAAGTGCAATCTTATACATACTTAGTTGGAGTAAGTACACTGTGTTTTAGTCTTATTTCTAGGTAACTGAGCCCAGAATTATGATATTAGGACTTGAATAATCAAATAGAATGCCTGATCCATTATATAGTTGCCTGTGAACTGAGATTTAATAGAATAATGTTCTTAAGGGAGCCACATCTGCCAGTGATTCATTATGTAATGATTCAAGAGGAAAAAGGAAAAAATGGCTATGGAATTGAAAATTATGAATAGTTGTTCTTAAATGTTGTTCCTCTATTGGTAAAATTGATTATTGTAGGAATCTGGCAACAGTTTCAAATGTAATTGTCCATCAGGCCTTTCTTTTAACTGGTACTACTGCACATTTCTATCAGACTGATAATCCTATCCTATGTTCATAATTTATTATTTTAGCAATTTTTAATTGCACCTGTTTTAGGGTTTTTTTCCCAATAGCTTGTCCACACACATTGAGAATATTAAAAAATAGAAATTTCATAAATAGATATATTCATTACAAGTTCCTGAATTAGGTTTTTGGCCAAACAGATGCCAGTCTTTCAAAAGCTAGCCATCCAAATCTCCTAATTGCAAATATAAAAATATAATAATAGAATTTTGCAGATAATATATTTTATGGCACTGAATACTTTTTAGCTATTTTTCAGAAGTGTTTTCCCCTTATCTTAGATAATTCCAAGCTGTATTCCTTATTTACTCTTTATATCTCTTCACAGAATATGTTCCATATCAAATGCCTTCACTGATCAATATTTTACTTTTTCTTGTCAATTGCACTTTCTAAAAATGTTTTCTTCTAATGAGATGGACAAATAGACTATTTCATGTAAAATGTTCTCCATTTAGATCTGCAGTGTGAACTGTGGGTTTCCTTCATGGCCGATCCTTTATGAATATGTTTGTCTGGTTTTTGTTTTTTTATTTGGAATATGAAGTCATTTAACTCTGAACCTAACTTTGGAGACACAGTAGTCTTCCATATTATTAAACATTATAGTCAGGAATTATGCATGCTTTATTCTTCTCAATTTTTATGATTGCAAACGTTTAAGAAGTATGTTGTGCTTCATCTTAGAAATATGAGTCCTCTGGGCAGTCACACTTACCATCTTTTACTAATTTTAACCAATCTTATCCAAATCAGTGATATACTACTGCATTTAGGTGTTTTATTTGCAGAATATTGCAATGAATTGGCTTGTTTGGAGTGGGGGATTTAGAATAAAACCGGATGAAATTATAATACTTCATATAAGCCATGTAAGCTAAAATTGAATATTTTCATTTACTTTCTTTTGTTCATAGTAAACTCCAGCCAGGCAAATGCACTCTAAGGAAATACATTCATTTTGCATTTATCCATTATATAAATATAACTTACAAAATCCTTCCTGATCTTTCTAAAATTAATTACACCTGCTCTTAGTCTGCAATTCAAGACTCATACAACTCTGAAAGATAAAATCAGGAGGAACTGTGAGAAAAAAATACAAACACAATATAAACACACTGGCGCCAAAATGTAAACTTTGTATGTCACATTATAAAGACTCAGATTGAAACATAAAAGTAAACAGTAGAGACTGATCGTATACTGCTGTCAGAAATGAATTAGAAAATGTTTCAAATAACATTAACCATAGTTTTTACTCCTTATCTTTCATCTAGTTTCAATTCTATCCCCAAGCCTTCACCTAGGACTAGTATAATATCAATAGATAAATTTATCTAGATCACGAGTGTCTTAGAACCAGCTGAAACGTGAAACATTGGTCAGTAATAAAACTGAGTTAGGCTATTTTCAGATTCTGAAAACTGCTTTCAGCTTGAGCAAAATCTTAAAACATTTGGAAGGGGAATATCATTTAGCAAGGTCTTACCGGTTATAAAGTTTTTCTACTCCTTTCTCTCATGAAACAAAGGTGGTTGCTACTTAAAATGATGGTAAGTAAAATGTAATATATAAATATAAGAAGCTTTATACTTTCTACCTCACTTCACTAGTATTTCCTTCCCTCAGCTGAAAATGTGTATACTCTATAGCAGTGATGGCTAACCTTTTTGCCATTGTGTGCCAAAAGCGGGGGAGCACGGGGGATCGCGCATGTACATGCCAACGCCCATAATTCTATGCGCCCCACGCATGCAT
The DNA here is from genome assembly GCA_022577455.1 of Arizona elegans. NCBI lineage: Eukaryota > Metazoa > Chordata > Lepidosauria > Squamata > Colubridae > Arizona > Arizona elegans. The sequence continues at coordinate 31,938,420 of JAKOOJ010000009.1, read as the reverse complement.
GTGTGAACCCCCCATGCTTCCCCCGCTTTTGGCATATGATAGCATGGTGGGCCCGGTAGGCCTGTTTTTTGCTTTCCCCAGGCTCCAAAGCATCTGGAGGCCAGAAACAGCCCGTTTGCTGACTTCTAGTCCCATCCGGGGGGGGGGAGAAGGCCATTTTCACCCTCCCAGGCTCCTAGAAAGGCTCTGGAGCCTGGGAAGAGTGAAAACCAGGTCTTCCCCACCCACCCCAGGCCCCGGAGGCAGGAAACAGCTTGTTTTCCTACTTCCAGTGGGCCAGAAGTCCCGAAAATCAGCTGGCCAGCACGCACATGCGTGCCGGAGCTGAGCTCATGTGCCCACTGATATGGTTCTGCGTGCCACCTGAGGCACGTGTGCCATAGGTTCACCATCACAGCTCTATAGTACAGTATCAAAAAAATAAGCTACTGTCTCATACTCTTTGCACAGAATATTCTCAACTACTCGTGCTTCTCTCTCTCTCTCTCTCTCTCTCTCTCTCTCTCTCTCTCTCTCTCTCTCATTCTCTCTCTTTGTTCTCCCTCTCTCCTTCTTTTTGAAAAATGGTCAGAAACAAAGTATTGGACTATAGATACTCATCATGTTTATTGTACCAGTAAGTTTATGAGAAAATTCAATTCCTAAGAATGGAATTTCTCATAATTGGGTGGTTGGTTTGAACTTGAAACTTTTGCACTCAAACTATCACTAAGAAAGACAGTTATTTCAGTATTATGTCCTCATCTGGAAGTTGTATAAACTGTACAATTCAAAAATTTGGATACTATCATCAAAGGCATATATGTAAAAGTCAAATATTGCTCAAATTGCATTGAAATGGCCACGAAGAATTGTGTTTCATTCAAATCCTATTTTTCAAATAACATGTCAAATTGTGAGTTTAATACAAGAACACATAATATTTAGGTTTTTGTTCTTCAAATTTAAATTAGCACATGTCATCTCTTGAGTTAAATGAAAGTTATGAATTGGATTATGCACATAAATATCTTGAAGCATTTTTCTGTAATTTTCAAAGTGCAAATAACGTTAAGTATAATTATTGCATTAAAAAAAATAGCAAGTTAATTGAATAGAACTCCCCCCCCCCTAGTTTTTAATAAAGAAGGCTTTGTCATTAGGAAAATTTAATAATGGAAAATATTAAACAGTCATAATGAATGGTAATTTTCGTTAAAAAAAATTCTGAATATCTGCTTTTCAGTTTATTTTTGGTTTAAAATAAAATAAAGTACAAGCAGGATTCCATTGGTGCTTCAGAAGATATTTAAAATAAAAAATAGAACAGAAGATGATGGTTCAGTTTACTCCAAACAGTTTTGAATGCTGTGAACATATTCTGTCATTTTTAATTAGGAAAGTTATCCTTGCCACAATTAAAAGCTCAGCTTTTTAGCCAGTGCTGGTTATAATCTTTTTATTACAGAGATGAGAAAGAGATTGGAGAAAGTTGGTTTATCAGTAGCCGTATCTATTTCTTTATTCCACCTTTTCTAGATCCTATCCTTTAATACAGAGTACAATACTAAATAGCAATAGCAATAGCACTTAGACTTATATACCGCTTCATAGTCCTTTAACAGCCCTCTCTAAGAGTCAGCATATTGCCCCCAACAATCTCGGTCCACATTTTACCCACCTCGGAAGGATAAAGGCTGACTCAACCTTGAGCTACGAGATTCGATCTGCTGAACTGCAGCTAGCGGTCAGCTGAAGAAGCCTGCAGTACTGCACTCTAACCACTGCACCAAAGGTACTCTCTAAAGATACAAAGGTAAATATAATTGTTATTCTAAATGTTTATTTTCATTCTTTTGATTTTTGGTAGTTATCCATAATAGCTCCATTTTGTTCTTCCAGTTCAAACATTATCATCTTTCTGGCCCATCATTACTATGGGTGAAACCCATTCTAGAACATAGAATAATAGAGTTGGAAAGGACCTCGGAGATCTTCTAGTCTAACCCCTGCTCGAGAAGGAAACCCTGTAACTGTCAGACAAATGGTTGTCTAGTCTCTTTTTGAAAACCTTCAGTGATTTTTTTTTAAGCATATGGCACGTGTTAGCCAGGGATCACCAAAGTGGCTGGCTGTTTCTGTGAAAGAAATTTTTTCAGGCGGTGTTATCTTACCCACAGAATGCCTGAATGCCAGTAGGCAGTCAGAAGAGGCTCCTTTCCTGTCCCTATGTGGTTTATTTGCTCATGGGAAGAGAGACACCGACCTGCCGACCTCAGTGGAGCGCAGGCTCAGCATCTTACCATGTGAGCCACCGCACACACACCCCCAGTGATGGTAACTCCAGTTCTCAATATAATGTTTTTCTAAGCAATCATCAAAGCTTTTCTTGTAAAGGCATCATGCTTTGCTTTCATTTGTGAACTAACCTCAGTATATAGGACACCTTAACTAGAAAGAGCATCCTCCTTCTCTTCCTCTTCCTACTCCTTCTCCTGATATTTTTAATATGTGAATAGAACTGGGAGGCCTCTCAATCAAAAAAACTTTATTTTTTCCTTCCGCCAAGAAGATCCAAATTAGGGTGCAAGAAATGGATGAATTCTGTCAGCGGTTTATTATGGAAACATTTTTTAAAGTATCGGGCTAAGGATGGGAATTGAAGCTGTTTGACTCCCAGAGGTCGTCATTCTTACTCTTAGCTTAGGGAATGGAGAGGGTGATTGTGAACTATGTCAACACAAATTTTGCTACTAAATTTTAATGATAAAATTTCCTGATGCTTTGGGGAAATAAATGCATGCAGGCAGTAGCCGCCCCCCCCCACCCCGGCCTGATTTAAGATGGTGGCCAATCCCCAAAGTAAGCCAATTTTGAAGTTATGAAGACTTGGAATGTACTTTTCACTTCCTTGATTGGGGGATTGCAGAAAGATATACAATAAATTCTACAGTAAATTCTAAAAGTTAAAAAGTGCTAGATTATGTTAATAAAAGATTCATTTAGAAGGAGCTCATGGATTTTGTGGGGGGTTTTTTTTGTTTTTGTTTTTGCTTAAGACAAGGAGAGCTCACTAAGAAGTATTATTTAAGTTAGTATTTTTTTTACAGCTGTTATGAATTTCTGCCAGCACCACTATCCAGGCCTTTGTAATTGAAGAGTATTTCCCTTATAGCTATAGGCTATATTGAAAGCAGGCTCATACTCTATAGGATTAAGGCAGGACTGTTTCTGGCAAAATTGTTGTGTCAACATAAAATGATGTAAATGGAATGACTTTGAATTTACATTTCTTTATTAAATTAGAAAAGAAGATACAAGGTGCACATGAAACCGAGGAGCTGATGATATATAATGGAAACTGATTAATTCTTACAAAGCCAAATAATGGTTATTTATCTGAATTGCTGGGGGTTGAATTTTTTTAACAGGCCTTGCTTCCTTTAATACATGTAGCACTTCAAACTACATTTAAATTCAACCTAGCATAAATATAAAATAATTTCACACACACATGAACGTGTGTGTATGAGCGCTGGAATCCTGAATGAATATTTTATCAAGAGTCAATTTTTTTTACCAAATGTCTATTGAAAACAAGATACTGATTAGCATAACGAGTGATGAACTACGCATGGCCCACTGTAAGGCCAAGAATTACCTTTAAAATACTATAGGCTTCCTGAAAGTGAAGTGGTTTGGAGGCTCTGAACTTTAAATTATATTACCATACTAGCTGCTTAACATGGATTTCAGTAAAGATTGCATCTGTTTATAGCTTGCCTACATCTATAAAGAGCATAGATTTTCAGACATTGGCCTAGATTTCTCTAGAGTTAACAAAACATAAACAGTCTATCAGAGATCATGCAATAATAAATAATATATTGAATATCAATGATAAATATCAGAAAAGGATCAATCCAGATTTCTCTTTTATCAGTATTAAATGTTTGTTTTATGATGAAGAAAATACCAATAAATATATTCAATGGAAGACTAACACTTCATAGAAAGAATTAATTATTAATACAATAGCAACATTTAATTATTAAGATAAACTCTTTTGGAACTCTTACTTTGCAATGTTCCAGTTTACCTAATAGGTTTTAGTGTCTATAGTGTAGTACATAAAATGCACAAATAACAAAGAATATTTGACTGAATTTGAAAATCTTAAAACACACAACTTGTTGAGTCGTAGTTCTACTGTTGGTGAATTATGACTCAGAATCTAAACAACTAAAGACTGTATGATTAAATAGATGCAGCATTGGAATGCAGTTTTAGATATTCAACAATGGGAATTTCAATGGAAGATTAAATTTACTCCAAATATTATTGACCCGTGAAATTGACATGTTTTATCATAGCTACATAAGTTCAGTGTTGATTGTTAAAGCGAGAAATGTATTTTCAAAAAAAAAATTGTTGAAAACAATTACTGTATTTTTCAGAGTATAAAATGCACCGGAGAATAAGACGCACCTACCTTTTTTGGTGAGGAAAAGAAGAAAAAGAAATCTCTTTGCCTTTGTCTTTGCCTCTGTGCAATTTTGCCTCATTGCAGCAAACAGCAAACAGCCTGCTTTACTTTCATTTTCATTTTCAGCATAGCTTGATTAGCACAAGGAAAAAAAAAATCTGCTCCAGCAATTTACCTCTTTGCAGCAAGCAGCAGAGCCCTGCGCAAAACAGCTGAGAGCAAATCAGCTGAGAGTCGGGAGGCCGATCCAATCAACTTGTGCTAATTAGGAACTGTTTTTTCTTGCTGTTTGCTTGCAAGGAGGTAACTGCTGCGAGGCAGAGACCAAAGGGTGGGGGCCAGGGGGTTGGCAGGGCTACATTAGGTGTATAAGACGCACCTAAATTTTCACCCCCTTTTAGGTGGGAAAAAGGTGTGTCTTATACTCTGAAAAATACAATAATTAGCATGACAGATAACTTGTTTTATATTTGCTTGCATGCTATGGAGCACAACAGTTCTGGAAAATGATTTATATTAATATGAATTGCGGAATCCATATACAGGTAATCCTCAATTTACAATAGTTCATTTAGTGACTGTTCAAAGTTACACAGCACTGAAAAAAGTGACTTATAACTTTCACAGTTACAACCTTTGCAGAATCCCCATAATCATGTGACCAAAATTCGATGCTTGGCAACTCGTTTAAATTTGTACCAAATATAAGCAACATACATTTGCTGTGTCCAAAGGTCATGTAATCACCTTTTTTTGAGTTTCTGACAAGCAAAATCAATGGGGAAACCAGATTCACTTAACAACCGGGTTACTAACTTATCAACTGCAATGATTCACTTAACAACTGTGGCATGAAAGGTAACAAAATGAAGCAAAACTCACTTAACAAATGTCTCACGGAAGACAACAGAAATGGGCTCCATTGGGCCATAAATTGAGAACTACCTATACCTAAGGATAACATTTGTGTACTTTGTTTATTCTGATTCCTAGATAGCTGGGTTAGATATCATTAGTATATATTATGCACAAAATCTCTTCATTTTATGCATAATTATATTATGATGAAACTGGACAATATTTTCTTAGAATCATATTTTCCATGATAAACTCTTAGGTGCTTATTGCCACGGCTGAGGCAATAGGGCTAGAATGAAAAGATCAAGAGTTAGAATATCAGTTCTCAGACATACTTCGCCTTCCCTATTTTTTACACTTTTTTCCCACTCTTTCCAAAAAGGTAGCCCTTACAAGATGACAATACTTAAAGCCACCAGTTATCCAGCATCCTAAGATCACAAATCTTATGTTTTACTTTACTGTAGGCCTCTATTCATGAGTATGTGGTTATGCAAGATGCATTTAATTATTTAAATTACTGTATGTTCCACATCCAGCCTTAACTCATATTGTTTCACTTTCCATGACTTCAGTGCCAGCTGAGCCACAAATAAACACATATGTCAACAAATATCTTAAACTGCTTTTCACTCACCATAACCCTCTAAGTCTCTGCTGTTCCCTCACACTTTGCTTGATTGGGAACATACCTATGACTTATTCCACTTTTATATATTAAAAAACAACAACTATATAGGAAATAGAGATGGGAAATGAATTACTCTCTGTCATATATACAAAAAAAACCCTGTTTGTTCATTTTTTCATTTCCTTATGATATACATAGATTTGGATTTCTTTCCTAAGATTGGATTTTATTCTTAAATCAATCTGAAGGCCCTCTGAATTGGTCTATGGTAAATGAAATGGTTTTGAAATAACTACAATGGTGTCCACACAAATTTTGTAGTTGGTGTATATTGTAGTTTATTTATAATCTCACTCTTAATGCTGTTTTAAATAAATGTATGCAAAATTTCTGACACAAAGAAAATTAATAAAAAGAAATACTAAGCATGTTCAAAATATATTCCTATTACTGCTAATTAAACCCAGCCAGTCATACACGTGGAACTGACATTGTTGTTATGGAATCTAGAAAGCTTTCAGTTTTGGCACCTTTCTTCTTAGAAATTATGTCTACCAATGAAATAATAATTTGAAACAGCATGCATAAAAGTGCTCAACTCTAAAGAAGTATCTGTATCATTTCAACACATATAGTCATTCATATTCTTGACAGGCAACTATACGAAATTGCGATTGCATGCTTACGGCGTGGGTTTTTTTTTCATTATCATTTTCTCCAAAAAATGCATTCCTAATTAGCTCCTCAGGGAGCTGACTTCAAATGTAGAATATTTTAGGTACATATAATTTCATTAAGTTAATCCAACCAGGTTTTTGGCAAGAGTGATTATGATAAGGCAGAGAAGGATACCATTTTCTACTTCACAAGCCTTATCTAAATAAATATGTCCATACCTTTGATCTCTTCAAAAGGTATTAGAGACATTTTCACTTACATTCATTTATTTTGTCCATCCCTTTTCTAAGGAACTGGAATATGTAGCAGAAATATTTTTCTAATATACTCACACATACACACAGAAACACACACAAATGTAGAACAGATGCTTTGGCATAGCAAGATTAAAATATTGTAAGAATGCATCATACTTGCTCTTAAAAATATGAGTCATAAGTGGTTGAAACCCATCCTGAATAGGCCTCAGAATGTTCAGATCAAGTTTTACAAATGATGAATGTAACATTTAAACTAACCTCCAGAGGAACCTTTTGGAGGGAAGAGAAGTATTCCAGAAGCAAATTATTTCGATAGGGAATGATCTTCCATAATTGGAGTTTAAGATATTTTAATGTTCAGAAGGAGCTGCAAGTATTCAGGAGTTATTTCTTTCAATATGCAGTCAACAATTTCTGACTTTAGTTTATTTATATTTTGTCACTAATTTCAACTGAAATAACAACTGGTTTTGTTTAGTAATTTAATTTATTTTGTTTAGTTGGTCTATGTTTTGTCACTAATTTCAACTAAGATAACAACTGGTTTTGTTTTACTTGTTTAATTTACTTTGTTAAATGTGCCTTGCAATGTTAAATGTTCATTGCCATTACTACTGTATTAGAAAGGATTTGAAGCATAAATATTAACAGCAACCCAATAATAAGCAAAATAAATAAATAAACTACACACTGGAAAAGAATAAACTTGTTCATATTTCCGTATAAATCTCCACTCCAGGATTTAAGGTATACAGATAATGACTTTATTTATAGTTATATAATGGTCAGAATTCAAATAATGTATGTAGATCAGATAGCTACTTCTCAAAAAGGATTTTGTAAGCTATAATTCTTTTTCAAACGATTAATAATTGTGTAAGTATTTTTACACAATTATTAATTGTTTGAAAAAGAATCAAAATTTGAAATATTTTCCCAAATACAATAATTTGACTCACTCAATTAAAGTGGCTTTATAGCAACATAAGACAAGAAAATATTGCAATTATGGGTAAAGTAGAGGCCACTAGAACTATAGCATTCCCATCAAAATGGTAGTGGTATTCTTTGGAACTAAGAACAATAGCTAAGGGTAGCAAAATTTGAAATACAAAACAAACAAACAAACAAAAAGACTTAGACTGAATCTGATCAGACACAGGTGAACACTAATTTATTAAACCTACTCTTTTGTCAGTGAGAAGGACAAATGGAAAGCTTTTCCTCTCCATCACTAATTCATAATATCATCCAGCAAGCAATAACTCAAGCAATGAAGGAGATGTTACATTCTAAACATGACAAAATAACATCTTCAATGGTCTGCAATGATAAATTTACCATTTGTGAACCAAATTTAAAAGTAAAGTCATCTGCATTTGGTTTGACCCTGACTTTAATTCTGAAGATTGATTGATATATTGAATTTATGTCCTGCCACAATCAAATAGAGATTCTTGGCAGGTTACATTCAAAATATTTTGTCAGCATGCCTGCACGGGGCAGGTCAGTCAGGTTTCTATTACATAGAAGAGGTGACCCTGCAGAATTAGTGCTGCTATATTAGCAGGAACAATTTATTGGGTTCATATCAATCCCTATTATCAATGGGAAAATCTTTGATATACTTGAGAAAGGCTGTGAAATACAATTTGGTAGATCATTTTTGATCTTTTGATGATATCATTCATGTATAAAATTGATTATCTGAGTTGAGAGTTGGAAAAATTGTTTTTACATGTTTCTAGAGATTTGTGCTAGAAAATTATACCTCCAGGGCTCTTTGAATTCCAGTAGCAACTGAAAGCTTAGTTCTATTTCCCCTGTTATTTAAAATATACACCAAAATACCCAAAACATTAATAATCTATGAAGGTAAGTTGAGCAGACATCAACATATCAATGAAATCAGTCTTCCTTTTTGTTTCCATCTAACAGAATAAGACAATGGTTATCATTATCTGACAACAAAATGTGGAAATCAGAACAAAAACATTTTTGTTTAATCAATAACTTCCAACCAAAACTTCCAATTTTTCAATACAGAATGATTCAGTACAACAACAGTATACAAAAAAGCTATAGAAAGTAAGAGAGAGAGAGAGAGAGAGAGGAAGAAAGAAAGAAAACAAATTATGTCTTCTATCCTTCTTTTATACATTTATATAAAAGCATAATAGTTATAACACTTCCCCTTCGTGTAGGAAACTGGGGTTTGTTGTATAGAATAGCTATATACAATATGCTAAAACAAATAGACAAACACGGCTTGGGTAGGGCTAGCAAATACAGATAGTCCTCGACTTAAAACAGTTCATTTAGTGACCATTTGAAGTAACAGCAGCACTGAAAATAGTGACTTATGACCAGGGTACTTACCTTTACTACAAGTTTGCACGGGGGCCACGCGAGCATGGTTGCTTTGCTCGTGTGTATGCGCGCTCTTCTGTGCAAGTGCAGAAGCTTCTGCGCATGCACAGAAGCATTTTGATGACGTTGGAGTCGGTGGGCGGAGTCACCGGCCAGTTTTACTACCGGTTCTATAGAATCGGTGCAAACCGGGGGCAATCCACCATTGCTTATGACCATTTTTCACACTTATGATCATTGCAGCGTCCCAATGGTCACTGGTTTACATTAAGATATTTACCAACTGACTCCTATTTATGATTGTTGCAGAGTTCAGGAGTCATTTTGCGACCTTCTGACAAGCAAAGTCAATGGAGAACCCAGATTCACTTAACAACCATGTTACTTATTTAACAACTGCATTGATTCACTTAACAAATGTGGCAAGAAAAGTCATAAAATTGTTTATGTTGTTTTATGTTGTGAAAACAACATAAACAAAATTTATGTTGTTTTCACTTAACATAAATTTTGGGCTCACATGTGGCCGTAAATTGAGGATCACCTGTCCCTGAAAAGAAGTACAAAAGATCACCAACTCATCTTTCCATGTAAAGGTTATTTGGATTTTTTTGACAAAAATATATATAAGTGACAATAGATTATAATTTCTTATTGTTTCTTTTATATTCCTAGGAGATCAAATTTATAAAATATTTGTATATTTCATATTTCATGAGCCCTAGTGGTACAGTGGTTATAAGCACTGCAGGCTATTTCTGCTGCAGTTCGGCAATTCGATTCTCACCGGCTCAAGATTGCTTCAGTCTTTCATCCTTCTGAGGTCAGTGAAATGAGGACCCAGATTTTGGGGAGCTTAGAGAGGTTAAGCACTCTGAAGTGGTATATATATAAGTCTAAGTGCTATTTCTATTGTTATAAGCAAATAATAACAGTAAAGAGAATGGCAAAAAGGTATCACCCATAGGAATTTGTTTGTTTGTTTTTTAAATATGGCTATAATTGATTGTTATATGTAGATATCCTGATAAACTTCTACACATTAGGAAGAAAAAAGTTATACAGTTTGAAAAAGTTTTATATAGTATCTTTCCAAACACTAGATAGCACTGTGCAATTTGGCTTAGCTGATTAGATTTGTAATGTTCAATATATTTTATTTTTTATTAAATTTATATGCCATCAATCTCACTGTTCAATATTTCTCTTTTCCCAATGATGTATTCTCTTCTTTTATTTTTGCAACATTACAAATTGACCACGGCAGAAAAGTCCTTATGTGTTTGATCAGTTTGAATTCTAATCAATGACTGTTTGATAATGCTTACTTACATTCACAGTGTGGTCTTAAGAATCTAAATATGTCATCCAGTTTGAGGATCTTTTTCTAGGACAGATAAATTTAATTGAGGGAGAAGGACGGTTAAGAAATGTGAATATAAACAAGCAAACGATAGATAGATAGATAGATAGATAGATAGATAGATAGATAGATAGATAGATAGATAGATAGATATTGATTTTTACTTACCAGGAAAGGCAAACTGAAGGATACAATCTCATTTTTGGTCATTAATTTCAAAGAATGAGCTCACAACCTAGGGCTTATGGCCTAGACAGGATTTCTATTACCACAAACTCATCTTGTTCAGATTATAACTGTACAAGACAACAAGATGAAAGTCTTCCCAGAGCTACATTTTACAACAGGCTATTCATGTCATATGCAGCTTGCAAAGCCAAATATATACAGCTTTGAAAATGGGAATCAAAAATTGGCCAGCTGTTGTTAGGTTTGCAGTGTTTATCAACACATAAAAAAGCACTTAAGTACTTTTAAGGGTTAAGGAAATTAGAGAAAAAAAACCTGGTTTACTATTTTATAAAAGAGCAAAAGTGATAGCAATATTTAATCTGAAGTCACATAAATATTCTACTTTTATGAGGAGATATATTGGTAAACAAGGAAGAACAAATTTGTAATGGAACAAAATACTGTATGAAGGCATTTTGTAATGCAGTCTTTATTATTCTAATTGTCAAGAATATAAATCTGGCTGAATTCTGTCAATGAATATACCTTTCTTCCACTTGTTTATTTTTTAAGACATGCTTTCAGAGATTTGAGTACCGTCTAAAGGTGACCAGTATTTTTAGTGTGGAGTGAAACAAAACAGATTAAGTGGATACATATTTGTAATATAATACTGAAGCATAGCATTTCTTGGGTAACAAGACATACCTCAATCTTTCTTTAACGTAATTATTTTGTGTCCTTACCTTTCTAAGTAAAGCAATTCAAGTATTATCTAAGTGAGAAAGGAAACCTTGGAAGCATCTTCATTGGGTATTTCAAGATTAATAATTTTATTCCTTCTATTCACCAAAAATTTTAGCTGTACACAGACTGTATGATTAGGGTTAAGGGCTATGAGATAAAGGCTTAAAAATATGGATGTATAGTAGCAGCAAAGGGTACAGTAAATATCAGATCTTGTAGGTTTAGGACTTTCTATATATATAGAATTATGATAAAAGTCTATAGAATTAGATAGAAATTTGTATATCAATGGTTTTCATAGCCCTGGATCATATTTGCAATGCTAACAAGCATGTTTTTCTAGAGTGATCACAAGCTGACTACAATATCCCTGGCAAATAATGATTGTATGTAACCATCATGCATTCATAATGCATAATGCAGCTGTGGTTGCGCAGTGGTTAGAGTGCAGTACTGCAGGCTACTTCTGCTGATCCCCGGCTGCCAGCAGTTTGGCAGATCGAATCTCACCATGCTCAAGGTTGACTCAGCCTTCCATCCTTCCGAGATGGGTAAAATGATGATCCAGATTGTTGGGGGCAATATGCTGACTCTAAACCTCAGAGAGGGCTGTAGAGCACTGTGAAGTGGTATATAATTCTAAATGCTATTGTTATTGCTATAAGAAATAAGAATGATAAATAGACCAGATGCTCTATTGTTTTAAAATGACATCCTCAACATATCTCCTTATAAATAGGTCTTATTGTATTCACGGAAAACTTATTTTAAATTGTGCAGTATATAATAAAACAAATGATAAATATTATGTTTACAAGAAACTGGGTATAGGATCATAGTCTAATACATGTATTGTAGTATAATAGAAAAGTAATTTGTTGTAAGATCTACTTTTCTGTCAATAATGTACAGTATTTCTACTCTGGTGTTCATCTGTAGCTTAACCATACAATACACCAGGAGATCAGATTTTACTGTATAATTTACAATGCTAAGGCAGACGTCAGTTCTATGTTCAAAAATTTTCCCATAGTTGGTTTCTCCCAAACTCCTTTGCCCTTTAATTTAAGCTTAGTTGTTATGATGCGTCTATTCTGATGTGTGTGTGTGTGCGTGTGTGCATGTGTGTATATGAACTAATGAATCAATTCCCTCCTCCACTTTTTTTTTTTTCAGGAAACCCAATTGTAAAACATCTTGGTTACGAATAGCAAACAGTTTTACTACTACAATAATCATCATCAATTATACAGGGCTAAACAGCATTTCATTGGTGCAAAAATCACTTGAAACAACACTATTAAACTCAATGGGGGTGAATCCCCTTTTGTCTTGTAAAAGAAGGCTCATGCTGAGGACTAGCAGTTAGCTTCTCTCTTTCATGCACATTTCATCCATATTCATACACTCCGGGTGGCTCTATTCCCAGAATTGCTTTTAAAATTCTTTGCTATAGTTTGAGCAATCCTAAAGGTGATATTCATTTTATCACAATACATTTTAACTCAGTTGTTTATCTCTCTCCACTGAATTTCATACATATTGCTATTTTACATTTTTCCTCTTTGCTAACTAAACCTTTATCTCTGTCCTTATAGTACTCCCTTTTGATGTGGAGAGATAAATTTCTTCTGGGTAGAACAACAATTTCATTTCTCCTTTCTATGTTTTTTCTTATTCACAGATTAGCTGTCTTTCTTTTCTGCTGCAAAGAGAGAGAAAAAATCCCAATTCTGCTTTTTCCAAACTCTGCTTGTTACTTTTCATCTTATTTCTTGCCATAGAACCATTTACATCCTGGTATTTTTACTTCATACTTCTCTCCCTCACTTTCCCGCACACACTCTTACTGTTATATTCTATTTTGCTAGTTGTTAAGTCTCTGTTCCGTTCAGAGATTCCTAACCTTAATCTCCTTGTCTCATTTTTTTTGTCTGTAGCAGCTGCAGTTTATTTCTTAAACTTGTCTCTGTCTTTGCCTCCTATTTACTTTGCTGTTGGAGGTCCTATTCATCCCGATTCCCATAATAACAAACCTCCTGAACGTCAGTTGCAAAGACCCTTTGCAGCCAGACTTTTTCCTCTATTAATTACTCCCAAACTGTATAAAATGTAGCAAGTTCCACTTCGTATAACATGTTGAACAGTATTAATTATCTCTCAACTCTAAAAGCAACAATTTGAATTCTGCAAGCCACTGCAACTAAAATGCAAAATGCTGCCATTAGTGTAAAATCGCTTTTTATCTGTCCTTAATGTTTCCTAATGTTTGCCTTCAACTCTTATCAATTTGGGCTAAGGTTACTTTTGACAAAGCACTACAAATCAAATTGTTTCTCAGACCCTATTTTTCCCTAAGGTCTTTGCTTGGCTTTATAATATTACTGATTAAGAACTTCATTACATTTTCTGTCCATCAATCAAATTAGCATGGTAGAATTATTTTTTCTTAAAGCACTGCTTTCCTTTGGGTATCCTTTCTAAACTATATTATATTATGGCTATAATTTTGTTATCAGAATTATAGACATGCAATAGATCCTGTTTAGGATAAACAATCTGAAATCGCTGAGATATTTCATCAGCTATTAACACTTTTTGACCCTCTTTTATAGCATCTAAATTGATCGAGTACTTCGGCCATTCTTTGTAGGATTTAGAGAAACTGCTGATAGAACTAAAAATGGCATTTGATTGTTTTGCATTTGTATAGTACTGTTGATTCATATTCAAGAAACCAGAAAACTGGTTAATCAATGTAAATATACTATCTGTTGTGTACATCAAGGATCCTCAAGCTTTTTAGATCAACCCCTTCATGAAATTTGAGATTGTTCACCAAATCCCAAACAATTATTGTATGAAAATAATAAGCATGTAAGTAATACTACTTCTACTACTACTCTCATTATTCTATGTTTAATTGTAATTAATCCCTATTGCAATATATGGTTGGTTATAGTAGGGAAAACCTTGGTTACGTAGGGAAAACCTGGCTAGAAGAAAAACATATATTATATATCTTTTAATTCATAGGTTCAAATGTATAATACTTTTTTAGTCAGGATTTTTTCCTATGTAGATCAAGTTGTTTACTTGGCCATGGTGGGGTGATATCTCAAATATCATAAAATATGGAGGAGTCATAAAATATGGGTGTGGCTGGCCGATGAAATCTAAAAAGATAGAAATAGTACTATCCCAGTCTCCCATAAGTCTCAGAACAAACAACACAAAATGTCTGAAAAAAGCCTGAAAGTGGTGATTTGAGATATCACCCCACCATGGCCAAGTAAACAACTTGATCTACATAGGAAAAAACCCTGACTAAAAAAGTATTATATATATACGCTGTCTGTTTCATTGGTCCATCACTGCCATCTCACCACAAGAGGGGGCCGACCAGCTGACCTAACCACCGTGAGAGGGTGGTAGGATCTATTGCCCCCCTTGGATTGTGGTCGTCTTGGTTCTGGACTTTGTCCCCTGTTGTGAGGGGACAGTGGACTTGGTCCTGTAAATATGTTTCTAGATCCCCCATTTCTTCGTATTGTCCCCTGGTCCTTTTATAGGCCCTTAAAAGGCCTATAAAATATGGTCATGCTACCCGTTTGGCTAAGATGTACTCAGTGGCGGAACTTCTTGGTCTGCGAGACTCCCCCCTCTCGCAGGCTTGGCCCTCCACTCTATCGAGGGCCTACCTTGATGACGGACTTTGGAACCCCTAGAGGTGGCATGCCACAAAGAGGGGGCTGTGGGGTTTTTTAAAACTGTCTTTGTCCAAACTTTTAAGGGGTTTGGGGAGGGGGGTTGGACAGGGACTAGGGTTGTGGGTTTGGGAGATAACCCACTTAGGGGAGGGTTGGACTGGGCCAGGATGTGCGGCGGGTAGTGGGGGGATCCGGGGGTAACAGGGGGGGTCAAGCTTGTCCAGACTGTGTTTCCATCATTGGTACTGTGAGTGGGAGGGGTAGATATGGCAGGAGTAGGGGGCCATATCATGTTAAGGGAGCACGCACCCGCTGTCTTCAAGTGGTAGGGTGGTCCAGCCCCCATAGCTCCACTCGTTCTCCAGGTTGCATAGACCCTCAGGGCCCAGGCCTTCGACTGATGTTGGGCAACGCCAGGTTTGTAGTAAATAAAACCCCCCTCATTTGTGATCTTATTCAGGAGGAGGGAGCGGACCTGGCGGGTATTACAGAGACCTGGTTGGGCCCGGAGGGAGGGGTCCCTCTGGTAGAAATGTGCCCACCAGGCTTCCCCGCATTCCATCAGCCGAGGCCTCAGGGAAGGGACGGGGGAGTAGTGGTTATTATTAGTGAAGGCCTTAGGCCGAGGGAGACCACTGTTCCTCAGACAGCCGGTTGTGAGTCCCTCCTTGTGAAGTGGGGTCATGGGGTTCAGATGGGCTTGTTGATCACGTACCTGGCTCCCTGCCACGTGGCTGCAGCCCTGCCCGAGCTACTCAATGTTATCGCCGCGGTGGCGGTTGATACCCCCAGACTTATGGTCATGGGGGATTTCAACCTGCCGTCCGTGGGTGAGGCATCTGAGGTAGCTCGGGAGTTCATGGCTTCCATGACGTCCATGGACCTGACCCAGCTAATTTCATGGCCCTAGGCACAGGGGGAGAAACACACTGGACCTGGTTTTTGTCTCTGGACAGTGGTTGAGTGATCTTGAGATAGGGGACATAGTCATTGAGCCCTTGTCATGGTCGGATCACTCTCTCCTTCGCCTTGACCTTCGAACCGCAGTACCCCGCTGCAGGGAGGCGGAACCGGTAAGATGGTACCGCCCCAGGTGCCTGATGGAACCTGATAGGTTCCAAATGGAGCTTGGGCCAATCCCCGAGGATCTTGCACACACCTCGACTGGAGACCTAGTGGCCGCTTGGGATAGAGCGGCTGCTGGAGCTCTGGATCGAGTTGTGCCTTTGCGGCCTCTGACCCGGCGCCATTCTCACCTGGCTCCTGGTTTACTGAGGAGCTGAGGGAGAGGAAGCACCGGAAAAGACGCCTAGAGAGTAGTTGGAGGGCTAGTCTTTCTGAATCGGACCGGACACTGGTAAGATCTCATATTAAGAATTACCTAATGGCGATAAAAGCAGCAAAATGTACTCATTTTGCTGCTCTTATTGCATCATCAGATAATCGCCCGGCCGCCCTGTTTAGGGTGACACGCTCCCTGCTCCACCAGGAAGCGCAGGAGGACCCCTTGGAGGGAAGAGCCGAGAACTTTGTTCAATATCTGCATGACAAAATCACTCAGATTCGGGAAGGTCTGGACTCTGACTGGGTAGGTCCAGCAAGGGTGACAGGGGCAGGTCTTGAGAATGTTATCTGGGATGAGTTTGATCCTGTGACCCCAGATGACGTGGACAGGATTCTGGGTAGACTGAATGCAACCACATGTTTGTTGGACCCGTGTCCCTCCTGGTTAGTACTGGCTTCCCGGGAGGTGATGCGAGGCTGGCTCCAGGGGATTATAAATGCTTCATTGGGTGAGGGTGCCTTCCCCGCTGCCTTGAAGGAGGCGGTGGTGAGGCCTCTCCTCAAGAAGCCTTCCCTGGACCCGGCAGTATTGGCTAATTATCATCCAGTCTCCAACCTTCGCTTCGTTGCGAAGGTTGTTGAGAGTGTGGTTGCACGACAGCTTCCCCAGTACCTGGATGAAACGTCATATCTAGATCCGTTCCAGTCGGGTTTCAGGCCTGGGTACAGCACGGAAACGGCATTGGTCGCATTGGTTGATGATCTTTGGAGGGCTCGGGACAGGGGTTGCTCCTCTGTCTTGGTCCTGTTAGATCTCTCAGCGGCTTTTGATACCATCGACCATGGTATCATGCTGCACCGGTTGAAAGAGTTGGGGGTGGGAGGCACCGTATTACGGTGGTTCTCCTCCTTTCTCTCCAACCGGTCGCAGTTTGTGTTGGCAGGGGAGCAAAGGTGCTGGGCGAGATCATCCGTGGTTTCGAGGTGAAGTACCATCAGTACGCTGACGACTCCCAGCTGTACATCTCCACCCCGGACCCCCCAACGATGGCCTTGAAGTGATGTCCTGGTGCCTGGAGGCCGTACGGATCTGGATGGGGAGGGACAGGCTCAGGCTCAACCCATCCAAGACTGAGTGGCTGTGGTTTCCGACATCCCAATATAGTCAGCTGGTGCCATCGCTGACTATTGGGGGTGAATCATTGGCCCCCACGGAAAGGGCTCGCAACTTGGGCGTCCTCCTGCATTCATGGCTGTCTCTAGAAGAGCATTTGATGGCCGTGACTGGGAGGATTTTTCATCAGGTTCGCCTGATCCGCCAGTTGCATCCCTTTATAGATCAGGACTCCCTAGACACGGTCACTCATGCCCTCGTCACCTCTCGTCTGGACTATTGTAACGCTCTCTACACGGGGCTCCCCTTGAGGTGCACTCGGAGGCTCCAACTGGCGCAGAGTGCGGCTGCGTGGGTGGTTATTGGAGCAACGTGGAGCTCCCATGTAACACCTCTCCTGCGCGAGCTGCACTGGCTCCCGGTGGTTTTCCGAATGCGGTTCAAGGATCTGGTTACCACCTTTAAAGTGTTCCATGGCTTAGGACCTGGTTATCTACGGGACCGCCTGCTACCACCAATAGCCTCCCACCGGCCAGTACACTCCCATAGAGAGGGGCTCCTCCGGGTGCCGTTGGCCAAACAATGTCGGCTGGCGGCCCCTAGGGGGAGAGCCTTCTCTGTGGGGGCACCTACGATCTGGAACGAGCTCCCCCAGAGATAAGGAGGATCCCGGATCTGCGCACCTTCCGTCGCACACTTAAAACATTTTTATTTCATCAAGCTGGCCTGGCCTAAATCTTCTCCCTTTTAAAATTTTAAAATTTAAATTTTAAACACTAATTTTAATTTGTTTAATTATGGGATATTTTAAAATTTAGCCAAATTGTTTAATCTGTTTTAATCTATTTTAAATTTTGTATCTCTGTGTTTTATCTTTTGGCTGTTCACCGCCCTGAGTCCTTCGGGAGAAGGGCGGTATAGGAATTTAAATAAATAAATAAATAAATAAATAAATAAATAAATATGGATTGATATAAGTACTTTCCTCATCACCTATAGCATAACTGGAAGGTTGAGTATAAAAGATTTTTTTTACAAAATTGTTCTGTATTTATATGGCTTTGTATTTATCTTATTTATATTGCTTTGAATTTATCATATTTGTATATTTTATAGGCAACTCATAATCAGATAATTTAGACTCACTTGCTTGATTTTTATCTGTGATATCTTTCTCTTTCTTGTTTTCCTTTCTCTTTCCTGTTTTCTTCATTTTCCTTCTGCTTCCTGCTTTCTTTATTCCCAATAAACTCTTTATATATGTGACATTTTAAGCTAGTAAGTGGGCTTTCTATTCTCAAAGACGCAATTGTTCACTTGCACATGTTTAAATAATTAAGATAAAATGAAATGTTTCAGGCTGCATTCCTTAAACCAGGGAGTTAGTTTCTTTGAATTCAGTAGCGTATATTTCGAGTATATATTTATAGTTAAGAAATGGTAAGAAAGCAGACTACATTATGAATCTAAAAATACAACAACTTTTAAAAATCTTGAATTATTGGAAAGGGAAGAAACAATGCCATAAAGGTATCATCAGATCATCACTTAGAAATGCAATCCTTCGCTTAGATTTCTATCCATTAAGCTTTAGATTTTTCTGGGTGGTATGTTTGTTGCACTTAACTGAGCTGAACATCTGTTCAATACATCAGAATATCTTCTCAGCAGTATTCTGAAATGTATTCACCAAATAGATTTACCAGTCATGCTTACTTTCTTCAGAAAATTTCAGGGGAGCAGCAGGAAATTGCCATATATGGAATGACTTGATAATTTAGGTTACGTCTAAGTTACATACTTAATATTTATTTATAAGAAATTATTTATTTTTATGCTTAAGATACCATATTTTAGAACAGTGTTTGTCAACCTTGGCAACATTAAGCATGCTGGCTGGAGAGTTTGAGGACTTGAAGTCCAGACATCTTAAAGATACTAAGGTTGTCAAACACTCTTTTAGAGTATACTGAATGACTTATTTTAGGATTCAAGTGTAACATTAAATTCAACCTCTCTCTTCTAACTTTGAATTTTCTGTTACAGTAATTGGTCTGACCCACCATCCAAAATAAATAAACCCTCGCACAGACTTACTCTATCACAATAAAATAGTTTTACAGATGTGAATGTTGTCTTTATGACAATAGATGACAAATTACATAAAGCTTCTGTGTTTTAAATCTTCCCCTTCTTAGAAATAACTAAAAAGGAAACCATCGAGATCAATCAGTTTTTATATAATTTTAAGATTGTTTCCAGAAGCAAAAAAAGTTAGAATTTCCCCTCTAAATATCCTGCAAAAATATTGCTGTTTTTCCCACTAAAACAAATTTATATAATGGAGAGACCTTTAATATATATATATATGTATGTATGTATGTATGTATGTATGTATGTATGTATGTATGTATGTTGTAGGCAACAATGCAGTGTTGCTTGAGGCAAGGTAGACATTTGCTCTACTCCATGATACAATCTATAAAGCTTAAATTAGTGTATGTGTTAAATGTTGTAATAATGAAAAGCATTTTAATTTGGTGCTATGTTACTCAGATAACTCTTTTCAGCTTCATAAATTAACCATGAAATCACTGACTACATTAACTAAGAAGACTATTACAAACAAAAAATTCATTTCAGACTTATTTTAGTGGCATTAGAACCAGCTTTAGCTAAACAAATCATGCAACCCAAAACATTGTATTTTTCTAGTAAGTCATTATTTCACACATTAAAAATTGAAATTATATTTACAAAAAAGAACATTTTACTTATTGCTAATTGTAATTGTACCTCTTTTAAAATTATTTTAAAGATTTATATCATATCATTTGTACACATGTTAAAAGTATAAACCATTTTAGTAGTATTTCATAAGCGTTGACTCTTTTAGAAAAATCCATGTTTATCATATGAAGCAGAAACAGGATAAAATATGAGAATAAAAAACAATAAAAAGGTGATTTGTTGGTTCTTCTAATTACCAACTAAAATATGAATGTCAACAGTGGTTATGTTACTACTTGGTA
Organism: Arizona elegans; assembly: GCA_022577455.1. NCBI lineage: Eukaryota > Metazoa > Chordata > Lepidosauria > Squamata > Colubridae > Arizona > Arizona elegans. Next base: position 31,917,737 of record JAKOOJ010000009.1, on the reverse strand, counting down.
CCCAACATTTTGTCACATTATTCCTGTTACCTGCTCTTCCCACAGCATTTGCATTTCCTGTGTCAGATAAGGAGAGCACATCTTTCTCTTTCTGTCCTGGCCACTTTTTACTGAGGCACAATTGAGAGTGTTTTAACAAACTGCCTCACTGTTTCGTGTGGTGGCAACAGTGTCTCAGATAGAAAGTCCATTCAGAGAGTGGTAAGGACAGCTGAGAAGATTATAGAAAATTTGCTATCAATAGATCCAGTCCAGGGGTGGGTTCTACTTACCTTTACTACCGGTTCGCAACAGGGCTGTGCGCGCATGCTCGCTTCACTCACGTGCATGCACACTCTTTTGTGCATGCGCAGAAGTATTTTCATGACGTTAGGGACAGTGAACGGAGCCTCCCATCAGTTTTACTACCGGTTCTATAGAACTGGTGCGAACTGGGGGCAACCCACCACTGGTCCAGTCCAACCCTGTAGTCATTGGATGAAACCTTAGGCATATGAAAAATTGTATTTGTGTGATAATCCTAGCACTATGTTGGAAATACATTGGGTGCTGAAAGAGAATTGTTAAAAAACTGTCTGAAATTTTCATAAGCAGAAAGATTGGACAAGGAACCTAATTATAAAACTGTTGAACAACTGTATCTTCAGAAAAGAGCTTAATTGCAATAGGAAGTGAGCTTTCTTCCTGTTTCCAGGGAAATCTTAAAATTGCTTTCACACTCTTTTGGGCCAGAGTGCAATCAATTGGACAATTTTATTCCTAGAAATTAAAAAATTATCTTAGATATTTGAAATCTCTTATTGTGCTCAATTACAAGACACGGCTATTAAGTAAAGTTGCATTTTGCTCCCCTTTAAATATTTACATAAATGTTTGCAAGGCTCAGAATTGCATGTACCAATGTTAGAGATAATGGCTTTCTATTTTTCTTTATGCATCCTCTATTGACAGAGCTTGGCCTCATACTGTAAGAGTGCTACTGAGGTCTCTAACACATTGCTGTAAAAAAAGAGGAGCTGACAATATACAGAATTTTCAAATAGCAATAAAATCCAGAATCGGTATAATCATAACTTTGAAACAAGTTAAATGTTTTAAATATTTAATATAAAGTTTAAATGCTCCAGAAGCAGCAAAGCCCATGCAATCAAGACCGCCAATATGGCCTAAAGCAGTCCTGCTGACACTTTAATATTTCACTGGAGCCAAAGGAGATGCTTTCTTTCAGTGACCATTAAACTGAAAAATCTACAGTTTATTTTTTGCTGGGACAGTTGAATTATTGTAATCTTCATAATATGGTTTTTGCTCTATTTCAAATAATGTTTTTGAAAAATATATTTTGCAGCAGCCCCTAACATGTAGGAAACATTTATATTATGTTCCCCTAATGTGTGCAATAAATTCTACAGTACTTTTATGCAGAATTTCCTGATTCCTGATTTTGTTACATAAATGACTCTTTTTATAAATTAACCTTTGCCTTATGTAGCTTTAAAATCTATATATATAGCTAAACTTTTCTTATTTAGTCATTATATTTCTAATTTGCCTCCAAACTAAAGGTATCTGTATGAATTATAAAGGTCCTGAAAATGTTACTGAACTTCTAAAATCATAAAAAGCAAAAAGAAAGTAAAGTTATAAAATAAAAATAAAAACTACAGTAAGCAAAAAGAAGTATGTAAAATATTGGAAGTCTATCATTCCATATAAATCAAAGTTAACATAAAACATTGTTTTTCAAATACAATTTTCACAACTGGATTTTTATAAGGTTTTTCAACTGGCCCAAAATGGATGTCAGCAGTTTTGTTACAAATCTACTACTTTAGAAACTTAAGGCTGGGTTTTCCTTTTCCTTTTCCTTTTGACATTGCTACCTATGTATCTTGTGCGTGTTTCATGTAAAGCTGCTGACATTATCCTCAACACCTTACCATAGACAGGATAAAGTCTACATGTCTTGGTTTATGAGCTTCAGAAGCACCAACATGATGTCAATGTTGATGTTTCAATATCCAGTTCAGATGGTGGTAATGAGATGTGGGATGCACTCTTCTCTTTTTAAGTAAACAAAATGGGGTTCAAACTGTATTTGTTTTGCCATTTCATTTGGACCCTGCTGTCATTTTAGAAAAAATATTTAAACACAATATAAAACAGTAAACTCAGTTTTTCCAAGGTTATGGCTTGTTGACACTGAAGCTCAGGCAGTTTTACACTGTTCAGGCTGACATGGCACTTCTAAATCAACAGTACCAGCTGCTCTTTTAATTCCTCAGGGAGCCAACATTTAAGTGCAGTTAAATATTAGGTCTAGGCCTAAATCTATTGTGTAAATATTGTCATGAACACGGAGAAGATTCTTTTTAACATTTCTTTGTTAACAATGGCTTTTTTATATTTAAAATTGAGGTATACCCATAAGAAATATTTTTATTCCAGCAATTGTGGTTTTACCAGTTTAATAATGTGACATTTCTTACTAGCAGTTGCTCACTCAAAAAAAAAAAAAAAAAAAAAAAAGGACGAACGAGGGAAATGGAGAATGCATCAAGAATGTCATGATGACCTAATTCAGGTCACTTTGCAGAAAAAAGTAAAGAAAGCCATCAATAAGATCACATTTTAAACTACATTTACAATTCCATCAAAGTGGAATATAATATATACAAATGTGCCTTTTTGGATTTATAAACATAAGAATAAGGTCAGCTAATGCAACCCATCAGAATCTTTAAGAAACCTGATGCAATTTTCCTATTCGTAAAATCCATAATTTAAAGCTTCATGAGAACAGTATTTTCTCTGAAACAGAACAAAACAGTTATTTATATCTTTGCTTTACATAATAAGACATCAAATTTTTGCAGAGTTGTTGTTTCAAATATTAAGCTAAGGTTAACTGGCACATATTTTGCAGTTCTTTCCCCCAGATTTTGTAGCTTTGTCCCTGACTTGTACACTGAAGTAGCTTATATGAAGTGTTATCATTCAGGGCTGATTTAGGCCCTTGAAAACAATGTGTATATCCTACTCTACAAGCAGATTTTGATTATGTGCCTTCCTGTCTTTGTATCTCAGGAAATATCGGTCCCTTTGGCATTTACCATATTCCTATTCTTTGCAGTTTCCCCTGCTTCATTTCTAGAACATGTTATTTTTAAACTGGCAAAGCTAACAGGAAAGAAAATTATGCATACAAGGAACAATTGCAGTATTATATATGGATATTCAAGATAAAAAGTAGTTTATATCAAATTTAGTGATGCTAAACCTTTAGCACTAGATAAATAGTTGATCTTTCTGTAAAGGAAAGTCTGGAGAAGCAAATTCAAAATGGAGCTATGGATTTTCCTAATGTTATAAAAATGTGTTAGCTGAGTCATACATGGACCTCTATGTTAGCTCTTTGTAAAATATAAATCAGACAAGGTGGGGACTTTTACATGACACTTCAGTTCTGTCTTATTTATGAATAGAAAGGTCATATTCTCTTTCACCAATCATTATGCAAGCATGCCCTAGCAAAGTATTTTTTTTCCCGCCATGTCGCTCTGTTGTTTAATAATTTAATTTAATTTAATTTAATTTAATTTAATTTAATTTAATTTAATTTAATTATTTTATTTAAATTTATTTTATTTTATTTGTTAAACATGTACAAGATAGCAGGTATGAATATGAACATGGACATGAACGAAGGACATGAATACAAATAAATGGGGACAGTAGGACAGTAGGCGCACTGGTGTGTTTATGCACGCTGCCTTTATGGACCTCTTAGGAATGGGGTGAGGTCCACAGTAGACAGTTTAAGGTTGAAACTGAGAGGGTTTGAGAATGTAACAACGGAGTCAGGTAGAGCATTCCTGGCATTAACAACTCTGTTGCTGAAGTCATATTTTCTGCAATCGAGTTTAGAGCAGTTTAACTTGAGTTTGTATCAATTGTTTGCCTGTGCATTATGGAGGTTGAAACTGAAGAAGTCATTGACAGGTAACATTTTATTTTACCTTATGTTGACAGGTAGCATTTTATTTTACAGTTGACATTTTATGCTGCTCTCTTTTTATGTTTTTATTACTAATTTTCAAAAGAATCAAAAATAGTACAAAGTAAAATGAAAGAAAATATAAAATAAAAAAGTGACATGAGAAGCTAAGAAAGGTATATAGATGGAAACAAGAAAAGAAAATGACTCCCAATTTTTCTTATAGTGGATACATACAGACAAATCATTTTAAGATTATATCATAATTCCATTCTGCCCATATTATCTTATCCTGAACTGTTAAGTGAGAGAAAGCTACTTCACTTACAGGTTTATTATCTTATGCAATTAACCAAGGACAAAGCATGTGTCACCTATTCTTAGAAAGGAAGTCAGACAATTGGTAGTGACAGGAACAGAAGCAATAGAAGTTTGAACTGCGAATGGAGAATTTCATGCGGAAACAATTTTCTGCTGACTCAGGGATGGGTGGAAAGCATTAAAACTTGATTATGAGAAAAGACTCATAGAAAATTGAAATAATATAACTTGTATATGGCCAGAGCTGACTTTTCATCAAATGAGAGACATGACCAGGTGATCAACCTCCTGCCCCTTCAAATGCACATAAATGCGGTGAAGCTTTGTTTGTTCTGATCACTTCTGTCACTTTAATGAGGGTTAACCCCCATCCTCATGTATCCTGTGAGATTCTGAGATCATTAAGTATATCTGACTTTTGCCTTAAGTGATCTTTGGAATTCATACTCAGACATGGCTAAATTTTATTGATTGATTGATTGATTGATTGATTGCATGGCTCTTGTTTTAGCTATATGAATCTTTTAAAATTCTGACTGGTGCTGATTTATAGAATTAAAGATGATTATTTATTATTTTTCAGATTATTTGGAGGTTTACAACCTTTCAAAGCAAATATTTATCTACTGAACCATGTTCTCTGGATCTGGAAAGCTTAGGAAATGTGTTATGAAAAGGTAAACCACTGCCTACGGACGGAAATCAGAAACTCAAGGCATTCACATTTATTTAGTCTAAACACATATCCCAAATCTGACAATTAAATATTTGGCTGATGTTATGTGTTGTCTGCAATACTCAGCATTCAACCTTGTTTTATGAAACAAAAGAATGATTTAGTAGTTTTCTTGTGCCTACACTTCTTTCTTATTTTGCTTGGAAAAAAGAAATGGAATAGACTCCATACCATATACAAAATTTCTGTTTTAGTATTATTTTAATATTTTGCTATATATTATCATATATCATTCAAGATATATGAATAAAAATATTAAAATAAGTATCACCAATATTGTCTATGGAGATTCTCAGTCATTCAGGTCATGGTCTCAAAGGTGCTTTTTTTTTTCAAGAGACAGCTAGACTTTCTGGTTTTTCATTGAAGAGCTGAAGAAGCTTCTTGGATAAGCAGCAAAACGTCTTCAAAGAAATACCAGAAAGTTCAGTTTCGTCTTTTTTAAAAAAAGAACCTTTGGGTATCACCAATATTCTTCAAACAGCAAGGGTATATATGTATACATATTACTATATTTCTGATTAGTTGTACTGATTGTGTTGCCAAGAAAATATATTTGAGTCAGGTTTTTGTTTTTGTTTTATGTGGGAGAGTATGTATTCTTGGCCACATACAGTTCTGATGGGAGACTTAATTAATTAATTCTATTTGTGTTTGCAGGCCTTACCTTTTGATATGTGGATTAGGTCTGGATAACTTATTTCGGGGTTTGAAGAAATTTGCTAATTCGATTAACTTGGGTCACTGATTCTCATACTATTGTGTATTCTGTTAATATTCTAAGGGAAGATGGAAACTGTATAAAGAATAAAATATATTTGGATATAAAACTTTTCTCATGACCAAAGAGAACAAAGCAAAATCCAGAATAAAAGTAATGAGTTAGGCAATACTGGTAAATTGGAGGTCACTCCAAAATCTGACTAGGCCCCTGTACAGAAGATTTAAGTTTTTTTCCCCACTGTCACCCATAATCTCTCAAATGCCTCTTGTCTCAGTTAAAACCAGTTTTAGTCTGGAGTTGATCTGCAAATGCAAATGACTAGTGCCACATATGGTCTTGATTAAACTATTTAGTTCTTGATCACATCGCTGACTTATAGTAATATATACAGATTTGCATGTCTATGAATTTGTAAAATCACAAATAGAAAAGAAAGGTAAAACACAGCCTATATCTTAGCCTTTTCTTTATTTGAAAACATAATGTGACCATGTACATAGCTGCACTTTAGTCAAAACTTTCTTGAATTTATCATATGAGATTAAAATATTTGAAATTCAACAGAGCTTCAAAATAACTTACCAAGGAATGGGAAGGAAATTGTTACATCCATGAAACGTTCAAGATAAGGAATTGCCAGAGATTTTACTTCCCGGCTAGAATGAGAACACTAAAGTTAAGAATGAGGATATTTTTGTTTTTGGGACTATTTTTGTTATGCAAGTATAATTTAGCGAATCTAAACTTCATCTCCTATGCTAGTATGCAAACTATGACTGCATATCTTTCAAATTTTCAGTTTAATTCTTGGATTAAAAAAGAGGGTACAATAATTTAGGCAACCTATAATAAATACATGTAAAGCAACAGGCCTAGTATGGCATGCAAGTTAAGGTTAAACAAGAAGACAAAAAGAGAACCACTTAGCTTTGAAAACTAAGTGCAGCTAAAAACATTGATGGAGAATAAGGTGTGAATTTAGTCAATGCCTTCAATCCCGGTCCTGGATAAATCCTGCCCAGTCTGTCTCTGGGAACTTACAGGGCTGTAAGCCAATTGTATGCTTTATGTTACTACTTGGGAACAGCCAACAATTGGGGAAGGTGGAAGCTTGGAGACCTCTCTTTGGCTCAATTGTTTGCTTATCATACCACTCAAGATCTATAAAAAAGACATTATCTGAACAAGGATTGGAAGGGATGTGGATGAAAAAAAAGTCATCTGACATCTGGAAAGGATAGACAACCTTTGTGAGCAAGGGCTGCATTTTTCTGAACATTGTTTGTGTAGGATAAAGGAAGTAGAAACTGAAAAATGTCTGCCCAGTTGTTCGATTATTTTGCTTGGTTTCACTGCTCTAGGTGATTATATTCTATTAGCTCATTCTATTTTTGGACTTTATGTACTTTTTTCCTATAATATTCCTTTTTTCCTATAATATTCTTTTTAAAAATAGCAGGAATATGCCCCACAGATTTCAGTTATTTTGCTTTCAGATTTCTGCAATGCTATCAGTCAAGTTGAATGGTAGAAGATTTGACTTAATTTGATAATTCTCCACTATTTTAGAGAATCAAAAGTTAAGGAAGGGAAATTAACCTCAATATATAAGCAGACAGGCATTGCAAACTTAGGAGCACAATTGAGACCAAAATTTCCATTGCTTTGCAAGGTGGTTATTAAGTGAGTCACACCCAATTTGATGAATATTATGCTGTGGTTGTTAAGTGAATCACTGCAGTTGTTAAATGATTCACATAGTCGTTAAGAAAATCTGGTTTCCATCATAGACTTTGCTTGCCAGAAGCCAGCTGAGCTAGGGTAGTAGCCAGGGGTGGGTTCTAAATATTTTTACTATCGGTTCTGTGGATGTGGCTTATTTTGTGGGCATGGCTTGATAGTCATTGACAATTCTTTAGGATTTAGCAGAGGTACTGGTCTACCAGGCTTTTAATTGCTTGCAGAGCTGTACCAGTCTACTCATTTGTTTTTGGAGGCCCTCAGCACACAGACATTTCTGCAACCCAGACACCCCTATAAAAGTTTGCAACTGTACTCTCTCTGCAACCTGTCCCTAAATGCAAACTGTTTTGCTTTTAGGAATAAATATTTCTTCTTTTCTCACGGCCTTCTGGATGTCATTTTTATTTATTCTTGTGCAGCCCCAGCTTGAGTTGGAACCCCAAATTATTCTTATGACAGTTAACAACTGGTCTACTTCCATTCCTTTGGAATCTGTGTAATGAAACCAGTAGTGAAATCTAAAATTGGTTAGTACCAGTTCTGTGGGCGTGGCTTGGTGGGGGGGTAATATGACTGCGTGGGCGTGGCCAATTTTTTTTTTAACTTTTAAAACCATTTTTTCTACAACCTCTTCGTTGAAGAGGTTGTAAAAAAATGCTTTCAAAAGGCTCTGACAATCCCAGATGAGTTGCCTGATCAGCAGAGGCTTTTTGTCTTTTAAAAGCCTCTGCTGATCGGGCAACTCAGCTGAGATCGTCAGAGCCTTTTAAAAGCATTTTTTTACAACCTCTGAAGAGGTTGTAGAAAAAATGCTTTTAAAAGCTTTTGACGATCCCAGCTGAGCTGGGCAATCATCAGAGGTTTTTTTTTTACTTTTAAAAGCATTTTTCGGCCGAAGAGGTTGTAGAAAAAATGCTTTTAAAAACTAAAAAAAAGAGAGCCTCTGATGATTGCGCGGCTCAGCTGGGCATGGGGTGCCAGGGATTTTTGCTACCGATTCTCCGAACCACCCGCATCCATCGCTACCTGATCGGGCGATCCGGTCTGAACCAGGAGCATTTCACCCCTGAATGAAACCCTATTTGCAGATACGCTAGGTTAGATCAAAATATGTCCTATGCCCATTGACAGCTATGGCATTGCTATGACTTTAACACTGATACCACGGCATCTATTTAAATAATTTCTTCTGAGGTATTCATTATTATCATCATGTGAGATAAAATCACAAGTAGGGAAATGCATTCTTGGGGGGCAGCCAATCTCATAATTCTTGCCATTGCAAAATGACTGAATTAAGCATGATCTTCTCATTCTGTCACTGAGGTGGATTGGGCATAAGAGTATAAGAGTCCTAAAGTATTGTTAATGGCATTGACAATTTAATTCCTTTTAAAATTAAAATATTAGAATTGTTCTCCTATGGCATATGAAAAACCAAGGGAACATGTGTGTGTTTACACACAGAAGCACTCTTCATTCTTTACTTGAAATTTGTGAACACAGTATAATAAAATATTGAGGAAAGATATTTGCTGTCTGCTCCCACGTCTAACTGCAAACATCTCCAGATCATAAGCATATACAATGTCTATGCCAAAAACCATCTGAGTTATTTAGCTACTGTACTTGAAACCCCATAAGCCTTTCTTCCCATTACTGCCAATAAAAATACATCACTAATAACTTAACTAACATTTTCCTGCCTTTCCTACATAAGCTAGATCAACTACTAAAAAGTAGAATCATTTTTGAACAGCTCATCTTTTAACATCAGTCTGATTTGAAGCATGATTCTTTAACTTAGAGGGAAATGCTACAAAGTTGTTAAACCATACCAGAACAGTATGGTTAATGATAAGTGATCTTGGGCACTGTATTTTAGCAATGGATAGAAAATTAGTTTCCTGTCCAACCTTAGCTCAATATTCACAAAAAGACCTAAGTGATTCTGTATTTTCCTTTTTAATGGGGATATTAATGAATGCTACTGTTGACTTTCATGAAATTGTATATGCTTTTAACTCCAAAAAATAAATTGTTCCATTAAATTAAACAATGTTTATGTTTTACTGTAATATACATAGTATCACATGGGCATCAGGAGTGCCAATTTTGTCAAACTTGCCTACATTCCAACATTAACAAGCAATCTATTGTTCTGTTGCCCAGAGAGATGGAAACAGAGATAACCCCATACCTTTTCCTTTGGTTAATTCTACCCCATCCTTGAAAAACACATCCCCACACATTCTTTTACAATAATAACAACTATTCAAGTTCAAAATATTATGCTTTGGCTATAATGAGGGCTATGATCACAAATTCATAAAGCAGCTAGCTGAAGCTCAATGAAGATATTGGATGCATAGATAAGACAGGAAGGAATAGAGGGATCAGAGCTTCAAAAGAAATTTTGAGATATTTAGGATGTTATGAATCAGATAGACCACTTGAATCCTTCAAGTTATCAGTTCAGGCTTCCGATGGATATTTACTTTTCTGGAGATTTTTAGCTATGTGAAATTTCTTTTGTGCAAATATTCTAATGTGTCCACAAAAGTCAAACGCCCCGTCCTCCCCAAACATTTCATGTTCCTAATATAGACACACACACACACACACACACACTGCAGCTCTTTGTATTTTTTTTTATCCTCAATTCATGTCTATTATAGTCTCTGAAACTGATAAGAATTTTTGCCATTTGAATTGAAAATAATTCTTCTCTTGGTTTTCAAAATAGATTTATCATCAGCCTTATCTGGTTAGATTGTGTTTAGTTTTTTTCCTTCTCTTTCCCTTCTATAGTTTACAACTCTTCTGATTCTGGGGTTTCCTTCCTTCCTTTTCTATCAAACTGCCTTTATTTTGATGTGTCTTGACTTGTATCCTGCATTTTGAGTTCAATTCCTAGATTACATCTGGCTCTTAAACTCTTTTGATCATTGGCTTCCTTACTCCCTGAAATTCTGAATAACCTTATTTGATATTTTCTATCTTTTATCTATTCTGACAGGTTAGTTGCCATGCCTTTGGCCACATCTCTAAAAAAAGGAGGATTTTCCTTGGAAATTCAGTGAATAGATATAAAATGAGAGTGACAATTATTCACGGGAGAGACAAAATAAAATGGACTTGTTTATTTTAGCATCTACAATTGTCCATTTTTGTAATCAGACCAACTAAAAATGCAATGTGCAATATATCCAAAAAGGAAAACAAAAAGCTATGACTGAAGAATTCACATGTATATTGTGTCTGTTCAAAAGTATTTGAGGTATATAGCAGTCAAGAGTCTGTATATTTCAAATAATACATTACTATAAATGAAATCTAATGTACACATCTGTGGACAGCTTGGTTTGTTAGCAGTTAGAATAACACTATTGACGACACTATATATAAATATATTTTGTCTTCCCTGTTGCTATTCTATGTGGATTGCAATGTTGATGAATGGTTATAAGATAAATAAGTGCAATTTCTTACATCTTATCCAGCCAAGCATCTATGGCAGTTTTTGGCATGAGTCTAGTACATTCCAATATAATTATATTTTTCCATGATGTGCAAAAGAGATGGTGAAATAAGTTTGGGAAAAATATATATAATGCTAAACTTAAAATAAACAAGAGAGCTTAACTCCTTAACCTTCTGATGTACCTTACAAACATTGTAGTTTGCAAAGTTTTAGGCAAAGTTAAGACTGCTGTGTAGGAATCCATTTATATCTACATAATTCCACAATATATTGGATCTTTTGATTCTGAAAGAAAAGAAGGGGAAAACATCTTTTCAAGTTTGCTTTGATAGGTTAAATTAGGAAATGTTTTCTTCCTATGTATTTAGGCAGTGAATTTAAATGTTAATACAGTTATGTATGTATGTGTGTGCGTATGATTTTCTTTGGGGAATGATATTCTATCATTTCCCCCTTTTTTAGTAGAAGACACACACACAAATTTTGTTACGGTAAAGAATATATATATGTGTGTATATTGTGTATATTCTTTACCACACACACACACACACACACACACACACACACACACATATCCTTACAAGCTTAAAAATGTTTGGAAATTTAAATTGGCATCTTGGCTATAATTTACCAAAGCCCAGTTGCTTTATATAAAATCTAGACTGAAATCTTAAATGTCTTATTTAGAAAAAGATTGTTAGTCTCATACATGTTAAAGTGTTTTCTAAGTGTGAGTTCTACAGAAAGTTTTAATTACATTTTGATAATATACTGCCATATGTCATTATCTTAGATAGGTAATAAAAATAAATATTTAAGCTACAGTAATATTCTGATTGACAATGCTTATAATTAACCAATTCAGAATCATGGTTATATTTTTGCTCCTTTAGGTATCAGGGTGAAAGTCTGATAATTTCAGCTGTCCGTTAAAAGCAGTTCAGTCACAGAGTCTTGGTTGTTTGTTTGCAGACATTTCATTACCCAACTAGGTAACATCATTAGTTCCATGGAGTGTGAGATTTGATCCCTGCTTCTATATAGTTGGTTGCCTTGCCAGTGTTGGTAGGTGTTAAGTCCTCGACTTACAACGGGCGTCTCTGATTGGCTAAGACGCATGGACTAGCCGGCGGGAGAATGTTGCCTTCCTATTGGTTGCTTGGTTTGACAGCTGTAGTATAAATAGCTGTCAAACCCTGTTGTTGCTGCTCTGTTTCTCTACCATTCTGTTAGCAATAAACGTTCCTGTTTGACGTTACCTGGTCTCGCCTCAGTTAATGACCCCAGGGGTGCCCTCACAGCACTGGCGACGAGGATGGGATTCTGAGGACAGAGACAGGTGGTCAACAGCTGAAGTCACTAGCGCTAAGCCAAGGCGCTCAGCTGAGTCACTTCACGACGAGACGTCGTGTAGAGGAAATTCCTCTCAGAAACAGAGCCCTTCCGTCTAAAGAATGGCACCTCCGACATTCGCCCCCTTCAACCAGGCTGCAGAAACCTGGAAGTCGTATGAGGCACGGTTCGAATGTTTTCTGGAGGCGAACGACTATACGGGGCTGACCAGCAGCCGGAAAAGAGCGCACTTCTTAAATGCCTGTGGTCCCGAAATGTTCTCAGTCGCTATGGCCCTGCTAGCTCTGGTTCCAGTACAGTCGGTGCCATGGGAGGTCCTGAGGGAAAAGCTCAAGAACCACTATGAGCCTACCCCTTCGCGCATCGCCCGCCGGTACGCTTTCAGGCAAATTTTACAGGCTGAGGGAGAGTCCATTAACCATTACATCGCCTCCCTCAGAACTGCAGCTTTAAACTGTGAATTTGCCGATCTAGAAGACTCCCTCCTGGAGCAGCTCGTGTGCGGTGTGAGGGACCCGAGGGTACAACGACACCTACTCGGGAGAAAAGATATCACCCTCGCAACCGCAATTGAAGAGGCGCAGGCTTGCGAGCTGTCAAGCAAGTCCACTCTAGAGATCCGTAAAGTGCAACCCAGTGCCCTCATTAACAAACCCAGCACCGTGCACTCAGAAGACCTAGAACCTGAGGTAGCCGAAGAAGAGGAAGATGAAGTTAGCCGCCTTAAAACTGTCAAATGACAGGGAAACCCCTCAAACAAAACCTTTGTGGGGCCTCCCTGTCAGGGGTGCGGAGAGTTGCACCCTAGAGCGGCTTGTCGTTTTAAGACCACCATCTGCCGCAGATGTGGGAAGAAAGGACATTTGGCACGGGTCTGCCGGGCCAATACACCTGGCACTCTATCCAAGCTCCCCAGCAGACCGTTCCCGAAAGGGCCAAGGCCGGGCGGTGACTGTTTCGCCATTTCCAGGGCCAACAACGTCCCTGCAAGGTCGGCCCGCCAAGGAAAAATCAGTCCCAACAAAAAAATTTACCTCACGGTAACCATTGAAGGAACCCCTTGTCGGATGGAGCTAGACACTGGGTCATCCAAATCTCTGATTTCCTGGGACACCCTGAAGCGGCTGACCCCAAAAATGCGAAAAAACGCTCTCCTGCCAAGCCAAGTTCGCCTCAGAGACTACCAAGGCAACGACATCCCCATCCTGGGTGGCGCCAATCTCCTTGTAGAACACAGAGCCTTCACGGGCAAGCTACCCCTGCTCATCGTGAGAGATCCTCTGCCCAGCCTGCTTGGACTTGATTGGTTTGGCGCTCTGGGGCTGGGCATCACGGGCATCCATTCCACCACCCCGCATGACTTTGAAGACATCCTGGCAGAATTCGCTGACGTCTTTAATGAAGAGTTAGGTAAATATAAGGGTTCACCCATCACCCTCAATCTAGACCCTAGAATTGCCCCTATTAGGCTTAAGCCTCGACGAGTGCCTTTTGCTCTCAAGCCATTAGTCGATAGAGAGTTAGACAAACTCATAGCTCAGAGTATCCTAGAGCCCACGGACCACGCTCCCTGGGAAACCCCTATTGTCATACCCATCAAACCTGACGGGTCAATCCGCATCTGCGCGGATTACAAAAATTCCGTCAATAAGGCGCTCCAGGCTAATCCATATCCAGTGCCCGTAGTGCAACATTTATTGCACTCACTGGGCAAGGGCTCCGTTTTTGCCAAACTGGACATGGCACAGGCTTACCAACAGCTCCCCGTTGATTCGGCCACTGCTGCAGCCCAAACCATTGTCACACACAGGGGAGCATTCCTGTGCCATCGTCTCCAGTTTGGCATTAGCGTTGCCCCGGGCATCTTTCAGGGCCTTATGGAGCGACTCCTGCAGGGGCTGCCGGGAGTAGTTCCATACTTCGATGACGTCATCATCGCAGCTTCTAACACAGCAGACCTTAAGGGGAAGCTAAGGACCGTCCTGCACCGTTTCCAAACGGCTGGCCTCAGGCTCAAGAAAGAAAAATGCAGGATTGGGGTATCCCAGGTAGAATTTTTAGGCTATCTCATTGATGCCTCCGGCATTCACCCCACACCTTCTAAGATAGCTGCCATCAAAAGGGCCCCCACACCCACAAACAAAACTGACCTACAAGCCTTCCTTGGCCTCTTAAACTTCTACAGCTCTTTCCTCCCTCACAAGGCCACCGTTGCTGAGCCCCTTCACCGTCTCTTAGACAAAAAGACCCCCTGGCGTTGGGGCAACCGAGAAGCCTCCTCCTTCTCAGCTGTCAAATCTCTTTTGACATCTGAGGCAGTCCTCGTTCAGTACACGGACAGCCTCCCCTTGATCTTAGTGGCAGACGCTTCCCCCTTTGGCATTGGGGCTGTCCTCAGCCATGTCCTTCCTGATGGCACAGAAGCCCCAATTGCCTTTTACTCCCACACGCTCTCCTCCACAGAGCGTAATTATGGACAAATTGACAAGGAAGCCCTGGCCGCCGTGGCGGCCGTCAAACGCTTCCACGAATATGTATATGGCCGTCCGTTCACTCTTGTGACAGATCACAAGCCCCTCCTAGGCATACTAGCTGGCAACATTGCAACACCCCAGGTCCTGTCCCCCCGCATGTCACGCTGGGTCGAATTTCTAGCTGCCTATTCTTACACCCTCATTCACCGTCCTGGCAAACACCTTGCTCACGCTGATGCTCTCAGCCGCTGCCCCCTCCCCATCTCTGTCTACGACCCCTCTCCCATTTCTCCTGTCCTTCTCATTGACTCTTTGCATCTACCAATCACTGCCACCGACATTGCTGCACACTCTGCCAAGGACCCCATTGTCCGCAGAGTCTTAGACTGGGTGCGCAGGGGATGGCCACCAGGTAATGTGGGACCTGAGTTCAAACCCTACTATATGAGGCAGCACGAACTATCTGTGCTACGGGGGTGCCTGCTATGGGGCGATCGGGTTGTAGTGCCCGCCAAGCTACAACAGCCAGTCCTAGAAGCTCTGCACGAAGGGCACCCGGGCATAGGGAGGATGAAGTCCCTGGGATGCAGCTATGTCTGGTGGCCGAACTTCGACCACGCAGCCGCCCAGTGGGTCGCAGGGTGCCAACCCTGCCAGCTCTCTAGACCAATGGCCCCCGCTGCCCCAGTTAGGGAATGGGAAATGCCCAAGTCTCCCTGGTCAAGAATCCATGTGGACTTTGCCGGGCCCTACCATGGGCAGACCTTCCTAGTGGTGGTAGATGCCTATTCTAAGTGGGTAGAGATAGTCACCATGGCATCCACCACGTCTGCCGCGCTCATAAGAGCCCTACAAGGACTATTTGCCACCCATGGGTTGCCAGACGTCATCGTCTCGGACAATGGCCCCCAGCTATCCTCCGCAGCCTTCCAAGTGTATTTAGCAAGCCATGGGATTCGCCATGCCAGGGTGGCACCATTTTGTCCTGCCAGTAACGGGCTGGCAGAGAGGGCCGTGAGGTCAGCCAAAGAAACCCTATCTCGTTATGACCGTGGGGATTGGCAAGAGAAACTGACCCGCTACCTGTTGGCACAACACGTAACTCCATGCCCCTCGACCAACAGGAGCCCCGCAGAACTGTTGATGGGTCGACGCCTTCGCACTGACCTCGACCGTGTTCACCCTTCCTACGCTCCAGAAGCGCCCCCAGACTCCACTGGCCGACACCGCAACTTCGTCGTGGGCAGCCCAGTCTATGCCCAGAACTTTGGGGGCAAACCAAGGTGGCTTCCCGGGACTATCGAACAAGTCACTGGCCCCTACTCATACCAAGTCCGGTTGCCCGATGGCCGGCTTTGGCATCGCCACATTAATCAGCTGAGAGCTCGCTTAACACCCAGGCCGGAAGACCCAGCCGACCTGGGAGACAACGTAACAAGTCCAGTCCCTGACTACATTCCCACATTCCCTGACTCAAACCCGCCTCCGGAACCAGTCTTACCATTCCAGCCGCCTACCGACGAAGTTGGCGTCAGGGTGCCAGATGAGTCGCAGGGAGTTCCGCCGATCGCTGAGGCGCCTCCAGCTTCCGCCGCCGCTGAGCCCGTGCTGCGAAGATCGACCCGGCCGCGCAGGCGCCCAGCCTACTTGGCCGACTACGCCTGTCCCATCCAGGAGGGAAGGGGTGTTAAGTCCTCGACTTACGACGGGCGTCTCTGATTGGCTAAGACGCATGGACTAGCCGGCGGGAGAATGTTGCCTTCCTATTGGTTGCTTGGTTTGACAGCTGTAGTATAAATAGCTGTCAAACCCCGTTGTTGCTGCTCTGTTTCTCTACCATTCTGTTAGCAATAAACGTTCCTGTTTGACGTTACCTGGTCTCACCTCAGTTAATGACCCCAGGGGTGCCCTCACAGCAGTAGGAATGGGGTTTTCTTCTTAGTATTGGTTGAGTAAGATATCAGTTTCTGCTGGATCATTTGTTGGGTGTTAATCTCTGCTCCTAATAGATAAGAACAGATCCTTTCTACCAGCCAACACTCAAATAAACAGGGATAAACATTAGAAATCAAGTAGAAAATAACACCAGAGAAAATGTCCAGAAAGTCAAAAGGCATTCCATTTTTGTTGGAAATATTAACAAGAAAGGATATTTTATCATGTTTAGCGGGTAGTTAAAAAAAAAAGGTAAAATTCTGGATTCAAATACATACACTGATAATTTTTTTAAGATTAATATAAAATTGAAATCAGAGGATTTTCTTTTGGGATTGCTGGATGAACAATTGGAAAAAAATGTTACCAAACTTTGTTTTTGTACATGATAACTGCAGCAAATTTATTGTATGCATAAAGATAGAAATATTCAACATTACCCACAATGGAAAAATGGTTGCTGAGATGGCTAAATTGACTTCTTTGATCAGAAAAGACAGAATATACATCTATTGCTGACTAGAAACTTCTTATAGTCTTTTTGCATGAAGCAAAAAAAAAGAATTGTGGTTTGATGATTAGACAGGATGGATTATAGAAAGAACAGGGTTATGTTAACCATAGAGTAAAAGGTAAATTTATAATTGTACTTATAATTGCTGTAAAGAACATCAGAAGCAGGGGTAGGATTCTACCAGTTCGGACCGATTCAGGCGAACCAGTAGTTCTGACAATCACCTGGAAGCAAACCGGTTCGCTCCAATGATCAGGTGGGCCCACCCACCCACCCCTGCGCTTTACTGACCTATATCTTCTCAGCTGATTCGCATTGCAGAGCAGATTGCCGCGCCTCAGCTGTGTTACTCCCCAGCAGTAACGCATAAGGTAAGTTCTTGTAAAACTGTGCATGCGTGATCACCAAACCGGTTGTTAAACTGGCAGGATCCCACCACTGATCAGAAGCTACATCTTTGTATCTTTTTTTCTTTCCTTCATTCTAACTTTTTTCTCTTTCTTTCACAATTAGCTTTTTCTTTGATTTCTTTCTTTTCATTTTCTTACTTTGTATTAAAAACCTTTAATGAACAATATATATTGAATGCTGTGAGGCTTCATCCATCAGATGAAGAGTAAAATTTAAGTGTCTCTTCCAAGTATGCCAGAAACAGATGCTCATTTGTGAAGTGGTGAGCTCATTGCCTTATCTATAACTACTGCAGAAGTGTTTACATTTTAACATAAAATAAATTGCTTTTTAAAAGAAGTCTTTCTTTCAGCAAGCCATTGCAATGGTGTTTTATAGCCCTTTATAAATATAAAGCATATAATTTCTTTAATGATAAATAAATAATTGTGTGCCTGTTCAGTTATTCCTGATAAGGGTTGTTGAGACGCCTTTGAGGCTGCAATTTATCATTTTGCTACTCAGTAATTAGAGCAGTTGGTTCTGTTTCTCTGTACTGTAGAAGAAGCAGATATGGAACCTCTTATATGCCTATGAAGTCATTAGAAAAACTGATGTATTTGGACTGTCTGAAATAATTAAACCTGAACAACTAAGAAGAAATGAATCATTTTGTTTTCTAAGTTTCTGGTAAGGAACTATGCAAATGCTTAGAAATGGTAATAAAGGAGAATATTTGTAGGTCAAGGCTGAAATGAAGGGTCCTTGTGCTCTCTGAGCTTGGTTGCTTTCTGGCAGATGTTTCATTACCAAAACTAGATAACATCATCAGTGTTAGTAAAGAGTGGGATTTGCTTTCAATTTATATTCTAGTGCAGAGGTGTTAAACTTGTGGCTCGCGGGCCAGATGCGTCACATGCTGGCCATGCCCATTTCCATTTTAGTGAAGGGAAAAAAGTTGCGATACCTCACATGACGACAACGTGACGATGCAAGTTTGACACCCCTGTTCTAGTGGCTTGCCCTGTCAGTGTTGGTGGGAGTGGTCTGGGAGGTTTTTTGGATGGGCTGTTTGCTGTTAGTTTGACCCTATTCTATAAGACATTTGAGTTGAGAAATTTTGTGAAAAGATGGTGAACCGTTCTATAGAGGACATCAAATGATAGCTTTTGATGAAAAAAAGAGTTCTAAAAGTTGTAATAGGAATGGAAAGGAACACATCTAAGGATACAAACGACAAACGATTTGTTTCTCAAGCACTAAGGTAATATAAAAGTTACCAGAAGCACAGCTAATTCACTGTTTCTTAATCTGGTTTTATTTCTGAACAAAAATCTAATAGCTTCTATGGTATTGGGTTTTACTTCCTGAGGAGTTTGACCTGACATGTTGATTACAAAATTCATTTTGTTAACAATCCTAACAGTTTAACTGCTACAGTTTGTTTAGAGTATTTCACTATGAAATTAATGAAGCTTCTTGAGCATTTTGCCTTACAGAACTGGAACTGGAATTTTTTTAATGAAATTGCTCCTGCTAATGAGGACCCGAAATGCATTTAAGTGTCTATTGTAAAGGCATATCGAAATGTTTGAAAAGCTATTGATGTAATTTTGGCCATAGGAAATCTTTGTAAATGAACGTCTTATAAACGAAAATGTTGTTTTTTTTTAAATTTGATTTATATGCCGCCCTTCTCCGGAGACTCAGGGCGGCTTACAATGTGTTAAGCAATAGCCTTCATACTTTTGTATATTTTATACAAAGTCAGCTTATTGCCCCCACAAACTGGGTCCTCATTTCACCTACCTTAGAAAGGATGGAAGGCTGAGTCAACCTTGAGCCTTGGAGAGATTCGAACCAGCAGTAATTGCAGGCAGCTGTGTTAATAACAGGGTGCTTAGACCACTGTACCATCTGTTGATATTAAGAATACTTTCTTTTTCTGAATTGAAGGTAATCTCTATTAATAGTCATAAAACAAGGACATCTGACCCAGATCACTAATGAGACATAATTGATTGCTTATAAAAAGAACCCGAAGTGTATTCCTATTGTACTAAGCCTTGCATAGTATGCCACTCTAAAGAGTTAATGAGATAAATATGAAAATATATGTATAAAATTATGATAGTGAAATGTATGTATTGATTGATCAATGAATATCTTTCAGTTTGTGTTTAGTTCAAAAAAAGAAGATATCGCTCATACTGTAGCTTTTATGGGTGACATTCCCAAGGGCTTTCATAGGAATAATCAGACAAAGTCAATATGACCTCTATAGCTATGTGATTGAAGTCCTTTTAAATTTGTTACATTATGCAGAGACAAGGAAAAGGGCTTTAATTGTGCAGGTTCTTCTAGATCTTTTTCACCACCCCTTCAGACAGCCCAGGCCAGGACACTTTCAGGCACTACTCTGTCTCCCAAATGACTTCCCTAAATTCAGAAAGCTCTCATAAGAGGAAGACAGTAAGGGAGACAGTAAGGGAGGGAGGGAGGGAGGGGAGGGGAGGGAAGGGAAGGGAAGGGAAGGGAAGGGAAGGGAAGAAGGAAGGAAGGAAGGAAGGAAGGAAGGAAGGAAGGAAGGAAGGAAGGAAGGAAGGAAGGAAAATCTAGTATTAAAAAAATAATTGTAAAATCATGTATTTAGATCACCTTTAAGTATTAACTGCTGTGATGTTTCCTTGGGGATAGTAGTTTGCTATTCAATAGATAAGGGACATGGTGGCCCAGCGGCTAAAATACTGAGCTTGTCGATTGAAAGGTCGGCAGTTCAGCGATTCAAATCCCAAGTGCCGCATAACGGGATGAGCTCCCATTACTTGTCCCAGCTTCTGCCAACCTAGCAGTTTGAAAGCACATAAAAATGCAAGTAGAAAAATAGGGACCACCTTTGATAGGAAGGTAACAGCGTTCTGTGCGTCTTTGGCATTTAGTCATGCCAGCCACATGACCACAGAGACGTCTTCGGACAATGCTGGCTCTTCGGCTTTGAAACAGAGATGAGCACCGCCCCCTAGAGCCAGGAACAATTAGCACATGTGCGAGGGGAACCTTTACCTTTATACAATAGATGAATCACTTCAGGAACTTTAGTTGTTCTTGTACCATGTTTCTAATCTGAACAAAAAATGATCTATGCACTTTTCTTTTTAAAAATACAAGCATCCTCTGATGGTCATTTAGTGTTTTGATTCTCCTTTTCCTCTGTGCATCCTTCAATAATTTTTCTCTCAGAATGAACAGTGTAGCTTTAGTTATAGCATTTAGATAGGCCAGACATACCCTAGAATATTGTTGTCTGGCAAACAAGGGTGATTTCACAGATGGATTTATAGTTGACCAAACTAAGGGATACAAGGAAAATTGTTTTAATTTAGAAAATGGATTGATTCTCCAGACATGTTTTACATAAATATAAGCTTCAAAGTTCCTTTTTATCTTTTTAAAGTGGCCAGAAATTATATAAAAGAAGAATGATTTAACATGTTTGCTATGAAGAACACTAAACCTTAATTTTTAAAAAAATAAAATCTGTTTTAAAGTTACTAAAAAATGTTCTGACCAACCCCCCCTCCTAAAAAAAAATTCCCAATAGGGTATTAAAATTAAAATAATCCTAATTTGGATTAATTGATATGATGTGACACCAGATCCGTTCCTTTCCTCAGAGTTTCCTTGCAAACATGCACTGCAACTGGGAAGGTTCAGAGAGCAGGAATCTGCCTGCCTGCATGGAGCACCAGTTCATCTCCCCACCAAAG
The DNA here is from genome assembly GCA_022577455.1 of Arizona elegans. Taxonomy (NCBI): domain Eukaryota; kingdom Metazoa; phylum Chordata; class Lepidosauria; order Squamata; family Colubridae; genus Arizona; species Arizona elegans. The sequence continues at coordinate 31,896,299 of JAKOOJ010000009.1, read as the reverse complement.
TGATACCTATTTTATCTACTCACATAGAACTTGCTTTTGAAATATTAGGTGGACAGAAGCTGAAGCAAGTGACAGGAGCTCATCCCGACACCCAGCACTAAGACTTGAACAGCTGGAGCAGAAACCATCTCCAGTGTCATTAAACCACCGAGCCACCAGACCTCTCATATATATACTAATATATACATGTGTTTAAATTCTGTATTATTTTGAATTTTTACCAAACAACCAATTTCTGAAAGCTAAAGGATACTAATCTGAGTGGGAACATGTTTTATAAGATGGGAGTTAAGAAGATATGTAAACACTGAGGGTAAAAACCAACACATTGAATTACACATAGAAATCGACTAGCATCCATTACATAGCATTAATGTTAAGTGGCTATTTCAAGTAGTTCAAATTAGAGCAAAATATTTTTATGCTGCACTTTCTGAAGTTCACAGATGGTCTTCAAGAGCAGTCCCATGAACAGTTTATTTCAAGAGTTCAATTTTTCCTCAAAAATACATAAACAGAAATAGTACTGCTTAAATAGTAGGATAAACTCCCTCTTTAAAACCACTATCTCAGCAAGAGACAGCATCTCATCTGGTAAATTATCATGGCTAAATTGGAAAGTTGGAACAACATCCTATAAAAAGGCAATGGCAAACTACTTCTGTTTTGCGCTGAAGAAAACATAGACATATCTGCATGGTTGCCATAAATCTAGCTTGACTCAAGGGAGACTTTACCTTTAAAAAGAAAATACATTTGTCAGGTATAGTGCATACCAACCTTTTGTGAAACTCTATACTTGGCAGGTACGTAATTTACAGAACAATTATCTTTCAAATCATGTCATATTTTAATTATGAATTGAATGCAAGCATGAAATGGGAACATATTTCTTTTTCTCTTTGATGTTTCTTATTTAAAAATTTAATGTATAATGATTTCTATTTACCTGGGGAAACAGCATCTGTTACTACTGTTGCTACAAAAAAAATGCATTAGGATTTTCATCTGATTTTGAAAACACTTGGTACTTTTGATTTTACAGCTGCAGTACTATGGACTCTAGTGGATTTTTCAAAGAACAGATGTATGCATGTTTAGGTGGGTGAGTGTATTTGTACACCCACATATGCAGAGTCACATATGTAGATCTCATCTGATTATTTATGAAGGCTCAACCAAAGAAGGATCAGTGTAATTATAAATTGGATTTTTAAATCTGGATTGTGTTAAGAGGCGAGGAGAAATGACCGAGGGAATTGGGACAAAGCATTATTTAGTTGATTATTTCTCCTGAAAATCCAAGTTGCTTTTCATATGCAAATGAACTAAAAGTATATTACAATTATAGAAATACGTTTTGGCTGATAGGCTGGCAGGGGAAAACAGAGTGGATTTATATTCACAACTTGAAAAAACAATCTGTGATTTTCTTTTGATACCAAACTTGCCAAAAAGGAACAAGTTAGAGCAACGCCTTATAAAAAGGATTTCCTCTGAAAACAGATTGAAAGCTTCATTAGTGCAAAATGCTATCTCAGATCATACATTTGGGGAAAACAACAGTACATATACATAATTCATACTAGTTTTAAAAGAACTTCACAGGCTTCTTATATACTTTTTGGAAGTATTTAAAGTTCTTGTGTCTCTCATCAAATACCAGTTAGTCTGTTCACTAATGTTTTTGGCTGCAATTCTTTGCCAAACATTAAGTCAACTAGAAAGGAAATGTGTTATAAGGAAGATTATTTCCCCACCATAGTATATACAATTATGATACAAACATGGATTTAATTTACGTTTAGCTAAGCGGTGAAATTCAAAATTTTCCCCTACCGGTTCTGTGGCTTGGTGGGCATGGCTTGGTGGTCATGTGACCAGCTGGGTGTGGCTGCACAACTGACACACACAATGTAAAAGCAGCAGACTTCACACGAAATGGCCCCTGTAACAAGCAGGAACCTCACAGACAATCAGGCATAACTTTTTTAAGCATTTTTTTTTTACTACAGATCAGCTGTGACACTGATCTGTAGTAAAAAAAATGCTTAAAAAAGTAAAAAAAAAAACAAAAAACTTCTGACCATTGCCCAGCACAGCTGATTGTCACACAGCTGATCATTGGAATTTTTTAAAAACTTTTTTTAGCATTTTTTTTTATTACCGTTTCGGGCGAATAGGTAGTAAAAAATGCTTTATAAAAGTTTTTTAAAAGTTCCAACAATCGCGCGGCACAGCTGATTGTCGCACAGCTGATTGTCGGGACTTTTTTTTACTTCTTTAAGCATTGTTTTTACTACCGGTTTGGACGAGTGGTAGCATTTTTTTACTGTCGGTTCAGGAGAACCGGCCCGAACTGATAGCATTTCACCCCTGATTTAGCTGCTAAATGCTTATTGTTTTGTATGTACTTTGTAACAGTTTTTCTGCTTAACTTTAATCTTCAATTTTTTATTGTTTCCAAATTATTGAAAGAAGAAATTGCAAACAGTAAACCATAAGCAAAAATGAACAAAATCATTTAGAATGGTTGAATTTTGCTTCACTTAAGCTTTTATGACGGAGTTTTTCTCAAATAATCTGTTCTTTTAGGACTTTATAAATCATTTATTGATCATCAATTTAACCATTAAATTGATTTGAGAAGAGGATGGACAACCAGTCTCTCAAGGCTGGGAACCCTGCTATGAACATAAGTCCTTCAAATTATGTATTTTTGTTGTCAGAGGTCTTACTGAGGAACCTCTTGTCCTGTAGTTTCTAGATTCTCTCAGTGAAAACCCGTATTAAAAATATTATTAGAATACATACTTGAAATTACCAGTATATGGATTATTCTGGCTAACTCTGTCCTGAAAAGCTTACAACTAATATATAATGCAGAGAATAGATAGTCTTAACAAATGAAACTATTTGACTTCTTACTTCAAAGACCAATCCACAAACATCTGCAACTCCCATTTACTTCTATAGAGAAATGGAATCATATAAGAATAGGTAAACAATCCAATTTCCAGATCTGGAATTCTTATGTCTTACTAGGATTCAAATGCAGTCTTTCTGAATCTAGCCCACTATTGTATCAGGCTTGTTAATCCATTGCCATGCTTGACTACATAGATCCAAGTATGGGATGGAAACAACATTGGTCATCCAAAAGGGCATACTATCCCATCCATTGGCATGGACGGGATAGGAATATGTATCCATTCCTGTTCTACTTAACATCTAATAGCTTTCAGTACCAATGACCAGGGTCTCCTTCTCTATTAGCTCATAGAATTGAGGTAGGCTGGTCAGTGTTGTACTAGTTCATCTTTTTTTTTTCCAGGGATGATTACAATCAATAATGATTGGGGAGGAGAGATTTCTCCCCCCTATTATGTGGGTTCACAGCGTTTAGTAATTTGTCATCTGCTCTTTAACATCTACAGGATAGCATCCATGCTTTCCATCGCCATGGGATGTATTATCATTAGTATGCTGATTGTACCCAATTACAAGTAGTCCTTGATTTACAACCACAATTGAATCCAAAATCTATGTTGCTAAGTGAGGCATTTGTTAAGTGACTTTTTCTTTTTTTTCGTGACCTTTCTTGCCATAGTTGTTAAATGAATCATTGCAGTTGTTAAGTTAGTGACTTGGTTTTTAAGTGACTCTGGCTTCCCCATTGATTTGCTTGTTTATCAGAAGGTCACAAAAGTTATTCATATGACTCCAGAGCACTGTAACCGTCATAGTATAAATCAGTTGCCAAGCATCCAAATTTTGATCATATGACCACGGGGATGCTGCAACAGTTGTAAGTGTGAAAAACAGACATAAGTCCCTTTTTTCAGTCGCTGTAACTTTGAACAGTCACTAAACAAATTGTTGTAAATCAAGGGCTACCTGTTTATATCTCCCCTCCAGGAAAATTAAATGATGTTGTGGGTGTTTTATCCTGGTTCCTGGAAGCTGTGAGGGTCTAAATAGGGAGTAGATGAGTCGCTTTCATTTGGGGACCTTCCAGTTATAGGACAATGCCACCTTTGGTGCTGGATGGGATTGCACTTCCCCAGATAGACTCACTCTGCCATATTGGGATTCTCCTAGACTCTGACTTCTGCTTGAAGAGGGTTTTGCACAGCTTTGGGTTGTGAACCAATTATCCATGTTCTTGGATCAAAAAAATCTAATCACAGTCACTCATGCCCTTTTCACCTCCAGATTGGACTGTGGTAATGTGCGCCATGTGGATGCCTCTTGAAGAGTATCTGGAAACTTCTGCTGGGATAGAATGCATCAACATAGGCAGTTAGGTGTGCTTCTAGAACAGCATGTGTTACACTTCTGCTCTGTGAACTGTGGTGGTTGCCAGTTTGCTTCCAGGTCCAATTCAAAGTGCTGGTTTTCAACTTTAAAGCCCTTCATGGCATGGGATCAGGTTATGTCAGCCCACCCCATTAGGCAGGCTTCAGGTAGGGATGTACATTTGATAAGTCCCAGAAGATGGGCTTTATCTTCATCATGCCTACCTTATGGAAAATTTTTCCCTCTGAAATTAGATTAGATTCCATCCCTTTTCACATTCCTTGGCATATGATATCTACATAGATTGTCATTCTTGTCATCAAACTGCTATGAAATCTATCACTGTGCCTTTCTCATTGTTTAAACATGCTATTTCTTGTGGCTTATGATATCAGGGTTCACAGTTGTAATTGTTTTCTATCGTAAAAACTGGATTTAACAAGATTGTTGGATATAATTGCTACAACTTCCACAGAGTCCATTATATTCCAGAACTTTCCAGAGATGGAATTCTTAAATAGATTTTGTGGGGAATTTATTTTGTAACCCAAACTTCACTGGAACATTATATGACGTGATGGCACACGTGCCTGAAGTGGCACATGGAGTCATGTCACCTGGCACGCGTGATGTCACCTGTTCCTCTTCCAGGTTTCTGGGGTGCATGCACATGTGATGATCAGCTGGCCTTTTTGCATGCGGCAGTGCCAGAAAGTAGAAGACCTTCTAGCTGATCTTCCGTTTTCCTGCGTGAGCATGCACACTGACCAGTTCATCATCGTGTTGTGCATGCGTGCCAGAAACCCAGGATAATAGCTGGCTGAAACCGGAAGTTCAGTAGCTGAAACTGGAAGTTCATTTTCGGGTGCGTGCATGCGCCATGGGCAGCTCTCCTTCCAGGTTGTGGTCCAGACGCACCATCACTGTTATATGATAATGACAACAATGATATTTTAAGCCTTCCACCATCAAAACACCTTTCTTGTGTTTCTTAATGAAATACAAGCTGTAGGAAAATAACAATAAACAGATGACAAATCCAATTGACACATAAAACAAACACCTAACATAGTCTTTAATCCTAACCCAAAGCCTGGTAGAAATTCAGTTAATTTGTTTACACTGTCCCCAACTTCAATAAAGGCAAGAAACTCTAAATACTTTGTTGAAGCAAAACCAAAGAGAAAGATTACACATATAAAATTATATTCTCTATAAAAGAAGTCAAATGCGAAATTGTGAATCTTCTATATAGTCCAAGAATTAGATGTTGTTCTAGATAATAAAAAGGAAATGTAATGCCAATTTTCAAAGGATGATCAAGGGACATCCAGAAACATCTGTTTCTTGTAAACTAGGTGAAAAGTATTATTAAAGACAGTTTGGTGATATATACATATATTTGCCAGCAGTTTAATTCTTGTATTTTCTCCAAGGAAACATTGCTCAAATAAAGCATGGATTGAAAACTAAAACACTAATAAATAAATATACACAGAAATCTTGTGCAATGCCCAGCTTCCCTACTTTATAATCCCAAGGCTACAAACTCCAAATGAAATTAACCTTGGAAATGAGCCTAAAATGTATGCATGTACCACAGTCATGTATGTAACCATACATCATTACATAGATTAAAACAATTTATTAACATTAAGTAATTATTAAAATAAATTGACTGGAAAATGAGGAAGCCCATGTATATCACTATGTAAACTGCAAATATCAAAATAAAGCTCCATCACCTATAGCAGTGGTGGCTAACGTTTTTGCCGTTGCGTGCCAAAAGCGGGAGGAGCGAGGGGAGATCGCCCATGTACATGCCCACACCCATAATTCAATGTACCCTGCCCCCATGCATGCGTGTGTGACCCCCCCAAGTCCCCCCGCTTTTAGCATGCAATGGCACGATAGGCTCGGTAGGCCTGTTTTTCACCCTACTCAGGCTCCAGATGCTTTCTAGGAGCCTGAGGAGGGCAAAAACGGCCTTCCCCACCCCCTGGAGGCCTTCTGGAGGCTGGAAACAGCCCATTTTCCAACTTCCGGTGGGACCAGAAGGATCAAAAATCAGCTGGCTGGCGCACGCATGTGCGCTGGAGCTGAGCTATGGCAACATTCGCGTGCCCACAGATATGGCTCCGTGTGCCACCTGTGGCACCCGTGCCATAGGTTCGCCATCACAGACCTATAGAGTGCAAAGAAAGTAAAATGTAATTAATTAATTAATTAATTAAAAGTAAATGACTCCAATTTATGTATATTAATTCTGGTTAAGAATCCTAAGAGTTCAAGCTGTTCGATGCATGCATTAACTGAATAATCCTTCTGCAAGTGAGGGCATATTTCCTGGCCAAGGCACTTTTTCTCTATGAAATGGTGATTATTTCTATTTCAATACTTTATTTTAATTATCAGTACATAAATCAGTTTTCAAGTGAAAATACATATTTTTTTGATGAAGCATCATCTAAAATTATTTTCTCACCTGATATTTTGAATTTTTATAAGGTCAGCACTTAGAAGTATCTAAACCTATAACTTGCTTTAATGAGACATTTAACACTCTTCTATAGAAAAAACAGGGCATGATGGCTCAGCAGTTTAGACACTGGGTTTGCTGGCTGGAAAGTCAACAGCCCAGGTTGAGGCCTGAGCACTATGCAATGAGGTGACCAACCATTATTTGCCCCACTCTTGTCCATCTAGCAGTTCAAAAGCATGCAAATGTGAGTAGATAAATGGGTACCACTTCATTGGGAAGGTAATTTTAGGAGTTATTTCTCTTTCATCCTCCTCATCCCAATTTTATGATTGTGGTTTAAGGTCCTTAAAAGTAGAAATTATTTTATTTCTTAAAATGGGAAGAAACTAACTAACAAATGTTGGCACTTTATTCCAAAAGCCAGACTAAACAAAAGGTAATGCCCCACAAAACTAAAGAGATATAATCTGGATTTATTTATTTAGAATAACACAATGTATAAAAATAAACACCATAATTTCTTTAAAGTAACAACAGGAATAAATACAATAAAACAACAACAATAATGAATAAACTATCATGGACAACAAAATAATGATACACATAAATATTGTAATTATAGCAATGAGCACAAAACATGTTATATCATATAACAGTTTCCTGTTCTATGGAAGGCCATTAGAGGCACCTTATATGATGATGTTATGTAATTATTAATTGCTTCTGTCTCTGTTTTCATATTTTTTTAACTTGGAGTTTAGTAAATCTTTTACATTTCAGTTTTTTAATTAAAATGGTAACATACAGGTTTTCCCTGATTATACATCTGCTACTTGTTAGTTCTGTACTTACCAATACAAAACCAGACAAAATAGGCTATTACACTGAAAACAATACTATATACTGTCAATGTCATGGATTCACATAGTTTATCATGTAACTCTGAAACTTGAACCATTCTAAGGGTGCAATAAACCAAGTCAGGTGCTTTTGAACTGTGGTTCTTGAGAAAAGAATAGAGATGGGGAATCAAGCCTTGCAGCTGCATTGAGGAACTTGCATTTCAGTCAAAACAAAGCATATTCCAGCCGGCAACATCAAGGTCATCTCTAGGGTGACCCTCAGTGACCAGAGGAAATGACTTCTACAACCTGTGAAATTGCTTCATTGGGGAATGTGACACACCGGGGGGGCGGGGGGGGGGGGGACAGGGTCAGAGCCAAGGCTTGAATTAAAAATGTCAGAGTTGGCTTCACTTGGTTCATGCCAACAGGAAACTTCTAATAAATAACTGGATTTCTTTTGAAGCTTGGCTTAAGGGTCATGATTTAATTGGCTGGCTTAATGCTTTTTAAATGTTTTTAATATGTTTTGTTACTGTTTTTTAACTTTGGGGCCAAATTTATATATATCTTTTTAAACTGTTTTTAATGTTTGTATCTGTGTTTTTTACTTTGGCTGTACACCGCCCTGAGTCCTTCGGGAGAAGGGCGGTCTATAAATTTGATAATAAATAAATAAATAAAATTAAGGCATCGGTCAGAACCCTGACAGTAAAATTATGTCAATAAAATATATTCTTTGGACTTCTTCTGCCTCCTTAGCAGAATGTGGCATTTTTTCTGTTTGTGTGTGAGTGTCAACAAGTTCATTTGTTGATTATTTTGTGTGAAATATCGGTGAATGTGTTGTCATTAAGTGTTTATTTATGTATGGTTTCCCTTTTCTAGGTTTACATTTACTTAGAACCAAGCTTGTATTCTCCAAAAGAAAAAAAACTAAATCTAGGCTCTTTGGAGCCAATCAGAGGATTTGAAAAAGGCTACCCCTTGTCATTCCTCCAACTCCTTATCAATAATATCTCTAAATATTTTTTTATTTCCTTCTTCTGTTTTATAATGAAAACAGACATCTTTCTTCTCTTATTCTTTGTTTTATTGACATAATGGTAGAAAAATATAAGAAACTGAGAGATGTAATTCTTTTTAGGCAAAGATTAAGATCCTAAGTGATACTGTATATAGTCAAAGACTATATCTATAAATCTGTATCTATCACTGAAATCAGTGTTCACAATTTCAGTAACTTAAAATGTTTCAGTGATTTAGTATATGACCTCACAGGAAGCTGGTCATTCCAAGTTGTATTTGGGATCTTGAAGAAATTCAGCTCTTTTTTCAAGATGGTTTTAATAATTCTTTGAAATTCCACAGTCAACCTGGGAAAGGTACTTATACCTCCCATTCAATGTAACTGAGATCAATGTCCAGTAAATCTTTTTCTTTTTCATAATAGAAGTTACAAAATGGAAAAGTGCTAAAACTGGAAATTTTTAGCTAACAGATGACATTTTAAAATTCCAGGAATTGTAAAGTATACCCTTTTCTTTTCAGCTACTTGTTTTTTGATGAAGACTACCACATGCCCCTCTATAAATTCTTTCCCTGAAGGACCGAGATAAGGAATGGGTTTTAACTCAGCTTGCTCATATCGTTCATAGAGTAAAAGCATGTGCCCAAAGGTTTTGGTTAATCTGAAAAGATCCTTCCAGAGTAAAATCTTTGGAAGCTGCATTTCATTGTTGAATTACTATCTCTGAAGAAATTGAAATCCAGTCCTCATTGGGTTAAGAGGTAATTTATTCAATGGATAAAAGAAAAAAGTAAGCTGCCCCTGAGGTATACACTCTATATTTGCTTCAGAATAAATCAAAGGCTTTAGTATTTTATGCTTGTTCCCTATTTGAAACTATTGCAGGCAGCCTAAAGACTAGAGGGCTCTTAAGGGGCATGGGTAAAATCTATTTCATTTCACTCTGTCACTCTGCTCTTTCTCACTAAGCAGGCCCCATGTGAAGTTTGCTCTTTTGTTTTACTGGTTCTTGTTTAAGCATGAAGATGTTTGTTTATTTAATGTAGCTTTGATCCTAGTTACAAATGATATTATCTTTTCCATTGGATGCAAATGTCCAATTTGCCATTTAATGGAGGGAGTTATAAAGAAGCCTATTTCCCATGTGAAAAAGAGTGTTTTAAAATTTGTTTTATTGATTTATATATTTTCAAAAAGCAAGTTGATGGCAAATAAAGGGTTTTTATGTAGGTCTTCATGGTGAACCTCTTGCCTCTATATTTGTTTTCTTCCCTCTCTCTTTCTCTCTCTCTGTCTCTCTGTTTCTCTCTGTCTGTGTGTGTTGTGTACGTAACCTTAAATTGATTATTGCACATTGTTAACCATACTTCAGGAATTTTACAGTACACATTAACACTTTTGGTAATATAGTCACATCTGATGAATAATTGGTATTCTTTTATTTTATCTGATGAATAATTGGTATTCTTTTATTCTATTATAAATAATAGTTCTATTATTTATCTCTAGCTTTATAATGAAACAATAATCAGTAATGGAAAAAAGGATTTTCGGAGATTAAAGACAAAGAAGGTAAATCTGAGAAAATATACTGTCTTTTCCCGAAAATACAACCCACTCCCAAAAGTAAACCCAATCCTAATTGGGGTGGGGGGGTAATATATGCTCTATCCCCAAAATAAGCTCTAGTGAAGGGGATAGGCATGGCCAGCACAGGAGGCAGCCCTTCCCTTCCCCAGTCACCTCATGGCTGCCCGGCCCTTTAATTGGGCCCATGGATAAGCTGAGCCAGCAAGGGCCGGGAGCTGCCTCTCGTTCTTACTCTCCAGGCACAGCCTGTCCCTTTCAAGTGATCAAATGTCACCTGAGAAAAAGCTGCTGGATGGCAATGGTGAAGGCTCGGAATGGAGCCTTTTTGATGAATGACAGGAAAATCCCCTCCCCATTTTCCTTCCATTCGCAAAAAAGGCTCCATTTCGAGCTTTCAGCATATCCCAGCATTGCACGCCGAAGGCTTAGAATGAAGCCTTTTTTGTGAACAACAGGAAAATGGGGAGGGGGATTTTCCTGCCTATCATCCTTTCCTCAAGCTCAGCACAGACATACTGGCGCAGCCACAAGTGGCAGGACGCCACCTGCGCTGGTGTGATAAAGCTCGCGGCGGTGCTGCCATCATGCATGCAATGCCACAACAAGCCTTGCAGGGTCCTGCTCCAAGAGGTTGTGGCAGCACGACAAGTCTCACAAAGACTCATTTCTGGCAGAGTTTGAGGGAGAGAAAGAAAGACTTCTGCTGCTTTTCCTTGCATGCAGCTAAAAGTTTGCAAAAGGCAGGAAGGTGAAATGCCAAGGAGGAGATGCTGTGAGGGATCCCATTTCTCATGTAGGCCATGCAGGGTCGCCATGCAGAGGCCGGGCCTCAGGACACCACCCTGAGCAGGTGCCAAGCTGGAGGTGGGATAGGGTCAGTCCCCTTACCTGGTTGCCTCCACTATTTCTCAACAAACATCTGTGTGTATGAGAGAGAGAGAGAGAGAAAGAGAGAGAAATGGTGGCGAGGAAACCCTTTCAAACAGCATTGCCTGCAATTCTTGTTATTCCCCTTCATCATTTCTCTTTCTCTCACTCTCTTTGTCACACACAGAGAGACATTTGATCACTTGAAATGGACAGGCTGGGCTTTGCTTCTATCGTAAGCATGTGCTTCCCACAATCTTCCACAATTGCCTGTCCTTTTCTCAAGGAGCAGCAGCCAGGTAGAGGTGCAGGGGGGAGCCAATTCTAATGGGCCGCATGGCTTTCTGCCTCATTGTAGCAGCAGCCTAAGGAACAACCGAACTCCAGGCCTGGAGGAGCCCAAACTTTGCCTGCCACCTGTTCCATAGCCACAAGTTGAGCTGCGGAACAGAGAGGCCCTCGGATGCAAGGTTGCCTGGTGCCATGGGTAGGGCCGGGGCTAGCAAGAGTGCACTGGAAATATCTCCAGGCATCTGGAAAGACAGAACTCCTGGCCCTCGCTGGATAAGCTGATCGGCGGGCCACAGTTAAGGAGCCCAGTAGCCATGAGATCACCGTGCTTGCTACTTCTTGCATCTCAAAAAAAAATAAGACCTCCCCGATAATAAGCCCAAGTGCTTATTTTCAAGTCTAAAAAAAAATAAGACCCAGTCTTATTTTCAGGGAAACACAGGTAGTTCAAAAGTTAGAAGTGGTACAAAACATTGCACAATTTGAGGGTTCATTCCATTGGAAAAAATGGAAATTTGAGACCTTCATTATTGCTGAATATCAAAATCACTATTTTGTACAACTAATAAAAAAAAAAGTGTGAACATTTTGCCTGTGAGTAAATGTGAACTAAAAGGCAAATTATTTCAGATTCTTCAAAACTAGACTTCTGATAAAAAGGAAACAGATTAGAAATATTGCAATCTTTTTTACATAATATCTTTTATTACTTCATTTATATTTCAATACTATTAAAAGTTATATTTTTATTGCAATGCTATTAAATTTATTCACACACACATATGCAGGCATATAGTAAATCTTTCTGCAAGGATTTAAGCATATATAGAATAAATAGTAAGAGATAATTTATTTTAATAATCCTGTAAAATGGGTAAAACTTTGTAATCTTATCAAGCATTTGAGTCTAATTCTTTCTAAGCATATTTCAGGCTAGATCTCTCTCAGTCTCACTCTTTATTGTATATGACTAATTACCTTCAAATTAAATATATTTACAGAATTCCCTTAGTTTATTGGGGGCGGGGAAGGTGAGAACAGTGAAAGAGATAGGTAAAGGGCTGGACATAAGAGTTTTTATTTATTTATTTATTTATTTGTTCCTATTTCTATACCGCCCTTCTCAAAATAGGACTCAGGGCGGTGAACAGCCAAAGTAAAAAAACAAAAACATACAAAATTTAAAAGCAGTTTAAAATAATTAAATATTTTGGCCATAAATTAAAACAACCCAATTTAAAAAACCAATTTAAAACTTAACTCAAGCCAGCCCAGCTAGTTGAAATAAATGGGTTTTCAGGGCTCGACGAAAAATCCGGAGGTCTGTTATTGTATGTATCTCTGGGGAGAGGTTGTTCCAGAGGGTGGGCGCCGCCACAGGGAAGGCTCTCCCCGTGGGAGTCACCAGCTGACATTGTCTGGCGGACGGCACCCTGAGGAGGCCTACTCTGTGCGAGCGTACTGGCCGGTGGGAGGCTATTGGTGGCAGAAGGCGGTCTCGTAAGTACCCCGGCCCTAAGCCATGGAGCGCTTTAAAGGTGGTCACCAACACCTTGAAGCGCACCTGGAAGATCACCGGGAGCCAGTGCTGCTCGCGCAGGAGAGGTGTCACATGGGAGCGCCTCATCGCCCCCATAATCTCCCGCGCGGCCACATTCTGGACCAGCTGGAGCCTCCGGGTGCACCCCAGGGGGAGCCCTATGTAGAGAGCGTTGCAGTAGTCCAGGCGGGAAGTGATGAGTGCCTGAGTGACTGTGCGTAGGGAGTCCCGATCTAGAAAGGGGTGTAACTGGCGTATCAGGCGGACCTGATAAAAAGCCCCCCTGGCCACGGCCGTCAAATGATCTTCTAAAGACAGCCATGCGTCAGGAGGACGCCCAAGTTACGAGCCCTCTCCGTGGGGGCGAGTGATTCACCCCCAATAGCCAGCGATGGTGTCAGCTGGCTATATTGGGATGCCGGAAGCCACAGCCACTCGGTCTTGGAGGGTTGAGTCGGAGCCTGTTTCTCCCCATCCAGGCCCGCACGGCTTCCAGGCACCGGGACATCACTTCAAGGGCATCGTTGGGGTGGCCCGGGGTGGAGATGTACAGCTGGGTGTCATCAGCGTACTGATGGAACTCCACCCCGAAGCCACGGATGATCTCACCTAGCAGCTTTACATAAATGTTGAACAGAAGGGGCGAGAGGACCGACCCTTGTGGCACCCCACAAGCAAGGTGCCTCGGGGTCGACCACTGCCCCCCTGTCAACACAGATTGCGACCGGTCAGAGAGGTAGGAGGAGAACCACCGCAAAACGGTGCCCCCCACCCCCAACCCCGCCAACTGGTGCAACATGATACCATGGTCAATGGTATCAAAAGCCGCTGAGAGGTCTAACAGGACCATGATAGAGGAGCAACCCCTATCCCGAGCCCTCCAGAGATCATCCACCAACGCGACCAATGCCGTTTCCGTGCTGTGCCCAGGCCGGAAGCCAGACTGGAGCAGGTCTAGATAGACAGCTTCATCCAGGTACTGGGGAAGCTGTTGCGCCACCACACTCTCAACAACCTTCACAACAAAGCGAAGGTTGGAGACTGGACGATAGTTAGCCAAAACAGCTGGATCCAGAGAGGGCTTCTTGAGGAGGGGCCTCACAACCATTTCTTTCAAAACGGCCGGCAGGACCCCCTCACTCAATGAAGCTTTAACAATCTTCTGTAGCCAGCCTCGTGTCACCTCCCGGGAAGCCAGTACCAACCAGGAGGGGTACGGGTCCAATAAACATGTGGTTGCGTTCAGCCATTCCAGGACCCTGTCCATGTCCTCGGGAGCCACAGGATCGAACTCCCCCCAGATAACACTCTCAAGACCTGCCTCAGTCATCCCGTCCGGACATACCCAGTCAGAGGCCAGCCCTTCCCGAATCTGAGCAATTTTGTCATACAGATACTGCACAAAGTCCTCAGCTCGGCCCTGCAAGAGGTCATCCCGCACTTACAGATGAAGGAGGGAGCGGGTCACCCTAAACAGGGCGGCCGTGCGATTATCTGATGACGTGATAAGAGCGGCAAAATAGCTAGATTTCGCCGCTTTTATCACCACTAGTATGCTCTTAATATGAGACCTCACCAGTGTTCAGTCGGATTCGGAGCGGCTGGTCCTCCATCTCCTCTCCAGGCGTCTTTTCCGGCGCTTCATCTCCCTAAGCTCCTCGGAGAACCAAGGAGCTAGGTGAGTTCAGTGCCGGGTCAGAGGCCGCAAAGGCATGACTCGATCCAAGGCCCCGGCAGCCGCACTATCCCAGGCGGCCATCAGGTCTTCAGCCGAGTCATGAGCCAGAGTCTCAGGAAATGGCCCAAGCTCCATCTGGAAACTATCAGGGTCCATCAGGTGCCTGGGGCGGAACCACCTGGTCGGTCCCGCCTCCCTGCGGCAGGGTGCAGCGGTTAGAAAGTCCAGTCGAAGGAGCGAGTGGTCAGACCATGACAAGGGTTCGATGGCTATATCCCCTATATCAAGGCCACTCAACCACTGACCAGAGACAAAAACTAAGTCCAGAGTGTGTCCCCCTGTGTGAGTGGGGTCATGAATTAACTGAGTAAGATCCATGGCCGTCATGGAAGCCATGAACTCTCGAGCCACCTCAGATGTTTCACCGATAGATGGCAGGTTGAAATCCCCCATGATAACAAGTCTGGGGGTGTCTACCGCCACCTCGGCTATAACAGGACAAATCAGATCAAAGACAGAAGGTGGACTTTTTAAAACTTATATGAGATCCTAATGTGTGCATCAGTGAATAATGAACAGT
The DNA here is from genome assembly GCA_022577455.1 of Arizona elegans. NCBI lineage: Eukaryota > Metazoa > Chordata > Lepidosauria > Squamata > Colubridae > Arizona > Arizona elegans. Next base: position 31,881,100 of record JAKOOJ010000009.1, on the reverse strand, counting down.
ATCTAGAGTATTATTTTCCTTTCATTGCATCTGTATTCCCCATGATGCTTTTCTGTTCTGAGCAGCATAGTAACTGCTCTAAGTAGATCAGGTATCAGCGCACTGTGACCAAACTTTGTTGTTCTTTGCCATCAAAATTGATTGCTTTTCCCTTATCTTACAAAAGTCATATGGAGATAATTATGGCGTTCTCTATATATAGTCTTTTTAGTCTGTAGCTTTTATGAAAGATTCCAGCCAGGTTGTATCATTAGTGATGGACCAATTCCCATCCTCAAAGCTTGCTGCTACAGCCGATTGGTTCCCAGAAAAGAACTAAATCCACAGCACAGCAGGAAGATCAGGAGCACGTTGACTCTTAGCTAGGCTTTGTGTGACAAATACAGGGGTGAAATGCTCCTGGTTCAGACCGGATCAAGCGATCCGGTAGCAATTATGGCAGGTGGTTTGGAGAACCGGTAGCGATGGAGGCACGAGGCTCCGCCCACCCACCCAGGTGTCATTACTTCCTGGTTTTAACCAGGAACTAATGTGTTTTTTATCCACATGCATGTGCATGTGATGCGCACGCGCATGTGAGTGAACTGAGAGCGTGCGTGTGGTGTGTGCACTTCTGAACCAGTAAGGAAGTTAAGTAGATTTCACCCTGGACAAATAACAATGTTCTTCACATGAGTACCAAAAACAGGATCTCTTGATAGGTTGAACTTGTGGATTCAGCATATATTTTCAAATACACTAAATATTTTTTACACTGTATCCCTAGAAACAATTTTAAAAAATATTTTAAACCATAAATGTATCCTTACTTAAGGTCAGGTAATGCTGAAACATGATACGGAGGGAATATCAGCACTGAAAATGGAAGTGGGGGAAACTATGCTTCAGTTTTCATTTATGGGCCAGTATGTCTTGGCAAGAGATTTTAAGAGAAAACATGATCTAGTATGGCTTCCTATCTGAAGACTGAAATAAATGCAGAAACTCCTGAACATTAGATTATTTATTTGAATTATATATAAAGCTTCTAAATCTTCTGTGACTTGCTCTTTTTTTTTTTTTTTTTTGTTTAAATTACAACCATTTGAAGAAACCCTGTAAGGTGGCATAAGTAGGGGTTCCTTTCATTTCAGCAGTCTTCATTTCCCTTGTTACATGATCTTTTGACAACATTCTGAAAACAATTTTCTAGCTTGCTTGGGTCTGGTAAACAGCTGGATACTATATGCATTACACTGGCAAAGTCAAATGTACAGAATTGAGGACTGCTGTCCATTGATGTAATCCTTTTCATTTGATGTATGTGTCAAGGAAATTGTGCAGAGAATACTAGTGTACATAAGAAGGATAGGTCTTCTCAGGAGACAGAAGAGGAAATCTAAGATATCTGTTAAAGGTAAACGATATAATCCAAATCTCTTACAGAGTTCACATAAAAATAGCAAACTTCTTCTGGATTCTTATAATGAAATAGTGCATGTGCTCCAAATCCTTGGGCCAGTCCAAATAAAGAGGTTCCACATGAAATAGTTGTTCATGTAGATATGCATCCATGTCACAATAATCTGGATCTTTTGAAATCAACAGGCGTTTTTATTCTGGTGGATGCACCCATTCCCATACCGAGGAAATGCCAGAAATGTTGTGTGCATATGTTAAGTGACAGTGATGCCAGGTGAAACTAAAGCTTGAAATTGGCAGAGCTGTTTTAATCAGTTTTGTAAGTTGCAGATTGCTCCGACCCCCTTTTATCCCCTTGGCAGGGGACGGATTATTTCTCTCCATCTTTAAGAAATTGTTGTAGCATTCCCCAAAGGCACAGTTAACATGAGGAAAGTCAGATTTTCCTTTATTCTTTTTAAAAAAATTAGACACAGTGGGAACTGATTTCATTATAACTCAACTGGAACATCAAAGAGTGTGGAATAAGAAAAACATACTGTATCTGTGATGGCACAGCAGCCATTAAAAAGAAGAAAAAGCAGGCAGACTGTGTTGCCACTCATAGCAATTAAATTCATGTTAATTCATGTACACAACCTATCTTGACTTGATTTGGCAGCAATGCTTATCCAAAAATGATTATAGATACAAGTATGGAAATGAACAGTAGTATCCATTTGCTGCTTCAGGCTTACCCTGCTAAATCTCAAAATCATGTATTATACTGGCACAGAGCTTCAAATGGATGTTTAACTTCAATGACATCTGAAACAAAACTACATGCTGAGGCTACTTTGAGAAACAACCCATGCTTCTCAATAGTGAAATTGCCTAGATGGTGTTTCCTGAATTTCTATTAGCTGAAAGAGACAGTCAAAGCATTCAAAGCAAATATGTCAACATTATATTTGTTATTTATTTATTTAATGTATATAGTCACCATCCCACAAGCAAGGTGGCATTGAACGAAACTAAAAAATAAAATAAAATCCAAAATCATTATCATTAACTAATATTAAATTTTTTAAAAAACTAGAAAGAGAAATAATAGACAAAAGGAGTTAGTAGGGCAGTAAGGGAGTTATCTCACTAGAACATCCATATCCTGGTATCTCCATGCTGGTTAGTATAACCAGGTCTTGAGAGATCTTTGGAAACTTAGAAGTGATTCCACAGAGCAAAAGTCACAGCAGGAAAGGCCCATCGCCTAGGACTTACTAAATGTAGTTTCCTACATGTAACATACCCTGTCTCCCCACCCCACCAGATAGGGAGAAGAAATTTAGGAGATGCGGGGTCTCAAATAATCTGGACCCAAGCAATGGAGGCTTTAACGATCAACACCATTTGAAATAGACCTAGAAAGAAGCTGGTAACCAATACATCTCACACAACAGAAGGGTAATCTACTAGAGACACATATACCAGCTTGCACTATTACATTCTGCACCAGCTGAAATTTTCAGATACACTTCAAGGGAGGCTCATGTAGAGTGCATTGCAGTAATTCAACCAGGAATGACTAGAACATGAATGACGATGAGTATGGCCCCTTGGCCCAGGAAATGTAAGATTTTGTATGAATATTATCCAAGCTTTATAAAATAATACGGTAGACAATGGCATTCATCAACTCCTTTTCCATTTTACTCTCCTTTTTGCTTTCTCTTCATCTGTTTAACCAGATGAAAAGAGACTATGATAACTTCGTTCTTTCTTAAATTTTAGAAATGTGTTTCATGTTTCTAGGTTTAAAATTGTGTCTTGCTTGATGATATTTGTTCAGAATGGTTTTTGCTGGTTACATTTTATAACATCTTCAACCATTTTTACCATAGGTGATTTTTCTAAGGAATTTGAATGCATGACGTATTTAAAGTAAACCTTATAAATTTTCTGTTTCCTTAAAAGATTGTAATCCAGATAATTTTATCTTTACAGTAGAAGTCCATTACAGTCACCTAATTAATATAGATCAAGATGGTCATGTTAAATCAGAGAATTATTTTTTGTATGATGTACAGGTTCCTCCCAACTCTGTTATTCTGTATCTTATAGCTTTACCCAAGAAACCACCAGAATTAAAATGAAAGTATATCTCTTGGCATCTCCACATTTTGGAATACAAATCCCATGAACATTTATCATTAGTCATAAAATACAATCTATCTACTTTTATTTTTAAAAGAGTAATAGATATCTATGATATTATTTCATTTCTCCCTAGTAAGTTAGGTAATTCTGGAAATTATTGATTACTTTAATGAATCTTAACAGTAAGATTTAGAATTATATATGTCAGAGATTTAGTATAAATATATTTAATATTTAATATTCAGAAATATTCCAGTAAGTGAATGATTGTAATGAGCATTTTATCACTGCATCCTTAAAATATGGCACATTACAATGCTATGCTTGGCATTGCCATGCAGAAATAAATCCTAAGTCAATCAAGCGCAATAAATGTGTTTAAAACTGCAGAGTGATCAAAATTGTTCTTAACAATGATTTATTTTTATTGAACAGTTTAATATATCTCTGTTTTTATTCCATTTTCTGAAATACATGCTGACTACCTGTACCCTCTTAGCTTAGTTACTTAGCCCACCATAAGATAGAACCACTGCTGATCACCAGCTGCCAGCAGTTTGGCAGATCAAATCTCACCAGGCTCAAGGTTGACTCAGCCTTCCATCCTTCCGAGGTCGGTAAAATGAGGATTGTTGGGGGCCATATGTTGACTCTGTAAACTGCTTAGAGAGGGCTGTAAAAGCACTGTGAAGCGGTATATAAATTTAAGTGCTATTGTTATTGCTATTGTTTTGTCTCTACAAAAGTGAAATGGCAAAAGCAACTTAAAGTTTGTGTGTGTGTGTTTGTGTGTATGTGTGTTTTGGAGTATGTTATCACTACATATCTTTTATTTATGTATAGGATCTGCTTGAGGAGCAAGTTTAGAGTCTCAGGTTACAAGTTTATATCAAGCTGCTTCTAACCGCCATTTGCACTTGCAAATGGAAGTTGTACCTGCAATTTCCTTTAGAATATTTACAAACAACCTATTCCTTTTGAGAGCCTCTTCAATAATAAGCTGGGCAAGAAAGCCTCACCTATACCTCTGTGCTCTACTATAACTAAACTAAAACACATGAAATATAAAAAGACAATCTACAAAAATTTCATTGCTTCTTCCTCATCCATGCAGTTGCTTTCTCATACTTTCTTCCTGAACCAAAATTTCTTGTGATTCTGTTGCTGACAAGACCTTGCTCTTAAATAGGAATCTGGAGCTCTGCCGACTTATGTTACATCAAACAAGGTTAAACTTCAGAATTTTATGTTTGCAAAACATTTCTTAGATTCTGCCATGTATAGTCAAAAATATTAACATTAGAGTTACATTATGTGCTTTGGAGCACATAGTATTTGGACTAGTATTTTGGTATATGGTTTTCCTTCAAGAGAAACATTAGTGTGGGGTCCTTGGTGCTCTTTGAATTTGGTGGTTTTCTTGCAAACGTTTCATTACCAAAATAGGTAACATCATCTGTGCATATTGGCTTCCACCAGAAACAATAGTAATAACATTTTCTTATAGCATAAATGGATGTGGCCGAATTGTGTAATGTGCCCGCATTGAAGGGAGACCAACTGGAAACTATCTAACATGCAAACTATAGAGAGACATTGCAGATACAAGAGCAATAAATGAATATAATCTTCTAAATATTTTTGCACAACCTGCTCCTTTCACATTCTCATGCCTGGTTAATGAATATCTCTGCTCATGGAGGTCACTAGATTAATGTACTTAGTAGAATGATTACACACACCCAGTGGTGGGATTCAGCCAGTTCGCACCACTTCGGGAAAACCGGTTGTTAACTTTCTGAGCAGTTTGGTGAACTGGCTGTTGGAAGAAATTATTAGAGAAGAGAACCGGTTGTTAAATTATTTGAATCCCACCACTGCACACACACCCATCTTCATTCATTATTTATAGTACTACAAAATGTATTCTTAATACCAGTATGTGTTTTTATTCTTTTCTGAGTCTGATAAACAGAGATGAAGTGTCTGGCCATCTACAACTGGTACTTGTTCTATTGACAAACCGTTTCAACAAAAGTGCTACATTTCAATTGTTAAATGTGGCAACTCTATAGTTAACTGAGGAAACCAACAACAACAGTAATAACAACACCTTTGGTACAGAAAAATTGAAAAAAGATAACCAGGGTTTATGCTTCCAATATTTTTGTAACCCATCAACAGAATTAGCACTAACTACAAGGTTAAGCCCTCAAGAGCACCATAGGAGCCTAACAAACTATTTTGGGGTCAAAAGCAAGTCATATATTATTAAACGATAATAACAAGTATACAGTGATATTTCCCTTTGAATTTCTCTGCACTAAGAACTACATTTGTTAACACACTCTGTTTATGCTGGCTACCTGACGTAGCCCATAAGGAATAATGGAATACTTGTAGGAGTTATCCATTAAGTCTTAATCCTTTAGATGCAATCACTTTATAACATAAGGTATAGTTTAACACTGCTTTGATATATCAGGAAAATTTTTTTCATAAAAGCTTTATATTTCAAAATATGTTGATTAGAGTAGATCAAAACTGCTTTAGGCTGGAATGCAATTTGCTTGCCTTTCTGACACATACAAAATATTCTTGATATCTCCAGTTATAACAAAATCTAATTAATTAACTATAAATATGCAGGAAAAAAATTGTTAAAAGTATGAATTTTAATTCATACACACACGTTTATATCCTTGTCGTTTATCTGAAAATTTGCAATGGAAAAAACAAATGTAAATAATTAAATAATGTTTTTATTAAAATGGGAATTAAAATGTTGCTCATTTGGGAATATTTAGAATCAGAATCTCCAGAAAAATTCTATGATTTCTACAAAAGGAAAATGCATTATTAGTTCTAAAAACTATAGTTCATATAATGAATATTGTGTTTCGTCAGGAAAATATTTATAAAATTAATTAAATTGTATATGTGTCACAAAGTGGAAATGATCTTGTGATCAACACTTACATTTAATTACCAAGTAAAATTTCTATTTTCACATCAATATGACTCTGTGCTAAAAATGTGAGATATCTTCTCATATTATTATGGTTTTCCTGAGAACATGAAACACCTCTGTGATTGTGGGATATACAAAACCATGCAGTTAGTTCTCAGTATATTGTTAATGAAAAATTAACTATAAAAATGCATTCAAGAATTTTGAAAATATGAGAATTATAACATCAAGCTGAATGTCAGAATCTTTACTATTTCATTTAAATACAAAATAAATTATGAGGGAGCAGGATGAGGGGGAGTGGGAGTGAGGAGCAGGGAGAGGAGAAGATGGGAGGATATTATAATATTAGTTTCTAACTTTCTCCTTTTTGTACTTCAACTGATACACAACATTTATAGACATTTAACTTTCAAATCTTTAGATAGTTTCTTCTTCTTAAAAACCATGCTCTACATCATAGATGTCAAACTCGTGACATCATGTTGCTGTCATGTGATTTATTGTGACAGTTTTTTCCTTCCCGGAGGTGGGTAGGTGTGGCCTGCACATGACGCATTCAGCCCGCAGGCCGCCAGTTTGACACCACTGCTCTGGATACTTATATTTGTCTTGTAGTACATAATATGCATGAAAGACATTCATGCTTAAATTTGGTTAAACTTTAATTGTGAATATTGACTGTTAATTTTGTCATTACTACATATTATCCAAATTTAAATTCTCAATGTATTAAATTGGTAACATATTGCATGCGCAAAATTGATCCTTGTGTCTGTGAAGATATATTTTAGTAAATTGTGATTTTTTTTAATGAATACATTTTAGAATTATTATAATAAGAATTGTGATTTTATGTCAACACTTATTTCTAAAATTCTCTGAGCAGTGCTGTTTTTCTTTCCAGTATTTGTCTTTTACAATTCTTTTATATGTCACATACGATAAAATGTTCCTTCTGTCTCATGCTATTTCCAATATTTATAACTATTTGATTTGTCTATCTTGGCAAGTATTGCATAATTGTACACCATCCACAAAACATTTTATACCAGTTTTCTTTGAAGTTATACCTGGGGTAAAATGTATAAATTCCCCCGTTGTTGTATTGCCTCTTAATTGTATTGTCTCTTAAAGTTTTGCATCTATTATATCATGATTTTTTTTATTTCTTCTGTTTTGTGTCATTTCTGAATAATAGTGTGTGTGTGTGTATGCCTTAATAAGTGGTCTTAATTCTGCATGAGCAATTCAGATCATGTTTTTTCCTTAGAATCCTAAACCTTGGTAGTACAGTGGTCTAAAGCACCCTGTTATTAAGAACAGCTGCCTGCAATTACTGCAGGTTCAAATCTCGCCAGGCTCAAGGTTGACTCAGACTTCCATCCTTTCTAAGGTAAGTAAATTGAGGACCCAGTTGTGGGGGCAATAAGATGACTTTGTATAAATATACAAAAGGATGAAGGCTATTGCTTAGCGCATTGTAAGCCGCCCTGAATCTCCGGAGAAGGGCGGCATATAAATCAAATAAAAAAAAAGAGAAGAAAAGAAAAGAAAATGCCTAATTTTTAAGGGCAGTTTTTATTCTTCCATTGGTTTGTAGATACATCGATCATAGTATGTTCTGGCCTTTGCCAAGTAATTCTTGATCTATCTAGTCTATTCATGGAGTTACTGCATTTTGTTTAAAGATTCATCACAGTATAAGGTCTACAGTTAATATCTCATTAGAATAATTCTTTTTTAAAATGATTTCATGAATAATGCATGTGACGATTGCAATGCCATGGGAAAAGTATCTGGATATCTACAAATTCATGAGGAAGGTTGTGGGAAATCTTATATCAATAAAATATATTTTATTCTTTATATGATCTCCAACTTCCTTTAAACATTAAAAAATCCATGATGGACTGAAAATCAGTGTCTCTGCTAGATAATTGACAGTCAAGCTGAAACTAAGTTAATCAAGTAAAAATAACAAACAAGGGAAAATCTCTTACTCAAACTTCCTTAAATCCCCAAATAAATTGCCCAGACCTAATCCACATAGCAAAGGAAAAGGTCTGTAAACACAAATAGATTTAATTAAAACAGTCTCACAATGGAACTGCATGTTCACAAGAATAAATATCACAGATGATATGTTTCATATATGTGTATATATCTTGACTATGTGTCAGAATGGTCAAACAATTGGCAACTACAAATCTCAACCAACAAATGCTCTGTTTTACAGATTGGCAAAAAAAATCAAAACACAAAATACAAGCTGGGCGGATACGACCTCGTAGATGACCCTCACTCTGTCAAGGACCTTACAACATTGCCAAAAAGGCTCTAAGAGTTGTCAACCTAATCTTGTGTAGTTTATCTGGTAATATTGTACTACTAACTAGAGCATACAAAACATTTGCTAGACCAATTCTCAAATCTGTCTGGAACCCGCAGTGCATATTGGATATTAATACAATTGAGAGAGTCCAAAGATATTTCATGAGAAGAATCCTCCACTCCTCTGCTCGCAACAGAATACCTTATGCCACCAGGCTTGAAATTTGGGTTTAGACAACTTAGAACTACACCGCCTTCGGTCTGACCTAAGTGTGGTACATAAAATTATCTGCTACAATGTCTTATCTGTCAATGACTACTTCAGCTTCAACCACAACAATACATGAGCACACAATAGATACAAACTTAAGATAAACCTTTCCAAACTCGATTGCAGAAAATACGACTTCAGCAACAGAGTGGTCAGTGCCTGGAATGCACTACCTGACTCTGTGGTTTCTTCCCCAAAACCAGAACTTTAATCTTAGACTGTCTACTGTTGAGCTGATTCCATTCCTGAGAGGTCTGTAAGGGGCGTGCCTAAGTGCACTGATGTGCCTACTGTCCCTGTCCTAATGTCCCCATTTATTTGTATCCATTTCATGTATTCATAATCATGTTTATACTTATATCTGTATTCTTATATATGCTTGACAAAATAAATAAATAAATAAAATCAATAAATCAATATGTATGTACCTAGACACACACCCACAGCCAGGGGTGGGTTCTACTTACCTTTACTACCGGTTTGCAATGGGATCGTGCCTTGCTTCTATGCATGCGCAGATCACCGATGATGACATCCAGGGCAGTGGGTGGAGCCTCCTGCCGGTTTTTCTACCTGTACTTGCAAACTGGTCTGAACCGGGGTCAACCCACCACTGCCCACACCTCTCAAGTGTCACCCTAGAAGAAGCACATACACATTTCATATCCAGGACAAGCTCCCCTATAAAACAACACCTCTGTACCCCATTTTCTCTGCAACTATCCCCATAGGCAAACCTTTTTTGCTTTTGGGAATAAATAATTCAACTTTACTGACAGTTGCGTGGATTTCATTTTTATTTATTCTTGTGCAACCCCATCTTGAGTTGGAACCCCAAATAACCATATTCTTCTGACAAGGTCTTTAAAGAAAAATAATAATGGACTGCAATAGACTTGGTGAACAATATTTAATTCAGCCAAAGTCAGTGGGACCTATAGTACATTTGGGCTTGAATACAGTTTCATATTAGAAGAATAAAATACTGTACAATGGGTCAGCATAGTTACCTTAATTGTAGACATCCAGACAATCACTAGATGGAAGTAAAGAGTCATATATAGCTCTTTGCCTAATGTGAGTTCTGTTATTTTATAAATAAAATAAATATTCTCAAAAAGTTGTATGTCTTTTGGCAGTGCAGAAATAACTTAGCAGGTTTATGTGGTTTGCAGCCCCACTAAAAATTATGAAGACAAGCAATGTGATGTTATCTGAAGCTTGAACTTAAGAAAACAAATAATGAGAATGGCTGAACATATTTTTTATCATATCAATAGGACCACCAAAAGAGATTTTACACCGAAGACAAGAAATATATGTCATAAAAATATTTTTGCCTGTAAGCAATATATTATTTTCTACAGTACATTTATAAGAGGGATACACTTATGTCTCAGCTCTTTAAAAAGTTTCAAATGTTTTCTGAAAGTACTTAGACATGCTGTTTTTATATACGGCCTAGTGAAGTTAAGCTACATTTTCTGTTTTTCTTGAAATTCTGAAGAATTACATTCTGTCACTCTTTGTAGGATAAGGACAAGCTACTAAACAAAAACAGTTTGAAGCTATAAAAAGTCTACTAATTGCCAACTTTAGAAGATATGGACTTTGGTTAGAATTTTATTACATGGGTAAAGTCATTCTATTTAGGGTTGCCAGGTGTCCACTATTTGAGCGGACAGTCCACTTTTTTTCACATTATGTTCACTATTTTTTTTCACAAAATAGTGGACTTTTTTTAATTCAAAAGCTTTATGATGAAATGGTACGTAACTTTTGCGAGTCAGAATTCCATGAAGTTTTGCGCCATGTTCCAACACGTTGGTTAAGTTTGTTTAAAGCGGTTGAAAGACTTCTTTTAAACTGGATACCTCTAAAATTGTATTTTATTTCTCTTGGATCTGATGAGTGCCATAAGGTTATCTGGAACCTTATTTCGGATCAGGAAAATGAACTCTCAAAGGACGATGAACCAACAATTTCAGAATTGTATTTATATTTCACGCACTTCTTCATGTCAATAATGCAAGACATCCTACTGAAGCTAGAAAGCAAGAAAATTCTTGCATGTGATCTTCACATTATCATGTGTTAGCTGCGTGATTCTTTGCAAAAAAGATACGATGAGCAGTTTTTTGGAATGAAAGTTTTATTTGCCTTATGTAAAAAACATTTGCCTGAGAATGCCGTGCAAAAGTTCAAGAAAGAAGCCATCAATGTGTATCAAAGAGCCATTGCATACCTAGAAAAGTGGTATAATTTCACCGATTCAGTATATGAGACGCTAAGTTGTTTCAATCTAATTGATCGCAATAATCTTCCAACTTTAGAAGAAATGACAAACATCTAGTTATTATCACCATGGGGAGAAGAACTTCCACCCAACACTCTCTTCGATGAAATTTCTGCCTTAGAAGAAGTTTATGTTCATCTGCAGGACGATTCATCCCTTGATAAGTGGACATACTTTTTCAAGAAAGAGCCAGCTCCGAGTTTACTGAAACTGTTCCAGTATTGTGCATCAATTCCGGTATCAAATGCAAACGTTGAACAAATTTTCAGCGTCATGGGAAATTTGTGGACTGACGAACGTAACCAACTGCTTGTACCATCAGTTCGAAGTGAACTTTGTATAGTTTTTAATATTTCTCAACATTGTACTGAAATTAAAGAATTATTCCTTAAACACAAAGGATTGATCAAAGCTGCGCAGTCAAATAAAAAATACACACAACAGCAAAGTAAAATGTAATTTAATATTTTACATATTATTATAATATATTTGATGTTTTGAATTTTAAGTAAAGTTTTGAAGTGATTATTTTAATACGTGTTAAAATGTTTGTAAGAAAATATATAATTTAATTATAAATTTATTTATTTTTTTTACTACTTAACACCCCCCCTCCGCTTGTCCTCTATTTTTTGGAAGCAGACCTGGCAACCTTACACAAAAAGCACAAATAAATAAAATAAAAATGAATAAAACTTTGTGAGCTATAGAAAGGAATGTAAGGATGTCCTTTGTCACTGTTATTATTCATCTTAGCTGGAAGTATTGGATAGAGACATAAAATAAAACGAAAAAAAAATGCTGGAGTAAGGATTAAAAGGGAGATATAAATTATGGGCATTTGCCAATGATTTGGTGATAATTCAGGAAAATCACTGGAAGGAATAGAAATATTAATGGAAAAATCAAAGGATTTGATGCATTCAGTGCATTTGGATTTAAAATGAATAATGACAGAACAATTTTAATAAAAATATGAGGATGAAAGAGCAAAGAAATCTGTTCGGGGAAAAAACTAGATTGGGGAAAGGGAAATATTTGGATATTACTATGACTAATATTAATTATATGTTATTTCAGAACACTTATGTTAGAACATAGAATTAAATTAAGAGAATATGCTAAAATTGGAGAAATTACAAATGTCATTATTAAATCTCTGATAAAAATGAATGTATGGTTTTGTTCAAACAATACCTGTTTTGACCACTGATGTGTCATCTAAACAATTGCAGAAAGATACATCTAGTTTTGCATGGCAGTAGAAAAAGTCAAGGGTTAAATATAAAATCCTCCAAGATGTAAGGGTATGAGGATCGTTGAGACCAACTGATTTGAAATTGAATTTTGCAGCCTGAAAATAAGAGAATAAGAGAATTTTAGAACTTGAAAAACATGACCTAAGGGTTGGATGACAGGGATTTTTATGATGTAATAAAGTTAAGGTTAATGTAGCTTGTAATTGCTAAAATGTATAAACTTTTTTTGAAATGAAAGAACAAGTGGAAGAGTATAATGATAAAATGGGCTAAAAACTTTGGATGGGAGGGCAATTTGGCTGCAATTTCGTTCACCCCTTTGATCACCAAGGTTGATTTACTTGATTTGGATGGCTTAAGCAGGTATCTTCTTTTTCCTCCCCTATTCCATGTGCATCCCTCTTTAAGATGCATACTCAGTAGAAAAGAAAGACCATTCTGGATAGAGGGAGTGCACCAATTTTGGACTGATGAATCAATTGAAGCGGGAAAGTAGCTGCTGTAGTTCTGAAGATATTTAACTGCACAATCAAGAACAGCAGAAGGTAAAGATCAAGGCAATTTGGGGACAGATTAGTCAGATGGTGTAATTAAAGAAGGCTATGAAGATTAAGGATAAAACTTGGTTACTAAAAAAAAACGAAGGCTCCAACTGAAACCCTAGAGCAGTGGTGACAGAAACGTTGTGCATGCGCACGCTCATCAGGGCCACGCTCTGGAAAACCTGAACTTCCAGCTTCTAGCCTGCATGTGTGCCCGATGATCAGCTGGCCAGCATGCATGCACAGGCCGGTTTTTGGCACTGCCATGCGTGCGAAGGGTTTGCGTTCTGGAAAAGCTGAACTTCCGAGTTCTGGTGTGAATGGGCACCCAACAATCAGCTGGCCGGTGCGCATGTGCACACTGGTTTTTGGCACTACCACACGTGCAAAGAACAGCTAATCGTTAGGCGCACATGCACACCAGAAACCCAAAAGACAAATAGGCAAGGCTGTGTGTGCTGGGCGACATGGCTTCGTGTGCCACTTTGGACACACGTGCAATATGTTCGCCATCACGGCCCTAGAGTCTGCTAAACAAAGACTCACAGCAATTACTACTAAGCTAAGGAGATACACTAGAGAAGCAGTGTATCTTCTTAGAAGTCAAGAAAATAAATGCAGGTTCTCCAAATAACTATCTTTGGTGGACTCCCAACTGCAGTGCAACAGCACAATAACAGCAGAGTCACTGACAGCAAAAGCTGAACAATATCAGAAGAACATATGGGAAAAAAGAAGACACATAACACCACCATACATGCATGACTTCAAGCTGTATGCTAAAAGTGAACAAGATCGACTTGCTGATCTGGATGACATTAATCTACAGTGAGACCATTGGATACCATTCAGACTGGAGAAGTGGCACTGATGATAGTCAAGAGAGGGAAGGTAGTTAAGATTTATGATGTGGAACAACCAATGGGCCACATAGCAGACATATAGTCCATCTCCATGTACCATGGTATCCCATAGTCAGGCCTCAGAGACAGTCCAACACATAGTCTCTGGAGAAGGGCGGCATATAAATCAAATTAAAAAAAAAATAGTAGCAGAATGAAATATGAAGGCAGGAACAGCATATACTAGATGGCACAATCAAGTATTGTTTGTTTTGTTTTGTTTTGTTTTTTATTTTATTAGATTTATATACCACCCTACTCCCGAAGGACTCAGGGCGCTGAACAGGCACAAAAATAAAATACATAAATACAAAAATGTAAAAGCAAAAATAAAACCAGATTAAACAATTTAGCCCGAGACAAATTTAAAACATCCGAATAATTTAAAAACAGGTTTAAAATTTTCAATTTAAAAGAAAAGGGGGGAAAAGGTTAGGCCAGGCCAGCTTGCTGGAATAGGAAGATCTTAAGAGCGCGGTGGAAAGTGCACAGATCTGGGATCCTCTGTATCTCCGGGGGGAGCTTGTTCCAGATAGTGGGGTCCCCACAGAGAAGGCCCTCCCCCTGGGGGTTGCCAGTCAACACTGTTTGGCCGACGGCACCCAGAGGAGCCCCTCTCTATGAGAGCGTACCGGGCGGTGGGAGGCTATTTGTGGTAGTAGGCGGTCCCATAAGTAGCCAGGTCCTAAGCCATGGAGCCATAGTATTGTGTACAGTACTATCTGCACAGTTTATGGGCTTGATCTAAATCCAGATTCTAGATTCCACAGAAGGTCATAGAGCACCACAGGGCTAAGAGTCTGTGGGACTTCTAGATTTAAATAGACAGGAAATCCCATTTCTTACAATACACACATGTGTAACTTCAAAACCGGCATCTTCAAAAACTAGTACAGCATAGTACTATATTAATAAGCTACAATAGCATGTAATTTCTCTGGAACAATAATATAATATATGATATCAAATATTTCACAAGTACTGTAGTGCAACATGATTACATGTGACCCATAATTCACTTTACAATTTTAATCATGGGCTATAGTTTAGCATTATCTAGTTTTCCTATCCATCACCATATCACATGACCCAAAGGAAGAAGGTATGATAATATATTTGTTTCTAATAAATATTATAAGTTAATAATAAATAAGTAATCACAACTGTTAACAAAATTACATCCCATTTAGTGATTGACAGATTCTTTACCAAATGAATAAGGGCTTAATAAATGCCCTACTAAAATAAATTAAAATAAAGGAAAATATTCCATCATTCTTCTTTCTACAAATGGCCAACTAGTCATCCAACTCTGGAAAATCCTTTAACAGGACATGAGATTGAGAGACCGATGTTGCATTCTTTTCTATTTAGAGAATATAAAGAATGGTGGAATTTGAAATTCAATAAATGTAGATAGTTTCAAATTATAAAAGACTGCACCTCATTCTGAAGCATTGTTGTGGCATGGAAAGAACTCTGATATATTTTATTGATGACAACAAAATAAACAGTGATTACTGTTTATTTATGCAGGTATTAGTCACTTTGGATAACACCTTGACTAAGCCATATCTATTATAAATATGTGAAAGCAAGCCACCATATTGCTATATAAGTACAGCACAATTTTCATTAAGTGTGCTATTTCCCATTGCATATTTTATTTTAATTTTTGATTAAATTACCTTATAATAAAAATGTATATATTTTTTCTATATTGTAGCATTGAGTGGGAAATAAGAAAAATCAATAATTCAACAGCAGGCATTCATGATGACAAATTATGTTGAATTTTGAAGATTATCTTGATATCAGCAGAAGTAAGTGGTGGGGGAAAATACCTGCTTCATCAGGAACAGATATAAAGAAAGAAGAAAAAATTATTATTCAGGAAATGATATTCTATTAAAGATTCTGAGCACTTGACTTTTTACATTTCTTTATAGCGCAAATAATACTATAAAGAACTTCATCTTTCCATACCAATGTTATTTTCTGTATTGCAAATATGAAATCTACATTTAATCAAATGATATTTAAACATATCATATCATGTTATTGTCTATCAGATATAAATATAGGAATAGTTCTGTATTTAGATTTACTCAATTTGTATCAATTATAATAAGAATTACATATTTGATCAGATTAAGGTCTTTTGGGTTGTGGTTGATTTATTGTTTCTAGTTTTAAATTTATATTTAAATTGTCTTCCTTTAAAAAAACAAAAACATTTTTATATGTTATTTCTACTGTACTACAGAAATCTGTCTCCTAGACCCTAGAACAGGTCTCTACAAAATACACTGTGCTTTCTCTATATTATTAATATATGTTCTTAATATGTGTTGGTAATTATTATTGGGGCTGTGTCATGATCATCACAGGATACAAGCAATCTGGTTGAAGGATGAGGGTAGAAATGAGATGAAAGAATAAATAAAAGTGATTTGGTGATACCGAAACCCAGTAATTACGCAGAACATTGATTATTTGGTGAATACCTTTGTAGAAATAGATATGTTTCATTAAAATAATTGATTTAAGCATAACTTAGTTCACTCACACATAGCCAAGGAAGGAATCAAAAGAAGAAAACTGGGACAAAAATATTTTTTCTTTCTTTCTATGAATGAGTCAGAGATAACTCTCTGAAAAGAGAGCTCAGAATGCCATTTGCTGACAATGAGAGAAGCATATCCACATTCTGGCTAGATAACTGGCATACCAAGATTAAAGAGCGCGCACAAAGCCTTTGGACAAATGACTGTAATGACTGGAAAAATAAACAAAAGTGGTAGCTTGTAAATCAGTGTTGTACAAGGCAATTTGACCAAGCAATTGGCTGATTATAAAGGATTCAAACAAAAGATCCCAGCAGTCTTTCTATCCAGATAAAGAACTTCAACCCGCCCACCCCTCAACAATTAGAGTGGATGTTCAGCCAGTTTTGGATTACTTAGGTAAGTGAATGGATGATGGGGGCAAGAGTTGAAATATGAGCAATAAATGTTCTTAAACAATAAAGCCTAGCTGTGCTTGTAACTGTGCATGTTTATAGTTTACTAATAGTTCTTAGCTGCTTTTTTAATTATTATCTGCAAATTATAAAGAAAAAAATAGGATATTGTATGCTTTTTTTTTCCAAGTACAATCAGCCCCTCCCTTTACCAGTTCTGCAATTTTAGTGAAATAATGATGAAGCAGTCACAGCAACAACTGCATTTTCTGTGTGTATGAGAAGTGCACATCTTCCTTCCCCTGTCCTTACCACTTTCTATTGAGGGACAATTGAAAGCATCCTGTCGTATTCTTCTGCTTTAGTTTGGAAGTAGTAGCTTCAAACAGAAAGGCTGTGCAGAGAGTGGTGAGGATGGCAGAAGAGATTATTGGAAGTTCACTTCCTTCTATCCAGGACATGGCATATAAATGCTGCTTGACCAGGATCTATAATATTGTCAGAGACACTACACATTCTCCCCATGTTTTCATTGTTGCCTTCTAGAAGGAGGCTTTGTGGTATCCAAAGCAGAATAACTAAGTTATGTAACAGCTTTGCTCCATATAGTGTCAACTTTGTTAACTCTCAAGACTCTTTTTTCTGCTATGTATTCAAAGTAGACTGTGATTAATACATGTTTTGGTGTCATGTTTGTAGAACTTGGCATTTTTGGAGCTGTTGCTGCTCTTGGGATGGTGCCATTATTTGGTGGGTGATAATAAAGTTATCTCATTTTTATCAGAGTTGTGCAAGATTAGCTTCTTCTAGATCAGGGGTGTCAAACTCAATTTCATTGAGGGTTACATCAGGGTTGTGTTTGACCTCAGACGGCCGGTCTGTGTGTGTGTCCGGGGTGTTTGACACAGCCTTAAGATGCATTTTTTCCCCTTCTTTCTTTCCACAGTTCTTTACTATAACCATTTTCCTATCTCTTCTACCAGGCTGTTGCAGGAAATGAAACGAGACTAGGCCAAGCTCTCCAATGCAGGAAAAAGTTTATTGTGCACGGTTCAAACAGCCCAAAGGCAAACAAAAAGTCTGAACGCCAATGGCTTTTCTGGCCATGCATTTATACAGTTTAAAGGCAAAAGTATTACAGAGAGTGATGCATTTCACACGTAGAAGCTACCCTTTCATCTATCTCTGGGAAAGGAAATAACAATCTTCTTCTCACATACCCAGGTTCTCTGCTCCGGCGCTCAAGACATAACAAAAGGAGATAAGAGGCTAGGAGACGCCTCAAGGGCAATAAGGAAGCAGCACCCCTTATCCAGGGATATGCATGACATTTGGGATGCAATAAACATTAAACAACAGAATGTATCTGTTTAGGGTCAGTTTGCCCTTTCACAATTCTGTACCTACGTCAAATACCGTTTGTCATCTCAGCACCTTGGCACGGAAGAGGCACTTCTGTCTTGACCAAAGATTTGGATTTCTAATATTTGAGTTTTATCCCCATATCGAATCTTAGCCTGGCTCATACCCCCCTTTGTGACTCATCTGTTTATCCAGACGAGTCACACCATAGGTCCTCTTCCTGCTGGAGCCGTTTGTAATCCCACATAGCCATCACCTGAGCAGTTGTCTTACGTTCCACCAGCAAGGATAGACTTTTAGAAATAGTTTTAACAAACAGAGGTAAAATATATGGGAGAAAAATACACCCTGCAGCTACTAAACCCACCAGGCCAAAAATGGCCTGCAGGCCAGATAACTTTGGCCACCATCCTGAAAACATGTCCTGTAAATTAAGACCTCTCCAAGTCTGGACTGGCACATGAGCTATTTCAACCATTTTGTCTGTTATTTCCTTAATAACCTATTGCAAATGTGTCTACATGTCTTCTTTGTCTTAAGTTCCCCACTTCATCATATACCGGGACACCTAAAACTTATTGAGTTTTAAGGGGAAGCAAAAAGAATCCTGGTCCAATTATTCCCAGGACACAAGCTCCACACCAAGATTTCGGTAGAACCCCATATGCCATTTTACCACATATCCAGTATAGTCCATCAGGAACCAGCCATTCAAGGGTCTGATTATCTGGATCTTTTTTTTAAAAAAAGATAACCCGTTTACCTTAAACAGGGCCATTTCATCAGTTCCCTCTGTGGCATTACCTCCTGACCACCATACCTTACTTTCCCATTTTCCTGTACATATGAGGTTTCTTACCTGATGACAACCTGCCACAATTTTTCTCTGGAAACAGACATTCCTTACCAGACTAGTAGTCAATGTCCAGTCTCCATCCTTACCCTTATTATATGACAGGTTACAATTTATATGGCAATTTAATTCCTGGGCTTCCCATAGCCATTTTTCTCCCATGTTAGTCCCTCCACAAACAAAACAGATTGATACAATCAGAGTGTGGGCTATGTCTTCTGCCAATTTGACAAAGGTATTTGTTAAATGACTAGGAGTTACGGGTATATTTAGCTTTTCCCTTTTCAGATAATATTACAAGGGGACTCCTTCAGGATATATTACCAAATAATGTACTAGCACCTCCTCTATAAGTTTCACATCACACTCTACCTTACAGCTTATGCATAAAACACAATCAATACAGTGAGTGCAACAACTCACACCCACAATTACAAAACCAACACATTTAAAGAAAATTCTCTTTTCTGTTCTTTTGCATCAAAAGGTAGCTTCCAGGGTATCCTAAGCAGGGACTTCTTTCATCTGTAAGAGGTTCACACTCTGCAGCCGGTTGGGAAATATTAGGGATCGGAACAACTGAGAAATCAAATGGGCCCTGGTTGTCCACAAAACCATTGCTTATATCTGTAAAACACAATAATCAATAAAGCTACTACCCCAATTACTCAAAGTGCCCACACCCAATTTTCCTCCCACGTGAATCTGCAATGATCTTCAATCTTTCGTCAGGATCCAAGTTCCGGACTAATTCAAGAGACCAGGTGCTCCCTCCTCTTTTTTTTTTTTTTTTTTTTTTTTAGCTTACAGCGGGTTACATCGTCAGATATACATCAAGGTAACCTATATATAAAATACAAAAGCTTTCTTTAAGCACATTCAAATGTCAGTTTTGTTGGATGTTGTTTGTCCACGGACACTTTCCAGCCGGTGTCAGCTGCTGCCTTGACTCGTGTCCGACAGATCCATGATTTTGATTCTGCAATCTTAATAGCAAGTGGAGAAGTCATAATACCAATAAAAGATCCCTTCCATTTTCCACTTGATCCCCAGGTTTAAATGAGTGACATTAGGTTACTAATCTAGGGGGTACTCGTTGGAGTCTCTCAATTTGCTTATTAAGTTCTTATACCATCTCCATATTCCAAACCCCCCCTTTATGACCTAAATCAGGCCACCTAACATACATATTTACCTTATTTTACCATATTTACATGGTCGGGTGGAATAAACCTCCAATACCTGTAAACAATCATGCTGAGAAACAGACTCCGTATGCAACAAAGTTGCTGGATTTAATCGGTTAGACACCACCAGACGCACCTGTGGATTCTCACTCCTAATTGCCTGATATTTTGTCAGCCTTTGCCCACTAATCCACAAATGTCCCTCAGTATCCAACACAGACTGCTCCTCATGAGGGAAGTGCATGAGTATAGGACAAGAAAAAGTAAGTTTATTACAATTCTGAATCAATTCTGCACTTGCAGCCAGCACCTTCAGTGGGGCCAGCTTTTTAGCCCCCCCCCTTTCCACTCAAGAGGTTCCACATCGGCCCCTTTGGTGGCTGCATACAAAAGTGCTGCCATCAAAGCAAAGTTAGCGATCCAATTACAGCAAAAGCCAGCTAATCCTAAAAAGCTTCTCAGTTATCTTTTTGTTCGGGGTCCTGCCAGCATTAGGACCACCCTTTTCCGCTCTGGTCCTAAAGCTTGACGACCCTTATATCGTATCCCAAATATCTAACTTTCCTTTTCACCAATTGAGCTTTCTTTCTTGATACTCAATAACCACACTCTAATAACAAATCTAGCATTATCGTGCATTTGTCTTAGTATTATCCCAACATAAATCCTCTGTCAATCCTGTTGATCCAAACATCATCAACATATTACAGTATTGTGTCTCCTGGTTGTTGAGGCACATAATACTGTAAGTCTCTAGCTGCCGCTATTCCCAACAATGTGGGGGAGGTCTTAAATCCCTGAGGCAGCAAAGTCCCAGTATATTGCATTTTCATTCCTGTATAAGGATTCTCCCACTCAAAATGTAAACAGTGGCTGGCTTATGGGGTCAATGGGAATTGTAAAGAATGCATCCTTTAAATCAATAACAGAAAACCACTCAGCCCGGGGTGGAATTAAACTTAACAGGGTATATGGATTTGACATGGCCAGGTGTAAAGTTACCGTGCCCCAGGCGGTAAGACCCATCTGACTGTTTAATTGGGATAATTGGAGTATTCCAGGAGGACTAAATAGGCACCAAAAACCCCGCTTCCAAATCTCTGAATGCTTTCATAAATAGCACAAATAGCTTCCCAAGAAACGGGACGCTGCCTTCTACTCACAGACGCCACTCCAAGTTTTAGTTCCACCCCCACTGGAAGGTGGCGAGCTACAAAACCCAGCAGGTTATCCTCAGCGCACATCAAACAACCTCCAAATCTCCTCCGGAGAATGCCTTATGGTCATTCTCTAACTATCTTCATCAAAAGAAATTGTTACCCCTAATTTACTCAGCAAATCCCTGCCTAGCAACAGAATAAAGCATTCACGGATATACAAGAATTCATGCTGGATTTCAGCTTCCTTAAAATCACACATCTCTGGTTTCAAGACCTGCCGCCCCATGGCTTGCCCTGATACCCCCTGGACCTGAATTTTATGGGATCCGGGGGGCTGCAATCTGCTTATTTACAACTAATCTTCCTGCTCCCATATTTACCAGAAACGTTCTGTACTGACCCCCTATTTTCATTGTAATTAATGGCTCAGGTGGGGGTTCTTCCAAGCCTGGTCCCCCTCAATCTGACCAAGTCATGTCTGCCAATCCAATACTTTCCGCTTTCTGCTGCCCTGCGCCCTCTCCAAATCCTCTACCAAAACCCCAACCTGAACTTGTCTGTCCAACCTTCTACTCAAACCTCTCCTCTGTCCTCGCTCTCCCCTTCTCCCAGAGAGCTGCCCACGCATCCCTGACCCAAAATCCGCTCTTCTCATCCCTCTACTTCTCACCATCTGTCTTGGGCATTCCTTTGCCCAAGTAATTTTATTTCTATACCACCCTTCTCCCGAAGGACTAAGAGGCTTCACAGAAAGAGGAGGAGGGGTGGGGGGTGAGAGAAAGGAGAAAAAAGTTTTTTTTTAAAAAAAAGCATCTCTTTTTCTCTTTCTTCCCTCCAAAGGAAGGGGGGGAGAAAAAAACCCTTTGCATCCCACTTCGCAGTGCCCCTGCCAACAAACCAGCCTTTTTATTCATCCGTGCCTCCTGCTCTTTCTTCTCCACCTACAGCCCCCACAGCCTCCAAATCATCATCATCATCATCATCATCATCATCATCATCATCATCATCATCATCCCCCTCTCCCTCACTCTGACTGCTACCTCTAGGCGACTGACTCCCCTTGACTTCACGCCAGGATCACTCATACGCCTCTGATTTCCTCCTCCGCTCCCTCCAGCAGCCCCCTTACTTTTCCTGCCTGCTCAGATATGCATAACCCGACTGTTTCAGCCCTAAATTGCAATAAATCCTCAGCTTTTTTTCAACAGGGCTCTCACCCATTGATCAAGATATTGAAATTGATCAGGATATTTATCCTGATTCACTACAATCACTCCCCACAACTTATCCACTGTTTCTTCCCTTAACCATCCTTGGGGGGGGGTCAGCCCATCTCCCATTGTGGCCACACATGTTTACATAAGAATTGTAATTGATCCTTTGATCCTTTCGAATAGGAAGGGTTGCTAAAATACTTGTCAAAACCTTTTAACATGCATGCCAACGGAGTATTTGGCACGCTCTGAACCCCATCCCTTCTATCACACTGCCGTCAACTCGTAGCCCCGGAAACTCACGGCCACTAACGAGGAATGCGACGGCTTAACCACCCACACAACCTGACATGGACTTCATTAGGGTAGCCACCCCAAGTCCGAGGGAGTGATCAATTCCCTCCGTCTGCTTTCAAATGAAGCAGGTACCATTCTTTTACAATATACTCACTTAAAATGCTCCCACTCCGTAGATTCCTGGCCAGAAATTTGTTCAGACCACCTTTCCTGCACCGCAGGGTTCTTGGACTTGATCAGACCACCGTCGGGGCCATAGGGATATCGCTGCTATCTCCCGGAGATGTATCTCCGCGCGCCTGGAGAATGTTCAGGAGCGACCTCCCGATGGTCCCGAGGGGTCAAAATGGTCCTCAGCGAAATATCGCCTTGCACCTAGTCCCGGCGGAGTCGCCAGCAGTTGCAGGAAATGAAACGAGACTAGGCCAAGCTCTCCAATGCAGGAAAAAGTTTATTGTGCATGGTTCAAACAGCCCAAAGGCAAACAAAAAGTCTGAACGCCGATGGCTTCTTCTGGCCATGCATTTATACAGTTTAAAGGCAAAAGTATTACAGAGAGTGATGCATTTCACACGTAGAAGCTACCCTTTCATCTATCTCTGGGAAAGGAAATAACAATCTTCTTCTCACATACTCAGGTTCTCTGCTCCGGCACTCAAGACATAACAAAAGGAGATAAGAGGCTAGGAGATGCCTCAAGGGCAATAAGGAAGCAGCACCCCTTATCCAGGGATATGCATGACATTTGGGATGCAATTAACATTAAACAACAGATATTACTGGCAAACATTTATTATTTATTCTTCATACTCCATTAAACTTTTTATTTTATGCTTTATTCTATGCTCCATGGCATAGGGCCTAGCTATCTCCGAGACCGCCTGCTGCTACCAACGACCTCCCATCGACCCGTGCGCTCCCACAGAGAGGGCCTCCTCAGGGTGCCATCAGCCAAACAATGTAGGCTGGTGGCCCCCAGGGGGAGGGCCTTCTCTGTGGGGGCTCCCACTCTCTGGAATCAGTTGCCCCCGGAGATAAGGAGAATCCATGACCTCAATGCCTTCCGTCGTTCCCTGAAAACCCATCTTTTCCAGCAAGCCGGGTTGGCTTAGAAGAAATTTTTAAATTTTAAATTTTTTTAATTAGTTTGTTATTCTTAACTTTCGGCCCAAATCTATATATATTTTTAAATGTTTTAATATTTGTATTCTATGTTTTTTATCTTGGCTGTACACCGCCCTGAGTCCTCAGGGAGAAGGGCGGTATATAAATTGGAAATTAAATTAAATTAAAATTAAATTATTTCTAAATTTATACCCCGTTGTTTAATAGTAAATTGCTTTTCCAATTGCTATTTATACTATTATATTTTTATTATTCAATTGAATAATATTATTCAATTAATAAAAATACAATAGCACAATAACATGATAATACAAGATCTAACAGCAGATTTAAATTTCCAGGATAGTAAATAGAAATGGCTGTCAATTATAGATTTTTGATTGAATATTAAATGGACCTAGAGTATGTAAAATCCAGCATTAAACTGTAGCATTAACATAGGATGTTGCTTGTTTTCTATCCAGACCAGGCACTTGCTTGAGGCCACATAATTGTAATCCAGTCCAATCCATCTGAAAATGGGCCCACAGGGCCTCGGCCTGGCCCTTTTTCAGCTAGCAGAGTGCTGCAGGAGGCCAGGTTCAAGGTTGACTCAGCCTTCCATCCTTCCGAGATTGGAAAATTGAGGACACAGAATGTTGGGGGCAATATGCTGACTCTGTAAACCACTTGAAGAGCAAGTTTATATTATTCTTTCATCGTTGGATGACAGTTATGACTCTTTTGTTTCATCATTAGAAGTATTGTCTAGAGATGAACTAACATTGGCCAGTATAACTGGTAGGTTACTGGATGAGGCCAAACGTAGGCAAGAACGAGACCAGTTAAGGATGCAACAGCAACCAAAAGTGGAAGCTGTATATGAGAATGTCAATATTGTTAAACGCTATTATGCATGTGGGGCTAAGGGGCACATTGCAAAATATTGTAAAAATAAGACAGTGTCTGCTAGAAACTCTGCTAAACCCAGGAAAGGGTGTAATTTAGCAACCAGTTCATCTAATAATATAAAAGATGATTGGTGGGTGATTGATAGCGGTGCCTCTCAATCCATAACAAAAAACAGAAAACTGTTTCTAAACATGAAGAAAAGTACTAAAAAGGTCATGAAGAAAAGTACTAAACATGAAGAAAAGTACTAAAAAGAAAAGTACTAAAACGGTAATGGCTGGAATGTGACTGTAGCTGGGGAGGGACTTGTTCAATGTTCTATAAGTAAGCACCCTTTACCCATGCTTTATATCCCTAGTTTGAAAT
Organism: Arizona elegans; assembly: GCA_022577455.1. Taxonomy (NCBI): domain Eukaryota; kingdom Metazoa; phylum Chordata; class Lepidosauria; order Squamata; family Colubridae; genus Arizona; species Arizona elegans. The sequence goes on along the minus strand of JAKOOJ010000009.1, from coordinate 31,855,571 downwards.
ATAACCTTTTATCTGTAAAGTCATTACTACATTCTGGGTTTACAGTAACTTTTAAAAACAACAAATGTTTGCTGAAATGTGAAGGCACTGTAGTTACTGCAGAATTAGAAAACAACTTATTTGTCATTAGGGATAAATCATTACTGTTAGTTCAGTCAAAAACTAAATTTGGAAATGTAAAGCCGCATGATGAATGCATACATTTACTACATAGAAGGCTTGGTCATCTGAATTTCAGGTTGTTGCATTCGACTGTTAAGCAGTCTAAAGGCATTAAGTTAAGGGCTTGCAGCAAATACCTGAACTGTAATACTTGTAACCAGCATAAAAGTAAATTTATATCTGCAAACCGCTGCAATGGGTTTATTAGACTTAATAGGGCCAAAGAAACCCAGTTTAGGGGGAGCATGCTATATTTTGAGTATAGTTGATCACTTTACCAGATATGGTTTTTGCTACCTTATGAAGTTCAAAAGTGATACGTTCCAATGTATCACAAACTGGCTTCGTTTTGTAGAAAGGAAGCAGAGGTTTAAGGTGAAATGCATTGTTACTGACAATGGAACTGAGTTTACTAATCATCAGTTGGCTACGTTTTTGAGGGATGCTGGGATACAGCATAAACGTTCCGCCCCTTTTCGGCCGGAACATAATGCATATATAGAACGAAGAGGCCAGACCCTCCAAGCTATGACTAGGACTATGCTGGCTGATGCTTGTTTACCTGATAAATTGTGGGGAGAAGCAATACTATGTGCCAATCATATTTTGAATAATGTGGTGCACTCCTCTACAGGAAAAATTCCTTTTACTTTATGGCACGCGAGGAAGCCTGATTTAAGTTATATACATACTTTTGGTGCACCAGCCTGGTTGCATATACCGGTTAGTCAGAGAAGGAAGGACCAACAGAGAGCAAGGAAAATGATTTTTGTTGGCTATGAGGCTAACCATAGGTCCTATAGGTTCTGGGAAAAAGGAACAACAAAAGTTTTGTGTAGCTAAATTCCTAGAACATGAAGGCTGGGACAGGTTAGAAAAAGCAGACTATGGTTTTACAGATGTGGACGTTAAGGTAGACCATATTCCTGATGATAGTTCATCTGAGATGGATGATAAACCATCTATTAAGGTTGAAGAACAGGAACAGGAATCAGGGTTAGGGGAAGATAAACCCAATATACCTGATGTTAGTTCTGTTATGCCTAGACGATCTTCCAGGGACCGGCATCCACCAGATCGCTATAAAGCCACAGTGGTTTGCCAAGTAGATATCGAACCATCCAGTTATCATGATATAAAATTATATCCAGAAAAGGAGCAAAAAGCCTGGCAAGAGGCAATGGATAGAGAAATTGATTCATTGAAGAGGCTTGGTGTCTATAAAGTTGTGAGAATACCACCAAATGAGAAACTTATAAGCTGTAGGTGGGTCTACAAGGTAAAGAAAAGTGTAGATGGGGTAGTAACCCATAAAGCTCGGCTTGTTGCACAAGGGTTCTCACAGACAGATAGAGACTATGATGAGGTTTTTGCTCCAAGTTTACGAGCAAGCACTTTGAGAACGATGCTGGTTTGGGCAGCTAGAAATAAATGCTCTATTACTCATATAGATGCCGAGACAGCTTACTTGAATGCTCCATTGAGGCATACAATATATATGAAGAAACCTCCTGGTTATGATACACAGGATGGCACTGAGTGTTGGAGGCTACAAAAAAGCCTATATGGTTTAAGGCAATCAGGTTACGAGTGGAACCAATGTATAGTGCAGGAATTACATAACATTGGGTTCTATGAGGGCGTAGCAGATAAATGTCTGTTTAAAAAAGAACAGGATGGATGTGTTTCATTCTTGTTACACTTTACAGACGACATTGCCATAATTACCAGAACTGACGCTGAGGCCAAAGAGATTATCGGTCAGTTGCAAACAAAATTTAAACTTAGAAATCTAGGACATATACGGCATTATCTAGGGCTGGATATCCTGAAAACATCTAGAGGATTTAAAATTTCACAATCTAATAAAATCTGCAAATTGTTGAAAAAATATGGGATGGAATTATGTAAACCTGCCAAGACTCCTATGACACAAGAATTCCAGCAGGATAGTTTGCAGAGTCCACAGTTCAGTAAAGAACTGTATCAATCATTAATAGGCAGTTTGTCGTATTTGAGTAACTGGACATGGCCTGATATAGCTTTTAGTGTTAATCAACTAGCACAATATAGTTCAGAGCCTACTGATAGGCATTGGCAAGCTGCAAAACGTATTCTTAGATATCTTAAAAGAACGTTACATTTTGCTATGTATTTAGAACCAAATGCCAATATGGTGTTAAAGGTATATGCTGATGCCAGTTTTGCCAGAAAATCTACGTCTGGAATAGCAATCATGTTGGATAACTGCCTGATTGGATGGAGATCAATTCGCCAGAAACACATCAGTTTGTTTACCATGGAAGCGGAGTTTTCTTGTCTATCACTTACATGTACTGAACTGATTTATTATAAACAGTTGATGGAAGATATTGGATTCAAAATTGACTATCCTATTACGGTTTATGAAGATAACCAGGCAGCCATTAAAATGGCAACGAATCTTGCTGTAAAGACAAGGACTAAATACACTGATATACGTTATCTGAATGTTCGGCAATGTGTTAAGGATAACATGATTACATTGGAATATTACGCATCAGAGGACAATATTGCCGATAATTTTACCAAAGCGCAAGGTGCCATTAAACACACCAATTGTTGTGAAAGATTTGGATTAAGAATCTGAAATGTAACTGATACCACTGTACAATGTATGATTTGGATGTGTATTTTTGTTTCTGTATCTATTGTATATATTGTCCTGCCCAATGGGGAGAATGTTAGGTTCAGCTTGTAGCTTACTCCTAACCTGTTGGTCAGGCAATATATCTGTTTCTTTAAGAAACAACTGAGCCACGTAATCAGGGTTTGCTGAACCCTGTAATTAGGCTACAGTGCATAAATAAGCAGCGCAGAGAAGTGTTCTTTGTTCCTGATTGTTCCTGTTGCTTCCTGCGTCTTTCTGCTGATTGGTGTTAGACTGAATTGTTATATGGTACTGTATACCGAGAGTTACTAAAGTCTGTTTGCTTTGGTAAGGGAAGATACTTACTGGACTGATATTACTGTTTATGACCTTGGACTGTTTTACCTACACCGAGACTGCTTATTATCTTGTATATAAAGTATTTTTCTCACACGAGCTGCACGTTTATCTCCTTCCCTGTGTGTTTCTGCTCTGCTCGTTGCACAAGCAACAAATACTTTTTTCACACACCCTAACACTGTCCATTGGCATCCTTTAGTATACCACTTTGAGATTGGAACCTCCTTTTGAATTCAGAAATCTTTTAAAATGCTTTCCTTGTTTTTCCAGGTCTGTTTCCATCTTTAATGTTTTTACAGATGTTGTAATACTGTTTTTGTCTTTTTTAACAGCTCTCTGAAACTGTTAAGTTCCTTCCTAAGATTTTGTCTATCTTGGCTTTGGCTTCTCTACTATTCTTGGAAATTTCTACAATGTATTCTAATATTCAGTTTTTTTCTGTTTCTTAGACAGTTTGTTTTCACATCCATCTTTAACAACTTTTTAATTTCATCCCATAGTTCCTTCAGTTCTCTATTAATGAGGTTCCAGACTTCAAAGAGATTCCTGATATTTTCCTTGAAAATGAAGCCTGTATGTTCAAAAGCATATTGTGGAAAATGGTTATATCTCTTCTTCTTTATCTTAAATTGGACTTCACATGAGCAATTTGTGATCTTTTCAGTTTATTTATTTATTCAATTTTTATAGTTGCCGATCTCAGCAAATGGGTCTGGGCAACTCACAATTCAGAAACATATATTACAATTAAAATCTTATGCTATAACTAAGCTCCTCCACCTCCTTTTAGCAATTATATAGTCAATTTAATTCCTATGTGTTCCATCTGGTGACATCCAAGTGTACAGCCATCTGTTTTGGATGTTTGAAGAAAATGTTAGCTAAGAAGAAATCTTATAGACTTTGATAAATCAGTCTCCTGTTTCATTTTTGTATTCTAATTGATATAATCCACCTAATTTTTCCCCTTAATATTTCCAACTTTGACACACTTCTAATCATGTGACACATCTTGCTTGTGTGTTCTGTGAATTTGAAATCAAACTTATCATAAAACCTTTAATACTCCTATTCTTCTGGATGATTGGTATATTAATTGGTCATGCATGAAGTCTAATTGATACTATTTGGTCATTGACTGCATTGTAACAAGTGGAATCCTTGTTATACTTTTCCTATCTATAAAAGCAACATCCTTCTTCCTTGCTTTTCACATTCTATGTAGTAAACAGCTTCTGATTGAACATGTCCAATCCCAGTCCATCTCAATTTGCTGATGCCTAAAATATCAATTTGCTTTCTTTTCATTTAATCTTTCATTGTGTTGAGTTATCATGTTCATGCTTCTTACCCTCCATATTTACAGTGGGATTTGCCTTTGGAGATTCAGATTTTGCTTTTCTTTATAGCAACATAAGCAAAAAGACATTCTGAAGGATTCAAGGAAGCCATGTCATAAGGACCATTAATATTTCAAAAGAGGGTAAGGGGGGAAGGAGGGGGTGAGGGGGGAAGGGGGAGAAAATGTTTGTATTTCCTATAAAACTTTTCAATAAAAAAAAATATTTCAAAAGATCTTTAATTCTCTCTCAGTAAAATGTTGAGTTTCATGTGACCTGAAAGACCCATCACATCATACTTGTGTCAGAAGCACTGAGACCCTTTCAGATTGAAAGCATTAGCTGATGACATCACTCTTACCTGGGAGGGGGCGAGGTGTCCTTTCATGTATCCAGCAGAAGCTGGAGCAAAGGACAAGAGCTTATCCCGCCCATCTTTGCCCTAGTCACTGTAATGAAATCTGTTTGTTTTGAAGGCAGAATAAATAATAAGATTGAGAAATTAATGGTAGATAGACTTAAGATCAAACAAAGAAGGGTGCCAATATTAACAACAAAAAGCAATATATGAATGAGCTTCTAAACATTATGGAAATAGTGCTTTGCAAGAATAGAAGGCATGAATTACTTAAATTACCTTTTCTATTCTTTTATATCCTGCCTCTAATTTCTTTTACACATTAATTCTGCATTTTGCTTTATGTTGCTATGTTGCTTTCTGCAAATGTGAGTAGTGGTTTCTCTGTGTGTGTGTGTCTCTCTCTGTGTGTGCCTGTCTCTCTCTCTCTCCCTCTCCCTCTCCCTCTCTCTCTCTCTCTCTCGGTGTGTGCGTGTGGAGAGAGAGAGAGAGCGAGAGAGAGAGAGAGAGAGAGAGAGAGATCCTTATTTCCAAGTCTTCACCATTCTACCACATGCTTTGACAATTTTATGATCTGGAAAGTGATTTCAAATTTGATCCAGAAGAACCTTCAAACAGTGTTATTCATAAATGTTCCTAATTATACAGACAACTGCATACTAAAACTATTCTCACACTAGTCAAGTATTGGCCTAAAAATAAACTCATCAGTCTAAAGTTACTAGTTTTAAAGCCAAGAAAATTAGTTCAACTTCACACTTGTAAATTAAAATGTATTCTAATAATATTACACTTTGGTCTTGAATAGTTAATCCTGAATAGTTTTATCCTATGCAAACAATAAAAATGCATGGCATTATAATTTTCCTTATTAAAAATCAATTAGAGATTTTAAGAGCACTTTAAAAAATATAATTGGGAGAAATAATAATGTCCAAATATCTTTAAACTACATCAGAATATAGCAATGAACATTAGTCTGAGTTAAAGGTTTTCTTATATACCTCCTTATTAATGACCTTTTACATTTTCTATTCTACAAATATGCCTGTGTTCAAAATAGTAAAGTCTTAGGCAACGATTTTGAGGGAAAAATGCTATTAAATACCATTTAGTTCAAATTATAATGTCTTAGCTAAAAGAGCTGTCATCACTTTGTATATTTGTTAGGTTATCAAGAGACTATAGTCCTGATTTGTAGGTCACTAATTACAAGGCAAACTTTGATCTATTTGTCTAATGGTTTATTGTCTGCTTTGAAAGCACAGCCAACTGAGTCTTTGAAAGCTCTATACTGTTTTGCAGGATGTATTCATGGAAGAGAAATGTATGAACTATAACTGAAGTACATAAAAATCCTTTCATGGTCATCTTCCAGAATGTAGTAATTCAGCTTCTAAGATACCATTTTAAACTGGCAGAAAATGGTATATTAAGAGAGAAATCCAGAGACAGTCCGATATGAAGCATATTATAATGGCATACTATGAGTGGCTGTAGACAGTGCCTTCTGTTCCAGAAGTAATTGCAGCTGGAGCTGGGCAATCAACTGGGCAAATAGTAACTAGGCACAAGTAAGCTACTAGCCCAGTGGTGCGATTCAAAATTTTTTACTACCAGTTCTGTGGGTGTGGCTTGGTGGGAATGTTGTGGCTTGGTGGGCATGGCTTGGTGGGCGTGGCAGGGAAGGATACTGTAAAATATTTATTCCACTCCACTTCAGGGGAAGGATACTGTAAAATATCCATTCCCACCCCACTACAGGGGAAGGATACTGTAAAATCTCCATTCCAACCCCACTACAGGGGAAGGATACTATAAAATCTCCATTCCCTCCCCACTCTGGGGGAAGGTTACTGCAAAATCCCTATTTCCTCCCGATCAGCTGGGACTCGGGAGGCAGACAATAGATGGGGCCAGGGCCAGTCAGAGGTAGTATTTACCGGTTCTTCGAACTACTCAAAATTTCCGCTACCATTTTTCCAGAACTGGTCAGAACCTGGTGAATACTACCTCTGTACTAGCCATGTTATATGCTATAGTTTTGGGAGTATTCAAATTAAAATGAATTCTGGTCCAAGACCAGCCCACTTTATTTAAGAATATTATTACATGGACAAAATAGAATGACTGGTATACAGTATAATATGGCTGAATACTAAACTAAATACATACAGCCTCCAATAGCTTGTAACATTTTGAATTTGTGAGCCTTCTCAACAAATCTATTCATACCTTTTGCTAAGTAATTGAAATAACTACTTTACTGTACTATGGTGCTTTACTCTACTATGGGGCTTTAAAGCTTCAAATGACTCCTACTGAATCAAGAGGATAAACCGACTAAGCTGCACTTTAGACATATGTTTCTACTATAATGTAATTAGGTCACATGTCATTATGAGGTATTGGACTACTTGTTGCCATCATTAACTCTCATGTTTAAATAAAATCATAGGGTAGAAATAATTGTAATAATGTATATGATGCTGTACAGTTTAGCGTTCTTTCATGCACTTTTAATAATTTCATCACTTATTTTTTAAAAATAATTTCCATTAATTTATCATTAATGACTTAGATCATAACATTACTTGCAAAAAAATCATGAAAAAAATCCTCTTTTTCTTTTTCAACACAAAAAGCACTTCTCTAAGTTTGTGCCAGGAGTTGGACATCAGGTAGAAGAAAAAGGCTTCCAAATTTGGGTTTGAACCCGAAAAGATTAAAGAAATACACTTCAGTCTTTCACAAGATTCTTATATTTCCAATTATTGAGTATAAAAAAGAGCTCATTTTTCCAGAAAAGTTTTGGTAGGAAAATACAGAAATGAGATTCAATTTTTCATCAACACTATGGTTTTATATCACTTATAGAAAGACTAATATGGATTAGCCTATAGACAAAGAAATTAGAAGTTACTTCTGAAGTGTCAGAATAAAAAGTGCAAAGTATAAGTTTTTACTAGGTTAGTATCATCTAACCTAGTAGGAACATCCCTTTTCCACAAATTAAAATTATATTTAAGTTGAATGGGAAATAATCTATTTTTTTAATCAAATCAATAAGCTTGGCTCCCGTTAATTTTCTTTTCTAAAGAATACTCTTGACAGAAATACAGAATTTATTTTTTTCTTTTAACACCGACAGTTGATTAAAATATTGCAATGCTTTTTCTCTCTTTTTCTCTTTTTTCTTTATTAAAAAAATTGAAAACAGCAATGTAATCAGATTCTGACTCTGTTGCTGCAAGGGCAACCATCCATCAGTCTTCCTGCTATTTTGCTGACAGATGTGAATGTTGGCAATGTTCATAACATTTTATTGTATATTTTAAAAGCCAGATCTGTTTCGTTAAGTTTTTGTTTTTAAATGGTTCATGGATTATTCATAGATTCAGTGATACCACCCACTGCTCTATTTAGGATCAAAGTAAAACAATTTGAATAATTAAAACACTAACAATTGGACATAAAACTAGTCCAAGGAAAGCAAATATGTGGGGCTGCCAGGCTGGGCAACTTTTGGAGCTGTGGGAACAAAGTTTGCCTCCTTTGAACCCTTGGAGGACAGCATATAAGTAGTGACATATCTGTTGATGGAGGAATGAAGCACAGGCACATATCTATTTGCTCATATAGCTACACATACCACAAGGCTGTTTAGAAAAAAACACACTCCATTTTCATTCTTGTCTACAACGTCATCCTTTAATCTATTGAGAAGTTAGACAAAGGCACTAGATTTACATCTATTCTGACTATAGAAAGAAAAACATAAAAACACCTGCAGTCACCTTCCAAACCTAATTAATCCAATCTTAATTTTTCAGCTATTAGTTATTTTATGTTAGCTGCTTCTGTTCTTTCTGTCTGAACCAATTGCTACCCTCTATGTAGATTAATTTCTTTCATGTGTTTTCAGGGTGTTTACTCATATTTCCTTTTACCAAATCCAACCAAATTGTTTTTGCCGACTTAATTTATAAACTTCATCTCAACTTCCATTCCATGGCCAATGAAAAGAAGCATATTCTTCCCTATACATTTCTGTTTCCATTGTGTGTGTTAGAAACCCCTCTTAATTCTCAATTCTCTGGAATGAATTTGAAAAAATAGCCTTAAACTAAAACCAAATGTAATATAATCATGAAGGCAGAACAATATGTCAGAACATTTACATTCCTCCACTACTTCTTAAAATTCATAAAGTAAATATACTGCAGGAGCATATGAAACTGTAGTTTAGAATAACTGAAGCCTACTTTTCACTGAGGTGAATCTCTGCCTGTGTTATTAATGTGAACATGTTAAAAGATGGCAAGATTGAGAAGTAAACAATATCTGATAAAAGCAAAGCTGAACTGATAATAAATAAAATGTTTAGCAAATGGTTCAACACTGAGGAGGAAATAAGATAAGGTTATGTAAAATCTATTTGGTCTTTTAATATATTTATGGTTACATGGATTAGGATTGGTTGCACCTATAGAGGTGTTTTGAGGATGTATTTTGTAGGCAATTATGTTATTATCAGTGGTGGGATTCAAATAATTTAACAACCAGTTCTCTGTCCTAATGACCAGCTGGGTAGACATGGCTGGGTGGTCATGTGACTGGGTGGGCATGGCCAACTCAACATCACTCATGTCAAAGGGTGCTTCGACTCACCTGTCCTCTTGTGATCGTGGGATACTGCAACAGTTTTAAGGGTGAAAAATAGTCATAAGTTACTTTTTTTAGTACCATTGTAACTTTGAATGGTCACTAAATGAACTGTTGTAAGTCAAGGATTACCTATACAAAAATACAAAAAGCTTTTTTGCTTGCAAAAAGCTGCCCTAAATACCAATCATTAGATTAGAAATGGGGGAATACACACTGAAGATCAATAACAGTCACAGCCATCATGGAAACCTAAACCATTCTTTCTGGATACCTTCCTTTTGATCAGCAATACCTGCAACCCAGAGTTACAAATCAGGCAGTGTGCCAGAGCACCTAGAGGAATTAAAATAGTTAAAATACAACAATAATCAGCAGCCAACTCTTGCTCATGAAGTGGAACTTTTTAGCAGAGAGGTCATTTAAGTTCTCCAGAAAATGGGTGGGCATACTTGGGCTATAAAATGCCAAGTTAAAGAGATAAATTATATAGGGGACCCAGGTTCAAGTCTCTGTCCACCCAAGTTTGTTAGGATCACAATAAAATTAGTGCATGCCACAAATATCTAAATAAACTTCAAGCCTGATACCATGTTACTAAGCCTTATTATCATGAGAGCAAACTAAAAAGAATTGAAGGATCCACATCCCTACCTCTTTTTTTAAAAAAAATCTAACTATTATGAGCAATCATGTGCCGAAGCAATGAAAGAGACCCCTGTCCCAAAGGTGCTTTTTCAAGAGGCAACTGGACTTTCTTGGTTTCTTCAAAAAAGCACCTTTGGGACACCATGACCTGCATGACTGAAGGAATGGATCATGTGATGGAACTGACAAAGCACCCTTTCCCACCCAGGAGAAGCAATCCTACTTCCATTTGCACCACTTAAAGATACCAACTGATCTCACTCACTCCTAAGGAAATAATCCAGATATAAGGAAAGATCACATGCCCCCAGAAAGGCAGTAAAACAATCAGATAGAGTGCCAAGCTTGCATCCTGCCTCTTGGAAGTATACTCCAAAAGTACAGTTCCAGGAACCACTAAAGCAGTGTAAAAAGCTTTTTAAAAAGTCAAACCCCTAATAAAAGTACCAGCAAAGAAAGAAAGAAAAAACTCCAGAGAAGCTGATCAGGCTACAGAAAGTCTGGGCATACTGCCAAGAATCATTAACTTCTCTTACAATGTAACAAGGCTTAACCCAGAGGCAGTTTCAGAAAACAATTAAAGATAAACAGGATTAGGCTACAAACAACACAGAGAGGCACAACGGAATGTCTCCTTCCTGCTTTCCTGACAGGATTAACCCTGTAAAGTGGGAAAACCAGAAGACTGTTGGAAGGAGATTTCTTCCAACAGCCTGTTCGCCAAACTTCCCAGAAAGTTAACAAATGGTTCTCCCGAATCAGTGCGAACTGGCTGAATCACACCACTGATTATTATATAACAGAACTAAATCATACAGTGGATGATTTGCAGCAAATATTAGCTATATTATATGATGCAACAAGAAATATGAATGTGACAATTAATGTATCAAGGACAAAAATAATTGTGTTTGACAGGGAAAAGGGAGCTATAAAGAAAAACTAGAGCAAATAGATCAATTTGTGCACTTGCTAAAAATGAAGAAATTAATTGAATAATTTGAACACATCAAAATGCTGGTAGAAGGGTAGAAGACAATACTGCATATAGTCCATTGTAAGGAGTAAATATTTGCTGAAAGAAATGAAAATATCTGTATATGAAAGCATGTGTCTGTCCAGTTTACTAGAGGACATATGTGATTGATACATCAAGAGCAATACAACAGCATGTTAAATGCAATAGGAATAGGGTACTTACTGTAGATGTATGTAGTAAAACATGCTGATATAGGTTGAACAATGACTGTATGATAAGTGAATGTGGTCTAAATATACAATTAATACAGAATATGAAAAATACATTAAGCTAGTTTAGTCATATGGAGAGAATGATCAAGAAAGATTGAAAGAGTCAAGAGGAAATGGAAAACAAAAAAGTAGTTGAATGGAGTCTTGAAAAAAGTAAAATAAAGGAAAAGGAAATGTTTTATATTTATGAAGTGATAGAAGCAAAGATGGTTGCTAGGATGGAAAGCTCCTCTGTTTTCTTTTTTGTTTCCTCCATCTTATGCCTTTAGTTTCCTTTTTGTACTATTTATCTCTTCTTTTCTTCAGTCCATTATAATGCCGCTTATTTTAAAGGAGAATAGCATGATGATAAGCATGTACATACATAGATATACAAGAATTTCATATAAATCCTCTTCAAACAATCATGCCTCTATGTATGCAAGGCAGGAGAAAAAAGGAACGCTCATGTTCTGGCTTTGTCTATCTGTACACATAAACTTCCACTCATCAGTTCAGTTTAGTACAGCTTACAGAATCATGATGTATATTTAACTATCCATATGGCTTTCCCTTTCATAGATACTATAGTTAGGAAAAAAGTAATGGCTTGATGTTTTCCTTTGTGTCTTCATAATTAATCCTCTTATAAAGCAGATCTTGAAAAAAACTAAACCTCTTATTTACTTCAAACCAGAATTTTACAGGGAATCACATATATTTTGTCTATTTGTACTCTCCTTTGCATTCTGGTTTTATTGTTGTTTTGGTACTAGAGCAACACTGTTGGTTGCAGCAAGGATGGGGAACAAATCTGGCACAAACTAGGAGTTTGTCAGGAAAAAAATGAAAATCAATTTGAGTACTAAGGATATAGTTGAACAGAACTGAGACTGGAAGAGGTCAGAAGCAGAAGCAGAATTATCAGAGATCTTAAGGTAACATTGGTAGTTTATATAGGAAAAAGTGGCTGCTGGTAGACAACTAGATTCACTAAATTTTAAAAAACTAAAAGAAGAATTTACCATCTCATCCATCTTTTGAGATTCCTCTCCCTATAACTATCAAGAAGACAGGGGTAATTTGGGAACTGTGAATTATTCAGTAGTGCTGGCAGTTTGGCCAACATGAATAGAGAAGTTGGCATTAAAGATCATTTAAACAGACTAGAGAAGAGTAGACAACCAAAGGAACAAAGAGAAGGATTGCATTCGGACAGCCATTTGGGAGAAGGGCCAATCAAGAAGGTGCAATTAAGTAGCCCTGAAAGGAAAAAATGAGGAAACTACTGCCTGAGATAGCTGCTTCTGTAGATAGTTTTTCAAGGGAAACCCAGAGTTGGATTGTTGAAAGGCATATTGTGTCTTAGATATATGCTGTATTTTTAAGAGACTGGTCAATCTGTTGTATGTAAACTGCAAGTGCCGAGTCTTTCTGCAGAATATAGGAATACTTTACTGTTAGCTTGTTTGGTGGTTTCTTGACTGGGGTCTTGTTTTTGATGGTTGGTCTGATATTAATCTTGGTGTTAAACTATGCTCATCTGGGTGTTCATTGCTGGTGGGGAGGTGTTTTGGGCTTTTTGCTCCCTTTTGGACTTGTTGATTGTCTCTTTTGCACAAGTATGTTGTTTATGTCTATGTGGCTAAAGGTAAAGGTAAAGGTAAAGGTTCCCCTTGCACATATGTGCTAGTCATTCCCGACTCTAGGGGGCGGTGCTCATCTTCATTTCAAAGCCGAAGAGCCAGTACTGTCTGAAGACGTCTCCATGGTCATGTGGCCGGCATGACTAAATGCCAAAGGTGCATGGAAAACTGTTACCATGTGCTTTCAAACTGCTAGGTTGGCAGAAGCTGGGACAAGTAACGGGAGCTCACTGCATTATGCGGCACTAGGGATTCGAACCGCTGAACTGCCAACCTTTCGATCAACAAGCTCAGCATCTTAGCCACTGAGCCATTGTATCCCTCTTGTCTATGTGACTACCCATGGCCTATTTGCCAGAGTACTAGGCTTCCAAAATTCTCTAGTGATTTTGGGTTTGACTTCACCTAGAATGGTCATTGTGACCAAGACTAAGTAAGCCCAAAACTGTTAGAGGATTCCTGGAAGCCTGGCATTGTGACAAATCAGCCATCAGTACACATAAACAATATCTACATACTGTTTACTGCTAGCAGTCAACATTCAGGTAAGCATAGATTAACACTAAAACCAACACTCAAAAAAAATAAACAATACCCCAATCAAGAACTGCCAAACAAGCTAACAGTAAATAGCCCAACAAAAGAACCACCACCACTCCCACCAACAGGGCAAGCCATTGGAATAAAATTGAGAACAAACCCCATTCCCTGCTAGCACTGATGATGTTATCTAGTTTGGGTAATGGAACATGTGCAACAAAATAACCAAGCTCAGACAGCACCAAGTCGACTCAACATAAAATGAAAAATAAAATAGATTTCATTATTTTTTTAAAAAAATCTAGTGTATATTCCTACCTATATAGCCAAGCATAGGTCAATTGTTTTGAGACTGACAATGCAGGAGATGACATTGTATCCTAACCTATTACTATGTTTACAAAGCACTAGCTGAAATGTGCAAGTAAATGTTATAAAGAAAGCTTTACTCAATGCTTACTTATCCCAAGTAAAACAGGATAGATCACAGAACCATTGTCCAAATATTATTTATTAAATAAATTACTTCAGTTAAGCATTACCCAAAATGGTTCTGGGTATGTGCTGCTCGTTAATAGCTTAAAATCTGGACTAAATTATCTAGGGCGTTTTTATATATATGCATACAATATACATGAAAGCAAGGCCTGGCTCCTTTTTTTTTTCCTTTGGCACCAATAAAAAAAAATCACGACTATTATCTATTCTGCAGAAAAGTCATAGTGCTGATTGTAGCAATAATTTCAGCTCACCAATGGAATTTAGGCATATATTGAAGCCAACCTTCTTTTCCATATAAAATTTACACATTTTACCATAGAATGTAGACCATATGGACTGTAGCAAGATATAATAGAGGAGATGGCTGAATCAAATATTTACTTATGCACTTATAAAAAGATCTTCGCAAAGCCACATAAGCACAATGTATGGCACAACTCCAAGTTACATGTACTTGGATGTAATTACAATACTTTTTTAAAAAAGTTCTTTGAGTCAATTTTTTCAAGAGCTCCCTGTAATATTCTATCAGTACTATCTCCCAATAACACCCGACTGATCTAGGGGAAGAATTATCTATTCACAGATTTTTAAATCTACTAAAGGCGATTCAAGAATACCGCTTTTATTCTTCTGAGATTTCAGTCTATAAACAATCTAAAGAGTAGATTGGTTTTTTTTCTTAGTGTTATAGCATTTTGCTTATTCACAACCATTGCAACTGTAAGGATTTTTTTTTACTATGTTAGTTTGTGAGGAAAATGCAGGCTGTATCTGATAAATGGAATACTAACTAAATACAACTCCAATAGGTTTTACATTTTGTCTTTCGAACACTTACATTTTTAAAGAAAGTATTTTTAAAGAAATATTTTAAAAATTATAGTCATTCATATTTTGTATAGCATAGGTAAACATTGCTTTGGACAAATAATGATCTGGGAATTAGTTTAAACTGTGCCATTTTGCATCTGGTAAATATTATGCCTCATTTCTAGCAATGAGATGGAATTGAAGATGCCTCTATGGTCAGGGATTTTATTATTCATGTTTTATTACTCAGTGAGCTTTAGATTGAATGTTCAAATTATAGTTGGTCAATTAAAAGCAAAACTTTGTATCTCAAATCACTAAAAGTCTATATAACATATATACACCTTCTGTTTAATGTTACTTATACTATTTCCAGGAACATGCAATTTATATAACTGATTGGCTGCAGCAATTTTTGCAATTAATTCTTTTTTCTGAGCCTGTGCCAGTCTCCCATGCTTCTCAGCTCCATAGCTTGAAGCCTTAAAGAAAAACCCGATATGACTGAAGATGCTTCTGATTAGCATTGGCATACATCTGAAGATCCTTATTATCAGTGGTGGGTTTCTACTGGTTCGCCCCAGTTCAGGCGAACTGGTAGTAGTGCTGGCGAGAGACTTCGCCCACCAGCCTGGACATCATCACGGATGCTCTGTGCATGCGCATGTGCAGAAGCACCCCGCCCGCCCGCGCGCTCACAGTTCCAAACCGGTAGCAAAGGTAAGTGGAACCCACCACTGCTTATTATGTTTTTCTATTATCAATTGATTATAGAAGCTCTACACTAGGAATGTTAGATCATAACAGGACCTCAGATAAGTAACAAAGACAAATCTGTTTTTCACCTTTGATTAAATAATGGTGCTAATGGTTTATTTATAAACCATCTTGAACACTTCTTGTACATATATTGCGGAAAGGAATGAGACACACAGTCATTTTCTTTTTTAAAATCCAGTTTGGAAGAATGCCGTTACACATCTTCATCTGTTAACTGATACATAATTTTCTGTCTGGGCTGTGGAAAGTCTCTATGATAGATTAAACACCATACACATTTATGGGAACACATACATGTGCATGTTACAGTTAAAAAATGTATGCATTACTTGTTCTCAGGGAAGGATTCCAATTAACCAGCATGTTTGGATGACATTGAGCAAATGTAGCCCTGTTTTATCACAGAAAAATAGTATAATTTACCATGGTTTATATTATTTTGCACTATGACAACCACCTGTGGTTTATGCCTAGCACTCTTTTTTCTCCTTGAAGCCTAAACTAATAAAGCCTGATGGAACCTGCTGTTGCAGTCAATGTACACATCTGTTGAGGACTTTACTATATCTTGGACAGGCTTAATAATGTTTACTTTGTCTTTATCATTGTTATGCTTTAACTGTTGATCTTCTGAGAAAAGATTATTATTTTTGGAATATAACAATCTATTTGCCCCAACTGATACAGTCTGGAAGCCTATTTATATCAATAATTTATCTTAAATATGGTAAATTCTGTGAAATGAGAGTAGAAAGCGATAACAACAATAGTATTTTTCTTCTATATATTAAGGATCATGAAAGCATTTGTACAAATTTAGACTATAATACTTTAAAGGAGTACATAAAGGTTCCATAGTTTTAATATAAATTGTATAATATTCAAGCAGTAACAACATTTGAGTCATAATTTGAAGGGCTCACTGATAGGTAGAATTTGTTTCAATTTTGTTTAATAAGGACTACAGGTAGTTCTCAGCTTACAACTGGTGGTTTAGTGATCATTTGATGTTACAGCTGATTCCTGAAAAGCTACTTGTAACCCAGTTGCAAAGTTATGGCCACTGCAGTAAACTTGTGATCATATAAACAAAACTTGGGTATTTTCAATCTGCCCATCCTTACAGCTGACTGCAGGGAACGTTGCAGTGGTTTCCCCATCTATGTCCTCCATGCTGGTCCCTGTTGGCCTTTGGCCTGCTTTCCTGCTTCACCAATTCCCTCAGGCCTTGGTCCTGCTTCCCACCCTTCTGGGTCTATCTTCCGCCATCACTTAATGGTCATTTACCATTTATTGAGCCACGGTGGCGCAGTGGTTAGAGTGCAGTACTGCAGGCTACTTCTGCTGACTGCTGGCAATTTGGCAGTTCAAATCTTATCAGGCTCAAGATTGACTCAGCATTCCATCCTTCTGAAGTGGGTAAAATGAGGACCCAGATTGTTGGGGGCAATATGCTGACTCTGTAAACCACTTAGAGAGGACTGTAAATCACTGTGAAGCGGTATATAAATCTAAGTGCTATTGCTATTGTTTATTTGCCTTCAGGTTCCCTGCAGGCACATGGCTCCATTCCAAAAGTTGGTACCACTTTGAAGGAGCCACAATTCATTGAAGCCACACCCATTTCTGGAATAGAGTCATGTGGCTTGCACTGTATAAGAAAGCTACATGGTGCAGCAGTTTCTTCCAGAAATGTTTCTACAGTCAAAGGTAATTTACCAATTGGTGAGAAGGGGTGTGGAGCAGGGATAGGACCCAGTGGGGTAAGAAGCAGGCCCAAGTCCTGCAGGAGTCCAGAGGCCTGGGAAGCAAAGCACAGGGTGTCTCAGGGTTACTGGAGACCTTGAAAGATCCAGGGCAGGTAGGCATGCCCTTGCATTAGGGCCTCCAGGGTCTCTCCTATCACTGAGGCATCCCATGCTCTTCATATCCATGTGGACAATTAACAGACAAACTGTACAGAATATGAATTGGGGTTGTTAAATGGGCATCTCACAATCATCACAACTTCTGTTTGTAATGGGCAGCCTACATTAAATTCATAAGTCAATGACTTCCTGTAATGTATTGATATGACACCACCTGCTGGTCAATATCTTCATTGATATTGACAAATATTATTGACAATCTATTGGCAGTCATATGCATACATATTTTTCATAGGCATAAATTGACTCTACTTGTTTGAGGACAGTATGTTTAATTTCATTTTCAGAAGCCCACTGAATAATCTGCTGAAGTTGATATTGATTTTTCTCTCAAAATTTCCATTTGTCTGTGTTTCCTAACTACTCCACTGCAAGGACACCTTAATTTTTTAAATTGCTTATAAGGCCCCAGGATAGAAATTCATCCCAGAAAATAAGCCAGTCCTAAACATATCTACCATAATGGATTAAAAAGCTACATTTTTAAAAGCAATGGCTGGCAATCATATGGTCTTCCAGTTGTAATTGAATTAAAATTCTCAACATTTTTCACTATGAATAAATAAATAAATATTAGTAATGCTGGCTGGGTTTGCTTTGAAGTGTATTTTAGTAATATTGGGAGGCTATATATATTGCACTGTGTTGGTTCATGCCTATTTATACTTCTATTTCTATATTACAGACATTCTTCCTTACCTACCCTTTTATACCAGATCATCTCTATCAACTATACATGCATGTGTATCTATCAACAAACAGCTAAAGATAATATATGAAATAGTAATTGTAATTCAAACAATAGTTTTCTTTTGTTTGGCTAGTCCAGAGAAAACAAAAAAAGGACTAGGTGTGACATGATAGCAGTATTCCAGAATTTGAGGAGCTGCCACAAAGAAGAGGGGTTCAGTTTATTTTCCAAAGCACCAGAAGGCAAGACAAGAAACAGTGGTTAGAAACTAATCAAGGAGAGAAGCAACCTTGGAATTAATGAGAAACTTCCTAACAGCGCGAACAATTAACCAGTGGAACAGTTTGCCTTCAGAAGTTGTAGGGACTTCATCACTGGAGGTTTTTCAGAAAAGACTGGACAGCCACCTATCTGAAATGGTATAGGGCCATGATAGCAAACCTATGGCACGCATGCCACAGGTGGCAGGCGGAGCCATATCAGTGGGCACACAAGTATTGCCCTACCATAGCTCTGGTGCGCATGCATGCACTGGGCAGCTGATTTTCAGGCCTTCTGGGCCCACCAGAGGTCGGGAAACAGGCTGTTTCCAACCTCCAGAGGGCCTCCAGGGGGGTGGGAAAGCCCATTTTTCATCTTCCCAAGAAAGCCTCTGGAGCCTGGGGAGGGTGAAAAACAGGCCCACCGTGCCATCGCATGCCAAAAGCAGGGGGAGTGCGGGGGTCTCATGCGCATGCACTGGAGCGGGCACATTGAATTATGGGTGTGGGCACGCACGTGCTCAATTCCCCCCCCCCACATACTCTCCCTGCTTTTGGCACATGACTGCAAAACGATTAGCCATCACTGGTATAGGGTCTCCTGCTTGAGCAGGGGGTTGGGCTAGAAAACCTCCAAGGTCCCTTCCGGCTCTATCTGAATTGATTCTTTAAATAATTCTGAGCTGATGATACCATTGCTTTAAAACTGCCTTCACATCTTGCACTCATTCTACTAAACTTTGCACAGCCTTGGAATGACTAATTTAGACACCTGGGAGCTCTCACATTCCTCTTTGTTCTCAAAAGTTCATGAAAATTTCAAAACACCTTCAGGAAATAAAACTTGCAGTGTCTGACTCATTTGTCACAGCAGCCCTTTTATACAGCACAGTGTTAAAGAATGGGATATGCTATCTATCAAAGCCATATTTTCAGCTGAGATTCTGTAAGTGTTGGATTACATAGTGTGTCTAAAAGTGTGTTTAAAAAAGGAAGTACAGGTTGCACATGTGTTTATAGTTCATGTGTGGAATTACACATTTATATTTATTTCTTTATAGTATAAGGAAAGCATTTATATTTTCATGATTAATGCATATATAAAGGATAAGTAGAAAGAACATAAGAGAAGCATGGCCCCATTCCACTCCAATGAATTGCTGTCTCTAACAATATGTTCCTTCAGGGTTTTTTTTCCAGTAAATGGCTAAAAAATCAATCATTTCTAGGGTTTCCAGGTTCTGAAGTTAGTGAATATTTGCTAACAAACAGGAGCACAGTAACAGACTGTTACCGTGTTAGAGCAACAAGTATGGATTTACTTTCCTTGCTGTTGGATGTCATAACTCAGTGCTTATTCCTGTCTTCACTCTAGTGCACGGGTGTCAATCATGTCATGTGATGTATTGTGAAGTATCACAACATTTTTTGCTTTTGTGGGCGTGGCCTAAATGTGACGCATCCGGCCCACAGGTTACCAGTTTGACAGGTTGCTCTAGTGCTTTGCAGCAATAATCTTTAAGAACTAGGCAGCATTGAAGAAATGGAACGCCATTTCCATTTCCAGCAGGAACGCCATCATTAGCACTGAAAACTTCTGAAAAGCACAAGGCTGAAGTTTCAGAAAAGTCCTAATATACACATAGGCCCAAGATAGAAAATGAAATATTCAAAGAACCTGCAGTGGACACAGTACAGCTCAACAGTAGCAGTGTACATACAGTAAATCTGGGTGAAATAACAATTCTATAACAAGATGACTGAATTCTAAAAACAGGTAAGGAGAAATTATATATTCATTCTATCCTACAAAGTTCAGAAGGTTCTAAATTTCTGAAGGTGGTATCAATGACATCTACCAGGAATGTGTGGGATATTACAAGGCAACTCTACCTGTCAGGCCGAAACCCAGAGATGACACAACAAAATCCAATCAAATTCAGTACTTTATTTGTTAATAGCTAATGGATAAATTCTTAACAAACTAAAGATATAAGTTTCTATTTTACTAGAGATTCTGATACCTGAGAGATTCTAGGGTGTGGCTCAGTAGTAGTATTCACTTACTTTCGCTACCAATTTGCAAATGTAAGCACGTGCCACCTCTGCGCATGCACAGAGCCTTCTGCACATGCGCAGAGCATCCGTGATGATGTCCGGATGGGTGGGCAGAGCCTCTTGCGCGGTTACTACTGGTTTGTCCAAACCAGTATAACCAGTAGAATTCCACTGGTTTGGCTTCCCTGAACCCTTTCACCAGCACTTCCTTCCAGTTTGGGACTGCACAGTCTCTTAATCCAGGCCTCTCTCTGAGGGGCCAAAACCCTCCCCCACTACTTCTGCTAGTGCACATTCCATCATATCACCCCATGTGCATTTGTTTCAACATCATATGCATGTCCAAAAGAAGTTGAGTTTCCACTGCAATCTGTCCACCATCTTGTTGATATTTACTATTATTATTATTATTATTATTATTATTATTATTATTATTATTATTATTATTATTATTATTATGGATTGTCACACAATCAGTCAGATGTTCAGACCAGGTTTGGCATTTTTGTCTACCTATCAAGTCCTTTCCAATAACCTAGGATAATGATGAAGATTACTTCTAGCAGTTAAAACTGGACAACACCAGCAATTTTTATATGCACATGCACACACATATACTACACATAGCACACATATGCATACATATACTATATATTCAGTAAAGAAGAAATTTTATTTCCAGAACAGAAATGATACTTTCCACTGTAATTCTATAAAAAGTGCTTAGGAAAACTACTAAGTCTTCATTGGATGAATCAAACCTTATCCTTGAAGAGTAAAGAGAGCAATCCTACATCCCATTTCTCCTTTATTGTAACTTTAACACATTCCATAAATACAAATCATGTCTGATAATACTCAGATACTCCTTTTTAGATCTTCAAATTAAATGTGGACTAAGTAAACGTGGAACTGAAAGAGATTTTAACCACTATAATTAAATAATTATACAGACAATGACTGTAAAGAAATGTCATCTTGAAATACGTTGTTTCTTATAATATGTAAATAAAAAGAGGAAAGTCAAGGAAATGGTTGGTCCACTAATGGCAGAAATGGGAAGAAGTTGATTGGTAGCAGGAAGAAATTGGAACTGCTTAATTCCTTTTTTGCATCTATCTTTCTGCAAAAAAATAAATAAAAAAAATAGTTCAATGTGTCAAAAACACTGGAAGAAGAGGAATACAGCTCAAAATAGCTGTTTTGAATAAGTTCAAGTGCCCTGGATCAGCTGTCTTACATTCCAGGGTATTGAAGGAACTGGCAATTGTGATTTCAGAACCAATGAATAAAATCTTTCAGAGGTCCCAGAGCTTGGGAGAACTGTCAAAGGAATGGAAAAAAAGCTGATGTGATTCCAATCTTCAAAAAGGGAAGAACAAATGGATCCAGGAAACTACATAAATCAGCTTGACAACAATACCCAGGAAAATCCTAGAAAAGGTAATCAATTAGTGAATTTGTGAGCACCATGAAATGAACAAGGTAATTAATAGGACCCAGCATGGATTTGTTAAAAATAGGTCATTCTTAACAAAGACAAGACAGAGACGAGAAATGATAGATATTTGAAGGGCTACCACAGGAAGAGGGCATTGATTAGTTCTCCTTGGCAGCTGATAAGATGACACGAAGCAATGGGTGGAAAACATCACAAGGAGATCCAGGCTGGAAATAAGAAGGAATAAGAACTGCATCAGTGGTGGGTTGCCCCCGGTTTGGACTGATTCGCAAGAACTGGTAGTAAAACCAGCGGGAGGCTCTGTCCACTGACCCGGACATCATCATAGGTGATCTGTGCATGCGCAGAAGCACGGGAGCGATGTGGACCGGTAGTAAAGGTAAATAGAACCCACCTGTGAACTGAAGTTAGTCTTCAATTTACAACAGTCCAGTTAGTGACTGATCAAAGTTACAATGGAAAAGTGACTTGTCACCATTTTTTACACTTACGATCATTGCAGCATCGCCATGTTTACATGATAAAATTCAGACACTTGACCACTGGTAAATATTTATAATGGGTACAGGTGTGCTAGGATCACCTTTTGTAACCTTTTGACGAGTAAAGTCAATGGGGGAGCCACATTCCTTTAATAACCATGTTGCTAACTTAACAACAACAGTTGTTAAGTGCAGTGATTCACTTAACAACTATGGCAAAAAAAATCATAAAATGGGATAAAACTCACTTAACAAATGTTTCACTTAGCAACAGAAATTTTGGGCTCAGTTTTGATTCTAAGTCAAGGACCACCTGTATTAAGCACTGGATCAGCATGCCCCCTAGAGTTGTGGGTTAGGGTTAGGGTTTCTAGATTTCTATTATTGGACGTTTTCAAATAGAAGTCTTCATACCAAAAGATTGCTTAGAATCATTGATAGCATAGCTAAAAATGACAAGAAAAGACAGGAAAATAAAATAAAAAAGAAGAGAGGATAGAGGAGAGGAGAGGAGAGGAGAGGAGAGGAGAGGAGAGGAGAGGAGAGAAGAGAAGAGAAGAGAAGAGAAGAGAAGAGAAGAGAAGAGAAGAGAAGAGAAGAGAAGAGAAGAGAAGAGAAGAGAAGAGAAGAGAAAATAACTATAGGAAAATTTTATACAGACCCTTTAATAATAATAATAATCCCTAAAGTTCTGTTTAGTTTCAATCTTACTAGCAAGGAATTTTCCCAACTGGAAGTTCCTGTCCACTGTTGTTTTCTCAGTCTTCTGACAGTTTTGATTTATGAGGAGTGTCTGAACTAGAGCTGATATTAACATCACCTTGAGGAATGCGAATAAAACATTGGTCCTCAGCCAGTGGAACTATTCTACTGTCTTGGAACAATTTCTTGTGCTAAGAAATTATACTGGCACTGATGTTATTACATTTTGATCCTAGTTATATGTCACCCTCTTTTAAAGTAATTATGGAATTCATCTACACAGTTCATCAGGATAAAGATGCAGGCAGAAGATGATGATTTCTTTAAACCTCCTTCAAGATCTAGTGCATGTCCAATAATTCTCCCCCCTACTCCAGATGTGTAATGTTAAGTCTTCATGTTTTGTTGTATCAGATGCTTTATGCTGCCAGATCTCAGGAAACTTTTTATTGCTTAAAAATTCTATTGTAGTGGTTCTTCTTTAAGGAAGAACTATTATAGTATTTCACTACTGATGTAACAGATGTCAAATGTAGCTGAATCCAATTTTGTTTTCTCATGCAGATCATCACTTGAGGGATCCTTTAATTTACTACAAGATCTATAATGCAGGGGCACAATTCAGAATAAAAGCACTGGCTTTAGAAGCTCTTAGGAATGCTTGTTGAGTCAACATTGGCTCAGATAGCATTCAAGGCACTCTTTCCAAATTCAGTAGGCTGTCTCCTAATTTAAACAACAACCATAACAATATTTAAAAAGGAAGATTAGTAGATTGCTTGTAGTACTATGCTGCCCTTGGGAACATGCTTCTCTGGCACCCTCAGCTTTAAATGAAACTGCAGAATTACTCCAAGCAATCTAAATATTTTAATGACACCAGGGATAAAATTGTAAAATAAATGTTTGCCGATGAGTTTGGAATTAAAAATACATGAAGAAAACTATTGGTAGAAAATACTACCAATGTCACTTTTTTTTACAGCAAGACTCATATACATATTTGTGACTGTGATCCTTTGGTGCTACTATTTTTCATATACTATTTTCACTTTCAAAACAATTCATTTGGAACTAAAAACTTAATAAAGAGAAACATTTTAAAAAAATATCCTAAACCGTTTATATTACAGAATTCTTCATCATGAAGCAAGACACTATTGACTGGAAGAGTTTTTATTACATAGTAATTAAGTGTGTGTGTGTGTTTATATACATACACTTATACATGCTTTACCTCATACCACCACCACCACCCGACAAACTCACACAATTTAATATGCTTAAGAAAACTGGCATTTATACAAGAAATATTTTGCAGATTTTTATATATAGTATATATAAAATCATGCTTTCCCAGCTCTTCAGTAAACAAGAGCTCTTTATTCGTATTTGTATATAATTCACTGTCTGATAATATTTCAATGTCACTGTGCATTGTCTAAAAGTAATTATATATGCCTGATGTATGAATATCTGTTAGAAAAAGATTTAAGATTCTTACATATATTTGAATTTTCTTACTTACTATGTTAGAGCATGAGAAATATCTCTAGAACAAGCCTCTGTGCCTAATCCGTGGGGCCTATATTGTTCTTAGATTAATTAATAGCATGGTAATAACAAGGTGATATGCTTAACCAAGTCCTACAACTAGGCCCTAGATCGTGTAATTTAGTAATTAGAAATCCCATATTACTAATCAAGATTAATATAACAATATTTCAAATAATATATTAATTGCCAGTACAGGTTGTTCTCAATTTACAGCCATTTATTAAGTGACTGAAGTTACAAGACCACTGAAAGAAAAGACGTATGACCATTTTTCACACTTAACAACCATTTAGCATCCTTGTGGTCACATGATCAAAACTGAGACACTTGGCAATTGGTATGTATGATATTTCTGAAAGGTTCATGTGATCCCTTTTTGTGACTTTCTTAATCTATACAATCAATACACTAGCCTGTCTCCACCCACTTTCCTACAAAATTACCATACACAACAATTCTTAATATCTTTGTTCTTCTGCCCATCCTACTAAAAATATTCCCTTATATAGACAAAATCAATGACTTTAAACTTATAATCCATATAATATCTTCTTTGATGTCTTTCCACTTGATTGCTTACTCCATCATCCGTATTAGGGTAACATAACATCCCAGTTGCAACAGAATATTCAAAATCCTCAGTTATCATCTGCCCCCATCAATAATAAATATCTTCGTATATATATAAAAAAAGAAAACAACCACCCGAGTGACTTTATAATTGTATTCCATATAATATCTGTAATAGTGGCTTTCTTCAGGATTATTAATTCCCATCGTCGTAATGGGGTAACAGCCAGATCTTCTGCATGCTCCAACATAACTCTCTTGCCTTATAGTTCAGCATAGATGGGGCGTTGGTCCTACCTGATATGCCCTTTCTCGTTGAGTGGAGACAGCAGCCAGACGTGGGTTGTGCTCATTGGTCAGAGGATGGACTGAGCCTGAAATTCTTGTTAAATCCTTCCCCTGTTGCTAAGGTACCCAGTTTTTTGTCGAAGGAGAAGGAAACAGACTCGGTGTGTGGAAAGAAAAACCATAAAAAACAACAGTAAACAACCAAGCAATAAACACTAATATGAATGACCAGACTGAAAATACCAGGGTGGGGCTGGCTGCTGTCTCCACTCAACAAGAAGGGGCGTATCAGGTAGGACCAACGCCCCTTCTCCATTGAGGGTGGAGACAGCAGCCAGACGTGGGACATACCAAAGATCACTGTCCCAAATCACGGGAGGGAACAGTCTGGGCAGAATACCCCTCCTGAGCGACAACACCCTGTAACACACGCCTCCCAAAATTAGCCTCCGCCGAGGCAAACTTATCTAACTTATAATGTTGAATAAAGGGCGAAGGAGACGTCCAAGTTGCTGCCCTGCAGATCTCGGCCAAAGAAGCCTTCGATGTCCAAGCCGCCGTGGTCGCAGCACTCCTGGTAGAATGGGCTGTGACAGAAGCAGGAGGAGGTAACGACCGGAGCTCGTATGCTGTTGTAATCGTTGACCGGATCCACCGCCCCACCGTGGAGGAAGTTACTCTTTGACCTAAGGAAGCTGGTAGAAAGGAAACAAACAGTGATTCTGTCCGCCGAATATCAGCTGTCCTCCGGAGGTAAAGGGTCAGAGCCCGGCGGACATCCAACATGTATAAACGGGTCTCCACCGGATCTGAAGGAGAAGGATAGAAATCTGGCAAGACGGAAAACTTCCGGCGGTGACGTCATCACGAACGGGTGAAGAAACAGAGGCTCCATCTCTGAAACCCAAATTTCCTCATTAATTGCTCTTTAGGGGCATTCCTGAACTTGGAGGGATCGGGAAACGAAAGAGGAATTCGCGAAGCCCCCTGGTGTTGCGCTGTCATCAGGGAGGTCGAGCGATCAACCTCTTAAATTGGTGGAGAAGAAGTCGGCCTTATCGGCGGACAGGAGTGATGGCGCCCGCCTAGATCGAAGCAAAAAGTGGAAGCAAATCCGAGTGACTGTCAGATAGATCACCTACAATAGAGACGGCAAACGGGACGTGCGATCCAATCAGAGGAAGACAAGTGAGTTACAACAGTGGCGATACAAGAGGAGAAGGAAAAAGGGGGAATAATTACAGCGCGGAAAAGAGAAACCCATAGAATGACTAAGCAAATATAAGAAAAGGAGAAATAGCGCTCGAAGTGGTCTGACTGCGGACTTTTACAGTTGATCAAAGGGAGCAGCCTGTGGACTTTGTGGATATAGAGACAAGCCGTTTGATCTTGGGAATTATAACTGATTCAAACCCCAAACATCGGAAACCAAGTGCAGAGACTGAAATACTGGACTAAGTGGTGATTTTCACGGATACAGAAGACCTGTCTGGATTTCGAACTCTGGATTTACAATTAACTTTGGATAATAAGAACTCAAGTTTAAAAAAAAAAAAGATTTGAAGATTGAATGCAGAGATCCGATTACTGGAAGAAGAAATTAAAAAAAAGACTGAGACGACACAGATTGCGTTTTTTATGATTGTGAAAGAACAGACTGAGAGAGGTAAAGCAAGAAGACAATAAGGACTAAAGAAAATAAAAATTAAGTGAATTATTAATTTTGAACTGTTTAATTAGTTAATAAGTTTAATATTTGAAAGAAATATATAAGTTGACAATATTTTTATAGCTATAAATTGTATTGTGAAATTGTAGTTAGACAGGAATTATTGTTAAAGTGAAAGACTGATTTTTATACAAAATAACAGATGAGTTGACTGTATCTCTGAGATAGACTGATTGAAAAAGGGGGTAATTGAAAAGATTGCTAATTAGAAAATTAAGAAAATCAAATTAAAATCTTGATTGATAAGTAAATAGATTTATATTGTGAATAAGAATTAATTGCTCAATTGGGATAACTGGCAATATAATATAATATAACTATATATAAGTTGTGTGGTGTATAAGTAGTATTTGGAGGGGAAAAGAGATATTAAGGAATAACTTAATAATTGATGTTAAGATTGGAAAGCTTTACACGAATATTAAAAATGTCTACAACATCCACCATAACAAAGACAGGGAAAAAACCTACAACGAGTACGTTAGTAATGACTCCTTCCCCCTCACAACAAAAAACAATAGATAGCATGATGGGGAAAGAAAAAGAAAAAGAAAAACTGGAAATGGCACCTAATGTAATACAAGATATGTTTCAAAAGATCCAGGAAACACTGCTTCAAACACAAGAAAAAATAGCTGAAAATCAGGAAGAAATGAGAACGTTCCATGCAGAGATCAGAAATGAATTAGGAGAAGTTAAGGAAGATATTAAGACCATGAAGGATAAAATTGGGGGCATTCAAAATTCTATAGCAGAAAATGAACAGAGAATTAGGAAACAAAAATAGATCACGTGGAATTAAAAGTAGAAGCAATGGAACAAAAAACCCTACAACTAAACAAAGAAATGTCAGATTCCTTGGCCATGCTCGAAATGGAAAAGGCCTCATACTTCTTGCATTTTCAAAATGTTCCAGAAGAAAAAAATGAGGATTTAGAAGGAAAGATGGTGGAGATTATTGCAGGAATGATACAAAAAGAGCCAGAAGAAATAAAAGGACAATTGGAAGAAACTTATCGTGTACAAACAAATTATATAAGAAGACACAGATTGGCGAGAGAAGTCCATGTTAAATTTTTAAAAAAATCAATCCGAGATGAAGCCTATAAGAAATCTAGAGAAGAAACGGTGATCTATAATGGAAAAGAAATTATAATTTTAAAACAGATACCCCGAAGGGTAAGAAATCTACGACAACAATATCAGTTTTTAACACAACTATTGATCAAATACAAGATAATGTATAGATGGCTGCCAATAGAGGGGATCTTAATTACGTGGGAAGACAAAAAATATAAAATAGACACTCTAGAAAAGGCAAGAGAATTTCATAACACACATTTTAGACTAGAAGTAGAACAGGAAAGCAAGGAGGAAACAGATAGTAAAAGTCAAGAAGAAGAACCAATAGAAACAAATGAAGAAAAAGAAATAAGACAGAGGCAAGAAAAAGAGAGAGAACAGAGAGAAGGTGCAAAACCTAGGGAACGGATGGAAACAAGAAACACAAAAAAACAGATACAATAGGCAATGGACGAACAGATCAAACTCTTTTCGGTAAACATTAATGGCTTAAATGCCCCAAAGAAAAGGAATCAAATTTTCATAAAATTACGAAAATTAGAAGCAGATGTGATATGTCTGCAAGAAGTACACATTCAAAAAGATTATCAAAAAATCCTAGAAAACCCCAAATTAGGAAAATTATATTTATCTCTGGCCCCAAAAAAGAAAAAAGGAGTAGTGATTTACGTAAAAGAAAAAATACAATCTAAACTAGTTTATACCGATGAGCAAGGTAGAGTGGTGATGGTTGAATTAGAAATAGGAAAGAGGAAAATGTTAATTGTAGGGATTTATGCACCTAACCAAAAACTACAGGTTTTTTTTAAAGACCTACATATAAAATTAGCAGAATTAGAATATGATGATATTTGTGTAATAGGGGATTATAATGCAATAGTAAATGCAAAGAAAGACTACAAAACTGAGAAAAAAAAACAAAAGAAAAAAAAATACTCCCAAAAGAATTCTTTACCATGGCTGAAGAACTAAACTTGGCAGACGTATGGAGGGAAACACAAGAAGAAGAGGCCCAATACACCTTTTACTCCCATCCGCATAATTCATGGTCAAGACTGGACATGGCATGGATGACCCCAAGTATCAAAATAGAAGTAGAAAAAATTGAGATAGGCACAAACCAATGTAC
Source organism: Arizona elegans (assembly GCA_022577455.1). Classification (NCBI taxonomy): domain Eukaryota; kingdom Metazoa; phylum Chordata; class Lepidosauria; order Squamata; family Colubridae; genus Arizona; species Arizona elegans. The sequence continues at coordinate 31,825,960 of JAKOOJ010000009.1, read as the reverse complement.
AGACCACAATCCATTATTCATAAACTGGAAAGGGGAAAGAAGACGTAAGAGATAGACAATGAACCAAAGATTATGTAAAGAAAAAGAATTTAATTTGATGTTAGAAAAGGAAGTAAAAATATTCTTTCAGATAAATAAAATAGAGGAAACCTCTTTACAAAACACATGGGATACTTTAAAAGCATATATAAGAGGCCTAGTAATAGCATATACGAGGAAAAAGAACAAAGAGAAGAAAAATCAATTAGAGAAATTAGAGAAAGACCTAAAACAAATAGAACAAAAACTCCAGGAAAAGCCCCAGAACAAAATAATAAGAGAAGAATGGGAAATGATTAAGCATAAATTGAATTTGATAAACCAAGTAGAACTGGCCCAAAAAATAAAAATGGCGAAACAAAACTATTTCGAGCACGCAAATAAAACGGGCAGATGGCTAGCCTATAAACTGAAAAAAGAACAGAAAAAAAGAATGATATACCAATTGAAAGATGATAAAGGAGAAATTCAACATAGTAAAGAGGCCAAAAAAGATATTATTAAGAAATTTTATGCGACTCTATATAATCAGGGGAAAATAGAGGAAGATAAAATAAAACAGTACATAGGGAAATCAGGAATGCCAAAAATCACAGAAGAACAAAGAATTACTCTCAATAGGCCAATAACCAAATTAGAACTAGATGAAGTACTGAAAAAGCAAAAAAACAATAAAACACCGGGTCCTGACGGGCTACCGGTAGAAATATATAAAACAATGCAAGAAGTATTGGGAGAGAATATGTTGCGATTATATAATGAAGCTATGGAGAAAGCCAAAATACCAAATTCATGGACAGAAGCCATAATAACAATCATTCCAAAAGAAGACACAGATCTCCAGTTAATACAAAACTATAGACCTATTTCATTATTGAATGCCGATTACAAAATATTTGCAGCAATCTTGGCAGAAAGGATTAAATTAGTATTAAATACATATATACACCCAGACCAAAATGGATTTCTGCCGGGACGCCAAATAAAGAACAACATGAGAATAATACTTAATGCTTTAGAATACTATGAATCACACCCGGAGAAGCAGGCAGTGTTGGTTTTTCTTGACGCCCAAAAGGCCTTTGATAACCAAAATTGGAAATTTATGATTGAACAACTACAAAATATGCAAATTGGGGAAAAATTTGGGAAAATTATAGCAGAAATCTATACCAAGCAATCAGCAAGGATAATTATGAATGATGACATAACAGACAAATTTAATATAACAAAAGGAGTCAGACAAGGCTGTCCACTTTCCCCCTTACTATATATTCTATCATTGGAAATCCTGTTGAAAAAAATTAGAGAAGACCAAGGAATTGAAGGTTTAAGGATTAATAGAGAAGAATACAAAGTTCAAGCCTTTGCTGATGACTTAGTATTTTTGACAGAAAATCCTATGGAATCTATACCTAATTTGTTCCAAAAAATAGAAGAATTTGGAGAAGTGGCTGGACTAAAAATTAATAAAAGTAAATCGAAGCTAATTGTTAAAAATCTTACGGAAATCCAAACAAAAGATTTGATAGATAGTATACAAATTCAAACAACAAAAAAAATAAAATATCTAGGAATTTGCTTATCTACAAGAACATCAGCAATTAAAGAAAACAATTATGATAAATTACTAGAACAAACAAAGAAAGACTTAGAAAAATGGGAAAACTTACATATTTCATTCCTAGGAAGAATTTCGGCCATCAAAATGATTATATTACCTAAATTTTTATATTTGTTTCAGGTCACCCCAATTAAATTAGATAAACCATTTTTTGAAAAGCTGAATAAAATAATATCTAAATTTATCTGGCAAGGGAAAAGGCCACGAATAAAATTTAAACTGCTTCAGGATACAAAAGATAGAGGAAGAGCTGCACTCCCTGACTGGGAGATATACTACCAAGCAGCCGTACTATCATGGGTTAAAGACTGGATAGAATTAAAGGACTCTAGAATTTTAACAATTGAGGGACACGAACTTCAAACTGGCTGGCACTCCTTTATGTGGGATGAGAAATACAAAACACATTCATATTTTAAAACACATACAATAAGGAACTCACTATTACAAATTTGGCTTAAAATTAAAAAACAACATTATATGAAGATACCAAATTGGCTAGCACCGGCTGAATCAATTAGGCACCCAAATTTAACAGATAAGACAAAAATAATTAGATATAAAGATATAATTGACTATCAAGGCAAACTAAAGACAAAACAACAATTGGAGACAGATTTACACAGAGGAATAGACTGGTGGACTTACACTCAAATACAATCCAAATATAGAGAGCATATAAAAACATATGAAATTTATAATCAAAAACAAGAAATAGATAAAATTATATTAGACTCAGAAAATAAATTAATTAGTAGAATTTATAAATTTCTCCTACGCTATAAATTGGAAGAAGAGACAGTCAAAGAAACGATGATCAAGTGGGCTCAAAATATCAAACACACAATACCTTTGGAAAAATGGGAAAAGTTCTGGCAGGTAAACCTAAAGTTAACGAAAGCAACAGCATACAAGGAAAACCAACTGAAAATGTTCTATCGGTGGCATATGCCTCCAACCAGATTGGCAAAAATACAACCTAAAAATAGCCCAATTTGTTGGAAGTGCAAAAAGGCACAAGGGACTTTCTATCATTTATGGTGGACGTGCCCGGCAGCAAAGAAATTTTGGTCTAATATCAAAAAATGGTTGGAACAAATAACAAAAACACAGATTGAAAAAGAACCAGAAACATTTTTATTAGGAATATTTAACAAATCATACCCTAAGGATATCAAATATCTTACAATTCACATATTAACTGCTGCAAGAATAACCTACGCAAGAAATTGGAAACAAGAAAAAATACCAAGTGAAACAGAAGTAATAGGGAAAATTTTAGAATGCGCTGAAATGGATAGGTTAACCAAAGAATTACAAGAAAAAGAAGAATCAGACTATTATAAAATATGGAATAATTGGTATAATTGGTTAAAAATTAGAAATATACAAAAAACATAGGGGATATATTACCGATTGATACATATATATGTAATAAAAAATATTATTAGATTAAAGAAAGGTGAAGGAATATATTATAAGTAGAATTGTAGAACGTCACTCTGAAAAAATGCTTAAGAAGATATTATACTCTTTTTGTGTATATGTTGTATAAATGTTCATTGTGTAAGAAATCTGGCAAGACTAGTTCCTGCAAACGATGAAAAGGAGAGTTAATCTTAGTCACAAATGTCGGATCCAATCGAAGGACCACTCAATCCTCATGAAAAACACACAAATCATTTCTAATAGACAATGCTGCTAGTTCCGAAATTCGACGTGCCGACGTAATAGCAACCAAAAAGGCCACCTTGCCAGACAATAAACGCAAGCTGACCGAATCAAGAGGCTCATACGGTGACTCCATAAGGGAGTCCAGTACGAGAGGAAGATCCCAAGAGGGATACCAATGTAGAACAGGTGGGCAGAGATTAGTTGCGCCTCGGAGGAAACGTCGAATCAGAGGTTGCTGAGACAACGAATGTATTGAATTATACGTTAGGATGGAAGAAATTGCTGCCACCTGTCTCCTAAGGGTATTGGGAGACAGACCTTTGTGTAATCCTGACTGAAGGAATCGAAGAACTTGCAAAACAGAAGCTTGAAGAGGAGAGAAACCCTGGGATGAACACCACGAGGAAAAAGCTCTCCAAGTAGCCGAATAAATCCGTTCTGTCGATGCTCACCTGAAGGCCTGGATGGTATGGATCACGTCAGAGGGTATGTGGTCCCGCTGCATAGCTGTCCACTCAACCGCCAAGCGGTCAGCTGAAGCCACTGAGGCTCCGGATGTATAATCGACCCTTGGCTGAGACATTCCGGGGAACACGGAATCTTCCAAGGAGGAGACACTGACAGATGCATGAGGTCTGCAAACCATGACCTCCTCGGCCAATGTGGAGCCACCAGAATAATCTCCGCCTGCTCCAGCAGTAGCTTCTGAATCACCTTCGGGATAATGGGAATCGGAGGAAAAGCGTACAGTAGACCTTGTGGCCAAGGGGAGCGCAGAGCATCCACAGCTTCCGCTTGATGGGAAGGGAAGCAAGAGAAGAAACGTGGTAGCTGGTTGTTCTGAGGCGAGGCAAACAGGTCTATTTGAGGGCTTCCGAAATGAGCCGCTATCCTCCGGAATAGGAGCGGGTGAAGGCTCCATTCTCCGTGGTCCAAGTGCTGGCGACTTAGCCAGTCCGCTGTTACGTTCGAGACCCCCGATATATGGTCCGCCTTTAAGGAGGCGAGATGCCTCTCTACCCAAAGACCTAGTCTCTTTGCCTCCTTCATTAGCAAGATAGACCTGGTACCGCCCTGGCGATTGACGTGCGCCTTGGCCGAGGTGTTGTCGGTCAGAATCAGCACATGTTCGCCGGACAGCAGATGTTGAAAAGCCCGAAGAGCTAGGAAAATTGCTCTCAGCTCTAACCAATTGATGCTGCGGGCTCCTTCCACAGGAGACCAGGTCCCTTGAGCGAAGTGAGTCCCGCAGTGCGCCCCCCAGCCAGATTTGCTGGCATCAGAGGTCACCATTACCCGCTGGGGTTCTAAGAACAGACAGCCCTTGGAGAGCGCAGGAGATATCCACCAGCGAAGGGATGACCGCACTCCCCGTGGAACTGTCACTTTGATCAAGGAGGATCCCTTGCCCGCTTTCTGAAAAGGCAAAAGGAACCATTGAAGGTCTCTAAGATGTAATCTGGCCCATGGGACAAGGGAGATGGCCGAAACCATCTTCCCCAGTAGCCTGGAAAGAAACAGAGGAGAAACTCTCCTCTCCCTCAGGAGCTTAGCTACCATGGATTTCAAGGCCACCTGTCTGTCTGGGGAAAGGAAAACTCTACTTTGAGACGAGTCAATAATAGCCCCCAAATGGAGAATCCTAGTGGAGGGTGTTAGGTGGCTCTTCTCTAAGTTAACAGAAAAGCCGTGTGATGCCAGAGTCTGAATCGTGAGACAAAGATCCGACCTGGCCTGCTGATGAGAAGATGACATAATAAGGATATCATCCAGATAACACTGGAGACGAACGGCTTGAAGCCGGAGATGGGCCGCTAAGGCCGCCAAAATCTTGGTGAAGCTACGGGGTGCAGAGGAAAGCCCGAAGGGTAATGCCCTGTATTGGTAGTGGGCCCCAGCATAGTAAAATCGAAGGAATCGCCTATGAGAAGGGCGAATGGGGATATGGAGGTAAGCCTCCGTGAGATCTATTGAACAGAGGAGATCGCCCCTCCGTACGCCATCCAGAATTGAAGACAAGGATTGCATTTTGAACCCTCTATAGACCACAAACCGGTTCAATCGTTTAAGGTCCAGAATCGGTCTCCACCCCCCCGATGACTTAGGGACTAGGAAGACCCTAGAATAGAACCCCTGTCCCACCTGGTCGCGAGGAACTCGCTGAATAGCTCTAATGGTCAACAGATGGTTCACCGCCGAGTCCATGCGGGCTCGACGATCAGCTATGTGAGACAGAGGACATTGGACAAAGGACATAGGAGGGGTGGAAACAAATTCAATGGCCAACCCAGATGAAATGAAGGCCCGGACCCAGCAATCCGAAGTAGTACCCTCCCAAGTATTGGCGAAGAGGCCCAATCGTCCGCCAATTGGAGGATCCCCTGTACTACTAACGCCGACGACGGATGGAACGACCCCCTCCCCCTCGAAAGGGCCACCGGGGACCAAAATTCTTACCCCTAGCTGGTCTGTCCTGAAAATTCCTCTGCCTAAAATTAGAAGACCCAGGATAGAAATTACCCGTGTTCCTGTGGGGACCCATACCCCCATCCGACGGACGGAATTGCGAACGAGGAGGGTAAGGAAAGACCCGAGGTTCCCCCCTACGGAAAACAGCTGGCAAAACTTTTCTTTTATCCTTGGTCTCAACGAGAAACTTGTCCAGGTGCTCGCCAAACAGCTTTGATCCTGAGAAAGGCACTGAAGTCAGGCGCCACTTATGTCTCGCATCCGCTTGCCAATGGCGAAGCCACACTAAACGGCAGGCCGCAATGGAAGAGGCCAGAGACTTTGCTGCGAATCGAGTGGCATGCAAGGTGGCATCTGCAGAGAACTGTACTGCAGCAATGATTTTATTCAAGTCCTGTTTCAATCTGGGGTCCTCAGAAGACATCTTTTCCTGTAATTGTTTAAGCCACAGGATCGTTGTCCGATTAAAAAATGATGCGGTGGATGCTGATTTAATGGCCCAAGCCGCACCTAAGTGGGCCCTCTGAAGAACCTGTTCTGCTCTACGCTCCTCGGGATGAAGACCCTCCTCTGGATTATCAGGAATGGCAGAAGAAGAGAGCAATGCAACAACAGGAGCATAAACTGAGGGAACCTGAAGCAGTGTCTCCAGGTCCGAAGACACAACGAAGTTTCTTTTGTCCGTGGAAGTTAGCACCGGAACCGAGGAGGGAGCAGACCACTGCTTCTGGATGACCTCCAGGAAAAGAGGAGGTGTAGGAATGGCTGTCACTGCCTTAGGTTGCTCGGCAAATAGGGGATTCAAAGAACCCGCAGATGGAGGAGGCTCTGGCAGTGAAGAGGAACCCAGTTGAGCTGTATTTACCACCTTAAACAGCAATGATTTAAAGAGGGACTGGGGAAAAAGGCCCGTGAATGCTGGTTGATCAGGGGGCAATCCCTCATCCTCCGAGAGCTCTGGCTCCTTGGGTTCCATGTTCACATCTTTGGAGTGATCACTGACCCCGGAAACAGATGGCGAATCTGAGCCTGCTAGAGAAATGGCATCATCCATATCAAACCCAGTCAGAGATTCTGCCTGTTCTACAGGGACCGGGCGAGTGGGAACAGGCCCCGGAGTCGGATTGAAATGGGTAGACAACGACTGATGTACAGCCACCGAAATCATTCGTTGAATTTTTTCCGGCTGCCAATTCACCGGAGGTGGACCTGGAGCCGGGCCGGCCTCCAAGGAGGCCCGGACCGGAGCAGAAGTGACAGATGGATGGATCATTGGGGAAAAGGGGGCGCTAGACCCCACCACAGAACGAACCCCTACCATGGGAGCTGATCCCCAAACCTCTGCTGAATCTACGGATATTGAAAAGTCCTGCAAGGATCTTTGATCCGGAGTCAGCGAAACCTCTCGCCTCAAGTCCTCAGAAAAATCTTTGGCTGACCTACATAAAGGGACTTCCTTAACACCCTGCCTCTTTGACACCTCCAAGGGAGGTTTCCCATGGGCCTTAAGCCCCTTGGAAGACAGTGAGGGTCGCCTGGTAGAAGCAGGGGTTTGCACCACCTTGTCTGGAGCCTGCATCTGGCTTTCGCGCAAGGAGGCCTCCGATTGTTCGCGGACTGTAGCCTTATGGCCATGCCTAGATTTGGATTGAGCCTTAGGCATGACTAAATAAAACAAACAAACAACCACCAGCCAGATCAAAGAGGGGAATGAAGATCCCACTGAGAGCAGGCAAATCACCAGATCAGCACTTATGTAAATTGACTAGAGAGGACAGCAATGCCTACAGAGCCAGGTAGCAAGGAACCTCTTATGATGGCCAAAGGAAACTTTAAAACACAGAGAGCTCTACTGCTGAGAGCAAGGTTTGGTAGGCCTTGCAGGCTCCACCCTTCCCTCAAAATGGCGGCCCAACAAAGTGAGAGGAGGAGATCAAATTCTCCTGCTACAAAATGGCACCCCAGAGGACGATCGTTAGAGCGCGAGACTCTTCAAACAGTTAATATGCTCTGCTCCAAACTGCTAAAAGAGGAGCCGGCGGAGAGAAACGAAAACTAACAGAGGGGAAGCTAAGGTAAGAACGCAGCCCCTGTTTTTAGTGCAGCCGACAAGCGGCTAAGCCCAGGGAGCACGCCGCTCCGCTCCAGTTATTAGCGCCAAACAGCTGAGGTAAAGAGGCAGCCTCCGCAACTCCCTTCGCCAGATTAGAGCCCTCAGCAAAGCCCCGTGGTATGCAGGGGCTTCGGAAATCAGCAAGAGAGGGAGAATAGCGATAGCCGACAAGCGGCTAAAGTGGTGCAGCACGAAACTCCACAATATTAAATGCAAGTGAAGGACTGTCCAGGCCAATAGAGAGGAGGGAGCGCGAAGCTCCACAGGCCAGAAACGCCAGGAAAAGGCAGTTAAACAACACCAATAGGGCAAGAAAATGCCTCTACCCCCCCCCAAGAGGGGAAGCAGAAAGCCCCAGCAGAATATTTACTGACCCACTTAGCAAAAGTTGATCTCAGCTGAGGGAAGGAAACAAATCAGCAGCCCACAAGCTGCTGAAACTCAGGTTCACTGAAAAAGATTCCGGAGTACAGAGAATAGTCAATAGGAAAACCAAAGTCAAAAACACAGAGAATCAGTCAGATAGAAATATATCCCTAACTCAATAAGGAGATAGAGAACACTTTCCACACAACTGTCCAGTCTGATGACTGAGCAAAAAACTGGGTACCTTAGCAACAGGGGAAGGATTTAACAAGAATTTCAGGCTCAGTCCATCCTCTGACCAATGAGCACAACCCACGTCTGGCTGCTGTCTCCACCCTCAATGGAGAAATAATACGTTGATCAATGAAAAGAAAACCAAAAATAGATAATTCCAATCGAACAGTTTAAGGCCCTTTTCACATCCCAAAATTACGGCACTGCAGAGGTCCGTCACTCTCCTCAGGATGATATTAACCACTACTTTGCCTCAGCCATCTCCTCATATATTCAGTCATATATTTTTTAATAATAACTGGCTTTTTGCGACTTTCTAACAAGCAAAGTCAGTTGGGAAGCCAGATTCACTCAACAACCATGTTACTAACTTAACAGTTGCAGTGATTTACTTAACAACTGTGACAATAAAGGTCATAAAATGGGACAAAATTAACTTAACAATTGTTTTGCTTAGCTGTGGAAATTTTGGGCTGAATTGTAGTCGTAGGTTGAGAACTCTGTCATCAGTTTTATGGAGTTCACTGCATACTTGGAGCCTGATGACATAGGAATTTTCTTGTCTTGAAAAATTCTAGTGTAAGAAATATTAAACATTTTCTTTTATCATTTTCACATTCTGTCCTTGTGCCCAATTTCTGTCTTGCCAAGAATTATAGATATAAGACTTTGAATGGGATAACTTTGTTTCTATTTTCTTTTATGTTTACTGTTACCATATTTAATGTTAATGTAATAGCAATTTTATTGTTACCATATCTAAGTATAGGTTAGAATGAATATTTATGTGTTTACATTGCCCATTGACAGTTAATCAACAGTCAAAATAAATACTTTGAACAAATCAAGTAAATGCAAACGATTCAAATTAGTAGACATTGCTGAATTGCTTAATTTGCCATGCTTTGAATCTGATATTTGCATTATATTTGACAGTTAAATTTATTTATCAAGAACTCTCTTATAAAACCCACTACATGGCTACATCTACTCTGTTAGGGGTCAGAAATATTATATAAGAATCAAGTGTAGAAAATTCTAAACTGAAAGATCCTTTTCCCTTTTTAAAAAATCTTCATCTCTTTCACAATTCAAACTATGCTATATAGCTGTTGAATAAATTTTAAAATAATTCCAGAATACTTTTTTTTTTTTAAATTTGATTTATATGCCGCCCTTCTCCGGAGACTCAGGGCGGCTTACAATGCGTTAAGCAATAGCCTTCATACTTTTGTATATTTATACAAAGTCAGCTTATTGCCCCCACAAACTGGGTCCTCATTTAACCTACCTTAGAAAGGATGGAAGGCTGAGTCAACCTTGAGCCTGGTAAGATTCGAACCTGCAGAAATTGCAGGCAGCTGTGTTAATAACAGGGTGCATTAAACCACTGTACTACCAAGGCTCCTTCATGCAGATAGCACATCATATAATTTTCTTAGAATAAAGACATACTTTATCTATTTATATTTCATCATTGTTAAAAGGCGCATTTTGCTGAAGGTAAAGTAAATGTTATTCTATTAAACACTCTAAGGCTTCAGCTGAAACAAAGTGTTTTCAGCTGCATATTTCATTTTTTCAAATTATTTATAAATTACAAAAGACTTATAAATGAAGAGAATAAATGTCAATACAAACTATGAAAATACAAACTATGAAAAATATAAAAAGAAAAATGTGGGTATTAAAAAAAGGAAAAAGAAAAAGAAAAAGGAAAAATAGATTCCACTTTCAACCTAGTAAAAACAATTTTAATACTTATCATTGTCTCTAAATAAAACGTCTCATTTTTTCCCCAAAGATCATCTCTTAGAAAAGGAAAACAAAGTCCAAATGCTATGTCAAGCAATCTTTGTCAGCAAAAGTCCATTAAGAGCAAACATTTAACTATTTCCTTCTTTAACCTTGGTTGAACAAACCAATCTTATAAATCTTCCCTGATACTTTAAAATTATTCTTTAACCCCTTAAGGAAAAAACAACCCACTTATAGTTTGCTGCTCATCTAGGTTGCAAAGTGAAAATCAGAACTTTAATGATTTTATTAACTTTATTTTGTATCAATAAGTAAAAGTTATCCTGTTGTTTGACTCTTCTAAAAATTTCTAAATTTCTTCTAAATCTTATCAGAGCTTTTTGGTCTATACCGAAGAAAAAAATTATCTTAATCAATTTCCTGGTTTAATATCAATTCATCTTCTTGTTTCTGGCTACCAATAAAACCACATTAAAGCATCTGAGAAATCCTTTTGTCTGGACTATTGTGATGTTTGGGGTTGTTCATGTCTCTTGGAAGTGACAGCTGATCCAGAATGAAACAGCACATTAAAATCTCTGTTAAGTAAGCTATACTGGTTACTAATGAGTTTCTGAGTACGATTCAAAGTGCTGTTTGTCACCTTCATATTTCTGGGCCTATTTACCTTTCACATCATTTCTGCCCATCCTGTAATGGGCTTGCTTTATATGCTGTCTGTCAAGTACTGACATCTGATGAATTTGGAAACTGTATGAATGTCCAAAATATTCCAGAGGGCAGATGCCTTCTTTGTTATGGCATCTGCCCTCTGGAATATTTTGGACATTCATACAATATGAATCCTGCTAGTCTTTAATTAGGCTGCTTTTTCTCCAAACATGAGATAGATTGGGAGATCGGGGTTGGGGGTTGCTTCTAAGTATAGAAGTTGACTTTTCTTATTGTGATGTCTGTTTTCGCTGTTGCATCTTTTATCTTTTTTAGGTTCAATATACTGTGGTTTTGTCTGTACGTGTCAAGAGTTGATGTTGATTTTAGCCATCTTAGCGATCTAGAAACTAAATGTAAACACATACATATATATGTTCACCGGAACGGAACTTGACTCAAATGAGACTTGGCTATGTCTATTCTATACCATGTTAAAAAAAAAAATAGATTTTTAAAATCCCACTTTATTATTTTTATAAATAACTCAAGGCTAAATTCTGGCACTTTGATAGCAATATGAATCAGGATCTTGGAGATGGCAAATAGGGGATTTAAGCCTTTTGGTTCTCCAGTGCAAACCCATACTACTCCCTGCACCTACCTACTGAAATGACAAAACATAATCAATTTATTGAACTCAAATAACTTATGAGTATGTTTGACTAAATATAGCTCAGTTCCTGATGTAATTAAACTTACATTTATGCAGAGTACCTGTTTCCATTCTGTACACTTTGCAAGCCTCCCTCCGTAGCCTGGTTACCAAAGTTGAAAAAGAAAAATAACCTTTTGTAGACTTATTAAATTTTGCTGTACATAATGTTCATTGAATAAAAATATCATTCTACCCACAAATGAAGACAGTTTTAAAGGATTTGCAAAGGGTACTTTGAAGGGCACAGGTTTTTTATATTTGTTGGTCTGCTTTTTATACTTTATTTTTTTAAAAAATCAGAGTTTTTTTATTAGTTTTATAACTCTTGGATTTTTTTAAAAAGAAAGTGCTTTTTCAAGTATGAACAGGCTACTGTAATGATTGGTGTTATTTCAAGTACTAGTTCCATATATGTAGATAGATGAGGAATCTATTAGAAGAATAGGAGATCTTATGCTGATATTTCTCAAAATATTTTTAAAGTTTAAAAAAGCATATTTAAAAGAGTTGGCAAATATTATTCTAAAATTATATTAGACACTTTTCCTTTTCCTTGCTTATGTCAGCATATATGTATTGTAGATCTTTTGGTTAAACTGTTTTATTGGAGGCCAAAGAAAGTTTTGGCCTCCCGTAATCTGTTTTCAAATTGGAGACCCTTGTAAAAACACAAAGTGGTATTTGGTAATTATAATGCATGTACATCTGCACGTACCAAACGTGTTAGACCGCTTCATTTTGAATCTGGAAAATATTTACAGATAGCTATAATAAGAAAAGTGTGATTACATATGCAAGTATACCCACCTGGTCTCTTTGAAAAGGTTAGACACCACAAGAATTATTCAGAAAATGGCAGAACGTAACATGGTTGATGTACTTACAGATTGAGTAACGAATAAATTCTGAATTTAAAACCTATGGGAGAGTTATTAAGAAAAATGACAGGATTAGAAAAATCAATACAAAACTGAAGTGGCAGAATCAAGAGCACCTACTCAGATGTACATTTTTGTTGTGCATTTGCTGCTTACACTAGAGTTGCCAAGTGTCCACTATTTGAGCGGACAGTCCACTTTTTTCACATTATGTTCACTATTTTCTTTCACAAAATAGTGACATTTTTTTTATTCAAAAGCTTTATGATGAATGGTACGTAAGTTTTGCGAGTCAGAATTCCATGAAGTTTTGCGCCATGTTCCAACACGTTGGTTAAGTTTGTTTAAACTTAAGACTTCTTTTAAACTGGATACCTCTAAAATCATATTTTATTTCTCTTGGATCTGATGAGTGCCATAAGGTTATCTGGAACCTTATTTCGGATCAGGAAAATGAACTCGCAAAGGACGATGAACCAACAATTTCAGAATTGTATTTATATTTCACACACTTCTTCATGTCAATAATGCAAGACACCCTACTGAAGCTAGAAAGCAAGAAAATTCTTGCATGTGATCTTCACATTATCATGTGTAAGCTGCGTGAGTCTTTGCAAAAAAAAATATGATGAGCAGTTTTTTGGAATGAAAGTTTATTTGCCTTATGTAAAAAACATTTGCCTGAGAATGCTGTGCAAAAGTTCAAGAAAGAAGCCATCAACGTATATCAAAGAGCCATTGCGTACCTAGAAAAGTGGTATAATTTCACTGATTCAGTATATGAGACGCTAAGTTGTTTCAATCTAATTGATCGCAATAATCTTCCAACTTCCAAGAAATGACGAACATCTGGTTATTATCACCATGGGGAGAAGAACTTCCACCCAACACTCTCTTTGATGAAATTTCTGCCTTAGAAGAAGTTTATGTTCATCTGCAGGATGATTCATCCCTTGATAAGTGGACTGTCACTGCGTTATTTTATTTACCAGCTGAGCTCATCATTTCTGAACTGTCTGACTTTCCGTAGCTTGCCAACTTCTTATCAGTAAGCTACGTGCTTCCGCATTCCTTCACACACCTTTTTTCCTTTGTTCTCTTGCCAGAAAGGTCCGGCTGAGAAATAGCCGGCACGAACTATTTCAAAATGTAGCAATTATCTTTCTTAGTTAGTGAGGTGTTTTATTTTCTTTATAACAAATAAATGAGTTTTATTAGAGAACTTTTCTTTCGCGTTTCTTTTCAGAATATTGCAACTTGGAGAGGCCACGATCCATCCTCTAATTAAATCAGGGTGATTTGTCCCAGAGCCAAATATGGGATTAATCGATGCCCTGACATGGACGTACTTTTTCAAGAAAGAGCCAGCTCCGAGTTTACTGAAACTGTTCCAGTATTGTGCATCAATTCCGGTATCAAATGCAAACACTGAACAAATTTTCAGCGTCATGGGAAATTTGTGGAGTGACGAACGTAACCGACTGCTTGTACCATCAGTTCGAAGTGAACTTTGTATAGTTTTTAATATTTCTCAATGTTGTACTGAAGTTAAAGAATTATTCCTTAAACACAAAGAATTGATCAAAGCTGCGCAGTCAAATAAAAAATACACACGACAGCTAAGTAAAATGTAATTTAATATTTTACATATTATTATAATATATTTGATGTTTTGAATTTTAAGTAAAGTTTTTAAGTAAAGTAAAGTTTTGAAGTGATTATTTTAATACGTGTTAAAATGTTTGTAAGAAAATATATAATTTAATTGTATTTTTTTTTTTACTACTTAACACCCCCTCCGCTTGTCTGCTATTTTTTGGAAGCAGACCTGGCAACCCTAATTTACACACATATAGAAGCATATACAAAATCACATTGTACCAAAGATGTAATTAAAGCTAGATGAACACTTCATTTTCATCTGTATGTCCAAATAAAGCTTGATATCTATAAAAACTATACTGATTATTGATTTGCTAATTTTCCAAATAATATATAAGCACTGTGAATATAAATGTCTGGAAAGTGTAACAACAAGTCTGACTAAAGCCATAAGGTGTACAATAAATTGTGTTAGAAGCATATGTACAGTAATTATCTGTGTTTTTTAGCCATGTCTGAAGAAATTAAACTAAATGCATCAATATGTTATTTTATTATTTTCTTTGCTTCTCTGTTTTAGCTCACTATAGCTTATTTCAAAGAAATGTTTCAGTGTAATTTCAGAATATACTGGAAGAAAAAAATGGGGTCTTGAACAGGTTTATAGTTTCCAAGAGTAAAATACCAGTGTATGATTTCTCAATCAAAAGTGGAGGAAATGCAAAACTTCAAATGTGCAGTTTTTATTGCCAGAAATTATACAACTCAATCATGCAAAATAAAGCAACATGGGTTTTAATACCAAAAAAAAAAAAATGTTTGCCCACTTAAAACCTTTTTAAAGTATTTTTTATTAAGGATTACAATAAGAAAAAATAAAAACTGGTACAAAATTCAAAGAAAGAAAGAAAGAAAGAAAAAGAACCATGAAGCAATCTTGCCTTCATCACAGCAAGTATAAATAATCTTAGTAATTTATCAATGTTTCTTAAAATGGAATTTCTCTTCATCCTATATCTTAATTCTTAACTCTTAATTCTTAATTCAATAAAATTGAAAAGCCTCATCATTCATTCATATCAACAAAAATCCATTCAGGGTTGTTAGAAGTCATTTCATCTAAGTTTTAACTTTTATCAAATAAATCAGGTCTACAGTCCTTCCCTGTACTTTTAACTATCTTGCTTTTCTGTCTTAGAACTTTTAATTTTTTTTCCTTCTAGAGAATTCTTTAAGACTTTTAAAAGATCTCTTTTTTATATAATATCAAAAGGGAAAAGATTATTCAAATCATTCTTCTGGTTTGATACTTGTATGTTCCTTTAACTATTTTCATTTCATACAATCCTTTTCATTTTTATGCCCAGTATATAATATTTTCCATAATGTTCTTGAAAGTTGTCATATTTAAATCCACATTCAAATTAATTTCACTCTTCTTTGGTATAACTTGTTCTTTGTTCACATCCTTACAATTAATACACCATCTATCTATGGTATACAACATTGTTAAAATGAATATCTAATAACATTGTTCAAAAATATCATTCAAAATATCTACTGTTAAAATATTTTGCTCCATTCTTTGTTAACTAGTCAAATTTAAATATTCTTTTTTAATTGCAATCTTAATTTCCTTCTAGTTCCCTCTAGTATTCAGTGTTCAAAGCTCCGTTCTATCATACTTTTTCCCCAAAGAATCCAAACTACCACAATTTTCCACAGTAAGAATTTTTATAATTAATTTCAAATTTCTATTTTAAGGCCACTTGGACTCTTAGCCCATTTTTAATTTTCCAAAAGCACCACTCTAAATACCCATTTACTGTTTATTATTTTCCAAAGTCCTTAAAGTTGTAATTAAAACTTCCTCTAAGGAGAAGGAAATGCAATAAATGCATTAACAGGAATGCAATAAACATTTTATTCCAGAGGGTCTTAATATTTCTAAAGCAATAAAAAATAATTCCAAAGCAGATTAAGAAATCAAGCTTTTTGTAAAAAGGCTACATTAAGGCTATGAGCTTAGATGGTAAATCTCAGCTCCCAGCCACTAGACTCATTAGCTGACCACAAAAACTTGGTTCCTGTGGTCTACTCATAAACACCAGCTGTCCCACTGTGCATGTGGGATATCTCACAATCTCTCCTTTCTCAGGAGAGAGTTCCCTAGTCGGGATCAGAATCTAACGTCTGATCTCTACTATAAACACTGTCCTACTTCAACAGGGATATCTAGCTTGATCCAAAAGTCCACTTAAAGCTTCTGGGGGGAAAAGCAACTTGTCAAATTAACATCTGCTGAAATGCAGAAGATATGAACGGTTAACTTCCAATACAAATATCTCATTTGGTCCTGAACATTTGAAAGTTGGATTCAAAACATTTCAGTCTTTCTCATTCTCTTTCTCTTTTTGTCTTGCACGCATGTATGACCAATTCATTTTTAAGCTTTCGGCAGGCTGCTTTCAAATATTTCAAGAGTAAACAAAAGGGCCTCAGCATTGTGAAGTAAAACACAGGGGCAGACACCTCAATTCAGAATGGTAGAATTCATTCTAGAATTCAAAATGTTCCATCAGGCATTGGCAGACATCTATACCTACATCATGGCCAAACATTTTTTTCCTAAAAATTTTTGGCTAATTGTTTTTCTCATGTATTTTTTTAATACCTTTTTGAAGACTTTCTGGAGGGGAAATAGAAAATCTCATTCATAAAATAATTGTGCATGCTGCAAAACATATTTCATTTCATTTCTTTCTTTCTTTTCCTTTTCCTTTTAGAAATAAGTCAGACCAACATTATGCTAATGAGCTGCTTTACAATCCATGCTAGACTCTGAACTACAAACAGTTGCAGAAAATGATTTAATGGGACATATTGAAACCTTACTCAAAGCAGCATTTCAATATATATTGGTCTAATTTGAGTCAAGAAACTGCTGCACAGTATTAAGACTGTCGAGATTCTTCTTAGTAGAATCTGAAATTGTCAGATTCATTAAGGAACACTTAAATTTGTAGTCTTCAATTCTAGTTTGAACACTGTCAATGCCAGGATTCCTTCCCACTGTAATACCTGTACTGTACCATTTGAGCAATACGAAGCATATTAAATATAGATTAACAAAATTCTACAACACTTGGAAATTCTATGCTCAGGAAATATTTATACTGAGAACACTCATTACCAGTATATGCAAAAGCCTCAATAATTAGCTTCAAGTATAAATTAATTAGATGAATTGAGTTTGCATGGTTAATAATAAGAAAATGTTTTAAGTGGAGACAAAAGAAACTAAATAAAAATTAATTATAGCTAATATTAAATCTAGGATCTTCTCTAGACAGTGGTAAACTTTAGCCAATGGTTACTTATGCTCTGAAAATTCGACTGGTTTTGAAAATATATAGGTGATGCCCTATGCTTTCTGACCTCCTATAGTGGATAATTCATTTGTGGCCCAGTTAATCCTATAAAACCCTAGACAAGTTATATCCAGATCCTTGAAGGATCTTCTTTACCATATTACCCTAAACAGACTTCTTTTGAAACCATCACTTGGAAATTGATAGCTGGGCAATGGTAAAAGAATTCTCAAAGTCATTCTTATATCTAAGTGATTTGTTTTTCAGCATTAGAAAGATAAATGTCTGGCCCCAGTTAGTTGGGGGATTGAAATCTTGACATTGCTTGAGTCTCATGAATGAGGCAAAAGAAGTAGATTGTCATAAAATATGCCTGTTCTTTATTTAAACGGTTGTGTAAAACTGTATAAACATACATGAATGTATGAAATCCCTAAATGTCCTTTGAAAACTGAGCAGCTCCATTAATTGCCTGTGGCAGATCAGTAAATAATCCACTCTCCCTGTGAAAGTTGGTGGCACCAATCAGCTCAATTGTAATCAGAAAGTGATCTGACCATGACAAGGGAGATATGGTAATATATTGTCAGGCCCTTGAGGCAGGCAAGAACAAGAAACAGGCAAGGCTAAGATTCCAAAGTACTCTTGATTGTATTATAGAATAACAGAGTTTTGAAATACTATCCAAGTTTGACTCTATCTCATCTGATACTAAACTCAATATTTTGAGTTTCTTTATTACACTCTCCTCTTTTTCATGACTATATAATCTTTTCACAAAGTTTATCCTAGCACTTGTTCATGTCTGTCCTATTGTCAAGGTTAGCTCTACATTCCTTAACATGTCCCTAAAATCTGCCCTGAAAAAAAAACAGCTCTAATATGTGGCCTCCTCTGTTGATTTAGTCTGACTGCTTCATTTTTGACATTGCACCTCCAAAGGCTGCTCCATGTGTCTCAGTACTCTAATTATATGGTGATCAACGTATGAGTTCTATGCTCAGGGCATCATGGTCCTAGTAGGATCACAACTACTGCCTAAACCGTATCTGAGCCAAAAAGCCAGACAGCTAATAATAATACACAGCATTGGTTTGTTTTTCTCTTTCTATTCAGATAATTGCTATTCTTTTCTGTAAGCTTTCCCCTTCTTGTTGTTCTTTATGTTTACAGCAAGGGAAAAAATCAGAAACAGAAAGAAAGCTCAAGCATAAGAAAAAAGACATAGCCAGGGATTATATGAAAAGGCAGAGGTAAGATATTGTTAAAGGATTGAAAAGTACTCAAGCCTGCTTCAGAAGAAGCATTATTAATAATGTACATTATGGAGAAAGAATACCACAAAGAAATCAGTATGTGCTTCATTGATTAAAGAAACATTTTCAATTATGTTGATCATGTTAACTTGTGAAAAAATGGAAATCCCAAAGCTTCTCATCATCTTCATACTACCCATCTTTGGCTCTGGACAGAGTAGTGCTCCCCCACTCTGATAGAGTTGATTTTTTTATGGATGTATGGATCAATCAATTGATAAATACTTATAAATCAATGTTTCTTAATCTTGGCAATTTTAAATTTCAATTTCCCCAGCCAGCATATTTTAAAATTGCCTAGGTTGAGAAACGCAACATTATTGTAGCAATATTCTCAATCACATATAAAAATAAATCCATCACTTCTAAAAAGGCAAGAAAAATACTTTTAGGAATAGAAGAAAATGCTTAAACAGATTGGATTAAACGCTTTACCAAAATCAAATCAAATTTTACTTTTGGTTGATTATGGCATCTTTCAAAATCAAGAGAAAACCATTTCATTCTTCCCAACCTATTTTCCAGTGACCATGCACAGTAAATAACACAAGACATAATATATTGCTGAACAATATACACTGATGGACTAACAGTCGTTTTTATAGAATAGTTTACATTTACAAGTAGAAATATCACAGAGGTCACAGCCCTGGTTCTTGTCATACAGCAACTGGACAGAATTGAACACACACAGTGAGACTTAGGTGGCCAGCTGGCATGGAGGTAACTGCAAAATATCATTTGCCCACCCAGGTTGAGAGGCCTTTAAAAATAACAGTAGTTTTGCAAGAAGACCTGACTCCAAATAATTAATGCAGTAGATAAGCCTGTGCATCAAGCCGAGACAGTCAAAATACTATCAATTTGTTAAACTTTTTAATAAACTTTAGTGTTCTTGGGAAATAAAACATTCCTCAACAAAACCAACAAACCTGTTTACAAACAGTAATTTTCGTATTAGGCAGAAGAATGAGTGTAAATTGCTGGTTTGAACAGTCAGGCTATTCTTTAATATTTAGCAAGTTTAGTCTGTTCCTAAATCTTGTTTTGGTATTCTATGCACTTAATGATGGACTTCATGATAATCATATGATTGAATTTATATGACCGCTAGCAAGTAGTTCTGACATAGGATTACCTTTTGTGTGGTCCATCACTTGCACATGGAAACTGAGGACTGGTTAAAATGTCTGTCTGTTTGTCCACTTGCCCACCCTTCCTACTATTTGGCTAAAACACTGGTTCAAGTTCAGGTCATCTCATGTTCACGATCTCAGCTTTTCCTTAATCTTGAATTGCTTCAGTTCAATCCATTTAACTACCTCCAGCTCTTTACTGTGAAGATCGCTCCTCTTTCTTGCTATTTTGATCACATAATCCCTTTCTTAAAATCCTACCCTGGTCTGAATCTGGAACAGTGTTTCACACTACTCCTGTATATGAAACAAATGCAAATTGTTTAATTATATAATTTTATGCAATTTGATTGAAGGAAAGTTCAAATTTATACTTTGCTTACACTTTGGTTCTCCATGGCCTAGAAGCTAGACAACTTAATCTGGATTTTATGTTTTGGGGAGCGGTGTCAGAAATATATGCATTATATCTGTTTCTAGTAGCTCAAATGTCTGTTCTGTAACATTTCCTTTAGTAAAATTCCGTGACTATCACAAATGAAAATAAATAGAGCATTTGGGACAAGAGCAGAATAATCTGATCAAAATATTGTTTAGACATTTGCTTCTTGGAGAACAGATAATACATGATCCATTGAAGTGGCTAATTTTGTTGTTATTCAGTCACCAAGTCACAAACCCCATGGACCATCACATGCCAGAACTCCCATACTCAACTGTCTCCTAGGGTCTACCCAAACTCATGGCAACTGCATCAATGATCCTATCTATCTCATCCTCTGCCATTCCTTTCTCCTTTTGCCTTTAATCTTAAAGCTGTCAGTAGGCGCAACATATATCCATTACACAGACAGACAGACAGACAGGTAGATAGACAGACAGACAGACATATATATCCATTCCATTTAATGGCAACATTGCATTACCATGATACGTTGATACATCTTACCATTACTTTAAAATCAATTCATTCATCCATTTTGTATTTAGATCCACAACAAAATCTATTGTTTTATTTTTCCTAATATAAATAGCTTTCATAAACAATACTTATGCACAATTTTTCTTGTAAAAATTGTAGTGTTCTTAATATACATATATACATGCATGTTTTTTAATGTACATTCATTCAATTTACATATTCTGAACTAATTTTAGCAGTCTTTTCTATTATATGTCTATGGAGATTCTCAGTCATCCAGGTCACGGTTGTCCCAAAGGGGCTTTTTCATGGTTTTCGTTTGAAGACATTTTGCTTCTCATCCAAGAAGCTTCTTCAGCTCTGCCTGGATGGTGGGGAATGATAGCATTTATATTCCTTGCCAACAGCTGATCATTTAGTACATTCTTTTAGATGCTGAAAACACAGAGGAGTCTCAACAACTCTCTAAAAGAATGCAAATGACCAGCTGTTGGCAAGGAATATAAATCCTTCCATTCCCCACCATCCCGGCAGAGCTAAAGAAGTTTCTTTGGGATTGCACTCTATATTTTATATAACTTCTTACACATAATGAAAGTACTTCAAATATATTTCTTTTTGTAGTTTTCAAATTTTCTTCAACATAAAGCCTCCCTTCAGATGATTATTTTAAAAATATGTTTTGTCATCTGGACAGGTTTCTTTTTACTAAACAATGGTAGACATTAGCAAACTTCATTTATTAGAACTAAAGTATACACCAATTTCTTTTTTCTATTTTTACATCACCAAAAACAAAAAATACATCTGAGTCATTACAAAATCTTAATTATGATTCCTTTCAGATAAAACATTTAAGTTAATAAGTTTTAGAATCACCTGGGAATGATCAATGTTTGACTTCTGAGTACAAAACTTACACAAATTCACATATGATGCAGCAATTTTACATGTGAAACTTTTCCTTAGAAACAATGCCTTATGGGTGCTTTCAGGAAAGAAAAACTGTTACAAAACCAGTTGCTAAAATATCAAGATACACATGGAATAGTGATAAAATCTGAAAAAGTACTTTCATTACTTATGTGACTGTTGGGATTTCACATTTTTCCCCTTTTCTGATGATAATTCTTTGATTTCATTTCATTCTCTTCTTTGTATCATTGCCATCTGTTTACAATCACAGTTTAAATTTCATGTTGTTAACACAAATTAGGTGCAATTGGTTTTTCTCTACTGCCACGTCTTTACTGCCACTTCCACAACCTATTATATAGATCAGATAAAGCATGTCCCCCTTTATTTACTTTGGAAATAATGCCTCTTTCTTCTCTATAGAGGATGACATAATGACAGAGTTGGAAAGAATTTTGGAGATCTTCTAGTCCAGGGGTGTCAAACTGAAGGCCTGTGGATCAGATCTGGCCCACATGGTGCTTAGATCTGGCCTGCAAGACCACCCTGCAAACAGCAAAGGACTGGCCTACGGTTCTTCTGCCAGCAAAAATGGAGCTGGGAAGGCCCTATGTGGACCTTCCAAGCTGCATTTTGCTGGCAGAGGGTTGCAGGAGGCCATCCCAGACAAAAATGGAGCTCACGAGGGATGTACAGGGCCCTCCTGAGCTCCATTTTTGCTGGCAGAGAGTTTCAGGAGACCGTCCCAGATGAAAATGGAGGTTGCACGGGCCACATATGGCCTCCCAAGCTCTGTTTTCATTGGTAGATGATTGCAGGAGGCTTTTGCAGCCGAAAATGGAGCTCGGGAGCCCGTTTTCACTGGCAAAGTGGTCAGGCCATCACAGGAACTCCCCTGACATGAGTGACATCAAGCTGGCCATGCCCACCCTGTCCATGCCTAGCCCAGCTCCCCAAGGTCAAACACATACCCTGATGCGTCCCTCAATGACATTGAGTTTGACACCCTTGTTCTAGTCCAATCCCTGCCCAAGCAGAAGACCTTATACCATTTCGGAAAAATCTCTTCTTAAATATTTTATTTATTTATTTTATTAGTCATATTTCTATGCCACCCACTCTCCGAGGACTCTGGGCAGCTTACACCAAAGACAGTATACTAAATAGCATATTGCCCCCTAACAATCTGGGTCCTCATTTTACCCACCTCAGAAGGATGGAAGGCTGAGTCAACCTTGAGCCGGTGAGATTTGATCCACTGATCTGCTGAACTAGCAGTCAGCTGAAGTAGGTGCAGTACTGCACTCTAACCACTGCGCCACCTCAGCTCTTTCCTGTGTTGGAGCACCTACAATTCTGTATATTATAATATACTATTTCTTTCTATGCTTGATTTAAATAAAAGGATTTGTATAATAAAAAAGCATACTATTTGTAAATATGTGCTATTATACATTTCCTTTATGAACAGCAAATAACCCTTTTTTTAAAAAAAAATAAGGATCTATACTCTTATGTTTCTAAGTCATACATGGATATTTATCTCTAACAATGCCATTTTTAAATAAACAATGCACTTAGGGAAATGAACTGCAAAGCTATATGTTACCTGTCAATATAACACATGTGCACATATTGCACATAATAGTTTATCAGTGTTCCATGAAACGTATGAATTAGATATTAAAAGTTTTCTTTAACATTTAATTATGTTAAAAGCAGTTTTTAAATAAAGTTCGTATTTACTTGCAGAATTGATTATTCAGTTTGTCTATGTAAACATTATAATTGGATTACTTTCAAATTCATAGTATTTATTTCATAAGTATTTACTCAGAAAACACATAGTCTAAAAACATTAAAGATTTAAGAACTATTAAATATTTATATTGCACATGTGTATCATAGAAAATACCATGTTCTGGAAAACTTAAAATATTCATAATTCATAATATCCTGCATAGCATTAAAAATACAAAGATTCTACTAATATTTCATAAGCCATTTTCTATCTTTTGGACCTTAACAATAAATAGGATTCAATGTTCATATAAAAGCTGAAAATGTATCCAACTGATTTAACTTGCGAGTTAAAATTGAACAAGCAAGGTTAAGAAAACAATCCAATGTGATTTGAAGCTCACAGTCAAAACTTCTTTTCCACTAACTGCCTGTATAGAGTAGAATGACATACCATTAAGTAATGGATAAGTCCTTTTTTCTCTCCACTTCATACTGTGCAGTCCCAATGGCAATGAAATCTTCCCATTACTTTTGGGATAGTAAGAAGTACTGATGAATGAAGCAAGGCAGAAAAATGTTGAAATGCAATGAACCACAACATGATGGGGATTAAGAGTAATAACTTCATAAGGCTGGAAAAACTAAGCAAAAATATGCTGCAACAAGTTGACAGCCTTAAATTTGCACACAAGCAGAACACTCCTTGTTAAACTGTTCTACATCTAAGTCAACATTAAGGTAATAAAACTGAGCATGGATAATCTGTTTATCATGAATCATTTATAGAAGGCTCAACAGAAATCTGCTTAAATGGTCGCCAAGAATCATGAATTATTTGTGTCTGTTTGTTGGATTGAACAATATTTCCAAATCTTGGGACTAGAGCAATTTGATGAAAAACAAGGCGGCTCTCTTCCAATGATAATGCCTCGGAATCCAGCATACATAATCAGCAACCTGATGAACATATACGCCACCACCATTGAGACTAATCCCCAATCTGATAACAGAAGATACAATAAACAATCAGCTACTTTTATTTTTAAATAAAAGAAATGTGTTGAAGAACAAATCATTTGTTTCCCGTGTCCTACAGAGATGCTGAATAAAATAGTAGCTTTATGTGATTGAATCGTGTATATAAATGTGTATGTGGATATCACTACAAACAAAAATAAATGTTATATAGTTAACACACATCTCATAGTTTCACATCTGTGATACCTCCACTCTAAAGAAGCAAGTAAATGACTATCATATGCAATGGACACTTTTGTTCTATCTTCCTACTTCTGTTTCAAAATTGCACCAAATCACAACCAAACTGGAAAAAAGACAAAAATTATTATCTTTTATTCATTAAACATGAAACTCAGTCAACTGAACATTTAAAAATGTGTCATAAATACGATTGACTGGTACTAATGGTTGATACGGGTTGCTGCCAACATCCTAGGCATCAACCAAGTATCTTCTTAAAATATATGATGTTCTGAGTAGTGCAGTTTTTTGCAGTTCTGCTGGTGTTATTGCAGAAAGTTGCAATTTGTTGATGTATAGCCATGTAGTTTCAATGGCCAGATCGTGATATTTTGTGATTTTTTTCCAGTTCTTTTTCTTTGACTCGGGGTCTCCTGGTACAGTGATATCAATAAACTGTATGCTTCAGCCCTCAACAACCATGATATCTGGTGTGTCATGTTCCAAATGACCATCCATCTGTATTCGAAAGTCCCACAAGATCTTCACTGTCTCATTTTCAATAACCCTTTTCACTTTGTGCTCCCATGACTTTTCGGATAGAGGTATGTCGTATTTTTTTACATAATGACCAGTGGACTAATTTAGCAATTTGATCATGTCTAGCTTTGTAATCAGTTTGCGTGATTTTGCTGCACTCACATATTATTATTATTATAAAAATTATTATTATTATAAAAATTATTATCATAAAAATTATGATTATTATTATCTACTTTATTCATTAAACATGAAACTCAGTCAACTAAACATTCAAAAATGCATCACAAATACCATTGACTGGTGCTAATGGTTGATACAGGTTGCTGTCAGCATCCTAGGTATCAACCAAGTACCTTTTAAGATGTACGAAGTTCCACATAGCACAGTTTTTTGCAGTTCCGCTGGTGTTATTGTAAGAAGTTGCAATTTGTTGATGTATTTTATAAAATTCTTGGACATGGTACCAAGTGCCCCAATGACAATGGGTATCACGGTTACATGTTTCATCCATAGCTGTGTAGTTTCGATAGCCAGGTCGCAATATTTCATGATTTTTTCCAGTTCTTTTTCTTCAACTCTGGCATCTCCTAGTACCACGAAGTCAGTAAATTGTACATTTTTTGTTTTTGACAACTCTGATATATGGTGTGTTGTGTTCCAAGGGACGATCTGTCTGTATTCGAAAGTCCAACAAGATCTTCACCTTCTCATTTTCTATAACTTTTTCCACTTTATGTTCCCATGACTTTTTTGGATACAGGTAACCAAATAGTAATAATAATAATAATAATAATAATAATAATAATAATAACAACAACAACAACAACAACAACAACAACAACAACAGTGTTTCCACGAAAATAAGACCCTGTCTTATATTTTTTTGAATCCTGAAATAAGCACTTGGCCATATTGCCATGGGCTCAAAAGGCCGATTGGGCTTATTATCAGGGGATATCTTATTTTGGTAGAAACAGGGTATTACTATTATTGACATTTTGGTGCCACTAGATTTCTCTAAAACTTTTGGTAACACTAATTTATCAAAATATCTACATCTTGGACAGCAAAATAGTATCTATTACAATTGTATTTTTAATTCTATATTTAATATGTTATAAGCTTTCCAAACTTTTTTAGAATGACTGACTATAATATTGGTCATACATTATGATTATGGTACAGAATGGCACACCAGCAGCATAATTATTTGCCAACTTCAGAGTGACACAAAGGCATATTTTATTATCAATAAATTTATCAATAAAAGACTGAATAAGACTCTGCTTTAGGAACATGAGAGATAAACTGAATTTTAAAGGAAGAAAACAGTTGTTAATATATTTTGAACTTTTATCCCGGTCTCATAGTAAATCTTGGTTTTAAAAAAAACTGGGAAAATTTTGTAAGGTGTTGCAATGGCTACTGGTGTATATACTCCCAAATATATTCTATTTAGGAAGCCAGGCTATTTATTCCCTGTTTGCATCAGGTGGGCATCTTGGTTATGTCTGAGTAAGTAGTGTTTTATTGCTATTGGAGAACCAGGCACCTGATGGTTAGATTTTTGGAAACTTCTGAAGAATCTTTCAAAAACTTTACAGATACAACTAGTGACTACTGTAATTTTACAATAAATCAGAGAGTCCTGAAGAGGTACTGGATAGAAATCAGGCTCAACTGGAACAGAAAGTGATTTTTCCATGGCAAATAACTAGATGTAATATTCCAAATCCAGGTCAGAGTACAGCTACATGGAACAAAATAAGGTCCACCTATATGTGTCGAGCCAGAAATTATCTGGGACAAAATTATCTGGTTACCATAAAGACCTGAATTTTCAACTTTTTCCAATCAGCTTCCAGATCTTAAGTCACTCCAAACCAAAAAGCAAGCAGACTCTAACACCAGTCCAAGACCAAGTTAAGGAAACTAGCTGTGAGGCATGATAACAGTACAGTGAAATAATATGCAATTTGTTCCTACAACACAACACAACATAAATATATTCACACTTTGTCACCTTTATGACAGGATCCTGGTCACAACTAAAATGTCTATGAAGATCAAAACCAACAGCTTCTTGCCTGAACCACCAGAAATGCTTATTTCCAAGGTTTGCCCTGTCAAACCTGGTCTTAGTTATACACACCAGGCTTGCCTGCTCATCCACATCTAAGTTATGATTAATTGTAATTTTATTGCAAACAGACCTAGTGCTTTCCAGCAGCAATTTGACAACAAGGTCACCATATAATTTCACCACATACTGCAATGTTGCATGTACTATTACACATTTGGAAAACATTGTGTCATGCCTGATTTTTTATGTTATTATTGTTTGAAAGGTTTGAGACAAAGGTCATGCATTCTAAGCCAGTGACAAATTGCACTGAGTTACTAATTACCATTAGTAATTTGTAAACACATTATACACACACACACACACACACACACACACAATGTTTTTTTGGTTTCTAACGGGTAAGTTAGGTTTTTCCAATATATACTGAAGAACTCGCATAGCTGCATATTTGCTTATTTCTGTAAAGATTAAAAAGCATATCTATGAGACTGAAAAGTGGATTCTTAAAATTTTACAGTGTCATATTGATTTACATTTAATTTCACTGACTAATAAAACATCCAAGCTTAATAGCACTGACTTCATGAAAGTATGCACTATTATTTTTGTTTTTGCCTGAGAGAAAGCACACATCTATATGCATTTCACATTAGAGCTAAAATTTCTAATGTCTTTTCTTACTATAGATAATATGAGGTTACTGGTAAAATGAAAACAGGATCATACACATGTTCCCACAAGGAGCACATGACACACTACACTTTTTTCTGTTATGGTTCCAGATCACATGTGCTAACCCAGATGGAGGCCTGCTTAAAATAAACTAGAAGTATACATTTATTTGTAGTAACATCAGCTTTATGTTATTTAAAATTATTGCATTGCAATTTTAGAGTTGAAGCTATGAACTTTAATTGTTTGTGATGGCTGTTAATCCATGATATAATGCAGCTGATGTTTTAGAATATTATTGATGTCTTGCATTTAGCTAACTAAGAGTTTAGCTAATCTGGAGCAAGCAAGACAGATATATATATTAGATAAATAAAGAAGCAAATAATAGAATATTTTAAGTGTAAAATGTGAGCTGTGCTCACAGCATTTCTCATTCATTTTGTAATAACCTTGTATGCCACCAATCTGTCATTAAATTCATTTTGTTTTGTCCCTGTGAATTGCAACCATCTTTAAAATACACATATGCTGTGTTTCCTTTGCCTGGACATTCACGTTGTCAAATAAATACAAACATTGACATATATGAAATTTATCTTAAACTATCCTTACCTAAAATTTTTATCTTAGTCAGTCTTGCTGTATAATTAGCACCCCATTTATAAACATTTCTACCTATATAAAATTCTAAATAATCAACTAAGGTAAACTAAAAGCAGTAAATTGTTTCAGTGCTTTGTCAAGTGTATCTTACCTGTTTACCTTAGGATCAGTGAAGCCAGGCCTCTTATGCCCCGACACCTGTCACACCACTGCCCGACTTCTTCTGCAGCCACTTGCCATGTGGCCCATCACACAGTCACTCATGCACTCATTCAGGAGACTGCATAGTGCATTGTGCCATTGATGTGCGAGCGGCACCACCAGTGTGATGTGCCACACGGTGTCAAGCCATGAGTGGCAGAATTGGCGCAATGAGTCTCACAGTGTCCTGCCCTGAGTGACAGCACTGGTGTGATGCACCATGCAGTCTCCTGCTGTGAGCGGTGGGACCAGTGTGAGAAGTCTCGCAGCATGCTGCCATGAGCAGCAGCACCAGCGCAATGCAGCACAAATAGCCACAGAAGAAGTCAGGCAGCAGCACGACAAATGTCGGGGCATGGGAGGCCAGGCCTAAGGTAAGCAAGTGTGGGCTCATGGGGCAGCCCTACCCCCTATACCCACCCTAGCTTGAGTTTTACATATGCGCCTCGCCCCACCTCGTACAACCAGATGGTGGGCAGAGCTTAAATAGGGCTTATTTTGGGGGCACATCTTCTATTAGGCGCAGGCATGAAAATCATGCTAGGGCTTGTTTACGAAGTAGGTTGTATTTTCAGGGAAACACAGTACTATAATACATAGGATTGGGATTAAAAATATTTGCGTTCACATTTGTCAGCCACAAATTTTATGGAATAATCTGTTTATTCTTCAATATAGATGAAGATTGGCCATGAATATTAAGTGAAAATGTATTAAAATATAAAGTAACACATGCAAAATGTTACACTTTTTTGCATAAGTGTAATTCATAACCACAGAATATCAGGACTTTTTCATATATGCAGCAGTACAGAAAATTATATGTACTATCAATTCACTTAGGCATACATTTATTAAGCAAAAAATATATTTTTTGGAAACAGAAATATTTCATATTACAATCAAAGCAAACAAGTCCTGTGATATCTTTACTTCAGCCTTACATTTTGTCCAGGTCAATCATATACACATATTCCCAAATGTATTTATCTCTATGTCTACAAAACCTTAATGTCAAGAAAGTATGCATTTTAAATTTTAGCCTTAAGCTTCTAAAGCACTTTGGACTGTTTTGATCACTAGAAAAAAATATTTTCTGTGATTAATTTTAATGAAATCTGCACATATCCATTTTAAATATCCAAGGCAACAAGAGTGCAGTTTGAATATGCTGCAGCGAATATGAATGTAAAAAATATGCTGTCTTCCGTTCTTGTTCCTATTAAAAATCAACTCAACAGTTAATTGCTGCATATAAAGTACCTATATTGTACGTCTTGCTCAGTCATTATGGAACAACCAGAGAGAACTTAAAAATATGTTTCTGTAGCTATGTAAAGGATAAAGAATTCAGTGCTATGTGAAAATAGGAAAGGAACAAAAAAATAATTTCAGTAGTCTGCTCTAAGAAATGGCTTAGTGTTTTGTACTTTAAAAATACAGTCTGTGAAAGTATATGAAAGTATATGAAAATGTTTCTCAAATTTCCTCAAAGAATACAAATTAAGCATGTGTGTGTGTGTGTGTATGTATGTGTATGTGTATATATATATGTGTGTGTGTGTGTGTATGTATGTATGTATGTATGTATGTATGTATGTATGTATGTAGCTTCAGCTCAGTAGAATCACAAAAAAACCTTGGCTACGTAGGGAAAACCTGGCTAGAAGAAAAACAGGAAACGAGCTAGAAATGGATCTATATATAGGTATGTATGTGTATGTATATATATATAAATGTAAAAGTAAAGGTACCTGTAAAGGTACAGTATTTGTTTTCTTTTCTTTTTGTAGGTCTTTATGTATATTTCTCTTTAGCCAGGTTCTTTCTACGTAAACCAAGATTTTTCTGTAGCCCTAGTTCAGTGAAATCCCAATCCACTAGTTTCTAGGCTTTTTTTCTCCAGCAGCCAGCAAGCTCCCTGCTACCCATTGGGAGACTAAGGAGACTAAGATAGATCTATTTCAGGCTTATAAGCCCTCATCAGTTAGCCACTAAATAAATGCACCAATAAATGCACGCATCGCAGAACACAAGAACGCAGTCAGAAAAGAAGAAAAAACTTCCTCCCTTTTCCAGCACCTTAAAACAACAGGACAAACAATTGGTTTTGAAGGAACCAAATTAATCTCCAAAACTGAACACTTCAACAAGGGAATAATTATGGAAGCCATCGAAATAGAGAAACACCCCCATAACATGAATAAACGTAACGATACCACCTGCCTACCAGACATCTGGAAACTAGCCCTAATCAACAAATGAGCCCCAGCCACAAACATTGACACTAGACCCAGGATAATACATGACGCCACCACCAATCATCCTCACTAGACTCAAACCCAATCCCATCCCATAGACGAAATGCAACCACCATCCAGGGGCCGGACCACAGCGGCATCGCCAGCTGCCACACACCCCTCTGATCCCCACACACTCCTCTGATCCCCACACAAAGCAAACTGCCACACACCCCTCTGATCCCCACACAAAGCAAACTAACACACGCCATGAGCACATGACAAGTGTCAATCATCTTGGAAATCTAGACACCCATATAAGGTTTTAACCAACATGCGCTATCTAGGTAGATTCAAGGCAAAGCACTAATTTTAAAATCCAAATAAATGTTGGCAAAAGGAGAAGGAATTGCATTATTATTAATCTGAACAATGCTTCCAGTATTTTCTCATAGTCATGAAAGATTTTAAAGAAATGTAACTTCAAAACATAACCAAAATACACTAACATAATCAGACATAATGAAACATATCAGGCATATATAAATGAAGAGAAATAATGAAGGCTTATTGCCAGGCATGTCTATGAGTTTTTGCCACAAAGGAAATTGCTGTCCTCAGTTTAGGGTTATTATTGTATATATTTTACAGGGAGAATTCATATAAAAAAACCTAAACCAAAAGCAAACTACATACATTTTTCAATACTTGATTCAGTATATGAGATACAGTATTCAAATAATCTTCATTTTCTTTTTTTTCTTGAGCTTCCTCAGCAATAGGAAATATCATGGCTTTGGGTAGAGAGTGTTTTATATATGAAAATCATATCAGCAATGCTCGTCCTACAAAGAAGACACAGATCAGAGTCTGAGTCAATAAAAAACTGAAAACAATGTCCTTGAAAGTCAAATAATCCTTGAAGATCATGCTCCTAGAGATAAGTAACTTTAATATTCAGAGAGGAAAAGTACGACCAGAACAAACGTATTTACCAATGACAGCATGCAGAATTTCATAAAGTTTGAAAGCTGCCTAATTTATTTTTAAGAAAAAATTGTAACATATACTGTATCAGCATTCTGAATTATATTTTAAATACTTTTCTTATATATGTCATGTCATTATGTCTCTCGTCTAATTTTGATATAGGAATTGACACACAAGATGGATGTATGCACATGCTCACTAGCCTCAGCTGCCACGAGCTCCTCATGCATGAGCCAAAGTCCAATTCACTATTTAGTGTATTGTTGCCATATAACTTTATTTCATTAACAGTTTTTCCTGCTAGCTGCTATATTTGTGTGTCTGTATCACTGAATTGGGTTGTTCCAATCACCTCAATTTGTTTAAACTCAGTTTGCAACATCACTTTCTAATTCTGAATGGGAACCATTCTAGAGAAAACTATATTTGAGAACCTTTCCAATAAATATCTTCTGCCCCTCACCCACCTTTGAAAAAAGCACACAATTCCAGATGAAATATTTACATCTCAAATTAAAAGTAATCACTCATCCTGAAATAAACCAGTTTCAATGTTCTGGGGGGAAAGAAGAAAAAGTAATCACCAAGGGAAGAAATCATTGTGCAGAATGCTGCCATCAGCTGTTTTTGGAAACTATCAATCACAGTTCTTACTGAAGTGTTGATACATCTGTTGAACTACTTGGCATTGGCACATTGGTGATAAAATCATACACCTTTCACCACTCATTTGTACATCTTGAGACAAATTAGCTACTGAAGAAAGAAACAGTCAAGTCATGCACAACTTAGAAGGAAATATAAAACTGTAAATATTAGTATCCTTCTCTTTCAGAACTGTTAATATCTCTTTACTTACATAAATGCAAGAGCCATTGGCTCATGGATTATTTTTTATTCCTTCTCCATGTTTTATGAGTGCCACCCAAGCAGCCTCAAGTTTCCATGTGGGAAAAGGGGAATGAATCCTTCTGCTTTTAATATGGACAGTGTGGGGATTCTACCAAATCTAAACGATATTAAAATTCCAGAAAATATAGTTATTGCTCTCACTTGACTTTCTAATGTTACCCACTGTAATACTAAGAATATCACTGTGTTGAAAAGCCATCTATAGCTCAAAAGAGTCTTTTGAGTAAGTCAGCAAGATTTTCTTTTGTCTGCTGGCTTTTACATAGCGAGCAATAACACCTTAGTGGGAAATCACTCATACATACAACATACTGCACAGAAATAAACAAGATTTTAGCTTAATGTGAGAAAAGAAAATATAAATAGGAACAGTACTATTTATTCCTACTCTCATGTAAAAGGTAACAGATTTGTATGTGTGTATGTGTGATAGCTATGTAGCTATAGCAATAACACTAAAACTTATATACCACTTCACAGTGCTTTACAGCCATCTGTAAGTGGTCTACAGAGTCAGCATATTGCTCCCAACAATCTGGGTCCTTATTTTACTGACCTCGGAAGGATGGAAGGCTGAGTCAACCTATACCCAGCCTGATTTATATCTAATATCCATAGATCCTCTGTTGCCTCCAATTGTGCTGCAATTCTAAATTACTGAATAGCTCTTTTTCTTAACCAGTTCAAACATATCAGATTTGCTCCAATGGGCAACTTTGGGCCAATCGATATTTGGATTGTGCCACAGCATTATTGTTAATGGGAACTAGGCCTTGTACAAAAGCAAATAAAGTAGACTGTAGATTTTTATTTATTTATTTATTTTATTTATTTTGTTGAGTACATATTAGATAATATATATATAAGTATAAGCAAGAATTGAATACATAAAATGAATACAATTAAAGGAAACCTTAGGACAGGGCCGGTAGGCATGCTGGAGCTCTTATGCACGCCCCTTACAGACCTCTTAGGAATGGGGTGAGGTCAACAGTAGACAGTTTTAGGTTAAAGTTTTGGGGGTTTTGGGATGAGACCACAGAGTCAGATAATGCATTCCAGGCATTAACAACTCTGTTACTGAAGTCATATTTTCTGCAATCGAGTCTGGAGCAATTCACTTTAAGTTTGTATCTATTGTGTGTTCGTGTATTGTTGTGGTTGTGATTTTGTGATGGGTTAGCAAAGAAACACATTGGAAGTCTTTTATACAACAAAATTTGTATTTTACAGAAAAATGACACCGGTGGATACAATCTCAAAACATTTAATTCTCCTTTATTTCTTGCATTTTCCTAGCTGTTTGTTTAAGTTCTCTTTTAAACAAGGAGAAAACAAAACCAAGCCAAGCAATTCCTTAATAAAGAACAATTGCAAATAAGGCTTTTAAAGTGGTGAATGCTTTGTATATACCAGCTCATCAAAAAGTTGCTTTCCTAATTCTCTTTATCTGGCTTTCTCCTAGCATTTGGAATTCCAAGTGAACATTTTATAAGAACAGCAGGATGAAAAAAACTATAGTTCCACAGAACTTTCAGTTAATTTGTGCAGCCTCTTTCTTCCTTTTCCACCTTCTTTTAGCCTTGAATTTTAAAAAAAAATCCTTCTGGTGATTGAATCCCAAGACCTTTTACATAGTGCTTAATAATACAAGGAGTAAAATTTTACATGAGTTTGGAGTAGTAAAATGTGGCACAAAAGTATCAAAAGTGTGTGGAACATTTTTTATTAGTAATTTGAGTTTCAGTAATTTTCAGCCTTATCCTCTGTATGCTTTCTCTTTCTCAGAAGAATGTTCAGTGGACCATAACTCAAGGAAATTTTATAGTTTAGTCATTAAGCCTGTATTTAAGCTGTCTGGGGCTAAATGCTACAATCTAATATAAACATGATTAATTCCACTGGTTTGAATCAGCTGAACTGTTCTTAATAATAAACTGGATTCTGACCAAAGACTTGTCATTATTTTTATAATACAATAATTATACCAAGGACAATATTTAGAATATTAATTAAAGCTCTGATTTACTTAAACGCTACCCATCTAGTGCTTTCAATATGCTTAAACTTCCTAAAGATTGATGCAAAAGTTGACAACACAGAATTCTCAACAGACAAGTTCGAGTTTTATTTTGTCCTAAATTTTGAAATAGCCTCATATCGTATTTAAAGTTATTAAATATATATTATTATTTGTTAACTCAAAAAAAATCTTACCATTTTCACAGTCATTCATGTTTTGGTCACTTCTTGACTGGATTGTTGCAATTTGTTGTAAATTGTGTTGATGTTGAACACCATGTGAAAGCTACAGTTGGTCTAAAATGTAGCAGCTTGAATAGTTAAAAGTGCCTCCCGATTTTCTATAATACCATTATAGTCAGAACTTTACTAATTGCCAGTTTGATTTCAGATGCAATGTAAAGTCCTAATAATCACCTTTAACGATCTGATGCCTGCAGAAATATCTTCTCCCAGCAATTTCTATAGAGAGACAACTTTTGAAGGATTTGTCATCATCAGACACCATAAGGATATGTCTTTTCTGTGACTGCTGTTTTCCTTAGGAACAGTGTTCACCTGGTAGGCAGTCAATACCAAATCTGTTCACTTCCAGGTAATCCACCAATACCCAGTTTGTCTAAAAAGCCTTTGGGATTAAGAATACGGCGGGTCTTCTCTCTCAGTAGGCAATTGTTATTGTCATGAATCTTTTTCCTCAGTGCATAACTGAATATGCAGGTTTACTATTACTGGTTTGAGTGTGTATTGTTTTTTATCAATTTGATTTTTTATTGGTTATATGCTGCTTATGGTTCTTTTAGAATATAAATTGCAATAATAAATAATTAAAGGTAAAGGTTCCCCTCACATACATGTACTAGTCATTCCTGACTCTAGGGGGCAGTGCTCATCTCCATTTCAAAGCCAAAGAGATGTTCCAATGTAATTAACTACAATTAACCTAATGTAGACAATTATAATGACATTGCTATGTCAGTTAACCTCTTTCCATCCTTTTATCATACCATGTCTAATATAAATATAAGCATTCAAAAAAGGTGAAGGAGCTGGACAGTTTTCATTCCTGGAGAAAATGCTGAATGATAAAGGAGATTTTTTAAAAAATCAAAGCCTTGGCCATAGATTTTGTTCACAACATACATGGCCTTAACTTTCTGCCTCAGATTCCAAAGTGGCTTGTTTCTCTACCAAGAAAAAGGTTATAATTCTGGATAAAATTTATGGTACTTCAGAGAATTCGCAACATGAGACGATAGAGCACTTTTAAGAATTTGAACTGCCAGAAAAAGAAAGAAAGAAAAAGAATTTGAACTGGACTCTGTTTTCTGGCTGTGGAACTGTTACTGCTATCCTGACTCAACTACATCATGTTTTCTTTAATAAATCAATTTTTTTATAAAGCCAGTTTTGCCTGAATTGTGTAAGTCTGGTGCATAATGGAAGATAAGATTTTTAACTGAAATGTGACATAGTTAACTTGAAGATGCACTTTAATATATAAAGGTATAAAGTTTCTATTGGGGGACTTTTCCTATTTTTATTTTAGAAAAAGTGAAATAAACAACTTCAAACATTTAAATGAAATAAAATTGAACAAATTCTAAATCACTTTTTTAGGTTAAGAAGGAAAAAAATAAAGATAATACAATAAAAGCTAGGTTGTACCCATTTATGTTTATGGGAAGAATTTCAAAGATTGTAATTCAATTTAAAATATATTTAATACTGTGTTTCCCCAAAAATGTCTTATTTTGCGGCTAGTCATCTGCTCCCTGCCACTGCTCCCTCCCACCATTTGCTTGCCCATGGTGATTAGCTCCATTTCAAAGACACTCATTTGCAAGCAGACAAAGCTTCCAGTCTCCCTCTGGGTAAAAAGTGCACGATGGAGCCAGGTGGATGGAGAGGCTTGGAGGCAGGGAGGCAGGCCATCCCAATGTGCTGTCCACTCTGTGTTGTGGTTTGCCAGCAGCCTGCAGAGCTGGCAGCGGAGTTGGACAGTGATGAGGCTGAGGGAGAACATGGGCCAGTCCTGGAGGCTGAGGAAGGCCCGGATGAGGGCTCTGCGTCGGAGGCAGAGATGGGGCAGGGGCATTGGGGAGTGATGTGTGGACTCTGGAGCCTACAGAGGCTGACAGTAGAGAGGCAGAGGAACAGGAGGAGCCTGTTCCTAGTGCACGTATGAGAAGAGCTGCCAGAAGGCAAGAGCAGCTAAAGCAAAGAGGACAACTCCGGACTAGGGCCAAGAGATGATTGGCCCCTTCCATAAGGTTTAAAAGACCAGCAACGGCTCTTGGGCTCTTTGTCAGAAAACAACGTTGGTAGTCTTGCTGCACTTATTTCTTGTCGGCGTCTTCTGCTTTTGAACTTTTGCCAAGAGAAGCCTTTGGCAGTTTGCCTAATTATAGCAAGGTTGGTAATTAGACTGAAGAATTTGTGTTATGAAGAGTTTGTTTTAATTTAGCTTGGACTACTCTGAGAATGAGTTAATTCTCAGCTGTTCTAATAAAGTATGTTTGTTTTGGAACTGTTTGCATCGATTATTACCTATTTGGACCTAGGTCACAACACTCTGTCCCATCATCTCTTGTCCACAGCCACACCATGGCAGGGACCCACATGGGGTATCAGGATCGCCTGCCTCATCTCCCATGCCTCTGATTCCACCTGCTGCTGGTGCCACCACGCAATCCACCACGCAATCCTCCTGCAAGCCTCCCATGATCCAGCTATGCAGCATGCCTCTGTGCTTGGACTTATCTGTGCTGCACCAAGGGGGCGGCGGGCTGCAGCTGCTGCTGGACACCATTGGCCCTGCATACTCGCCACCTTTTGTGCTGGCATGCCCATCCCCTGGACTGATTTTTGGGATAGGGCTTATATTAGGCACACCCAAAAAAATCAGGCTAGGGTTTATTTTCAGGATGGGTCTTATTTTGGGGAAAACATGGTAGCAATAGCACTTAGACTTATATACTGCTTCATAGTGTTTTATAGCACTCTCTAACAGTTTACAGAGTTAGCATATTTCTCCAACAATCTCATTTTACTGACCTCAGAAGAATGGAAGGTTGAGTAAACCTTGAGTGGTGACGATCAAACTCCTGGGAATGAGCTGATTAGGCCTGCAATACTGCATTCTAACCACCACGGCTCTTTTAAATTAAAGAGTTAGTTTGGTCTAGTAGTAAAGGCTAGAAACCAGAAGACTATGAGTTCTACTCCTGCCTTAGCCATGAAAGCCGACTGAATGACTTTGGGCCACTAATGGTATCTCAGTCCAACCCACTTCACAGGGTTGTTGTTTTTTTTTTTAAAAAAAATTGATTTATACGCCGTCCTTCTCCAGAGACTCAGGGCGGCTTACAATGTTGTTGTTGTGAGGAACATAAGAGGAAGAAACAGTATGTTCACTGCCTTGAATTACTTATAAGGTAATGAAGGCAGGATAAAAATATAATAAATACATAAATAAACTTTTTTAGGTGTATCATCACTTCTAGGCCAAGTAGCCAACCTTTGTCAATACATACGGAAACAAAATAAGTTTGCTGAGTAGACACCTTTCAGCTAAACATTTCAGGGATATATAAAAAAATGTTTTGAAAAACTGGTGTAATAAGTTCTCTTGAGAGTGAGCTGAGAAGTCAGCCAGTTTGTTTTATCACCTTCATAAATTCTATTTATCAGGGCACTTGATAATACTGCCTTCTTCATTTTCTACTAAAATTGGTTTAAGCAAGGAGAAAAAGGAGACAAAAGAACAAT
The DNA here is from genome assembly GCA_022577455.1 of Arizona elegans. NCBI lineage: Eukaryota > Metazoa > Chordata > Lepidosauria > Squamata > Colubridae > Arizona > Arizona elegans. The sequence goes on along the minus strand of JAKOOJ010000009.1, from coordinate 31,787,188 downwards.
CTTAATTTATTCTGCTATTTTTGTTTCTTTTTCTTTATTGAAAGTTCTTTAGGGCTGACCATTTTAAAACAACTCTGAGCAACATCAACACTAAAACTAAAAGCCTGACAACCCAATCAACCTTCCCAGGGTCCCCAACAATCAACCACAGGCTGCAACTATTCTATCCCCGTGCTTGGAATGGAGCCAGATTTTAATGGCTAAGAGGGTGGGGACCTGCCAGCATGCCAGGTGGTGGGTGTTCCATAGGGTAGGGCAGCCACAGAAAAGGCATACTTTGTAGGTCCCACTATTTAAGGGGGGGGATGTGGAGAACATACACCCTATTTGAACTAGTGGGACAGTGAATCAAAGCCCTAAAGCTATTCTGTCATGTTCAGGTAGAATCAAGGTTGGTTCTTTCCAGGGATGGGTTCTACTTACCTATACTACCAGTTGGCAACAGGAGCACGTGCGCTTCTACGCGTGCACAGATACTCAATTATGACATCCAGGTGTGTGGGCGGAACCTCCCACCATGTTTACTACCAGTTCTAAAGAACTGGACAGAACCGGGGGCAACCCATCACTGGTTCTTTCCTATCGAGAACTTCATAATCTCCAGGCATTCAGTCAGCACCATAACAGCATTGCCTATTTGGGCAGAGACGTCTAATTGGATACCATCATTATATCATACCCCGTGCTGCCAAATAACCAATCCAGCAGCTCCATGTAAAGGTTAAAGAGGGAAGACAAGAAAACCAAGACTGAAGAAACACCATATTGCAGGTCTTTATGACTTGACCTTTCCCTTTCCAACACCAACTAAACTAGCCATAGAAGAAGCAGAAGAATAATCATAAAATATTACCTTCATTCCAACTTCCAAAGCCAGTTCAGAAGGATACCATGTTTAATGGTACTAAAAGCGGTTGAGAGATCCAGCAGGTTACACAATCCCCATCCTGAGCCTTTTAGGACTCATCCACAAGTGTGACCTATGCCATCTCACTATCATACCCTGGCCTGAATTCAGACTGCAAACGGTCTCAATAATCTGCTTTATTTGGAGACCTCTGAAGCTGAGCACCAAACATTCGCCAAAAAGGGAAGGCTGGAGACTGGCTGAAAATTGTCTAACACAGTTGGGTTTGACATGGTGAAAACATCTACAGAGCCCTCACAACCTGGACATAAATTGTTTCAACTTCTACCCTCAAAAAGACGCTAAAGGGCACTGCACACCAAAACAACTAGACACAAGGCAGTTTTTTCCCGAATGCTATCACTCTACTTAACAACTAATTCCTACAACACTGTCAAATAATTTTCTAAGACTGTATTACTATTATTCTTCTCTTCCTTACTAGTATCTTATTACTTATTACTATAACCATGTTGCTTGTATCTTTCAATTATATTGTTTTTATTTGTTTCCTAGTACGATTTGATAGCTTATTAGTAACCTTCACTATCACTAAGTATTGTATCTTTTTATTCTTGATTAATGTATTTTATTCTCCTTATGTACATGGAGAGCATATACACCTAAGACAAATTCCTTGTGTGTCCAATCTATTTCTTATGTCAATCTCTACATTTTCTCAAATCTTTTATCTTTAGTTTCCCTTAACATTTATTTAAAATTTAAATACAATTTTCAGTGTCTGTTTAGCTCTTAATGCAGTCTGTTTTAGTCTGCCATTCTTCACTTTTTCAGTCTGCTTCTTTTTTTTTTTCCTATTCTCTTCTACATAAAATGTTTGTTTTTAATACTAATTCTCCTTACTGTCTGAGTGGATCTGCAATAGTAGGTTTCTTGTTAGATTATTGTTATACTATACAGATTTTCTTTATTTCATACCATATTTTCTCTATATTATACCAAGATAATGTTCATAATTCTTGAAGACATTTTTATTCTGTTGCCCAAGTTACAAGTGACTTATGCAAACAAATAAACTGAAGTGTGGCAGAGCGTCAAGAAGTTCTGAGAGAGGTACATTAAACAATGGTGGTATTGCCATACAGCCAAAAATTCTCTTTAAAAAGAGTCAGCTTCCATAGTTGGTATCTCCTAGATGGATACAGAGAGTATAATTCTCTCTCACACAACCCTCCAATGCTGTTGGGCTGTATTTTTCTGATTTAAATTTTAAGATAAATTTGAATCTGTTCACCACAAGTCATTGTACATTGTGGATGCTGCACATTGATTTAGGACAAATTCCAAATATTTTCTCAGTTCTTTCTTTTAAAAAAATTACCATAAGATTTTCTTTTGCAAATTTATGCTTTATTTTTCCGCTATTGTAAATACAACTCTGAAAGTTCAACTAAACCTTAACCATTTATGTATGGACTCAATGCTGATAGGCAGCTAGTCTTGAGTCCAGGTTTTTTAGATTGTTTCAGGCGAGTTTAAATGGAATTTAAATGTGGCATCCTACATGAATTCTGTGTTATGTGTTCAGTGTAGTTTTTAAATATGTATATGTGAGTATTTTTGTAATGAGATTAAAGTAGATTTTATATATCTTATTTTATTGTTTTAAAATTATTTAGATAAATGAAGGCCATATTTGACTTGTTTTCTCTGCATAGTGATCCATTTTTCTTCAGACTAAAAGTAGAAATTGTATTATTTGACCTGCACAGTAGTTTCACCTTTTTGTATTCTAGTAATTTTCAGCATTTTTCTCCTCATGATCCACATTTGTTCAGAATATTTGTTGATAATCTCTTGATGTGGTTGAAGATTAAAGTCTTAAATGTGAGCAGCTTGACCTCTTTATTATTGTTTTTTTTTACATGAGTTGTCTGCAATTAAGAAGCAGCTGTAGAACATGGCATCATTAGGGGAATAATTTGCTGATGGAATGACAAAGATAATATACCCAGAGGGATTCACTTTTATAGTAATTGTGCGGGGCAGTTACCCATGCTGTGCTTTAGAGGAATTATGAATAATTACCACAAATCATGGAATGCGAGCAATACTTTTATGTCATTTTTTAAAAATAAATCCTTGTAAGAAATATAGGGAACTCTCTGTGTGTGTATGTCTATGTAATATGCACATACACACACAACAAATACATATTTCTTGAAAACAAGATACTGAAGATACATTTAACAAAGGGTGTAACATTAATGTAAAATTTTAGAAAAGCTTACTGTGCTCTATAAATTAAAAGGTATTTCAAATATCAATTACAATAATCAACATTGTTCTAAAACCTTGTTATAGTCTAAGCAAAATGTGTCAGCCAGTTAAATTGTCTAAATTTCATTCCTGCAAAAACTTGACATGTGATTAAATCATGAGAATTTAGTTTTACTTGGTTTAAAAGAGTGTTGACTAGAATAACATGGGACTAAACATGGGATCCAATTATGACTTATGTAATCAATTGCACATAAAGTTATACGAGTAGCAGATGATTCACACAAGAGTATATCAACTTGCACAGCTTAGATACTACCAGTTGAAACAAACAAAAACAATTTCTCCATGTTATTAGAAGCCCAGCTTAAAGGCACTTTACTAAATCTTGTTTTTGCTTCCTGGACCTTGCCCAATTTTGTGGGCCTGGATATACAGTGGAGCTTGAGTTGAGATTTCTCAAATGTTTAGCATAAAAGACCTATTCACAAATAATTTGCTTTTTGTGTTCTAATTTTAAATTGAATAAACATACTAAAGATACCAGGACTTTAGCATTCCTTACATTTACTTTCTTCTTACAAATTCTGTTGACATTATCTTTGTTAAAGGATTGAAATTCTAGTGAGAAGACCACCAAAACTATACTGTCTCCCAGTGGTGGAATTCAAATAATTTAACAACCAGTTCTCTGCCCTAATAATTTCTTCCAACAACCAGTTCATCAAACTACTCAGAAAGTTAACAACCGGTTCTACCAAAGTGGTGTGAACTGGCTGAATCCCACCACTGCTGTCTCCCCTTATTGATAAGTCTTCCCCAGCCTGACATCTGCTGGGTCTGCATTCCCAACACATCTGCAAGATAACAGGTTGGTCAGCACAGACCAAATCAATTGGCGCTTCATACTTTAAAGTGGTATGCCAATGGCTAAATGCAATATGTACTGTAGAAAGTTAGTACCCAATCGTCTCCTAGAAGAATGAAATATTTTGAGAAATATTAAAAAGGCAGAATATTATATTTCCCCGGATGAGAAATGTTTTTTTATAATCAGACTAACTCTTAATATCCCCCACCTTTCTTAATATCCCACAGCAGATGTCAGCATTTAAGAGATAAAGAGCTTATTGAGATCTAGGTAGCTCTATTCATAGGCAAAATACTGTAGCCAAATACTGCAGCCAGAAATTCATTCAAGACAGGATATTTTGAAATTCCCTGCAGCAAGTTCTGAACAAAGGTAGGATTAGCCCTCAGCCACAATAGGAATTAACCAATAAGCCCCTTCATCAAGGCCCACATTTTGCATCAGCCCAAACTTCAACCAAACGTAGCTCAGACAAACATGACCCTTACATGGTCCCATGGGAGTCTGACAACAGCCAATAGTTCCTGTGCATGTTCTTGCACAGGAACAGGAAGCTCAAGTTCAAAGCCCAAGAGAAGGTATAAACCCCCCCCCCACTCTCAACTACATGTGGTCTGCTGCACCAGAACCCATGTGGTTCTGCTTTATCATTAAACCATCTTTCCAATCAGCCTCCAGCCTCCATTTTATATCCAGTACCTTTCTCCCAGCTTGGAACTGAACCAGATGGATATTTCTTCCAACAGTAGATCGCATTTCTCATACGTTGGCAGGAAACCTGCTATTCAACAATCTCTTACATACACAGTACATACATAGTTGTATTTCTAAAACAAATAAAAAGCCTAAAATTAGAACATAAGAGTGCTTTGTCAGTTTTATTCTCCAGCTCACAGGAGATTACCATTATATATATATATATATATATATATATATATATATATATATATATATATATATATATATATATATATATATATATATATATATATATATATATATATACACACATACATACATATATATATACATACATACATACAGATAATGTAAATAATATAGCTGCAAATTAAAGGTAAAAGTAAACGTTTCCCCTGGCCGGTTGTGTTCAATTCTAGGGGAAGTTGCTCATCTCCATTTCTTAGACAAGAGAATCAGCATTGTCTGAAGACATTTTTGCTAATAGTATTCCAAACTATACAGATTGCACTAGAGTTGGGTAGCAAACAAACAAACAAACAAATACATACCACATCATACAGGAGAAATACAGGACACTTACAGGAGAATTATGCAAATTAATTGTGTATGACATGCAAAAGTAGCTCCTTTTACTGTTTTCTGATGTACTATTATACTTGGTTGATTCTGATTGTGCCCTTTCTACTTTCTCTATGCTTAAATTTCTATATCTCTATAGTGTATTTATTTTTAAATTAATTTTAATTTAATTTAAAATTTAAAATAATTTTAAAACATTAAAAAAAATAACATCTTTAGATGGAAATTGTTCATCTTTTTCATCATTTTGGATACTTTATTTGCCTTTATCGCAGCAAAGTGTTAAATAATTTGACAGTTCAGATTTTTCAGCAACTGTGTAGAGCTAGAAATATATTTATTTCCTTTAATGATTGAAAGAAAGGTGTTTTGTATATGTTCTTTCACTTTATAAAGCACATCTTATACAAGTTTTACACATCATAAAAAACTTCAGGTGGTCCATCACCGTCAGTAGTCTTGCCTTAAAGAAAGTGACTTCTGCTCATGGCCTCTCTTGGTCAATCAAAGCAAAGAGTGTCGCTTCCCTTCTCTATTGCTTTGAAAAGAGTGAATTAGCTATTTGCAAGCTGGCTTTAAAGAGTAATTTGCTCAATGCTTCATCAAAGCAGCCCAATGTGTTTTTGCGGTAAGCCCTTTAATATTATCTGAATCTATGTGTGCAGTGCCTTACACAGAGCAGCCTGGAGGGCTATGTCTTACTTTATTGATGTTGACTTTTTGGGGGGGGGGGGGCATAAAGGGTCTTGAAATCTAGATATAAGCTTAGTACAGGCTTGGGAATTCATTTGCAAATAGTCAGAGCCTAGATGGGGATATGTGAAATTTCAGAGCAGAAGCAAAGTAGGGCCTATATAAGAGAGAAATATTAAGAGAAGACTTCCTGATTCTCAAGCATACAATATCGCCTATGTAGCACATTAAACTGAAGTGGGCAAACTTTTACAGCCTGGAGACACTTCGTCTTAACTTATGCTGAAGGATATACTCAGCGTTATGGGTAATGTCTTGATATCATCAGAACCAGATTAATTTTGCCTTTGAACACACCACTCTTCCCACAAACCACCCAAAGGTCAGCTATGGCCATTTCAGGATGACCTAGTAGCCATAAATTTGGTGGCGGGATGGGCCACAGGTTTTCCACTTCTGATCCTAGTCTATAAGGCTGGTTTAGGGATAAATGTATTTAATTGTCTTGTGGTTCTGCCCATAAGTGAATCCACCTAAATGATCATTCAGGCGGTGCTAGAAAATTTGTTTTATGCAAATGCAAGATTCTGACAAAGAACTAATTATTTTAATTAATCATTTAAATTATTGTAAGTTTTATTCTTCTAAAGTTTTCTTAGGAACAGATAAAGCAGCATCTGGCATTTGAATTACATGCTAAGCTTGGTTAACCAAGCCATGTATGGCTCATTAACAGTACCTGCTTGCATGTAGATTCAGCAGATGTCCATGAACACATACACCACTGAGCCTTATGGCTCAGTGCAATATATAATTGGTCCTGCATGTGTTGTGTATAACAGCAGTAGGTCTACTCCATTTGTTCTATAGTTTCTCCAAATAATGTTAGTTTTATACATAAAACTAATACAATCATAGACAATTCCAAAAAAATTCAATCAATATCAATGTGGACCACTTAAACAGGAGCCTAAGCACAGGCGCTAACCACTGTGCTAATTAGACATGAAATAATTCTTCATCATTTTTCAATAAACAAAAGCCTTGTGCTTAGATATCAAATGACATTCTTTGTATTCAGTAAATAAGACAGGAAACCAAGCTGTACCAATAGATATGAATCCTAAACAATAGGGCATGGGATAAAGGATATTATTGTCAGTTAAAACCAAACCGAAAAAGTGAGCATACAAGTTTTTGTTTTTTAAAAAAATAATAGACCAGTGGGGGAGTTAGCTTTCTTGTAAAACGTTTAACGCAGGTAGAAAAGAATTTTATAGTAAGCTCTTTTTTCCCCAAGAAACTAAATTGTCTATGAGTCTGAATTATTCATATTGCTTCTTGAAAAATGTTTAAGTCCTGCCAGTATTTGAAATCCCTCAAATTCAATTTAGTTGAAAAATCTTCTACAATCAAAATAACAAAAAACTTAATAAACTATTTTATACTGCTGTCTTTATACAATTTTAACTCAATCGTTCTAGCAAAATCCAATCTCTTCCAAGGATTTATTTATTTAGCTTTCCAATTTTCTCAGCATCAGACAAGAGGCTGGATTATGGCTGCTGTTGTTTTAACCAGACATATCCAGTTGAAGGAACAAACCACTTAGACCTAGTGCAATAGTCGATTTAGAATGATGTTTTCCCCCTGTTAATTTCAGCTAATGCAGAGACTCAACGGAAGATCATAGGAACTGTTCTATTATTAAAAGTACCCTATATTATTTCCTAATCATTGTAATTTCAGAAATGTTACTTACCTGCATTGGAAGGTGGGAATAGATAGGGATGAAGTCAGCTACACCAACACAGCATGAATGAAGGTAGTGCTGTTTATTACTACACAAATGTAGTGCAAAGTATATTTACAATACTTTATGTATATAAGCATTCATCTGTATGTAGATCTAGCTATGGTTGATAGTCTAGCACAGGGCTGTCAAACTCCCAGCCCATGGGCCGGATACGTCACATGCTGGACACGCCCAAGCCCATTTTAGCGAAGGAAAAAAAAGTCCTGATAAGTCACGTGATGCTGCCATGATGACGTGAGTTTGACACCCCTGGTCTAGCAAAAGTATGTAATCTAATATCTAGTTAATAGTTAGAACTTAACAATTAAACTTATATTTTGTTTAAAAAATGAATTGCCTCACTGCTATTTTTTCCTCTTCATCTCAGACAACTTCAGGTTTAGGAATACTTCTACCCTTAACATTCTGATGTCCAGTTATCTAGAAATCAGACCACAGACCACTAGCTACCATTTAGAGTCCACAGCTGTATCTCTTTCTGTTGTCTCTTTTATGTAGGTTCTTCTTGATTTCAGGTGCCTCAGGTCCCTTCTTGGAACTTTTCCTTGGTTGAGGATCCTTTAGCTTCTGGTTTTTTCAGCTTTTGCTTCTCACACCAGCAGAATTTCGTACAAAATCTGGAGAAAGCCCTCTCTTCTGTCTATCTGCCTTGGCTTCATTTACAACTCACTGATTTGAACACTATATGCTAGCTTGCAAGAGTTTTAAACTTTTTTTAAAAAAATGTATCTTGCCTAAAATGGCAGCTGACAGTCAGATCACTGCAGAAAAACAAGCTGTGACCTTGATTGTAGCATGTAATATTTTCTGCTTCAGGGCAGTTCATCCTTCCACAGCCTGCTACATTCTTTATAAGAATATAATGTTCCAAAAGTAATTAGTAAATGAGCTGGTTTGTCACAGTTTACATTACCTTTTAGGCATAGTTTCTGGACATCTGCGAGATATTTACAAAAACTATGTAAGAGGCCATATTATTTCTACTAGAGCAGAATTAAAGAGATATCAACAATACCTCTGATATTGAAGATATATTTTTCCTCTTTATTCTAAAAATTAAATATTATTGGAGTTATTTATTTTTAATCAATAGCTATTTTTAATTGTCCTACAATGTCATTGTAAGTTACTAGCAATATACTTCCATGTAATGTGCTCTTCATATCAGTACAAGGATTAGTGCAATCTAGTATGCAGCCTTATATAGCCTAGCAGGTCTGCATCTTATCGATAACAACCTGGAATACCAGATTTTGCTTCATAATATCTACATGTACATAGAATGAAATGACCAAATGCATGCATTTATGTTTCTTTCCTAAAACTCTGGTTTGAATCTGTTCCATTCCAAGGTTAATTAATAATATTTCCAAATAAACACACAGTTTTCTAATAGAAAAACTTTTACTAGCTTTTTTTTTCCAGATAAGATGTTCTTAATTTTCTTCTACCCATCTTTCATAGTGATGAACAATATCTTCTTGTGTTTTAAGTTTCTCCTGCTCTGCCTGGCTTCCACAATGATTCAGGACTCTGAAGGAATGTTTATTAAATTTCCACTTGGTCCAACATTGTTTGAATTGTATGTTGTTAGGCTCTATTGCTTACCAGACGTTTCACTACAACATCCTAGGAGTCCGATCTTCTCAACTGTTAGTTCTGTCAGTTCTGCCAAACATGTCATCTAAGCTAATTAAGCTTTCAGTTATTCATCTGTTAGTTTTACTCACTCTTGCCACTATCTTCAAATGATTTTATTCTTAACACTTTCTATTCCATAGCAACATCTGCATGAGTAAATATAAAAACAACATATAAATGGAAGGCTTTTTGTGTGTGTATTGGCAGCTTCTGGATATTTCACTTAATATCAAATTGCTAGAGGTGAATCCCACAAATTGTGTGGCAAAATCAACCATGTACACTTTTTCCCTTTCATTGTTGGACCAAATGGGCAGCAATATATTATCTGAACTAGTCATTAAAGCTATTCAAACAAATATTAAGAATTAAATATTTAATTTGATAAAATAATGCAGTTGTCTCCCATCTTACACTTATGCAAGTACATGTAATAAACATGTTTGCTTCTCTTTCTATCATCTATTGTAGTGAATGTATTGTATGTGTCAAATCTGATCCCTTTTTAAAATAATTATTCTTATTAAACATTACAAAAAGATAAAAATTAAAGTGCAGAAAACAAAAAAAATACAAAAAATAGAAAAGAAAAAATAATAATAGTAACTAGAAGAAAAGAAATATATAAAGAAATTACTTCCCTTTTCATCCCAACTATATCATTAGGAATATTTTGTTTTTTGTTTCTTGTCCTTGGAACAACTCTGAACTGTTCTTCCCCATCTTCTACCTACCTGTTTTTCAGATAGGTGATAACAGCTATTGTATGTCAAGAGATTGCTTCCAGAGATGGCATATTCTCATTCACTGAATCCATTTTATCAGACTCTCATTAGGATTTGTCAGGAATACAATAGTGGTGGATTCTTGTACTTGGCAGGGCCTTGAAGATTATCTCAAAGGTGCTTTCAGACTGTCTGGATGTTCCTCTTATGGAAGGCACATTCCTCAGGGAGAAAAAAATTACCTCAAAAGAACTATTTGAGGAACTAGGCAGAGTGCAAACTCAAAATTTATTAGTTAAAATAAAAAATACGGTCTCAATTCTAGATATTTAGAATAGTTTTATGCATCTGCAGGGCATTGGTCTATGCAAAATGTAAAATTGATTGAACTGTGTTTCTACAGATATAAAATAAAATAATTATAAATAATTATAATATATTATTTTATAATTATAAAATAATATAAAAGAGCCTGTAGTCCAGTGGACTAAAGCACTGTTATTAACAGATTAACATCTGCTGCTTGCAATTACTGCAAATTCAAATCTCACCAGGCTCAAGGTTGACTCAGCCTTCCATCCTTTCAAAGGTAGGTGAAATGAGGACCCAGATTGTGGGAGCAATAAGCTGACTTTGTATAAATATATACAAAAAGTATGAAGGCTATTGCTTAACGCATTGTAAGACGCCCTGAATCTCCGGAGAAGGGCAGCATATAAATTAAAGCATATATATGTATGTATGTATTTATGTATGTATGTATGTATGTATGTGTATATGCATATGCATATGCATATGCATATGCATATGTATATGTATATGTATATATATGTCACCCCATAGCTTTATATTTAATTAAGCCATATCTATAAATGATGTGCTATAGCCAAAGACTGTCTCATTTAATTTACTCCATCCTTGAGTTAATTAATGATAATAACTTGGAAATAGAGAAAAACCAGGGAAAATAACATTCTTGTAACCTTTGACATATTCTTAATCCCCTTCTGTTTAATTAAGTTACAGGAAGAAACACAAGAAATTAAGTTTTCTATAGATCTTGCATTTTATTTTGTAAAATTATAGAAAAATATGTGCCTTTTAACAGTATCAAATGACAATATCATAAGTCTATCTTTGTCAAAGCAATAAATCTGTATTTTAAAATTGGTAGAAGAAGGAGAATGAGAAGAATGTAATATACACTATTTCTGACATTTCTTTATTGCCCAAATTTTAAAAAATATGAAATAAGGTGATATATAAACAATGTGGTGTTAATTTTAATTTATACACAATGTAGTTTCCTTAAATACTAAAAATATATTTATTTTATTGCATTGTCAATTCTGCAATGTTTTAGAATCTATTTTAAAAATTTGCATTGTATTTGGGAAGTGTTCATTAGTGAACTATGGAATTACTTCTCTGAAAATTTAATTTACTATGAATGAATAAAGCAGGATTCTACCACTAATTATAAAATCAGTAAAACTTGGTAAAATAGGAGAAATCTACAGTGGATAAAACATGGTTTGGACTATAAAACTACAAATATGAATAGAATAAATTTATTTTTTAAAGATTTTGCTTAAAATAGGATATATATACAGTATTTCCATAGTTTCCTCCTTTTGTCCAGCTATCTTTAGTCCAGCTAAGAAATAAAATAATGCTAAATGAATCCTCCAACATTCCTCCCCCCCCCCCCGGTGGAATTGCCAATCCTAGGCATTTCAAGATGGAACCGTTGAAGCTGGTGGCAAAAAATGGTAAGTATTCCAGATGCTGTGCTTTCCCATTGTCTCTGGGAAAGAAAATTACCCATTTGTTTTCTACTTAGTGTATAATATAAGAAGAATTGCTAGAATATATATATATATATGCAGATGCTGTAGATACAAGAGACCAAAAGTAACCTGATCAGCGCATTTAAGAAATTTCTTTGGGCGGGATATTTTTCTTGGGTGAAATATTCCTTCCTTCCTTCCTTCCTTCCTTCCTTCCTTCCTTCCTTCCTTCCTTCCTTCCTTCCTTCCTTCCTTCCTCTTGCACTTCAAAGGAATCTGCCATTTCTTATCCTGGCTTACAATTAGACCAATTGCTTAGCATACTGGAAAAGGGAAAAATCAAATCTCTCTATCCCTATTCCCAATATGCTTTGTACCTCCCTATAACACCAACAAAATATCAACATCAGCAGATTTTATAGAGTATGCAGTATATTTGTTTTTACTGACCATGCTTCATGGGGTCCTTCAGAGAGCCTATATTGAAGTTAAAATTATAATTAAAATATTTTGCCTTTATTTACAGAAAGCTATTTGTGAGAGTTTGTAAAAGGTGACAAGTCACAAGCCCCAAAATGGTGAACATTATGTTATGACAACCTTTTGATGCCTGGGAAACATTTTGCACATTGAAATGATATTCACATACTTATTAAAATGGGATTGGGAGCAAAGTTTCATTTTTTATTGAACTGTACAAATAAAACCAAGACCCTTTATTTCATTTATCTGTTTATATATGTTAAATTTATATGCCGTCCACCTCACTATCCAAAGCAACACTTTAGTGCTATAATTAGTTCTCTGATGCTCACAGAAGGGGAATGTGGTTTTACCAAAACCAATAAACATCCCTGTAACCATCATTCCACATTTCCTGCTTTTTTAGCCTTCCATGGAATAAAGCCCCACAAGGGTAAAAAATGTTAAAATTACCAAAAAAACCTGAATACATAACTCATCAAAAAATTCAAGCGCTAATAAAGTACTTCTGCATGACATTATACAGACCAGTTCTTTCAGAATAATTGGTGAAGAAGGATTGTGAATATACGTTCTATAAATTTAAACCAAATTTATACCAAGGTCCAGATTTGTATCTTCAGAAGCACAAGAAAATAAAATATTCTGCAAAAAATTCCTGTGAGAATAAATCGGATAACAGTTTCCTGAAGACTGGAAAGGCAACACACTTTAAAATTGAGTATCCAACATTGTTCTCCCTGATTTTTCATTTTTCCAGCAACCACATGTGATGGAAGTAGTCCAAGCCAAACACTCTTTACCAAGCATGCTATAAGACAGATGCCTATGCCTAAGGGTTGGCCATTACAATGCTGTTCTATGTTCTATTTATATTTGGATCTCAAAGAATTGGCAGCAACCCATCTGATGCCTGCTGTAGGATTTGGTACTTTTTTTTTTTACTACTGTTATGAAGTGCTCAGCGCTCTGCCAACATAAGTGTGTGAGAGGGAAAAAGTCTATCCCTACAAACACATTTATTTCAAAGATACATTAACTGCCCAAGGCTACTAATGTGTTAAGGGATTTCATTTAAATAAAATAAAAAGAATTTTTACAGCTGCCAATTGGTGGACTTTTGTTAAGCATAAGAACCACATAAAAACGGTTTTGTTATCCAAGCAACCTTAGCAACCTAACTGTATTTATGCTTCTCAAAATATATCAGTTTTATCCAATCCAGCCCTTTAGGTGTATATCTTCAGTTCATAATTTTTTCAGTAAATATAACTACTGCTGAGAATTCTGAATGCTGAAGTTCACACATCTGAATATGATTTATTTATTTATCTAATTTATATGTACATTCATCTCAACAAGCGACTCTATTCAGTGAGCAATTTTAAAATAAATTAAAAGCAATTCCCATCACAAATATAAAATTGAAATGCACAGTGGCAAGGTCATGGCCATCCTAATATTATGGGGGGTTATGAGTGACATTGATCAGGGCCTCCTTGTCCAGGAATGAGCACAAATCAGGGGTGGGTTCTACTTACCTTTACTACTGGTTCGCATCGTGTCTGTGCGTGCTCTTCTGCGCATGCGCAGATCACTTCTGATGACGTCCAGGTCAGTGGGCGGAGCCTGCCACCCATTTTACTACCGTGGTGGGTTACTACAACCCACCACTGGTACATAATCCAAAGGTTTCAAATGCTCTCCCTAGCCATGGCTACCATTTGCTCTCCAGCAGGAGTTTGGTTCCAGCAGGAGCCCCTACATTACAGCTTTATCATGGTATATTGGTGCAAATAAAACTTGAGATAATTATCAGGTAAAACATTGAACACTGGCAGTGTTCAACATTGTATATTTTGGTGTAATTAAAAGCAACATATATGTTGTTTTAATTATTTTAAAAAATAAGGACAGAAGCTACCGATGCCAGAATTGATACATATAACAGTTAAATTCCAAAAGCTCATATACAAGATCCTATTTAACCATAGACCATACTAGTGATTTGGGGCTAATCATTCTTTCTTCATCCAATTCATTTCAAAGTGATATTGCTGCCAGAAATGGACTTTGAACAAAATTAAGAGTGTCAGGTATGGCACTTTAGCTTCTTAGAGAAAAGATAAGCTACACAAACAATACATATATACAAATGTGCAGGTATCTACGGTACTTATCAAACCACAAAAGATTTAAGCAACGGATAACCAGTACAAAGTAATAAGAGGTTTAAGAGAAAAGTGCATTCTGTGAACAGCATGGTATCATAACATGTTAAAATTCTGAAATATAAGAAAGAGAGGCCTTCATTGCTGAATTTTGTAGAATTTGTTTCCGGTTTGGAAACAAATAAAGTGTTGTTCATACAGTGCTCTCTCTGGCGTCCATTAAACATCTACTATTATTAAATATGATTAGAAAAGTCACATAAAGTTTCCAAACACTCAAGGACGTCTGTAGCTTCATATGTTTCAGTTTAACATAATGTATATACTCATCTATATTTAAGTCTTCCATATATATATATATTGTATTTGAATTGGATGAAATGCAAGCTAAAAAGCATAATTGTATTCATCTTTGTTCAAAAATAAGTCCAAGTAAAATTAATGACATTTACTCCCACATAAGCATTTAAAATGTTGCAGAATGATTTCCTCAGAAGAAAGTTTCACTGAAGTCACTGATTTTTAATTCTAAATGGGATTAAGACCCGAACTATCATTAGTATTCATAGAAATATTTCTTCCCAATGGAAATACCATCTTCAAAGGACTAATTATCATGAGGAGAGAAGAGGATTAAGTTTATTCTTCTTTCTGCTAAAATACTAGTCTTTTATGTACATTCAGTTGCTTCAACCATTTCACTCTATATATCCTTCCAATCTGTACTATTGTGCCAAATCATTTTTTAGTAATTTTTTTCTCCAATTTTTCTATCCTATCTACTATGCCAACACTTTCACATAGACTGCTACAGTTGCAGTCCTGATAATGATTACATCCTTTATTGTTAGTTGTGCTTTTTTTTAATCCATTGAAAATATGATGTGTAGCATTGTGCATAACATACATTAAGCAACTGTCAGATGTTGTTCTAGTATTTTCTTGACTATGCATGTAGTAGGTGAAAGTATATCCATTCCATAGATGTTCAGCCAAGCTGAACAGCACACACTTCCCTCAAAAGGTAATAAACTCCAGTATTTTAAATAAATTCTTATCTGTCTCCTACAGCTGATATTTATGATGTATGAAGATGTTTCTATTGTATTTATTTACTACTTCTAAAATAGTGAGATAAATTTCTTTTTTTAAAAAAAAGAAAGCATTTAAATAAAATATAATAGATTCTTAATAATCTATGCATAATCATTAAATGAAAAGCAAAAGAAAAATAAAGAAAGAGGAATTTCTTTTGCTTGAACAATAATTATTAATAGCATATGAGATTCATAGAAAACACAAGGCAGATATTAACAGCTCATCAGCTTCTGGGCAGCTATACAAGGTTAAGAAAAACAAATTGGATTATGGAAAAATGTCTGCCAAATAGGTAAGTGGATCTACACTTGGTTGCAAATTCCTACATAAAGAATAGTGAATGGCTTACTATAATGTCAAGTAAGGTTCAGTGGATTTACTATTTCTAACTATTTTTTATTAATGCCAATACCAAGAAGTATCAAATATGCTAATGGCAAAACGATAGAGAATTTGAAGAAAAAACAGGTCAGAGTGTGCTAATTGGATTTTAATATAAAAATATAAATTTTAATATAAAAAATGAAAGAGAGAAAGAAAGAAAGAATATATTTTATCACAGATATTGTATATAGTATAATTCTATGTATGTTTTTATAAATGGTTTGTCCTAAGAATGTATAACCCACTAATCTTATTCTTCATAATTTTATTACTTCCAAATCATTTATGAATACATTAAACAATACCAGGTCTCAGAATAGAAAAGGGTATCAAATAAAATGGAATAGAAAACACATTCTGCTTTAGTGCTCTTGCTGATTCCAAGGAAGCTATTAATGGCTGCTAAATTCAATAATGAGCTACACTAAGCAAGACAGTTGCATTGCTGGTCTTTGAAAATCAAATTTAAGGGCAAAGGTTCAGTCTTTTCTGGACGTGATAGGTTATCCTTGAAAGAGTAGATTTTTCAGCCTTTGATCTTCAAATTAATTGGAGTCCCAGATATCAGCTATAGGCAGAAGTGAATTTGCACAATTATTCCTATTGTTCAGGCTGCTAACATTCCTGAACCCAATCAAGCTTCACAACAGTCTTAGTATCACTTAATGATGTCAGCCCCCACTAAGTAGACCAGACCATGAAAACAATTCCACAGGATGTCTACAACTACTTTTATTAAGATTTGCTATAATAACAGAATCTTGCAAGTCTGATTTCAATATACGACTTCCTGCTTCTTGTGGACCGTGGAAATGTCTGTCTAAGCACTTCTGAACATTATCTGGATGTTAAAGACTTCAAAAAAAGATCTAGCCTCTATTATCTTGGGAACAAACTCTGCATATTTCTCTGTCAAGTTTGTCTTCTTTACTGTCACTATTGTAGTGCATTCTATATGAAAATAATTTTGAAAAGTGATTGAAGTTAAATTCTTGGATTATATGACTGTCATGATAAAAGGTGGTAGGCACTTGTTTTCTAAATTCTAATTTCACTTGTTTTCCTGGACAACATGGTGCTATTTTTGGACCTGATATTTTCTCTCATCATGAACCCTTCCAGGAATTAGAATTCCCAAGAAAGTCTCAAAGACTTTTGATTTTTTCAAGCTGTCATCTAAGCATAAGAGAAAGTGCCATCTCTAAAATGTGGAATATTGTCTCTTGAAAGTTGCATTTGGACATCATTTTCTCTGATTTTAGAAAAAAATATACATTTCTTTAGCTGGGTCCTCAATTTTTTTTTTAAATTTGATTTATATGACGCCTTTCTCCGGAGACTCAGGGCAGCTTACAATGCATTAAGCAATAGCCTTCATACCTTTTGTATATTTATACAAAGTCATCTTATTGTCCCCACAAACTGGGTCCTCATTTAACCTACCTTAGAAAGGATGGAAGGCTGAGTCAACCTTGGGCCTGATGAGATTCGAACTTACAGTAATTGTAGACAGCTGGTGTTAATCACAATGCTTTTAGTCTGCTGAGCTACCAGGCCCATTCATCAATGATGAATGATGTTATTATTTATGGTTTTTTTTTTACTTTATTGTTGCTGTTTGTATTCTATATGCTGTATCTTTTATTAGTTATCTGAATGTTTCTTTTAAACAGCAACATGACACACCGTACATATCAAATAATGAAAAGGAATAAAGTATTGTTAATTTTAAATGCTGCATTTTGTACATCAATATCAAGAACTGAAGTAGAGATAATAAAGAATCTGCATGAAAAGATTAATTGAACAAGGCCTGAAGACTGAAATCTTGTTTAAACATTATTCAGTATAAATAGGAATGATGTTTTTGGCTCCTCCATTGCTTGTAATCATTCTATTCTATTCACCCTAAGATTCATCAACACTTTGGTTTATATTACCATAAGCCTGCCAGGTTATATGATAAATTATATAATAAGAGATTTACCTAGTTATAAATATTGTAGTTGTTCTGTTCCATCTCAAACTAAAATGACTGGAAAAGGTATGATTTGGATAAGGAAGTTGGGACAAGAAGTACAGAAGTGGCAATAGCTCTTTTGTGGGTGGGCCTCTGTTCTCACACAATCTTCTCATGCTAGATAAAGGCTGCTGTCTTTGGATGAAAAACAGGTACAAACCTATTGTGTTCATTAAAAGATTACTAAGATGACTTTATCACTTGAGCTTTATTAACACTGGTGTTATTGCCAGAACTAAAGTGTCAACTGTTATTTCTGCTTATTATTCTGTATTTTTTTTTCTGAAAGGGTAGACTTTTTCACAGGATTATCATAACTCACAATGTTGAATATTGAGTTGAAAAAAAACAATAAACCAAATATACTTAATTATAGGACTTCAGAGTAAGAAACATGTTCATATTGAATACAATGGAATTCATGTATGAATAGGCATAGTTTCTTAATTAAGAACATTCAATTTGAAATTGAGCATAAGGATTGAAGCAATAGCCTACCACCATCTTGCAATATGCAATATGGGCTACTAGGACCATAGAATGCCTGTCTTCATGACTTACACTTCCTACAGCTAATATATAGAACAGAACAATGAGAGTGGTGTGTATATTCTCTTTTGGCTAAAAACTGGTAGGTAGAGAATAGGATTTTTAAATTTTTATTTATCCACTTTACATCGTCACATTCACCATCTGAACAAGTGATGAACATTTAAAACAAAATAAAAATAATTATAAACATTACAAAAATTAAAATACACAGCAGCCAAACAACAAGGCAAATCACTAGCATAACCAAGATGTATCCTTGGGGTTATGCAACACCTTGGGGTTAGGCAATAAGATTGCACAATCTCTACATCCTGGCAGAACCAGAACCAAGTCTTCAGAATCTTACAAAATTCCTGCAGGATCAGGACCATTATGAGCTCCAGAAGGAGGTTGTTCCATTGGCTGCATGTTAAAGCAGAAAAGACATGTTTTTAAAGACTCTACCAAGTAGCCTTTCTTGATTGATGAGACCTGAAGCATGACCATCCTGCCTGACCAGGTTGGATAGATAGAAAAAACTGGGAAGAGACAGTTCCTTGATTAACTGAGTCCTACGCTATGAAAGCCTTAAAGGCAGATGTATTATTTATTTCTACTGTATATATTCAGTTCAAAGTTTTAATCAGATATATACTTACAACCATTTAATTTCTCTGCATTAATTCAAGAAATGATTGTGTGGATTACTATATTCAGGTTTATGTAATATAAATGTACTACAGCTCTCTTTCTACTGCTAACCAAAGTCATGGAAATCAAAGGAAGAAAGTTAATGCCAGTATACATTTGTCCCCCCACCCCCAAATTTGAAATCCTTTTCAGGCATTCAGCTGAATGGACTGGTTTCAGATCAAAGATAACAAGGCTATGCACACATTTTTAATACCTCATTTTTCATATTTTTCTATTTATCTGAAATTCTGAAAGACAGTTTACTGAAATATTACTTTGTTTTTTCATGTTCCAGTTCAATTCTGTCTGTTTCTCAGAGTTCCTGCAGTTTTCTCTGCAAGGTACAGTATTTGCCATTGCACCTTTCATAGGGTTTGGACAAAAATGACTAGCCCAAGATTACTCATCCTAAAACCACATTTGTTTGATATCAAATCTCTGAACATTTGGGTGTTGGCTGCTGAAGATGAGGTCTTCTAGTCTTTTAATTTCTTTTTTATGGTATTAAGACTGGTATGTACATATGTGTTATCTCTATGAGTCTATTTATGGCTGATTTGTCTGAGTGCCAAGTTTCTAGTCTTTTTTGGGGTTAGCTTGGTATAGGATGTTTACAGTTTCCCAGTTGAATATATGGTTGAGTCTGTCCAAGTATTGCGAGATTAAAGCATCTTCATTGTGTTTCTGATTACTAGTTGGTGTTTGCAGATATGTTCAGCTAGGCCTCTGACTTTGTCCTACACAGTGGCTGTTATAGTCCTTACACTCTATACTGTTGTATGACTCGTGTTTTTTCTTTTTCTTCTTGGTCTTTTGGTTTACTTAAGTTGCTTTAAAAGGCTTCAATTGGTTTGTGTGCTATGGTAATGGCATGTGGTTGTAATAGTCTGTTGGCTGTTTCTGAGATGTTTTTGATGTATGGTTGTATTATCCTTTTCCCAGCTTATGTTTGTTGTGCTATACTGAGATGACTGGTTAGGTACTTTTTGATAAAGTCGATAGATATCTTTTTTGTTGGAAGATGTTCTATAGATGGCGTGTTTCCTTTTTATGGTGTTCTGGATTCTGCAGTATGTTTGTACTTATTTGAATGATGTTCTTATACAGCTCCACATATGGGAAATTAGGTTGTTACTTTGGTAGTGGAGCAATTAATTAGCATTAGCTGTTTTTTGTTTTGTTTTTTGATAGACTTGTATTTCTAATTTCTCACCAGTTCATCTGTTGATTTGGATATCCAGGGTTATGTGTTTTTTCTTCTTCCCTTGTGAATGTTATTCTGTTGTTGATTTTCTTCATACTAAAAGAGTAAACAATTTATATAAGACCTTTTCAGCAATTTTCACACAGTTTTCCTGTAAATGTTATAATATATATTTCAAATGAAAAAAAGTACTATATGGATATTTACAAATAAAATGATATAAAATATTAGCTCTGAAAAAAATTATTTTTATATGTGTCTGTGTGAATGTGGGGGTCTATATGAGTGTATATACATGGACACACAGGTTCAAGGATATAATACACTAAGACTTATATAATCTTTGGGGTTAACAATAACTAATAAATTAAACAAAACGAATACTTGGCAGACTCATCTCAAATTAAGCATTTTTAAAGTTTTACTGATTTTATCTGGTGAAATTGAATCATATTACTACCTAAATTTTGTTGTATTCAAAGCTATTATAATTGTTTGGAAAAAATACTTACCTTTTAGGAATATAAATATATACTGTGTGTGTGTATTTCCGTATAGTAAAGAAGTTCCAAATGCAAATTTATACTATCAGAATATTAGTCCATCTATTTTAACCTTTAGTACCTACTATGTACATTATGATGGTGAAGATTTAACTGCTATAATTCCTCAATCATCACACTGTCATAGTTTATATTATTTTAGCGTTAAATGTAGGTTTGACTTCTACATGGATATTTCTTTATCTTATTAGTTTGAGAGGGTTTATTAGAAATAACAGAGCAGGATGAAGTGTCTGAATGCTAGCAAAGTTTTGAAAAAGAATAGGAGATCTAAGCCTAGAAGATCAATCATGCCTGGATTATACCATGTATATAAATGATGTAATATATTCTACAAAATGGTTAATTGATGTTTCATAGAATTTCAGAAAAAAAAATCTGTTAAAAATGTAATGTGCCTGAGAATCTAGATACATGTTTTGTATCAATGACTGTAGCTTCAAAAAAAGCCCTTTTCAGCTTCATAACAGTATGTTTACTTTAAGCGAACTAGAGTTACAAATCTAGTTTATTGGAGTTTAATTACATCTCAGACATTTATATAGGGGGCAGATGCATCATATGATCCTAAATTATGTATAGACTAACCCCCTTCCCCAAATTTAGTCTTTGTCCTTACATTCTTCTCTTAACAAGAAAAGGCTATAGAAATTTGGTGGCAAATCAGCAATTTTTAAAAGGGGTGAATTTTGGCTTTTTAGGTGAAAAAATATTATATTTGAGGACTTTTTTTTTAAGTTACTATTTCAGTTCCAGAAGGAAGCATGTGGACTGAGCATGATGTTGATCACAGAAAATCAATGCCAGATATGTTCTCTACCTTCTCAGCAGGTCACACAATAAGAATTATGATGTAATGGTTGAAGTCAACACGCTCATTCCCTCTTCTGTTTCCCATATGTAAATATTATAAATAATTACCAAACCATGAACCATGTCTTTATCTTTGTTCCAACATGCAGCAAAATAAGATGAATAGATTACAACCACGGATTTTGTTTCTTTATATTGGAATCAAACTATTGAAATTTTGAATCTCTAATAAATAATAGGCAGTTAGAATATTCATTTCTATATATGGAGTACTGTATTGGAATCCTCCACTTTATTGTGAATTGTTGTCTATTTATTTCCATTTGATTTGGAAACAAACTGGAGTATTTTAAGCATCCTAGAATGCTGTAATTTTCTTACACATTACTTGACCACAAGGAAGCAGCCTATGATTGGTTTTGTCATAGGTTTAGAACTCATCAGATACATGTAGCCATTGTAGTTAGTATTATACTTTATATAGTTCATCCCCGTTACTGGGAATTGAACTCTTAGGCCACTTAGCTTCATTTGGTTAACCCTGCTTTCTAAATTGTAAGGGCCATGGTTGTTAAGATGTGCAGGAAAAGGGAGAGATGACCTCATAGGTCAGGGGTCCTCAAACTATGGCCTGTGATCCGGATATGGCCCGCCAAAGCCATTCCAACCTGTGCAGGACTACAAGATTGCCCCACCTACATCGCCCTACCTGCCCACCCACTGGCCTCCACCCTTCGGTTGCGAGCACAGGATTTACCTAAGGCCAACCTTTTTGGCCTGCAGAGTGCTTCTGGAGGCGGAGAAGTCAATAACAGGACAAACAGATGCCCCAGGACGCCAAAAATGGACCTGTTTTTGGACTGCAGAGTACTTCTGGAGGCAGGGAGGTCAAAATTGGGGGGCACATGCCCCTTTTTTTGCCTCCCCCGCCTCCAGTAGCATTTTGCAGGCCAAAAATGGGGCGCATGGAGGCCTCCCAGGGCATCTGCGCACCCTATTTTTTACCTCCCCCACCTCCAGGAGAGAGAGAGAGAGAGAGAGAGAGAAAGAGAGAGAGAGACTTGTTGATTGTAAACTCCTTGGGATTGAGAAGAATTGCTGCAAAACTGAGTTTCCTGAAGTGGATAACTAGACTCCAAAATAACTTAAAAAACAATCTAGTAAAAAGAAAAGTCAACCAAAAGAGCAACATGCAAACACAAGCAAATAGAACACCCCCAGGAGCAAAACAAATTAAAGTTTAATTTGTATGGATTGTTTAATGGACTGCTAAATTGGCCATGCCCACCTAGTAACATAAGCTCATACCCACACCCACCCAGTCATATGACCACCTAGCCATGCCCACCAAGCCAGTCCAGCCCCCCAACAGTCTGAGGGACTGTGAATTGGCCGTTTAAAAATTTTGAAGACCCCTGTGATAGGTTGTTGAGAATTGTCTAAGGTTAAATAAAGCTGCTCTAAGTCAAGCGGCTAGTTTGATATACAACAAATATAGATCTGGCATTCAGATGGAAGATGGACACAATTCTAATGGAAAGATTAATATAGCTATTCCCTCAAGGTTAGACCTTTAAGGTCTTTTAAAACTTATCCTATGTAGGAACTATTTATGGAAAAAAACAGCTTCCAAATGACTAAGTTAATGTTTAAAGTTTGGATTCACTATATCTTAACAAATATGTTTTCTTCTAGAAAACATTGCCAAAAAAACCAGTCTTGCAGAAAAAAAGGATTACGTAAAACAAATCATTGGGTTTTTCTCATTGCTTAAATTGAATGTTTATGATCCCTGATCAGATGATTCTATACTTTCTAATATTTGTTACTCCAATTTTTAATCAACTTTTTATCTCCTTTTCTTTCCTGTTTAGGATGATCACATAGTCAAGTGGGAATTTACTTTAATTTCACAACTATTTTTGGTTTCTTTTTCAGCAAACACACTTCATTTGAGAGACATTACTTTATATCAACATTCATCTCTGTGAGATTTCATGTTGGAATGAAATATTACTCTTTATTTCTCCCCATATCTTGAATTATAAAGGAAAGTTTTGCTATTATAACATTACCAAAAGTCAATATTAATACATTAGAGAGCAGTTTGTTAAAAATATAGTTAGCGTCTTCTGAAAACATTTGGAGACTTACATTACTAGATATTTTAAATTAACCAAATACTTACAGAGAAACCTCATAAATTTAATGTATTAAATTCTTTCTCTTTTCTTTTAATTATTTTTACAAAACATAAAGCAAGTACCAGCACTATTCATTTGCTTGTAATATAATTAATCAATATATGTGGCATTAAAAAAATTGGAAAACTTTTGTATGGCTTTTGAGCATATAATGGTGGCACAGTCATTAGAATGCAGTATTGCTAATTCTTTCCACAGTCTGGAGTTTGGTCCTGATGGGCTCAAGATTGACTGAGCCTTCCATCCTTCATAGGTCGTAAAATGAGAACTCAGATTATTGGGGACAATATGCTGACATTCTAAATTGCTCAGAGAATGCTCTAAAGCACCATGGAGTGGTGTGTACTGTAAATCTAACTGCTATTGCTACTGCTATTAACAAGGCTTATGTTGCAACATAGCCCAAAGTTCACGTAACATGCAGTGGTGGGTTGCCCCCGGTTCAGACCGGTTTGCAAGAACCGGTAGTAAAACCAGCGGGAGGCCCCACCCACCACCCTGGATGTCATCATCAGCGATCTGTGCATGCGCGGAAGCTTTGTTGCGAACCGGTATTAAAGGTAAGTAGACCCACTCCTGGTAACATGTATTTAAAACAATTAAAACTTTGTTTTGATTATTTAAATATATTATCAGAGTGTAATAAGGAACTGAATTGCCAGGAGGGAGTGCATTCCAGAGGAGTAGGAGGCAAGCCAGTCCAGATATTATGTGTAAGAGAAAGAAGAGGCAGACAGGACCTGCCTAGTAGTTCACACTAGTAGTGTGAATATACAATACAGTAGTTATTGTAGATGCAGTTAGTAGAGTCCTCAGTCTTGTCTATACATATAAAACAATAAAAAACTCATCTTGGAAGAATTACCACATGTAATTCTAGTTTGGCAACTGAAAGAATTCTTCCCTTGCCTAGTTTCATTATGCATTTTAGAAGTGAGTATCATAAAAAAGGCACCCATTAGAAAACCATGTGGAAACTGCCACTTTTTAAATGATATATTCTGTCATGTAGAAAATCTTTATATGATTAAGAAGGGAAAATTGTCCATTTACAAGCACTGTATAATATTCTATTATTTTTCAACTAACCATCAACAGAAGCCACATTACTGTTTTCCTCCTTGTTGGGGTGACAGTTCCCAATATTTATTTATTTATTTATTTATTTATTATTTATATTTTTATACCACCCTTCTCCCGAGGAACTCAGGGCGGTGTACAGCCATGCTAAAAACATATATATCTATAAAATTTAAAAAACACTTTAAAACAGATTAAATGAATTGGCCCTGTATTAAAAATTAAAACACCCATTTAAATCCGTTCTTAAGCCAGCCCCGCCTGTTGAAACAGTAGAGTCTTAAGGGCACTGCGAAAGGTACGTAGGTCAGGGATCATACGAATCTCCGGGGGCAGTTCATTCCAGAGGGCAGGTGCCCCCACAGAGAAGGATCTCCCCCTGGGTGTTGCCAGTCAGCATTGTTTGACCGACGGCATCCTGAGGAGTCCCTCTTTGTGGGAGCATATTGGCTGGTGGGAGGCCATTGGTGGCAGAAGGCGATCCCGTAAGTACCCAGGTCCTAAGCCATGGAGCGCTTTAAAGATGGTGACAAGCACATTGAATCGCACCCAGAAGACCACCGAGAGCCAGTGCAGCTCACGCAGGAGTGGTGTTACATGGGTGCACTGTCTCGCTCCCATAACCACCTGCGCGGCAGCATTCTGGACCAGTTGGAGCCTCCGAGTGCTTTTCAAGGGGAGCCTCATGTAGAGAGCATTACTGTAGTCCAGACAGGAAGTGAGTGACTGTGTGCAAGGCGTCCCAGTGCAGAAAGGGACACAACTGGTCTCGGCTTCCCCCGGTCTGTGCTCACGAATACAAGTAACACACTTGGAGGTTCGATGCAACTCGGTTTATTTGTGACAAACAGCACGTACGGAAGTCGGACTGTAGTGCAGAACAAAGACGCAGCTATCCCATGCCTCGCCCAGAGTTGTTTTATAGAGGTCTTCCTAATGGCAGGCAGCTGCGCGGAGGTTTCAACTTCCCGCCTCTTCATGCGCGCACAGCAATGCCATCATACCAGCCGTCTTGATCCTTTTACGCTGCTCGCCTCCGTGCATCTGTTACACCCCGCGAGACCCCATAAGCACCCGTGCATTATAACGCCTACTCGCCAACTTGTCCCCATCACCAACACCCATGCAGCCTGCCTCATCCCTCCCCCTGGCAGGCAGGACGGACGTCCATGGATCAGCGATCTTGTGCAGGGTGTCGAGTGCTTCTTGACGCTCAACAGGCGGCTCCCCCACCAGGTGTCCGCCTAAAGGAGAACAGAAAACAAACAATGGTTAGTGTTTTACAACGGCTTCAGTTTGTGGGGGTTTTCCTTATGGAATTTCCCCACCAACCGCGGGGCATTTACATCTTTTTTGTGAACCCATGAGGCTTCTGTATCAGGATATCCTTTCCAGCGAACCAAGTAGTATAAGTGGCCTCTTCGTATTTTCGTGTCGAGAATATCTTTAATTTCGTAGTGTGCCCCTGTTACTGGACCTGGGGGTGTTTGTGTTGGCTTCGGGGGTATGGTTACTGGCTTCAACAGACTTGAGTGGAAAACAGGATGAATTTTTCCAAGCAAAGAGGGTAGCTTTAACATAAATGTTACAGGGTTAATGATTTTTACTATGGGGAATGGGCCTATATATTTAGGACCTAGTTTTCTACTGGGTAACCATAACCGTATATATTTAGTGGACACATACACTAAATCACCAACCTGAAAGGAAGGACACGTGGCTCGTTTTTTGTCAGCCTGTGCTTTATATTCCTCAGCTGCTTTAGTCAGTGCCTGCTTTATTAGAGGCCATGTCTTCCGTATGTTTATTGCCCACTCCTGGGGAGTCATCGGGTGTGGAGCTGGGAGGTCCAGGTCGGGAATAGCTGGAAAATCCCGTCCCATAACAACCTGGAAGGGAGTACATCCAGTGCTCTTATGCACCGAATTGTTATACGCTGTTTCAGCGAATAGCAAATAGTCTACCCAGTCCCTCTGTTGGTATGATACGTAGGAACGTAGATCCACCATGGCATTCACTCGTTCGGCTGCTCCGTTTGTGCTGGGGTGATATGCTGAACTCAGCCCTTGTGTTGTTCCAATGTCATGAAGGAAACCTCTCCAGAACCGGGTAGTGAATTGCACCCCTCTATCTGAAATGATCCATTTGGGTGCTCCGTGTAATCGATAGATATGTTGGAGAAACATCCGAACCAACCGTTTTGCGGATGGTAAGCCTTTACAAGGGATGAAGTGTGCCTGTTTTGAGAAGAGATCGATTACCGTCCAAATTACTGTATGTCCCCTACTATTTGGGAGCTCTACGATAAAGTCCATGGCGATTTCATCCCACGGCCTGCTTGGCTTTGCCACTGTCTGTAATAGCCCTAATGGTTTTCCAGGATGTGGCTTGGACATAGCACAAATGTGACACCCGCGGACATATTGGTCAATGTCTTTCCTCATGTTGGGCCACCAAAATTCTTTTCTGGTTAAATGTAATGTTTTTAAGAACCCAAAATGTCCGGCGGTTTTGTTATCATGGCATTGAGTCAACACCCGATGCCTTAAGGCAACGGGAATATATAACCGATCCCCCCACCATACCAAACCATTTCGGTGGGTGACAGAAGAGTGGTTATCTTGTACCCACTTATCCGTTAGCAGCTCCTTTCACAACGTTAATAACCAGTCAGTGGGCTGGCGAGTGCCAAGTGTTTGCGCCTTTATGGGTGGAATCATATCTTGTAAAACCTCATCCCTTTTGCTTCTGTATTGTGGCATTCGTGACAAAGCGTCAGCTAAAAACATCTTACCTGCTGACTTGTATACTAGAGAGAACCGGAAGCGCTGAAAGTATTGTGCCCATCTGATTTGTTTTGGGGACAATTTTCGAGGGGTCTGGAGCGCTTCTAGATTTTTGTGGTATGCCCAGACCTCAAAAGGCTTTGTGCTTCCTTCCAGCAGATGTCGCCAAGTCTGCAAGGCGTGCTTCACGGCGTATGCTTCCTTCTCCCATATGGCCCAGTTTCTCTCTCTTTTCGTGAATTTACGTGAGGTATATGCACAAGGCCGCAGGTCACCGTTTGTATCTTTTTGTAGCAGTACGGCCCCCACGGCCACGTCTGCCTGTACAATGAATGGTTGTAGTGTGTCTGGATGTTTGAGCACCGGTTCCCTAGCGAAGAGACGTTTGAGATTTTCGAATGCCTGTTGACACGTGGACGACCATTGCAGCACATATCCCAGCCTGGGTTTTACTCCGGGTGCTACTATACCTTTCGTTCTTAAGAGCTCGGTTAACGGCAATGCTATCTGTGCAAAAGACGGGATGAACTGTCGATAAAAATTCACGAACCCTAGAAAGCTCTGTAACTGCTTCCGTGTTCGCGGGACCTGCCAGTCCATCACCGCTTCTACTTTTTTCGGATCCATCTGAATTCCTGTATCACTGATCCGAAATCCAAGGTAATCTATTTCTCTCCGGTGGAATTCGCATTTTGAGAGTTTAACAAAGAGGTGTACCTCCAGTAATTTCGTAAGTACCTGTCGAATGAGCTGAACATGTTCTTCCATTGTGTTTGAGTATATAAGTATATCATCCAAGTAAACAAGGACCCCCCCTATATAGGTGTTCGTGTAAGAGTCCATTTATGAGCTGCATGAAAACAGCTGGTGCACCTTGCAAGCCGAATGGCATTACCAAGAAATGGTAACTACCGAGGGGACTGTTGAATGTAGTTTTCCATTCGTCTCCTGCTCGTATTCTCACCCTATAATAAGTTTCACGTAGGTCTAATTTCGTGAAGATTTTCCCGGTACCCAAGGTCGTCAGTAAATCGGTTATCAGCAGAAGCGGATATAGCGGCTTGACACAAATGGCATTTAGTCCCCGGTAGTCAACACATAACCGTAACCCCCCATCCTTCTTTTCCCGGAATAGTACTGGCGCTGCTAGGTGTGACCTACTAGGGCGGATAAAACCTCTTGCCAGGTTTTTGTCTATATATGCGCGCAATTCTGCTAGCTCTTTTGGGGTCATCGAGTACATGCGGGGTTTCGGTAGTTGGACTCCAGGGACGATTTCGATACCACAGTCCGTATCTCGGTGTGGTGGTAAGACGTCACATTCGTTCTCGCTAAACACTCGAGCAAGATCGTCATATACTGATGGGTATTTCTGTTGGGGCGTTGCCTCATACTGGAGTGCAACACAAGGTTCCCCCGTGATCGGAAGCCTCAATTTATGGAAACCCCCCTCCCACCAGATGTGAGGCTGCCACTTATCCAACCAGGCAAGACCAAGGATGATTGGTTCTATCATCTGCGTTATTACAATGAACCGGATGCATTCCTGATGGGCCCCTATTCTCAACTCCACGGGTTCTGTTACGCTAGTGGTGGGTACACCTCCCAGAGTAGTGCCATCCACCTGTTCGAATTTAATGGGGTCGTGTAACGTTAGTATCCGGAGGCCTAAAGCCTCTGCTATGGACCGGCGGATAAGGCAATGGGTGCAACCAGAATCTATCAATGCCTCTTGATCACATTCTCGGTTGGTTGCAGGGTGCCTAAGGGTTACTGGTATCAGGAACGGACGAATGGGATCACTCACCATAGGATCTTGTATGTCCTCCTCGGTATCACTCTCCTCCGGAGTCTCGGGTACGCGGGCTGTTCCCTGTGGAGCATCCGTGCCGGAACGAGGTGTTGCCTCTACTAAAGATGTCTGAGTAGCCGCTCTGGATCGTTCCGGCGTCCGTGCAGGCTGGTCCCGTGGTGTAGTACTCGGGCCCGGCGGCCGTGGAGTGGACATCCGAGGCGGCGGCATTGGACATTCTGCTGCTCGATGCCCCTCCTGATTGCATCTGAAGCAATGAAACGGCCGTCTAGCTGCCTCACCGCTTGCGGCCCCAAAGAACGGGGTTGTTCGAGCCAGGTTCTTGTCACCAGGCCAGCCTATTGGTCCTCGTCGTACCGGACTTGGGTTTACATTACGGGGCTTGAAGTCCCGCAACCCGACGTCCAGGCTAACAGCAGCTTTGTACCACTCAGACAGGCAGGGCCCTAGACCCCGGTAAACACAGGCCTGTCTGATGTCTCTATCAAGCCCCGCCTGGAAGTGATGAATCAAAAGGCGTTCCGGCCAAGAACGGAGCTTCCCGGCTAGGCTCCGGAATTCTTTAACGTAGTCCTTTGCCGGACGACCACGTTGTCTAAGGTTTACCAATTCCCCTTCAATAACCTGTATTCGGGTTTCATCCTCGAACCGGTTCCGCAACGCTTCCAGGAAAAGCCCTAAATCCATCAATTCCCGAGCATGTTCGCTGTGCAAGTCAGCGACCCAATCAGCAGCTTCGCCTGTTAATACTGCTGTCACAGCAACCACCATGGACCATTGCGAGGGATAAAGTCTACCATATAGATCCATATGGCTTATCACTTGGCTGAGGAAGAGCGCCACCTTTTCTGCAGTGCCATCGAAAGCCGCTTGTATGGGAAGTAAGCTCCAGGGAGTTTGGCGAGGGGTCCATGGCCCATGGCCCCATATCGGCACAGAGTCTAAGTGGGGTGACTGTGGTGGTCTAAGCCCCAGACCGAGCTGGCTCTGCTGGTCGCCTCTACCATGGGTTGCCCCTCTCTCCCTGCGGGGTTGTGCCACAGCTTCCGTAGAGGCGGGCACATCATCCCCCCTTAGTGATGGAATGGCGCTAGTGCTCAGGCGTTCTCTGTGTACCCGCTGAGTGCATTGCTCCCACCACTCAGGCTTGAACTTTGGGCTGGTAAGATGGAATCTGCTGCCTGAGCTGCCTCCCGCCGTACCACTGGACCGGGCACCAGATGACTCTACTGTGGGGGCCCATGGCTGCCAGGAGGACCCGTCGTGAAAGCTGGCTTTCCCGAATCTATCGCGCAACAGATCCATAGTGGACGCCCCTGGACCAGTGGAGTAACTCCACTCCCCCTCGTCTTCGTCGATCCACTGCCGTTCCCTCCAACCCAGGGACTGGGCGCCTGCATAAGGTGGGGCTTGTGGACGCGTCTCAGACGTTCCCAGCTCCTGAAACCCCCGCTCCTCACGCCCCACCTCTGGCCGTAGCTCCGCGGTACTGCCTTTCGGTTGCTCCCGTCGTTTCGGCCGCACCACCAACTGTTCCTCCGTCTCAGCCGCATCGGAAACAGCAGCGTCCTCCGTTGCCTCCTCGTCTCGCAGCTCCTCTAGGGGCAACGCGTCCTCGGCCACGCCCTCGGCCATTTCGCCGCTCCAAATCCTGGCTAGATGTCAAGAGGGGAGAGCTGCGTCTTTCTCTCGGCTTCCCCCGGTCTGTGCTCACGAATACAAGTAACACACTCGGAGGTTCGATGCAACTCGGTTTATTTGTGACAAACAGCACGTACGGAAGTCGGACTGTAGTGCAGAACAAAGACGCAGCTATCCCATGCCTCGCCCAGAGTTGTTTTATAGAGGTCTTCCTAATGGCAGGCAGCTGCGCGGAGGTTTCAACTTCCCGCCTCTTCATGCGCGCACAGCAATGCCATCATCCCAGCCGTCTTGATCCTTTCACGCTGCTCGCCTCCGTGCGTCTGTTACACCCCCGCGAGACCCCATAAGCACCCGTGCATTATAACGCCTACTCGCCAACTTGTCCCCATCACCAACACCCGTGCAGCCCACCTCATCCCTCCCCCTGGCAGGCAGGACGGACGTCCATGGATCAGCGATCTTGTGCAGGGTGTCGAGTGCTTCTTGACGCTCGACAACTGGTGTATCAGGCGGACCTGATAAAAAGCCCGCCTGGCTGTCACATGATCTTCTAAAGACAGCCGTGTATCCAGGAGGATGCCCAAGTTACGAGCCCTCTCTGTAGGGGCCAAGATCTCACCCCCAATAGTTAGTGATGGAGCCAGCTGGCTCTACCAGGAGCCCGGGAACCACAGCCACTCGGTCTTGGATGGGTTGAGTCTGAGCTTGTTTCTCCGCATCCAGATCCGCACAGCCTCCAGGCACCAGGATATCATGTCAAGGGCATCATTGGGGTGGTCCGGGATGGAGATGTACAGCTGAGTGTCATCAGCGTACTGATGGCACTTCACCCCAAAACCACGGATGATTTCACCCAGTGGCTTCACATAAATGCTGAACAGGAGAGGTGAGAGGACCGACCCTTGCAGCACCCCACAATCAAGGCGCCTCGAAGTGGACCTCTGTCCCCCCGCCAACACAGACTGAGTACAGTCAGAGAGGAAGGATGAGAACCACCGCAACACGGTGCCCCCCATTCCTAGCCCCTCCAACCGGCGCAGCATGATACCATGGTTGATAGTATCAAAAGCCACTGAGAGGTCTAATAGGACCAGGACAGAGGAACAACCCCTGTCCCAAGCCCTCAAGAGATCATCAACCAATGTGACCAATGCCGTTTCTGTGCTGTACCCCAGCCTGAACCCGACTTGTACCGATCTAGATAGACAGCTTCATCCAGGCAATGTGGAAGTTGTCGCGCCACCAGACTCTCAACAACCTTCGCCACAAAGCGAAGGTTGGAGACTGGACGATTGTTTGCTAATACAGCCGGGTCCAGGGAAGGCTTTTTGAGAAGGGGTCTCACCAGTGCCTCTTTCAGGGAAAGAAGCCCTCACTCAAGGAAGCGTTAATAATCACCTGGGGCCAGCCTCATGTGACTGCCCGGGAGGCCAGCACCAACCAGGAGGGACACAGGTCCAATAAACATGTGACAACGCTAAGCCTACCCAGAATCCTGTCCATGTCCTCGGGAGTCACATAAGCAAACTCCTCCCAGATAACACTCTCAAGACCCACTTCCGTCACCCCATCTGAACCTACCCAATCGGAGTCCAGACCTTCCCGAATCTGAGCGATTTTATCATGCAGATATTGCACAAAATCCTCAGCTCTACCCTGTAAGGGCTCTTTCCACGCTCCCAACTGAAGTAGGGAGCAGGTCACCCTAAACAGGGCGGCTGGGCGGTTCTCTGCAGATGCAATAAGAGCAGAAAAATAATTAGATTTTGCTGCTCTTATTGCCACTAGGTAAGGAAGTTAAGTTTCCAATACTTAAATTAAGTTTCCAATAAGGAAACTTAATGGTGCTCAAGGAATCTCCTATGGACAATACATTGTTTCTGGAAAAGTCAATTCTGGGAACTATGCTTTTCTTGCAGAACTAAAGGAGGAAGGAATATATAGATCATGAGGGACTGTCAAGATAATTATTGTTGTACTGAACTTAACTTGGAAGTTTATCCAATAACCAATGGGGTTGGCTGCAGCTGTGAAGTATAGCAGTAACAAATTCTTATGGCCTTTGCCTGACAATAAATTCATAGGATTTCACACAAGTTGCAGATTATGAATTGGATGTTCTGAACGCTCTTGAATAGATTCCCATCGTTATTTTGAAGGCAGAAAAAAAGATTTGACTATTTGCATAAAATAGTAAAGCAACTGAGGGGAAAATATGATAAATGCATGTGTACAGCTCTCATTCATTACACAGAGGCTTACTGGGGAGACATTCCTAATGGATTGTGCCCCATATCATTAATGATTCATTCTGTGTAAGCAGTCACTTGTAGCAGGAATGAAGAGAACAGTCAGAAGCAGTATTTATATAATATAGCAGAAACTCTTTTATTAATAGAGCTGTCATTGGCAAATAGAAACTCCTCTTCTAAAAGTTGTTTATAATCTTTCCAAAGCTACTTAATTCTGTTTCTTTTTTTTTAAAATCATGACTAGAATTTTACATCCAGCTTTTGCTATATGTAAAGTTTAATTTCTCAGTATTTCTAGTATTGCTTGGTAGATCATGCATATCATTCAATTGCTTCTGCATTTAGAAAACTATCGTTTAATTTAATATAATTGGGGTCCAATAGAAACATCATCTATTTACTAACTCTCTGACCTTTCTGAAAGAATGTCAATTCACATATCTGTATATCTAGGTCAGTTCAAGAGAAGTATTATTTGACAGAGAGGAAGAATTTGCTACTCTTTTGACCCAACTAAGTTCCCATTCCTGAGTAGCCACAGTGCTTCTACACTTCGTCATTCAGTCCACTGTATTTTGTGGCAGCTACGTGATCATTATGGGCCAACTGCATAGTCATCTTACACAGAATATTGACCCAAGTAATGCATATAATATATACAGAGTCAGTAGCCAAGATTGCAGGTCAATCTGGAACACATGTGCCTCAGGCTGTTAAAGACAGAAAGGCACAAATAAAACTCTGGACCCATTTTGAAAACTAATCCTTATCCATTGTTTAAAGTGACTGCTTCATTTTGTATTTTGTTAGGCCCTGACACATAGAGGTAGTCCTTGTTTATTGATCATAACTAAAACTGAAACTTTACCTAGCAACAGCAGTTCTGGTGTTCCTAGTTACCATTGTTAAACTAGGTCATTAGTGAATACAAATGTCAATCAGGTGTCCCTGGTTCAAAATGATATCAATGGCCCACAATGTTGACTATAACCAATAACCAATTTTCCCAAAGTTGTAGAAAAGAGGTGGTGGCTGCAGTGGCCCAGAGCGAGGGGATTATTGAGAACCTTTTCATCAGGTTTCAATTAAAGGAAATTCCCGCCCTTAAGAAATTGTTGGTCATTTTATCCTTCTTCTAGAAAATGAACTATTCATTTTTTAATCTATATATATAAAAGCAAAATACTCATGCATCATCACAAAATCTCCAGAGCCGTAAAGACTACAAACTTGAAATATGCCACATATGTTCGTCTTGACTTCTAGGTGCTCACTAAGAAAGGATTTTTAGAAATGACCATCAGAGCATTAGTATTTCCTATATTATTATTAATATGCTCTGATGCTAAGGAGTTCTACTCCCCCGCCCCACCTGAAAAGAAATCTGTTCCAAATGCAAAACACAAGCAGAGGAGAGGAGTTTCAGTTTCAGTTTTACTTTCACAGCAGCAAGCAGGGGATAGGAAAGGGTAGACTTCTATGAGGCAAGCCTGAGGGAGAGAACGGGATATGAGAGGCCTCTGTGCGGCAAGCACAGGGATAGGATAGGGGAGGCTTCTGTGAGGCAAGGCTGAGGGAGAGAAGGGGATAGGATCAGTGGCGAAATCCTCCATGGTTTGCCACCTATTCATTGCCCGCGCATGTGCGGTGCGTGCCAAATGCATGGTGCATGCATGTGCATGCGCAGTGCACCCCGTATGCACGCTGCGTGAGCATGCACAGTGTGCACCAAACACACACTGCACAGGCATACATGCACAGTTCACACTAAATGCGCGCTTTGAGCATTTCCTGCTTTCTAGCGAATTTAAATTGTGTGGCACAGCTGATCATCAGAAATACCGGTTTGGACCAACCAGTAGGGGTTTTTTTACTACCAGTTCGCTGAACTGGATAGGATAGGGGAGGCCTCTGTGGGGTAAGGCTGAGGGAGAGAAGGGAATAGGATAGGGGAGGATTCTGTGGGGTAAGCCTAAGGAAGAGAAGGGGATAGGATAGGAGAAGTCTCTGTGCAGCAAGCCTGAGGGAGAGAAGGGGATAGGATACGAGACGTTTCTGTGGTGCAAGGTTGAGGGAGAAAAGGGGGAAAGGATATGATAGGCTTCTGTGGGGCAAGGCTGAAGAAGAGAAGGGGGTAGGATAGGAGAGGCCTCTGTGCAGCAAGCCTGAGGGAGAGAAGGGGATAGGATACGAGACATTTCTGTGGGGCAAGGCTGAGGGAGAGGAGAAGAGAGGAGAGACTGATTATAATTACTCATTAATTTTCAAGCTGTTTTATCAAGCTCAATCACATAGTTTCGTAGCGGAGCACGGGTATTCAGCTAGTATTTTTCATTTAAAAATATATAAATATTTCAAAATCAGGACTAAATGGATTTTACTGCTTAAGTTTTATTCTAAGGATTCATTTATTGTTGTAGATTTTTTTTAACATTAGTCAAGCCATTGAGACAAATAGTCTGCATTAATATATTCTCTTCCTACAAATATTAAAATATATTCAGTTATTTTAACTACAACCATTGTTTTAATAGGTTTGTGCACAACCTTTTAAGATTTGTATTTGGTTCAGCAATTCATAATTCTGTAAATTTTCCACTAAAGCTTTTATCTTGTCTTCTAAAAATATCCTGACTGTTTTCAAAGAACAAAAGTACTCCCTTTAAATTCCAGCACTATTCAGCAGGATGTAGAAGAGCAAAATGGAATCCCATTTATACCCTGAACTTTGATGTTTGAAGAGATTTCCTGAAAGTCAGTCTTCCACAGCCAAATGTTTCTAGTGCATTTTATCTCAAAAGACAATGCTCAGATGAGAAAAAAAAATGTCTTTATTTTCTTGCCTAAGCTTTTTGATAAGCCAGGTCTTTGAAAATCATTACAGGATCAGATTAATCATACTGAGAGATGATTATTTAGTTCATAAAGGTTTTCAGCTTATTCGTGATATGGAAGGTGTTAACATAGAGTCTGCTCTTTGCTTTATATTCAGGTAATGATTGCTTTCTCTAATGTTTCCAAAAAATGTGCAACTGAATTTTAATAACTGAAGAAGTCCAAAACCCAATCCTTATACTAGAATGTTGTCTAAATATATCACAATTGCTCATTCACATCTCAGGACAAGAATATTCCAAAAATTAGATGCTATTGTAATAGAGATCTAATTCTATGGAACACCATGACTCTGAGTATAAGTCTACAGCCCACGTCCATCAGTATTAATGACTCACATGTATGAGTTGGAATGGTGGTTCTTCAAATAAAAATAATAGAATAATATTTTACCTATATTAACTATAAACAAATCAACAATTCTAATTATGCATACAAAACTGCATTCACCATACGTGCTGATATTTCCACATGAAAGGAAATCATGAATCCAGCACATCTACCTTTGCCCTTAAAGCGAACCCATCCCATATCCTTAGCAGGAACCAGGAAATCAATAATAGATCAATAATGCTATCTTAAGAATATGAATTCAATTTGGACTAAACCAGTGTCCCTTTGTGAACAATTAATAGCCTTCATAGAATACAAAAAGTAACAAAAATTATTTAAATGGCAGAATTTATCAGTGTGATATTAGACTGCTTATTCCAAGAGCAAAGGCCTATCAGTTTCAGTTTCTTGGCATGCGTCTTAATAAATCTAGGCTTGGTGTATAATGAAAGCCAGATGAATAGCTCTAAAGCTACAGATGTCTTCTTTTTTTATGATTTCAGCTAAGATTGTTCATACTCTTCATAATCTCACACAGCTGCCAAAAATCCATCTTATCATTGCATGAAGTGAAACTTCCATTAGCAGCTATTATGGTAGCAGGGGTCAAACATCCAGTGTCAGACGAGCTACTAAAAAGAAAATATAAGCAATAAAAACAATTCAGCTAGACTCAAAAAAATTTTTTTAAATATTATTTATGAGTATTAAACCAAATTAGGTTATATGTATCAATGTACAGGCTATCCCTGACACCATTGAGGAGAAAAACTCAGTATCTTTGTTGTAAAAATTCTAACATTATTTTCATTAACAACAATCTCAAAGAAGGGTATTATTTAATTTGAAATAAAATTTTAATCATTCTGATTATGTTTTGATGATTTGACTTACACTGCAATGTACAGAAGTTCAATCAAGAATATTTGTAATTTCAATATGTGCAGCAGCAACCAAAAAAGCCAATGCAATCCTGAATTGTATTAACAGAAGAATACAATCAAGATCAAGTAAGGTACCACTCTATAAAGTTTTAGTATAGACCATACTAGAGTACTGCATCCAGTTTTGGTCACCACACTATAAAAACAGATGTTGAGATTCTAGAAAGAGTGCAGAGAAGAGCAACTAAGATGATTAGGGGACTGGAGGCTAAAACATCTGATGAACATTTGCAGGAACTGGACATGGCTAGTCTAGTGAAGAGAAGGACCAGGGGAGACATAATAGTAGTGTTCCGATATTTGATGGGCTGCCATAGAGAGGAAGGGGTCAAGCTATTTTTCAAAGTACCTGAAGGCCAGACAAGGAATAATGGATGTAAACTGAACAAGGAGAGATTCAACCTGGAAATAAGGAGAAATTTTCTGAAAGTGAGCAAAATCAACCAATGGAACAGCTTGCTTTCAGAAGTTGTGGGAGCTTCATCACTGGAAGCTTTCAAGAAGAGACTGGACTGGCATCTGTCAAAACTGGTGGAGGGTCTGCTTGGGCAGGGGACTAGATGACCTACAAGGTCTTTTCCAACTCTGTTAATCTGTATCTGAACAATATAATTTTTAAATTCTAAAACTAAAGTAGGCATAGATGAAAATGTCAATCTATGATAATGCTGAAGTAAAAATTGTGGGTTTTGGGGGTGGGACGGAACCTGCAGTATATATAGGAGAATTTGAAATAAATTTGAACATCAAAATCTCCACCTTTCAGAATTTGGTCATGTGATCTGCAATTACATAAATACATAAAATGCATATTTACGCAAACATTAAACATCAGGCTCTGAAAGAAGTGCACTCAAAATCTATATACCATTAGATACCATTTGCAAAAAATGTACCTTGCATTAGCAGAACAAAGTAACTGATTTAGGCAGGGGGTGCTAGAACAAAGTTTATGACAAAATAGAGGATAAGATTGTTCACTAGTCAGTTCTAGTAAAATACATTTGAAGATTCAACTTCTCTTCTAGTTGATTTCAGTTTCTCTTAATTGAAATGCTTCACTAGCACTGCTAGAACTGAGCTGCAGAAATATAGATTTCAACTTGAGGGATTCAAAGAATTACAGTTTTTAGTTTGTTTGTTTGTTTGGTTGGTTTGCTGATAACCTAATAGTCATCGGAATTTTGGTGATTTCAGTTTCATATTTTTTTTGAAATATTGCTATCAATTTCATACCAAATCAGTCAATTGCTTTTATTTTTAATTTTCTTCACCTTTCATGACCTCAAATGTTTTAAAATGAAACATCCCATTTGTTTCCTAATTTTTTGGAATACCTTTTTAAGTTTATTTATTAAAAACATGTGTATATGTGAATTTTTAACTAGAGAAATTACTTTCAGAAGCATTTTATAAGCCATATCAAATCCATGCCATATCAAATTCTCCTAAAATTCATGAATGAGTTGGTTTTTATTCCTATACCTAGCATGTATTTTATTTTATTCACAAAACTTTTAATTTCACAAATCTTATCAGTCATTGTAGATATTTTCAAGAAATGATAGCTCTTAAATGAAATATATTTGGCTTGACCTTTGTAACTAGCCAAATATCTCATGCAGAACATTTTGAGTAAATATTTTTGAAAATTTTTCCACTGTTTCAGGAAACAGTTCATTTTATATGTTTTCATAAATAAAATAAGCTTCTCTTTTTTTGCAGTCCTATAATAAAACACAACCAACAGTATTCATTTCCTTGCATATATTTATTGGGCAAAAAAACACCACTGGTATATTTCATGTAGATTATAACCTGAGTGAGAAAAAGGAATTTAAAAGTATAAAAATGTCCAATAGACAAAAACTGATATATCACAATACATACTAATACACAGACACTGGAAAGACAGACCAAAATAAATAAATGAATTATTTTTATATAGCCAACAACTCTGCATGCAGTGGGCACTGGCTGGATTGAGTAATTTAGTAGTAGTTATTTGCCGGTCCCAAGCCTAGATAAAGGAGGATAAACCTCCTAATACTGTACAATCGTTTCATTCCATAAACCATTCAAACAGAGACCCCCTAACTACATCTTAATCAACAGCTTCTGCTGCAGAAAAATCAATTAACCAGACTACTCACAAGAAATGTCCCTACAAATTAACATCAGCGAAAAATATTTGTTTTTATT
This sequence comes from Arizona elegans, assembly GCA_022577455.1. Classification (NCBI taxonomy): domain Eukaryota; kingdom Metazoa; phylum Chordata; class Lepidosauria; order Squamata; family Colubridae; genus Arizona; species Arizona elegans. The sequence continues at coordinate 31,747,110 of JAKOOJ010000009.1, read as the reverse complement.
TGCTGTTCGTTGCATGATTATGTGATCAGATTTAAATGCCCTACATTTATCTATAGTAAATGCCCTACAATTATCTATAGTTAATATCTTTTCATATTGCAAAAATAATATTTTTTTAAAAATGAAAGGGATAAAAGTGAATTTTATTAGTGTATAGATGATAATCTGCTCTGCATTCTTGCAAATACAATGAAATTCCTACCTGAAAAAGATTAGAATTAATCTACTTAGTTGTCTTATTATTTGTGAAAAACTTATAACAATTTATTTCATTTCCAAAGTATCTTTGATTCTTATTTTTTTTTCAGTTGGTTCTAAACTAACATAACAGACTTCCTTTTGAAGTCTGATTGATTTGATTGATCTTTGGACTACAGAATTTCCCAAAGGTAGATATCATAATTCAGACAAGAATAGGGCTCCTGTTTCAGCCTAGTAGTACTGATCTTTATTTGTTTATGAGAAAAACACACAAAACCAATGTTGTCTTTCAAGCACAACTCACTTTCACTACCCTTATCTATCTCTCTATTTCTCTGTCCCCAGTTATCATACAAACAAGCATTACTCTCACATATAGACTACTTTCATTGGATACCCATATCTAAAAGATGCAGCAAGAAGCCTACATATTCACATAAAAATTCCATGATTCATCATTCACTTTTTTAAAATCAGGAAATATGCAATACTCTTTATGTTGCATATTCATGTATTTCTCAATAACCCATTCACAAGTAGTAATTTGGTCTGTACATTTTCTATACAGAACAAAAGTACATTGTCCTTCCAAAATTTTTCTTCTTGTAATTTCCTGTTGACCAGACTTACTCTAAAGTAAGGCACATCAACAACATCTGTTGTTTTTCATAATTCCACACACTGATGAAAAGTTGCATTTTTTTTCAGACTGTTTCAAGCAAGTCATCTTTTTTGTGTTCTTTGTCATCCCTTCTGTTGGGATGCACTTTCAATTTTTTTTTAATGTGTCATTATATTCTCGCTCGTTATTTTCACTGCTTTTGTTACCTTTCATGTCCATTCTAAATGACCACCATTGTTACTCAGATCTCTGATACTTTTCTGCTTGAAAGTTTTTTTAAAATCAATCCTATAATTTTACATAGGTTATGGTTTATTATCGAAATAAAAATGATATCAAATGTATCGTTAAAAATGATACATTCAAATCAAATGACTTCAGGGACTATTCCATGACATGAAAGTAAAAGAAGAAAATAGACAATTTATATAGAACTCTACAAACCATGCTGAAGTCAGAAATCCCTAGAAAATTGATGAATCACATTGCTAGAATTTACTAATATTGCATTTAGCAGTTCACTAATGGGAACTGAGAGTATGTGCTTGACAATGTTTGTATAACAATGAAGAGATGAAAATGACTTGCTCCTTTGCTGAATATGAAAACTAAACAATTTGGAAGTGAAAGAGCTGAATTATTTATACCTAGAGATATTAAAACTAAATAAAAGCCATATACCATTTCATTTATCATTTCTGAACTCTCCTTTCTTGTAGATCAGCAATTTTATAAAACAAGACTGCAGAAGTATCCATCTGGCATGACTAAGAAAAATGATAGGATAGAATGTACTTTGTATTTTGATACTTTTGCTTTAAAGTACTTACAAATTGCTAATTAGTGTCTTTTTAATCCTTTTTTTAAAAAAATGTATTAATGGGAGCTTTTTTCCAATGTCTTAGATACTTAACAGATATTAAAACTAACCTGGGAAAAGGCCACTTCAATATAAAAGGCTTTAACAAATAATCAAAATGCCATGTTTGACAGTTTTTCCCCATCGTCTGCTTCTCCAAACTAGAGGCTGAAATTTCTCCTTCCCCTTCAAAAATAGATGTGAGTCCACTGGCATCCTATGTTAGATCATACTGGTCCTAATGCAGAAGATTATCAAGGAGTTTGTAGGCGCCTGTTCAGCCACTTCCTTTTTTGTGTTTCCTGCTTCAGTTAGTTTTACTTTAATTTTGCCTTTCTACTTTATTCTAAACTTCACCCTTGTTCTTTCTGAATATATAAGGTATTAATATTAAGCTTCTAAAGAGAAATGTTCATGATGGAAAAGAAATGAGACAGAGGTGGTATTCAGCAGGTTCTGACCAGTTCTGAAGAACCGGTAGCGGAAATTTTGAGTAGTTCGGAGAACCGCTAAATACCACCTCTGGCTGGCCCCGCCCCCATCTATTCTTTGCCTCCCTAGTCCCAGCTGATCAGGAGGAAATGGGAATTTTGCAGTAATCTTCCCCTAGAGTGGGGTGGAAATGAAGATTTTACAGTATCCTTCCCCTGGAGTGAGGAGGGAATTTTACAGTATCCTTCCCCTGCCACACCCACCAAGCTATACCCACCAAGCCATGCCACCCACCAAGCCACGCCCACAGAACTGGTATTAAAAATATTGAATCCCACCACTGAAATGGAAAAAGACTACCAAGATCATGAAATAAAGCATTGCTTGATAACAAAACAAAGCATCCACACACACCCCTTTCCCAACACAAACTACGAATTAGAAAGGTACCTAATTGAATGTTCTAGGTGGCAATTCTGTAACTCTGCTAATTGGGCATGTATAGCTGAACTATTCAGCTATACATAGCAGAACTAAGGGGATGTATTGCAAGTGTAAAAAAAAAGCTACTCATTTCCCAAAGGTACTTTCCCATCCCTGATCAGAATCCTTAATACATAATTCAAGAGTTGAAAATAGCTTTTTTATTTGTTTTACTACTGAGCACAGCTCTCATGCGCATTTCTTTCCATAAATGAAAAATTAGCATCTTGAAGAATCAGATAGTTATTAGATTTTACATGACATATCTAACCTTCATATTAAGGAAGATTCTATTTTGACTCATTTCGTGATTATGAATTGATTTCATAGTTGTATATACACATAGAAAAAAATATTAAATTTTGGGACAGCATCAACAGCTCAAAGGTTTCTGAGGAGAGAATATTTGCATTGGGGGAAGAAAATTTTGAAGAAAAGTACCTGCTAATAACAATGAGAAAAGGAAAAAAATTATTCATCCTACTAGTAACTCTTCTTAGTCCAGGATCCTCTTTTGTTTGCGCTTCAAGAGGCTTGTATCCAAGTGTTGTGGTTATTATTTCAGTCTGAATGAAGTCATCTGAAATCCAAATTACCAATTGTCTAAAACAAAACTTTAATTTAATTTAATTAATTAAATTTATATGCCGGCCCTCTCCGAAGACTCAGGACAACTCACAATACATTTAAAAAATCATTATAAAAAGACATTGAAAAATTAAAAACATTAAAAACATTAAAAACTCATTCATACTATTCATGGCCGGATCTTGCCAGATCATAAGAGCAAGAACAATGGGCCCAGGCCTGCCGGTAAAGCCAAGTCTTCACCGCTTTTCGGAAGGCCAATAGGGTGGGGATGGTCCGGACCTCAGGAGGTAACTGGTTCCAGAGAGTTGGAACTTCTAACTTCTGCCAACATTTTTCTTATTTCAGATTATCAAAATTTAATACTATTTGTGCCTTGTTAGTTCAGAATTTATATAAAAAAATCTAGAATACATACATCGTTTCCTGATCTATGGTATATTAATATGAACATAGATGATACCAATATGTAGAATACACATGGCAGAGATAAAAGTATAGAAGTGTAGGATGGATGGAGACTCCTAAAATAAACTGAAATGAATTCATATCAGATGCATATTCCAATGCCTTGAACCATCTAGCACCACTCCATTACTGTAGCAATATAAGACATGAATTATTACTTTTAATTTAATTTAATTTCTGATTCAATGTGAATTAGGAAGGTGATGGAATAAATGGCCTAAATAGCATCTTCAAGTTCTATGATTCTATGGATATTATTTTTATATTAGATCTCTAAGACTGAACTCTTGCATGTAAGTAATAGGTATATTATTGCCTTAGGAGAAAAATCATATAACGAAGGATTACAAAGAATGATGAATATTCTCAGAATTAGCATTAATCAATTTTCCCCATCAATTCTTAATAAGACTCCTATGAGTTCCTGTTACTTTCCAATTTCATAATAAATCACTGCTCATGTGAATGTGTTAATTTAGGCAGGTGGGATTCTTTAACCACAGCTAGCTCCAATACTTCTGCCATCTTTCTTGGTTTTTTTTCTCTCTAATATCTTAATTGGGAAAAGGCTGAGGTTCTTTTCAATAGAAAAGTATATCTTTAGCTCAGGGTTGAACAGTAGAATTCTTTATGCTCTCTAAGCTTGGTTGTTTGCTTGCAGATGCTTCATTATCCAACAAGATATCCTCATCAGTGCAGGTTCAGTTTCTTTTTCTGGTTTTCAATCTGCTAGAAAAGATAGAATTTAGGAACATCATGGCTGGAAGGGAGCCATATCAGTGCCACCTGCACCATAACTTACGTTTTAGTGAATAGTTAAAATAAGGGCAGAAAGAATAGTTTATTTTGTATACATTTTTTTCTACAGAACTTTCCTACTACACATGATTTCCTCAAATATGTATTATTTTTAATTAAACTATTAAGTCCATAGCATAACAGAACAAACTTTTTATCACAACATCTGTTATCCATGCCATGGCAACTTGGAGGGAAGGGTCATAGCATTTTACTCCACCAACAGACAAGGTATTTTTCCCCCCTCACACTTACTATGCAGGAAGGAAAAAGTATAGGGAAAGGTAGAGACTTTGGAAATCAACCTGAAGGTTAAAAAAAGGTCTATTTGTCCAGGTAACATAATATTTTTGTAACATTAAGTTACAAAGATTTAAGCAGATCTTTGTGTATTTTTTTCTTTTACCCTCATGTGGCTCATTGCCTTTCTATTTTTTTCTTGTTTTTTTGGTTTTGGCTTCTGTTTGCGGATGTCATTATTAATTCAGAATTAGCTTCCTTTCTGGTAAATACAATACATTGTTCTTGTGGTATTTCTTTTAATTCACTGTTATGGAATGATGTAATAATGATCCTGCGATTAAAAAAAAACATCCTTTTATTCAAGAAAAAACAAAGGAGAATGTTAAAACTGGTTAAAGCAATCTGCACCCCATTGGGTTTTAAACATCGTCTTCTCCTACAACATTTAATTCCTAATTTTATTGATTATGAGCTGCAAAGGGAAATAATGTTTTACAGAGACGAAAATCTGACATTTCAGAACAAAAAGGCTCTGTGGATCAATATGTCCACAGAATGCTTGCACCAGCCCAAACACAGCCATTCAAAACATACCAAGTTTTGATTTGATTGTCTTTCATTTTTCATATCATCACTTTACTGTATCTATATCTGTCTCAAATTCAAGGCAGGTAAAATTTCCTGACATGTGCATCACAAAATGTTTGTGTCCAAATGCTCAAATGAATCTTTATAATAAAGAAATGGAATATTATATCACACACAAACACAGACTACTGTGTAATATGGTTTTAAACTTCTGCCCTTTCAGCCACTGCTTATCTTCATCCTGTCTCTACCACAGAAAAAGGAACTCAGCCAGGCCCTGGAAAATTGAAGATTGCAGATTTATTATTCCATCTATTGGAGTGTTGTGTTAGTGTTTTAGTGTGTGTGTGTGTGTGTGTGTGTGTAAAGAGCTAAGCTCCTCAATTTGTGTTTTGGTCTAAATTGGGATCCTATATATTTCTTCTACTAAAACTCAAAATAGCATAATCGACTGTATACATCCATGACCACATTGTGAGTATTATTTTATATTGGGGTGAAATGTTTGTCTGCCCAAATACTTTGGGTTATATTTTTATAGTAAATACTATATACAAATATTATATGCTGTTTTATTCTCATCATAGCTTTAGTTCTCTCACTGAACCCCATGAGATGCCAAGAGATGTCAGGAATAATGTACAAGGGGATCTGGATGGGGGTTGGATGGGATTTGTGCTTTTTGAGCGGTATTTTGCTAAAGTCCCATTTCTAGTTAAAGTAGAATGAAAATGAACAACTTGAGTATAACAACAGTATAGCCATGAAAGTTTTCTACATGAAAGACATGTAGAAAACGTCACTCTGTTTAAAAAGCCTATATAAATCTAGACAAAAATAAAGACTTGCTTTCACCGATAAGCTGATAGGTAGCTGGATATCTGCAGAAATAGCTTTTAATATTTGATACATATCTGATACATATTTCTTTTATCTTATTTTCTTTGCCTTTCATGGTGAGTTATTTGAATGCTATGAAATAATTTTTTAAAAAAAGATAATTTGAGAAGAATAAATGTTTATTTAATTCATGTTAAGTAGAATCTTAATCTATTTTGATGAAACATAAATAAGAGAATTGTGATAGCCAGATTATTGTCATAACGAACCTACTAATATTCACTATCATCATTGCCACTAACAATTATTTGCTGTCATCTGATCTTAGATCCCCAATTCCTAAAATATGCTAAGATACGACAGTAAGAAAAACACTTGGACATAAGGACTATTTATAGGTGTACATTGTATAATAATTAAAAATACATGATCCATGTTAACAAAATTTCAGTTACTTGTGGGCTGAAATTTTTGGAATAGAATGCTGAACCAGATATGAGGCTTTCATCTAATTCGGAACATTCTTCTAGTTTCTAAACTGAATTTGAAGAAGCCCTTTGATGTTGGTACTCTGAGCAATGCTTTTTACTTCCTTTTCCAGCAACTGGGAAAATCGATGGCTTAAGCACAATAAGCATACGTAAAGCACATTCAGTGTGAAAGTACAGTTGTGCCCAGTCCTGGGTCTCTACTTGAGGAAATCTTACCTCCAATATCTATGAATTATTCTCATCATACTATAATATTTTTAGCCATCAATCAAGTAACTTCAAAGACCTGACGGTCATTCACCAAAAAAACCAACCATTGTACATTTGTCAAAGAATGATTTCTCTACACATTGTAAAGCAAATTTTAGTTTTCAAAGCTGTATTCCTGTTGTTTTATTTGGTTTCCATGGTTTTATGTTTTATGACAGTATGATTAACAATTTAGTTCCACTACCATTACAAACAATATGTAAGATATTCCATATGGTGGCTGCTGACAATTCTATTGATCCTTCAATAGGCAAGAAAGAAGCACCTGCAGCTATAATGATAGATTACAGCACAGCATGAATTTGCAGAAGGCAGTTAGCAAACTATGTAACTATTGAGTAATGCAGGTTTTATATAACTTTCAAAGATAATAACCTTAGCATTTATCAATATAAATATAAATCTTATTTAAGGCGGATCTGGCTTATTTAAGGCGGATCTGCTGATCTGGATCAGCATTTTCAACTAAATGCTGAAAATTTAGCTATGGTACTTTTGATCATTCCCTCCCCACCCAAAAGGGAATAAGAAGAAAGCAAAATCATATATGTTTAATCTTCTTTTAATGTCTGTTATTCCATTACAGATTTTAGAAGAAAGAAATTCCTCTAGATTTGCTAGAAAATAAAAACACAAATTTAAGCTCTCTTTTTCTCTGATTGGCGTCCTAACATCTTAATACATTATGCCATAAGCTATATAATAAAGTAGTAATGTTTATTAATTACAGAAATTAATATAATCACATTAATAGATATTAAACATAAAAATAAAAATGTTCTAGGAACAGTCTGTGACCTCCAAGAATGGAACCAGGAGTTTGAGTTTTCTCTGTTCTCGTTTATTGTAAGAAATACAAATATGGCTGCTGATGTTACCATGCGGAAAGGAAGGGGAAATCTGATGTTGCAGACAGAATTATAGTATAAATGTGGAAAATAAGAAATACTGTATAATGCAGGAAACTCAACACATGAAAAATTAAATGAATCAGCTTCATATTAACATCTTGGAAATGAATGGATTGGAATTGGATGCTTTTAAATAGAAACTCATACTGTTTACTGCTTAGCACATGAAAAACAAAAATGCAATGGCTTTGCCTTCACATTTATGAAAGATATAGGAAACAGGAACAATCAGTCAATGACTAGATAAGATCAATCAGAACTGATGAACAAACCTTTATTAAAGTTTGTTTGTGTGTGTGTGTGTTGGGAGTGTGTATCCAAATTTATAATCACTGATAATCACTGATACATTATTCTCACCTTGTGTTTAAGATATACATGAAACACCTCTATGATGTTATCTCCTGGTTTGGGATCAAGTATCATGAATTTCAGTTTCACAATTTTAGTATCTTTAGTATCTGGTTGGCTGAGCAATCTGGTTGAAATTCTAACCTGGAAATTGTGCATGTCTCGATGGTAAGAACAACTTGGGCTTATTACTGACAAGACTGAATGGCTTCAACTGTTTGGCTCTCCCAGATCTGGAGGTAGTTCACTGTTGATTGTCAGTGGGCTTGAGCATCCCATCTGAGGCTTGTGTATAGTCTGGTCATCCTAGTATTGCTGGTTTCTATAAATCACCAGCAAAGGTGGAACATGAAAACGAATTTAGTGAACAATGTTTTGGAAAATTTTCTTCTACACCCTGAAGTTAGTATTTGTATATGAAAATACAACTCTAGATTTTCATTAATATATAATAAAGGTAGAATGTACCGTGTTTGCCCAAAAATAAGACTGGGTCTTATATTAATTTTTGCTCCAAAACACCCTGGCTTATTTTCCAGTAAGGTCTTATTTTGGGGAAAATATGGTACTAATGCATCCATCTGGCTGACAATCTTAACTGGGGCTTATTTTTGAGGTAAGGCTTATATTACGAGCACCTTGAAAAATCATACTAGGGCTTATTTTCCGGTTGAGTCTTATTTTAGGGGAAACAGGGTATGTAAATCACATTTTGACTTAAATTGGAAGAAAAATAAACCTAGCTTAGATCTAAACATTCAGAATTAAGTTATTCAAAGTATCGTCATCTAGTCTAAGACATAACAAATGACCTGAGTCAGGCAGCAAATCATGTAGAAAATTCCATAAGTACTCCTCCCTATTTTTGGAAGCAAAATTTAAAACTATAATCATAAAAGCAAAATAAATAGTAAATAATCTGTTATTGTTTCATGCCACTCTACATCTGTTTCCTGAGGCAGCATTTCAGGCTGCCTAACAAAAGGATCAGCCTTTTTCCGCATTGATTTGTAAAGTCAGCCATGTAAGATGTTACATTACAAACAAAAGTTTGCAGCATCCAAAGTTTTGCAGTTCATCAGAAAATAGCTAAGACTTTCCAATGTTTTCTTACAATTCCTACTTGAACTACAGAATGGAAATAGAATTAGCATGTGACTCCTTTGGGTTAGTAAGAATTTTTGGGTAATGTGTAACAGACATATTAGCAGACATTCCATGAAGGCCAATGATAAAACAGGCATCACACTATTGCAATACACTTTTGCACTAGGCTTTTTTTGCAGCTGCAAAGGTACCTTATACCTTTTTAGTTTGCCTTGATCCCACATATAGGTATATGAAAAAGGGTAGTAGTGGTATCCATTTCAACATTTTGATGAAAATATCAGATTCTGCAGGCTTCTTTGATGAATACAAATGCTGGAGTGTTCAAGATGTAGCTATTACAATGTACTGTGCAAAACGTAATCAACTTGCATTTTAGGGCAGTAAATCAGAGAAGATTATCTCCCAGAAAATCATGGCAAGGATGGTTGAAAAAGCAATCAAAACTCAATATGAGTTTGCGATTGTCAGAATAACGTAGCAATGATGTGATGACAATGATGAAGGCAATGTAGCTAAGAAAACTTTTGGAAATAGGCCAAACTGAAGCCTGCATAAAACAGAATCCACGTATATCAAAGTGGAACTGAAATTTGGACAAAAGTGGAATTGAATTTTCTTACTGCTGTGAAAACTTTACTGAAGGATGAAACATATGTCATATTTTAAAGTTTCTATAATTATCTTAACTTGGAAGGAAGACAAGGAAAATCATTTCTGCCAGAAGGTAAATTAATGGTTTCAGGAAGACTGACTGTTGCTAGGCTTATTCCCATCAGATTCCCCCAAACCCTGAGTTTCCCTTATTAGGTACTTCAGGCCAAACCTCCTAACTATATTGTTAGTTGTTTTTAGCCTATAATCTTGCATTTCCCTGAGTTTAGGGCCAATTCACGATAGAGACTGATTGAACGTGATCATTTAAAACTTGTTGACAAATAAACACTGAAAAGAAATGCATATAGCATTACCTTGGCAAACTGCATTGTGGGATTAACATTCCTTTAAATTTAAGTTCTAGGCATTCATTGCCTCAGTACTTGCCAAAAAAGAGGGGGTTTTTTTGTAGTCAAAAGAATGTTTCCATTAAAACCCCACATTTAAAATTCTAATAAGATGCTGGATCTCATTCAACACAAAAAAAAATTGTATCGCTCTAGTTTAATTTGAACACAATTAGTGAAATGGCCCATTTTATTGTGATGTCAATTCCAATTAATGAAAAGCATCCATTTAATATTATAAGACAGAAAGGCTTAAGTTAGTGTCATTCCAAATCCTATAAAATGTAGTGACTTAGTATGCATTTAAATGTTTTTTGTTCCTACTTAAATAGTATTTCACCTGCAGAAATATTATCCCAATGGCAATATTTGGGAATCTGTTATTAAATGTCCCATATAATTGAATATTTGGAGAACTGTATTTGGCATATTGAAGCCATATGGCAGTGTAGTTTGTTCAATTGCCTCTTCAGGAAGAAGTGTAATATCAACATATTTTTCATATTTAAGCATGTATACTAAAGAGTCCCTTCTATTTGCTTGGAAATACAAAGTGTAGATTGTCCTTTTTTTAGATAGCTACTAGTTTTTAGGGAATAGTGTTCTTTTTCTATGGTCTGAAGATAGATTGTCTGAGCATATCTATGCATATCTCTATCTACATTACCTACATCTATCTATATGTCTATCAATCTAATCTATTAATTTATCAATTGATATTTAATCTGCTTAGAATTTGGAAAGCATACGAGGTGAAGGCGGGGTTTTTTTGGGGGGTAGATACATATATTCATTTTCTTGAAGTAAGCCCCACTGAATTCTCCAGGGGATACTTGTGAGGCGATATGGTAAAAGGTATCCAACCCTCACCGTACTAAGTTTTATTCATTAAATAAATAACGATAGTTTAAGTGCTGTCTCTTAAATAGATTATGGCTATTCATATATTAACTATTTGATGCTCTTTCTTAAATCTGTTAGTTATGTAAACATAAATGGAGGCACATACAGATACTCCTCCCATTATTTATCAAACTATTAAATTCAAATAGCTTATCAAGATTTCTGAATCTAGACAGTTGGAAACCATGTCTACTAAATGATATTCCCTCAGCAGTCCACTCTGCTGAGTGAAAACAGAAGTTTTCTTGAAAATAAGCTGAATTGACCATAATTAATAAGTAGTAAGTATTTACAGGCTCAATTGCCCAAAAGTTTAAAAGTCCAGAGCAAACTGAAAGATTGGAAGTGATGGGCGAATAAAACTATATTCAGGACTTTCTGTTCCAGCCTGTCAACCTGTTCCTACAGCCTTTCAAAGAGGCCCTGCCATAAGCAATAGCAATAGCACTTAGATTTTTATACCACTTTACAGTACTTTACAGCCCTCTCTAAGTGGTTTAAGAGTTAGCATAACAATTTGGGTCCTCATTTTACCCACCTTGGAAGAATGGAAGGCTGAGTCAACCTTGAGACAATTTAGCTCCTCTGTTTGGTCTCTGTGTCAGTTCCTTTAAACACTGAGTATAAGAAGGTAAAACCTGCCTAAACTTTCTTAGCTAAGATTGGCATTAAAGATTTATCTGACAAAAAAGAGACAACAAAGGGCCCAGAATTATTACTAATATTGGCTCAATTTTTTCTATGGAATTAAAATTCAAAAGTATGAGTTTCAAAAAGGAGGTTGAAAGTCCTATTCCATTGGTGTGTCTTTCAAATGCCTTTCTCAATTTACCACAGATTGATCCCTAGTCTCACTGCTAGAACTCCCCGACAAACACCTCACCACCCCACCACCCCAAATACATAAACTTTGTATGAGTTTGTGACAATCTGCATTACATACCTTGAAAGTCCGTATTTAATTATGATGATGCTCTTTTGCAAATGGGGAAAGGAAGAAAAGTTAACTATATAAACCAGAATATATAGAGCCAGAACATATAGAGCTGAAATTAAATATAAACAAATACCTAATTTGGCTAATATTTTTAAAAGCAATGTTGGAAGTCTGAAGTTCAACCCAATATATTTTCAGGGACAATAATCTGTTTATGGTAAACATATCGGTATTAATTTGCAATGACATATATATTATATGTACAAGGATTAAAGTTGTTTCTAATATGATTGAGGCACAATGTGAGAAACAGATAGGGAATTTAGAGGGAGATATTTTTTTCCCTGCCAAATTCTCTGGCATGACAAAGAAATAGAGGCCCATATGTTCAGAAAAGTCCTTTTACCCCTTCTGAATATTGGTATAATTGAAAAATAGATGCAGTTTTTCATTTAGTAAATAATACGTTCACAAGGAATTTTGTCTGTCAGCAAACTCATGTCTTCCTTATTATTTAAATGTATGTACCAATATGAATCAGCAGTGCTTGCTGTGTTTATTTATGTAGGATAAGTTTTTCTTGATTTCTACAACAGGCCTGCCTATTGATGTCATATATCTATTGTGCCTGAGAGCATTGTGAATGAAATGTCAGAAAATTCTCGTTCACTTTCTGTGTTTCAGATCCTCTGGCCTTTTGATCCCAAATCCCATAGTTTGAAGTCTTAGCTACTCTTTCTTAGATGACAGTTCTAAGAAATTTTGATGTAAGAATTGGTGCTTTTGTCTGGTGTTTTTGCTGGCAACACCATTCTCAATTAATGGAATTATGGAAATCCTTTCAAGTGAACCTAAAAGAACTGTAGGATTGATTTATCTTGAAGAAATACTACTAAATCATTAAATCTCCAATACCTTCAGTTTCTAAAGAAAAATATCAGATTTATGTCTCTTCAGCATATAGATGATATTTCAATCCAACAACAGCAAAAATAAAAACACGCCTCTCGTGTGATATTTTCATTTCCTCTAGATTGAAGGCTCTGCCACTTTTTGTTGCTGTCACCTGATGGTGTACTTTAACAACTATAGTTTTCTCACAAAGCAAAAAGTCTTTTTTTCCTATGAGGCCATAATTACAAAGGATATTTCCCTTATCAGCATTTAAAAGGACTCAGTTTCTTCTTGTATGGCTTACCACATGTGGATCAGACTCCCCCAGGTATGTTTAACAATATTCAGCAGTATTTGGGTTTAGGTTTTTATTACAGGAAACTGATAGTTCTAGTCCTCCATGACCATTACGGTTTCAAATGATAACCATTAATTACAATTAGGTTCTATTTCCAAGGAATTTTGAAATTCTGTAAAGGTTTCACTGAAACAATTATTGAAATTATGCTTACTTAATATTTTTTCAATAGTTTCTAATGAGATTTCAACTGTTAAATTTAGATATTTACTTTCATATAATGTTTAGTCATTGAACTTTGCCTGCTTTAAATGTATGAATATGTTCATAAAGAAGGATGACTGATGATAATGATGATGTTGATTAGAAAAGAAAACAAGAGAAAGGAAGAACAAATATTCCAAATTTTTCAAAAGGCTCAATCAAGTGAATAATTGTGTAAGAAATAAGTGAAGGAAAAAAAACAGGTACAATTATTATACTTAGTATACTTGTTCTTGAATTAAGTCCTAATTTTAGTAGAAATCTCAAAATGATTCAGACTTTGTTTATGATTTTCAAAAATAAAACAAAAATAAAATATTTTCACCTTTCTTTCTGTCTTTCAACAGTAAGTCTTACTGTTTTCAACACATTTATCTAATTTTATTTAATTTATGTATCTGGTAATGTTTAATGAAGTTTCTTAAAATGCAAGGCACATGACATTCATTAATCTTTTTGCTAGTGTAGCTTTTTAAATGTCCATAAATAAGTGTTACTTTTAAAATTATTTTTACTCAATTTTCAGGAATATACCTTATTTTTCTGTTTTCATTTTTTCTTATCAGTAAAAGATTAATGAAAGCAGATGTTATATGATGCTCACTTCTCTGCAAAGTCTGGATAGATTAAAACACGCAAATTCTCTTCCAATACAATTGGCAAATGAAATCTTTTATAGCTTTATCTACTGCATTCCAAACTGAAGAACTTAAAGAAAATGACAGTCTGAAATAGAAGAATTAAAGAATAAATGAAACAAATGCTTAAAAATAAAACAAAAAGGATAGATAAAATTATACTTGAATAAAATTCTCTGTAGTAATATTTTGAAGCAGAGAGACTGAGCACATATCAGAAACTTTCTTAAAACTCTTTGGATGAGTCTTTCATTATGGTTTTTATTTAAGAGAGAGAGAGAGAGAGAGAGAGAAAGAGAGAGGGACAGAGACAGACACAGACACAGAAAGAGAGAGAGAGAGAGAGAGAGAGAGAGAGAGAGAGAGAGAGAGAGAGAGAGAGAGAGAGAGAGAGAGAGAGAGAGATATTCTGCCAAGTAATCATTTATAAAATATGGCTGAGAGTAAACAAAGTAGACTTCTAGGTAGGATGTTTTATTATACTTTAAGCAGGAAGTGAGGACACAATAGCTAAATTGTCAAAACAAATACTGTACCAGTATATATAAAATGCTTGCAGTTAGTTCCATCTGCTGTAGCTGCCATTATGTTTATAATGCTATCTGGAAACGTTCCATTTAATAATTTCAATGTATTCAGTGAAAAGTCTGGAATTTTTGTAGCTCATCTCAGTGGCAAACAATCAGATCACACCATGTAAATCAAGCAAATGTCCACCTTATGCAACATATGTCAGCATGCACAAATGCAGCCACAAGTATAATTAATTCCTGGATTTAGAAAACAGTAATAAACACAATTGTATGTCTTGATTTGTTTTAATTTGTTTTAGTCTGTTTCCAAGAACAAAATGTACTCTTCATTATTACCACTTTCATGGATATTAATAGCTGGTCAGATTTTAATTCATTAGTATACTATCTGAGGCCAAGTCTCTATATTTTATAAGCCCCTGTAGGCATTGGGTGTGAATACTTAATTCATTCTCAAAAAGCATAATTGAATTCTAACTAATAAATATATGGATATTAGGTGCATTAATTACATTTAATGAATTTTAATTAAATTAAATCAATTTTAATTTTTGTCCTGGTTTCATGCATGTTTTCTCATAATCCTATTTTTTGTCATGTGACCACCAGCCTGTAGCCAAAAGCAAAATATTATCATCAGAAGCCAAAAGTTGTGCACTTCTTCTAAATACAACAGCAGTCGCATGCAACAGCTATACGTAATAAATATGTGATTTGAAGAAATGTTGCATTGTATCTCTAAATAAGAATGTTCTTGCTCAGTTGCGAACACAAATGCTATAATGGTGTTTCATCTACCAAACCTGAAGTAATAGGTAGGAAAACAATACAAGAGAAAAGAAACAGATCATCCATTTTCTGTTTTTCCTTTTCTCCCATAGTATAAATCATTGGGCAGTCATCTCAAGATATGGCTGCTACCTAAAAACTGAGAATTTTATTGATTTATGAAGTATCTGAAGATCAGAAAAAGCAAAAGGCATTACTTCCCAAAAAAATATTTTTCTTCTTCTTGAAATAGGTTCATGGAAGAAAGCTCACAGCTTCTAGCTTTTTACAGATATCCCAAAAATATATTAAAGAAATTAAAAAAGGAAATTCTCATTAATAATTTACATGAATAGTATGTTTTTATGGATTTGGGAAGTATACGGAATTAAATCAGGCCAAAGAGAAGTGAATGGGTGGCTTTTCCGTTGAAGCTCTGAAGTTTTTCAGTTTCTTCAAGATAAGATACTATTTTGTGCTCCTTTGGATTACATCACTATTCATTATAACATTCAATAATATTGTACTCCATATGGAGGAAAATGGCTTAGCACAGGGAAGCAGGATCTGAGTCACAAAGAGCCTTTGAGTAGTGACAAGCTACTATCAAACCTACATTTTCAAAATTAAGGAAACCTTTTCTTTTTTTGGCCTGAGCATATATATTGCCTTTGACACTATTACAATAAAAACATAAGATGCCATATCAGAAATATGTTTTGTTATGGGAAGAGGAGATATTGAAACAACTCAACTTATTATTTTATAGTAGCATATGTAGGGACATTGGTAACACATATTATGCCTGCTTCATCAGCATTCAGGAGAACAGATTGCTTTTCTCAAGCTGCAAGAAAAGAAAACCAAATTAATAGTTTGATGCAGTGCTTATGGTATCAGGCTAGAAGCACAAAGCCAACAGGGAGACCTTGAACCAGTCAGTCTTCTCAGCTCTAGGAAAGAGGCAACAACAAACCACTTCCAAAAATCTTGCCAAAAAACCTGCAGGGACTTATCCAGGAATCTCTAAGAATTGGAGATAGATGATTACATAGATAGAGGGAGGGAGGGAGAGAGGAAGGGAGGGAGGGAGGGAGAGAGAGAGAGAGAGGGAGGAAGGAGGGAGGGAGGGAGAGAAGGAGGGAAAGAGAGAGAGAGAGAGAGGGAGGAGGGAGAGAAAGAGAGAGAGAGGGAGGCGGAAGAGAGGGAGGAGGGAGGGAGGGAGAAAGGGAGGGAGGGAGAGGGGGGAGAAGGTAGGGAGAGGGGAGGGGGAGGAGGGAGAGAGAGCGAGAGAAAGAAAGAAAGAAAGAAAGAGAGAGAGAGAGAGAGGATATAATGAGATGAATTGGCCCAAGAGTTATCCAGCTGGCTTTTATGGCTATGATGGGAATTCAAATCATGATCTCTTGCTTTCTAGCCTGATGCCTTAACCACTAGAACAAAGTGGCTTATAAACTTGCAAAAATAATAAAGGTAGGGTACAAATAATAAATAAATAAATATTCAAGGGTGTCTCATAATTATAAATCAATATTTTTAATTGCCTTCATATTAGTCAATATTTTATTTTACTAACTAGTATTTAATATAACTAAGGAAGAATGATTATATAATTGGCATTTAGCACAAACATTTTTCATCCATTAATTGTTTTCTGAGAAGAATGGTATTTTGTTAATGAAAAAAATCAGAAAAAGCAGCTGTTATTTATTTTCAAATGAAAATGAGGAAAGAAAATGTACAAAATAAGGCACGAAGTAATCAACCAAACACAATTATTAGAATTATAATTCATTTGAGTAATGGACAGGAGATCATTCTCCTTGAATCACACATTCCATATTCCTTGAAAGGTAAAGGTTCCCTTTGCACATATGTGCTAGTCCTTCCCAACTCTAGGGGGCAGTGCTCATCTCCATTTCAAAGCCGAAGAGCCGTGGTCATGTGGCCAGCATGACTAAATGCCAAAGGCGTACAGAATGCTGTTACCTTCCCATCAAAGATGGTCCTTATTTTTCTACATGCATTTTTTACGTGCTTTCAAACTGCTAGGTTGGCAGAAGCTGAGAAAAGTAACAGGAGCTCACCCATTACGCGGCACTAGGGATTTTAACCGCTGAACTGCCGACCTTTCGATCAACAAGCTCACTGAGCTACCGTGTCCCTTTTTCTTAGGTAATATTCCTTAGGTGTAGAAAAAAACCATGAGAACAGGCTGAAAGCTGCAATGTTTTCTTTCTACTCACTTCAGCATCTAATTGTTATTCTTCCTTGTCTGAATTAGACATCAGAAGTGAAATGTAGTAACAGTTGAACATTACAATCATTCCCAGTTTCTAGCCTGGTGCATTAACTACTACACCAAACTGGCAAAAAATAAAAACAAAAGGTAGTAGTAGTATTCACAGTTATCATTTCTGCTACTAAATTTGTTTTAAAGCTTTTATGTATCTGTTAAGTACATTAAACAAAATGGAACCAGACGCATAACCAAAGATGTACATAAACATAATATTTCTACTAAAATAAAGTAAGAATTTGTTTTCGTTGTTATACATTGAGAATAATGACAGATTTTATGACATTGAGAATAATGACAGATTTTAAAATAGTATATATATGAAACCAAGATCACCTATTGGAACACACAAATAAATTGTTAGTACAAGTTATATCAATTTCATATTATGGATAATGAAGTGCATGCAAAATTTCAAAAAAATAAAGTATAATACAATTATTAGAACAATTATGGGAAAGGTTATAAAAGTTCCATCAATAAATATCAAGACAAACAAATCATCTAGCATCATATAATGTTAGAACATCATATATCAAAAAAACATTTTATCACATGTGACAGTTATATTAAAAAATGGAAAGAAAAAATTCAACATATTCAAATTTGAACTGAAACCAGAAATATTCCTCTTAGCTATAATTCCATAAAACATAAATAAAAATATCATAATTTACTAATACATACTATATGCTAATGGCTACAATATCAACTTTGGCCCAACATATGAAAATAGGACCATTTTTTTTAAAAAAAATATCAATTCTGCAATTTTGCAACAATAGCAAAATTGACAGTAATTATCCATGATAGAAGTTTCACCAAATGTAAGTAAGAAGGAATAAATTTAGATATCTGTGAGACCAATCAAAAATAATAGATGAAATGATTTAAATAAATACTATCAACAATCTTTATTGTTTAATATAAACTATAAATATCTAGTTTGTGTCAGAAGTTAGTTAAATGAATCAAAAGTAACATTTTTCCTTACTATTTTTATTTAGATCTTATTTATGCTTAGTAGATGTTTTTTGTGTGTGTGTCATTCAATTGCTAATGTACAATGTAGATCTTTTCTTTTATATTTTGTTATTTTAGCAATAAAAATATATTGAATAAAAAAGAAAAAATGCCATCTCACAAGGATTTCAGTACACACACACTTTGTATTAAGATGAAAATAACACATTTTCGCACAGGAATGCAAAAAAAAATTTAAATAGATTCAGTGACAAGGTTGCTAACAAGCATATCATACTGGCAGAATTGCTGAGTTTAATAAAATTAATGACCTCCTTTACTTATTATTGCATTTGAACCTTTCAAATAGGTTCACACATATCTTAGGTTCCTTTTCATTTTTGCCTAAAATGTGAATAATTTGAACTATGGAGAAAAATGTTAACACTTCATTTACCAATAATGAATTTGAAGAAGAGGTTTCACTGATAGCAAATTTTCCTATCTACAAGGAGAAAATGACTCTTATTTATGGATTAAAAATTATGGTTACCATCTTATCTTTACCCTAACTTCAGAAAGGAACATTACTAATAATATTGAAAAATATAATTTAAATTTGAAGAAAAATGATTCTTCCATGTTTGTCTGACCTTTTGAGTTGAAATAGGTCATGTGCCCTCAATTATCTTAACTAGACCACATCTTTACTAATATTTCTAGCCATTTTTAGCTACATCTGGAAAAAAATTTGTTGTCCAGATTTCAGTGAATAAAAAGGCTTTCTTAACAGCTGGATTCTAGCATATAGTAGTTGCAGCCATTATATCAGTTGATAAGTTAGTAACTGCAGTTGTTAAGTGAATCTGGCTTTTCCATTGACTTTGTTTATCAGAAGGTTGCAAAAGGTGATTACATGAGCTTGGGATACAGCAATGTCGTAAGTATAAACCATCTTAACAGCTGATTCTAGCATATAGTAGTTGCAGCCATTATATTATCTCATGACAGGTAGACTTAGGAAAAATCTTGGAAACCACTAGCCACTGACTTACTATACTGTCCGGACAATAGCAGAAGCTGCTGGTTTGTGCCAGTTCAGAACTCATGAATACAACTCAGAATAACAAAAGAGCTTCTATTTCTCTGTCCTAATTAAAGTGTTTGATATTTTCTATGCAACATATCATAAATCTAGGCTAACATGTCTGGGCTGCAAAAATCCAGCAATCTGCTAGGTATCTCAAAACAATATAGAAAACTCTTTGCTGCATCAAATTTTGAATTTTGAATCAATGGTTGGGTATTTCACCAGAAAAAAAAATTTTTTTCAACAGATGTGACTGTCATTTTAGCATAGGCAGGGATTCTTCTGTTATATTATGCTTCTTCAAATAGTTCTATACCATTTCAAAGACCATGGGATCAGGCTAGGAACCAGTAGATTGTGAGTAGTAGTGGTAGTAGTAGTAGTAGTTGGCCTGACACTTTGTCTCAGTCCTAGAAAGGAAGCAGTGGCAAACCACTTCTAAAAAAAACTTTGTTAAGAAAACCTCAGACATGTCCAGGCAGTTTCTGACAATTTGATTGTACAGAAGAAAAAAAGAAAAGATTTTTAACCAATGAAAGTTGAAACTCATACTAATTCTATGATAAACTCCTATTTATAAGCAACTTGAAAAATTCTGTAATATTAATTACAATAAGCAATATAATTTACTTTGGTGAGTTCAGTACCCAGTTGGGTATATTAAATTGATACATGATATAATAATTCCTTTTAGATTTATTTTGAAACCAGAGGTCGGGTACAACAAATGCTACCAGTAAGCAAAATATGCCTGGCACTCAATATCAGCTCTCTTCTAAAATCCATAAGGGAACTGGAATAATTGATTTCTTACTTCATTTATTCTATATGATGTACTAAGTAATTCTAATCTATCCTGCAGTGGTCCTTTTTACACATATATTTTTAAAAAGTTGACTTACTAGTAGCTGTGTAGGAAATATTTTTATGTTGACTTTTTAAATATTACTTTGAATTGCCATGTCACACAATAATAGGCTTTTGTTTCAGTTTTGGAAAATATCCTCAGCCAAACTTTTTTTTTAAATGAACTATGTTATTCTGCTTTAATGGGTTTAATGGGAAAACAGCCTAATATTTGACTTTCCAATTGCCCCAATAAATAAAGATGATGAGATATATTAAGAATTCAAATTGGCATACTCTTGTGTATTCTAAGCATGATAAGCTTATCAAGCATGGAAACAATGTGAATGCAAAATATTCAATCTGGCTGTTATCTTGCGATCCGGTCTGGATGCAATTTGACTGAATACAGATGTCTTAAATGCTTATATAATGCATGTAAAGGCCTAATAGAACTGCTTTCCATTTGCTACAGACATATTAATATTATGTTTATAAAACTCAAGGATACTGTTTATTCATTAGGTTTACTTCTTTGTATTTCACATCCATTTCCTCTCATCCTATTGTTTTCAACATTAGCCAAAGGCTATCATAGACAATGCATCGTTAGTATTATGAAAAACATGTATAATCAATAAAACAGTCCTAATGAAGAGGAAAAACATTCAATTACACTATTGAATGCACAAGAATACACAAGATATTGAAGAATAATTATAAGTAAAACCTGAAAGAATTTATTATTTTTTATAGTAAGTAACAGCCTCTTGTGAAACTGCTTGCCTCCAACAATATATATGTATTTTTGTATTAGTTTTAATATCTCCACCAGCTTCAAATCCCTGGTTGTAATACGTTGAACTAATGTCATTTACACAGCAGAATTTGTACTTATCCATTTGAGGACATAACATCATCCATTCACATCCATCCACATGATGCAAGATGATTTTTAAAATTTCATTCAAATTTTAACATAGTTTATTATGTAATAATAAAGAACTACAGGTAGACCTCGACTTACAACCACCAGTTTAGTGTTCATTCAAAATTACAACAGCAATGAAAAAAGTAATTTGTGACCATTTTTCACATGTCTGTTGCAGCATCCCAATGGTCATGTCAACACAATTTGAATGCTTGTCAATTAACATATACTTATGAGAGTTGCAGTGGAACCTGGAATCAACTTTTGCAACTTCTAACAAGAAGCTATTTGACCAATAAACAAATAATGACTGCTATGATATTCAGTACTGACAAAAAGAAAAATTGAATACCATATTCAGTATCACCTAGCTAAAATATGCAAAATGCATAATTGCTGTAAACATAAGATAAATGACAGATAGATAGATAGATAGATAGATAGATAGATAGATAGATAGATATTCACTTTTTTTGTTTGGAGTTGTTTATCACAACTTCTTCAAAAACTTCAGAGGGGCTAGTTTTTTATACCTGTAATTCAGACATAAATAGCATACTGAATGTTCTTCACCATTTTCTTTTAACTTAACAATATCAACATAGCCATTAGGAAAACTCAAAAGTACAAAAGCATTATCTGAATATATTTAAACAGAAAGAAAACAGTATAAACTAACCACGTGTCTACAGGATACCCAGGGAGATAATTTCAGCAATTAATTTTGAAATATATACTTGGTTTGAAGAAGAACATTACTTTAACAAAGATAATCTTCTCTGTGGTAAGTTAAAATTGATGGACTATGCTTTAGTTAGCAATTATATATGTGGATTATGCTTGATTATTACTAAAAGTATTTATTATACTGTTCTAAATAACAGTTTTACATAAATTTACTAATTTTCTATAATTTTACCACAATGCAATCTTATTGAATGGAAATATATTTTAGTCCTCTTCCTACCGAAGAATAATAGTTCATTGCCAGCAAAATTACAAGGAATAAGATTACCCTAATTTTGAGCAATCTACATGGTAGAGGTTAAGTGGTTATAGATGTAGGAATTTTAATATTTGTGGATATTGCAATTTTAAAAGTCTGACTGCTGAAATCTATAAAAAGGTTTAAATGTTTTTTTTTCAGTCTAAGCCTAAGGCAAGGAAATCTAATAATTTTGTGAAGTTTTCAGACTAACGCTAGAAGTCTATTCCAATTAATAATGAAATGCTACAAGATAAGATGCTTTTTTAAAATGACATTTATGTGATTAGTTGCAACTCTATTCCTTCAAAACAAAAACATTAACATGCTTCATGTATTTAATTTTTTTAAAAAATTGGAAATCTGTTCCTCATGCAGCTAACTGGGACCAACATTGGGTTTTTTTCTGTGAACACACTATGAAGGTACATGATAACAGGTATGACATTCCAATTTATAATTAGATATAATCAATTCCACATTAATTTGTTGAACTCTGATGGTACATATATAATTAAGACACCAAGCCATAACAATATGAGTAGTAACTTCATGAATACCTTCTATGTAATAAACATGTAACTTATAAGTCTGCTTTCCAAACTGAACAAATATATAGCAACACAGGATTATATTTTTCCCATACTTGATCCAAAAGTACAGCATCTCTAATAATGCTGGCCCAAAAGTCTTAAGCATTGCAAGCTCCTCTTTCATAATTTCAAAACAATCATTACTTGCAATCCCCTTTAATCTGCTGTTGGTGGACCTGTGTTGGTTAATTTGGAAATCTGGATATCACAATTAGATTATATATTTTTAACTATAAATTAGAAATAAAACACAGTGCATTATTTGAAACTTTTTATAATGGTGGAAGTTGGCTAGAAAAAAAGTAGAATTCTACATTGCCAACATTAAATGGACTTATATTCTTCATTTTCTGCTCCTTTTCTGAAGAATCAGATTTATTTATTATTATTTAACAAATTTATATGTTTAGTTAAATTTAAATTTTCTATTAGGATTTAGACAGGAAAAAATATTCTATGTGCTGGAAAAATGTAATTAAACCATGCTGATTTATGGTTAGTTTTATGATTACAAGATGGGTCCGCCCCAGGCGCCTGGTGGATTCTGATAGATTCCAGATAGAGCTTGGGCCATTTCCTGAGGTTCTAGCACATGACTCGGTCGGGGACCTGGTGGCGGCCTGGGATCAGGCCGCTAGCGGAGCCTTAGATCAAGTCGTGCCTTTGCGGCCTCTGACCCGGTGCCGATCCCTCGCGGCTCCTTGGTTCACTGAGGAGCTGAGGGAGATGAAGCGCCAGAAAAGACGCCTGGAGAGTGGTTGGAGGGCCAGTCTCACTGAATCTGATCGAACACTGGTAAAGTTGCATATTAAGACCTACCTAGTGGCGATAAAAGCGGCGAAGTCCAATTACTTCTCCGCTCTTATTGCGTCATCAGAGAATTGTCCGGCGGCCCTGTTCAGAGTGACCCACTCCCTGCTTCAACCGGGAGTGCGGGAGGACCCTAGGGAGGGCAGGGCTGAGGATTTCGGACGATATCTATATGACAAAATCGCTCAGATCCGGGGGGATTTGGAGTCTGACTGGGTAGATCCAGGCAGGTTGACGAGGAATAGTCTTGAGAATGTTATCTGGGAAGAGTTTGACTTTGTGACTCCGGATGACGTGGACAGGATTTTGGGGAGACTTAATGTGACCACATGTTTACTGGATCTGTGTCCCTCCTGGTTAGTACTGGCTTCCCGGGAGGTCTCACGTGGCTGGCTCCAGGGAATTATCAATACTTCGTTGAGTGAGGGTCACTTCCCCGCTACCTTGAAAGAGGCGGTGGTGAGGCCTCTCCTCAAAAAGCCCTCCCTGGACCCGGCAGTATTAGCTAACTACCATCCTGTCTCCAACCTTTGCTTCGTGGCGAAGGTTGTTGAGAGTGTGGTCGCATGACAGTTCCCACAATTCCTTGAGGAAACGTCCTATCTGGATCCGTTCCAGTCGGGTTTCAGGCCTGGGCATAGCATGGAAACAGCATTGGTCGCATTGGTTGATGATCTCTGGAGGGCTCGGGACAGGGGTTGCTCCTCTGTTCTGGTCCTATTAGATCTCTCAGCGGCTTTTGATACCATCGACCATGGTATCATGCTGCACCGGTTGGAAGAGTTGGGGATGGAGGGCACCGTGTTACGGTGGTTCTCTTCCTTTCTCTCCGACCGGTCGCAGTTTGTGTTGACAGGGGGGCAGAGGTCGACCTCGAGGCCTCTCATCTGTGGAGTGCTGCAAGGGTCGGTCCTCTCGCCCCTTCTGTTCAACATTTATGTGAAGCTGCTGGGCGACATCATCCGTGGCTTTGGGGTGAGATACCACCAGTACGCTGATGACACCCAGCTGTACATCTCCACCCCAGGCCACCCCAGCGATGCCCTTGAAGTGATGGCCCAATGCCTGGAGGCTGTACGGATCTGGATGGGGAGGAACAAGCTCAAACTCAACCCTTCCAAGACTGAGTGGCTATGGCTCCCGGCATCCCGATATAGTCAGCTGACTCCATTGCTGACTATCGGGGGCGAGTCTTTGGCCCCCGTGGAAAGGCGCGCAATCTGGGAATCCTCCTGGATACGCAGCTGTCCTTGGAGGAACATCTGACGGCTGTTGCCAGGGGGACCTTTTGTCAGGTTCGCCTGATTTGCCAGTTGCACCCCTTTCTTGATCGGGATTCCGTGCGCACAGTCACTCATGCCCTCGTCACCTCTCGCCTGGACTACTGCAACGGTCTCTACATGGGGCTCCCCTTGAGGAGCACCCGGAGGCTCCAACTGGTCCAGAATGCCGCCGCGCGGGTAATTATGGGAGCTGCATGGCGCTCCCGCATAACACCGCTCCTGTGCGAGCTGCACTGGCTCCCAGTGATCTTCCGGGTGGGCTTCAAGGTGTTGGTTACCACCTTTAAAGCGCTCCATGGCATAGGACCTAGTTATCTTCGAGACCGCCTTCTTCCACCGATGACCTCCCATCGACCCGTGCGCTCCCACAGAGAGAGCCTCCTCGGGGTGCCATCAGCCAAGCAATGCAGGCTGGTGACCCCCAGGGGGAGGGCCTTCTCTGTGTGGCTCCCACCCTCTGAAATCAGCTGTCCCCAGAGATAAGGAGAATCCAAGACGTCCGTGCCTTCCGCCGTGCCCTTAAAACTTACTTTTTCCAACAAGCCGGGCTGGCCTAACAAATCCTTTAAATGATTTTAAATTTGTTTGTCTTTTTAAATTTTGGGCCAAATTGAGATATTTCCTTTTAATCTGTTCTTAATGTATTTATTATGTGTTTTTATTTGGTTGTACACCGCCCTGAGTCCCTAGGGAGAAGGGCGGTATATAAATTTGAAGTAAAATAAATAAAAATAAATGATTTATGGTGGCTTACCTGGTCTGTTTAACATGGGTGCACCTAAATAATTCTGAGGCATCAAAGAATTGGATAAACATTTTAAGATACATAATTCAAAATTAGTTTAAATATTTGAGACAATATTTAATGACATATAGCACAGACACAGACACATAGAGACACACTCTCTCTCACATGCATACAACCTAATAGTAAACAAAATACCTTATTAGAGGAACAAGAGTAAAAGGACAAAATAGACCAGAGTCAGCTAGCAACAATCAAATAACAAATAAAACACAAATTACATAAGTCATCTGTAGATATTAAAGCATTTTATTCATACCTACATCTGCATTAGTAAAATGTTTCTTGTTGTTGTTGTTAGTTGCGAAGTCGTGTCCGACCCATCGCAACCCCATGGACAATGTTCCTCCAGGCCTTCCTGTCCTCTACTATCTTCCATTTAAGCTCACACTGCTTCAGTGACTCCATCCAGCCATCTCATTCTCTGTCATCCCATTCTTCTTTTGCCTTCAATCTCAAATTGCCAGCATTAGGCCTCATAAGCCCTCAAATTGCCAGCATTAGGCTCTTCTCTAGTGAGTCCTTCCTTCTTATTAGGTGGCCAAAGTATTTGAGTTTCATTTTCAGAATCTGGCCTTCTAAAGAGCAGTCAGGGTTGATCTCCTCTAGGACTGACCCAGTTTGATCACCTTGCAGTCCAAGGGACTCCAGGAATCTTCTCCAGCACCATAGTTCAAAGGCCTCAATTCTTTGGCGCTCAGCCTTTCTTATGCACTTCACAGCCATACAGTGCAACTGGGAAAACCATAGCCTTGACTATACACACTTTTGTTACACTGTATATAATTGCAGCCTAGGAAACATACATATTTTCTAGCCAAGGGAATGGCAAAGATCAATTTTGTATTCCAATATAGAAAAAATGGGTAATATAGTGCAAAGATGCTGAAACATGCTAGTAAGATAATGCTCAATATACAGTTTTGTTTCTTTGTTTGTTCAATTAAAGTTATTTTAAAATATATAGTTATGCACAGACCAAACATAGGAATGTTCTAGTTCTGAAGTACAAGTGTTATTGAATATAATATCTATCATAACAATGAGAAATGCCTAGATAGCAATTTTCCACATAGTGAATAATAAAAATTTACATCAGTAAAAGGAAGGCACTCATGGCACCAAGATGTTAAAAGTAATGTTACACTCTGCATTAATTCTGAAAATATAAAATATTCCATACCACAAAAAGTAGACAATTATAGTCAATTTGCTGTAATTGTTTCCAGTTTGGATCATTCTTTTACTTTTTCTTCTGTTCGCTGTCCATGAATGGACTTCCAGAGCCTGAGAAAAATGCTTAAACATTGCTAAGCTAAACAATTGCTTTACGCTGGAGACACTTCAGTATAAATTATCTTGAGCCTTATATATCATGAGTTCTGAAATGTAAACTTTTCTCCTATTTTTTGAAAAATTGTAAGCAACACTTGAAATGTAGCAAATTGTTAGAGTAATCATCAATTCTGCCAATGAACAGGTATTCCTTAGGAAATATAGAAGCAGAATTGTTACATGCCTTTGAATGGATCTCATGTTCAAAAGCAATTTACATAGGCATCTGAAGATACAAGTGGAAGCAAATAATCTGGAACATTAAACATTGGGCAATGATTAAAAGGGGAAAGCAAAAAAGATTTTCAAGAATACTAGCCAAATGTTCTCATTTTGTCTTGCCTGATGCAAATTTCCAAACTTTTGCTCATACTGTTTTCTTGTTTTAATGTCAGTTTCGTGACATATATTCTGTTTAAAACTAAATCGTATTGATCTGTATTAGAGTATATCTACAACATGCTTTATTTTTCTATGAAAATTTTCTACATGGAGACATTCAAGTCTCAATAGGGAAAGGTTAATCATTTTAAGTGAATAAATAACCAAAAATGGCATACTTCCCTGCTTGCAACCAAAAAAGAAAATAACAGTAATTCAGCAGGAATTGTTTTCTAAAGGAAAGGACCACCATTTGATTTCATGTTCTGTCATAAGCTCTACAAAATAAAAATTGAATACAGAAAAAGAGCCAGCTTGGCTTAGTAGTTAAAATGATGAATTAGAAGCAGAGCTATCATGAGTCCTAGTCCTGCCTTGGACTAGTTGTGTATTCTGAATGCAAAGGGAGGGGTAATATATACTGTAAGTTATTTACTTCTATCACAAGTTTGCGATAGAATTTTGCTAGTGTTGCGAAGTTGCCGCTGGAAACAAGAGTATTCATAATATGTTGGATCAATGCTCATTGAAGAAAATAAGAATGTTCTGAGTTGTTTCCAAAAGAAAGAATAAAGTCCTGAATGAAGACAGATAGTAAATATCAAGGAGGTGAAAGCAGTCTGTTCCAGCTTGCCATTAGCACTAAATGTATGAGAATAGAGCCTCTAATCCAGTGTGCGTGCACATGCATATGGATTACTCTGCTTCTAACGATGAATAAGAATGTTTGTCCATCCTGTTTCAAAGAGATCAGTTGTTTTTGGCTCTGAAATCAGGATGTCTGTTATTTCATCTCTCTTGTCAAAGGTATACCTGATTGATGCTGTCTGGAAAGGAAAAATGAAGGATTGGCACTGCACTATTTGGTAGAATATATGAAAAAGTCAGGACATAATTGATGGTGATAGTGTTAATGTTCAGTAATTAAATTATCATTGAATTATTCCTTATTCAGAATGAATAGAGATACAAATAAAAACACGGCATTTAAAATATATATTCATATAGATTATTAAACAATTCTTTTGAATTTTTGTTTGTTAGCCTTGCCTGGAGATGCTAAGACCTGAAGTTAGATTTAAATCTATTTTTTTAAAAAAAATAGATACAGTAGATCTATATGGAAATATGCATGAACTGTATATATACATATAGATCTGTATATATGTAGATTCTCCTTTTGATATTCTTAAAGAACTGGGAAAAAAGTATGAGGAATTTCCGCATGAGGTTCTCTAAAATTATGATATGTGCAAGTTTTTTGTTTACCCAAGATTATTAGAGATAAGAAGTGTTTATGAGATTTGTTTATCAATAAAGGAAAATATTTGTAGCTCAGAGTTGTGCCGTTTTCTTGCAGATACTTTATTACAAACTAGGAAACATTATCAATGCACAGATTCATAATATCTCACTTCTATAGACAATTGACATTTTGCTTACAATTGACAACATAATTTAATTTTGATTATTTATTTTAAGTTACAGCAAGTCATTTTCCAATGGAAAAAAGAAACAGCAAATGAATTTAATAGTGAATGCAATTACTCAGAGAATTACTGATGTCATGTTCACTGAATGTGCTCAAGTGGAGACTAGATAGCCATCTGTCAAACAACCTTTAATTTATTTTAATCCTATAATGAGCAGGGGGTTGAATTTGATGTCCTAAATGTCCTTTCTAACTCCATGATTCCATAATAATACAGTTTTGGAAAGTATCACAGAAAGCACTGGAAAGCTTAATATGTAAATCCTATACAATATAAAGTTTTATGTTTTTCCAGAAATGTTGATATCTTAGGTCCATCACAGTTCAGTATTAATTCTAAATTGCAAAGCTAAAACTACCAAGCTGCACAATGAAAGAAAAATCTTGTACATGATCATAGAAAGGACTTTTACCAGTTAAAATCCAATGTTAAAATATTTTATCAAAATGTGAATGATGAATGGCTAAAAAGAAATAATATTAATATTATAAACATGTGTTATGCCTATAATTTTCTGATCTTAATGGTTCTCATTGATTTACCAATTGTTAGAAAGCAATGAATACAGATCTACAACTCCATTGCTGTAAGAATCAGGCAGCTTTATGATACAACATCAGTTAACAAAGGCATAGGTGGAAGCAGATGGCTATTTAGCATTTATCTGTATCTTGCCATATGTTTGGAAAGCTAAAAGAAATATCACTTTTTAAAAAAAGCATACTTACAATTATACTGAATTTTCTAAGATGTGTATGAACAAAACTGTAAATGTACAACTGAACATAGGAAAATAAATGGATAGAAACCCATGTTACGCTGACATTAATAAGGTATGTAGTTAAATATAATTGACACCAAAAAACAAATTCCAAATATTAATGCAGTATATACATATGTACACAAGAACTGTACAAATCATTCTAAAAGATGGTTCAGAAGGCATGAATGCAGCACCTTTTTTTAAAAAAGCCAAATCTTTCTTTAGGTTTATATGTCAGATTGGAAGCTTTCTCAGTTACCTCACCCTGCTTATAAATGCATATTTTTTTTCTTTCTTAGAATGCAAAATAATTGTGGATGCACAACCATGTGTAGACAGACACAGAAGCTTTGAAAAATGCAGAAGCCCAAACAACAAAAATGTGTTTGCTTTAGGAATTATAAAAAGAAACAATTTGTATCTTGCTCCTTGTGTCTGAATTATCTTTCAAACAATGTGTATCCTTAATGCAGAGACATATATTAGTACATATAATAATAAATGTATAGTACTCAGGATATAACAATGGAAAAAATCCATAATGAAATTTTAAAATAATTATAAAAAGAGAAAATATTCCTTCTCTTTTTGGCCAGCTTCTCCAGAGACAATAAGGACTGAAGCATAACATGAGGTTTCACCAAATTCAACTTTAGGAAAATATAATATAGAAAAAATAGAATTGCCAGATTTTAAAAAAAATAAAATTAATCTGAGAGCTTGAGCAATTTGGATGATACTTTGGAATGTTCAGTTAAAAGTTAAAAGAAATCTGTAACTTTTCCAAAACTTGAATTTTCCAAACATGATATGCCTTCCTTAGCAAATTAATTGCTCTCTCTTTCCCAAATTATTGAATAAAGATATAAAAAATATGTACAGCTTTCAAAAATAATTTACTTTCTATGAAGGTTTTACCCAGTTAGACATGTTTAGAGACCTGCGAACTTTAAGGACAGCAATAACTATAGAATAGATAGAGCAGATGCCAGTCAGTACAGGTATTATAAAATATTTTCACAAGAGGAAATTACATAGATCGTCTCAGGATTTAGCATGCAACAGGAAGCTTGGATAAAAGAGACCTCCTGCAGCCCCACAAACCTTGACTTATTGGTTGGGTGTGGATAAATGGAATTCTTAGCATGTGTATCATCTGGTGCAGATGGGAACAGAATTTTGGTTGTTTGCCAAAATTCCTTGGTTATAGTTCCAATTTTTTAGTGAATGTACTAATTCATGTCATTCTTTTCTGCCACAATTTTCACTGATCTTTAGCTGACTGTTATTTGTTAAGATGTACAATATCTACCTTCCAGGTTCCGATTCCTTGGAATGCTTGTAGAAAACAATAAAGAATAACTGTAAATCATCTGAAGTGGATGCTTCCAGATGGTTTCAATTGACAGAAGAACATTGTTTGTCCATGATTTACAATGACTGGATTTAAGTCCACTGCTTAACCTTCCTGCAGTTTCTGGGCATAAAACGAGTCAGGATACCCTTTAAGCTGGTCACCCTAAATCCAAATAGCTACATCTCCACTTCAAAATGGGGGTGGGGAATAAACTTTCATCTTGTATTCTTTCTTTCAAAACATATTCAAAACAGCATGTTGAGAAAATGATAGAGACAAATTAGTTCATTAATTTGCATTATTGTTTTTCTAATTAAATCCAAAATCCACGATCCTTATTCAAATCATGAATTATAAATATTATCAAATTCCATTAGATAAGAAATAGGAAAGAATATAGGAAAATACAATTTTCATTTTTTATTGATATTCATAGAATAAAATTGGAAGCTTGTAAAAATTATTAATGCCTTTGTGTGTTGGCTATAAAACATGTAAAGTCATCTACTTAAAATGTGTTTTTTTCTATACTATTAAAAAAATGTACACCATGCACACATGAAATCCAAATCTAAACTTTTGTCATCCTGATGAAAATATTCATGGATTTTTAATTTTGTTCTGCACCTTGTTACTTGTATAAATTTAGTTTTGGACTAATGATAAAACTCCATTCCCACGCAAGGATTAATTGTGTAGGAGTTAAAATAGCCTAAGCCACTCAGTAACTGATGGCCCAGATTCTTGGTTATGCATGGCTATTGATCAAGAAAGTTGTTGAATGCATAGCAGCTTATAATTGTTTTAGTATTAATATTTTCAGAAATGGTTTTAGGACTTATTATTGATTATATTTTACATTACATCACAAGACTGTACATTGTATTCACATTTAAACAGCACCTCTTCTGCAGTAATGGAGAGGCACACTTGTCGTATATCCCCTGTACATACATTTAGACTTTATATATAATGGCCTAAATAATATTTCAGCTAATTTATAATTCTTTTTTTCCAAGGGAATATTGATTTATCTTTTGGAAAAAATTGTGGTTTTAAGATATACAACAAACTGATTGCCTGGTTTTTGGAATTAATTATAAACTATGGCCATTTTTTCTGGTATGCATTCATGTATAGATTTCATCCAGGTCAGTGGACAAAACAACATCCTCAGGAAACTAATGAGCTCTACCTGGGGTGCCAAACTGATGATTCTTAACACAACAGTTTTGTCTCTTTGCTATTTAGCAGGCAAATACACCTGTCCTGTCTGGTATAAATCAGCACACACTGGAAAGTAGGTGTTGCTCTAAATGCAATTAGAATTATTATGCCTTAAAGTTACCCCTCTAGATAAAATCTACCACCTAGCTAGCATTGACTCACCTGTTGTTTACAGAGAAGCAGCAGCATATAGAGAGAGGCTTAAATCATCTATAGCTAAACAATTTCCTTTCTGTGGCCTACAAGTAGCTCATGAGAGATTAAAATCTGAGAAAAACTTCCTTAGGTCGACAGAAGGCTTCGAAGAATTTGAAAGAAGAGTGGACTTATGGAAAGCAACAAAGAACCAACACTGGATGGAACCAGTGGAGGAGCTGGCACCTGGGTCTGGCAAAAACTGGGAAGTATTGAAATCATTGAATAGACTGCACAATGGTACACCAAGATCCAGAGAAACCCTAAACAAATGGGGCTCTCCGATGCCTTCTGCCCTTTACGATTCTGGTGACATGCAGACAATAACATATATGTAGACTTGTCCTTTGTGTCCTCCCCTTGTGTACACTTGAGGATCTCATGGCATGATAGAACGCAATTAATGTTGTTAGTTTCTGGGCAAGATTTGTTTAACTTGTACATATTTTAATCTTGTATTTTATATTTTCAATTTTATGTTGTATAGTATGGCTTATTTTAAGTGTGATACTTCTAACACGAATAAAGAAATAACAAATTAATGCACACACACACACATGCACACGCAGAAACACACCATACTCTATTGCATATAACCTTTAATGGTTCTCTGTCTTGTGGTAAAATAAAATATGTTCATAGTATTCCAGAGTATTATCCTTTTTACAGTCTTCATATAAAATACTTGGGAAAAAATCCCATTTTTTTCCACCTAAGTCTCAGATAGCAAATATCTCTGAGTTCCAATTTCTAATTAGAGTCCTTCTTACAATTCATAAATCAGAAAGAAAGCACCTTTTAAACCAATTAATTTTACTATAAGGCACAAGCTTCATCCGATAATATAACATGTTACAAGTACCTTATCAATTAATACTTGTGTTTGCTAAAATTGAATTGTTTTCTAAAATAGTCTGAAACCTATTGATGTTCAGCTGCCTTGCAGTCAATTATGCTAGTAAAGTTTTATAAACTTTCTGCCGTGAGAACTGTAATGGAATGTCCTAAAAGGTTAAAATGCTCTACTATTACTTTGTACTTAATTTGAGTCCTGTTAAACATATTTGTGATTATTAATTTTTTGATAGAAAGTCTGGCTTATTGTCCTATGCAAAATCCTAGAAGGTCATTGCAGATAATGGGATATACTATATCAGAGGAATAGTACATCACAGTACCTCTAGTTTTGTACGTGCAAGTATTATTGGTTTAAATATAAGGGTGAAATAAAGACCTGGAGCTTTTTGTAGGGTTTGACTTCCGTATTAGTATCATTGCCTTGCTAATTTTTATTGCTCTGTGATCATCTATTTCAGTATGGGTGACTGTATGCAAGAATGGACCTGTCTAAAGAAATGAAGAATCATGGATTGCGGACTTTCTTTGGAAGTCTGTGGTGTCTTTAATGTAACTGGTAATGCTTGTGGCATAAGCTTTGAGCTCAGAATGCATGAAATCTTATATTCCAACTGTTATAGTTCAAGTGCAATGGATTGCCTAGTTGGGTATTAGTGGTACAGTAGTTAAAAGGCAGTATTGCAGGCAAAGTCTGGTAAAATGAGGACCCAGATTGTTAGGGGCAACATGCTGACTTTGTAAATGTTTAGAGCGTGATGTAAAGCACTATGAAGCGGTATATAAGTGCTATTAGATACTTAGAGTGATGTATAAGTGCTCTAAGTGCTATTGCCCTAAACAGATAAAAATTTTTGGTTGGTGTTCCATGTTCTTGATGTGGACTTTTATATCCTTAAGATGTTGTTTCATCAATTGTACAGTATAGTCCTTTTGATGTGTTTGATATGTTGATATCTTTATCCTAAGATAAAAATTGATAGATTGTAATTTGCAAAAATGCTTTTTTTTTTTTTTTTTTGCCATGCTTAACATAACCAGCCCTATTCATAATGACAACAGGACCTCCTTGTTTGGCAATTTGATATCATTGCTGTTCTTTGTTAGAACCTCGTTCTATTAAAATTGATTTATCAAGGAGTTTTTTAAATTGATAATAATTACAGCTTGAGCTGCTTTTTTTTTTTTTTAATTTTGATTTATATGCCGCCCTTCTCCGGAGACTCAGGGCAGCTTACAATGCGTTAAGCAATAGCCTTCATACTTTTGTATATTTATACAAAGTCAGTTTATTGCCCTCACAAACTGGGTCCTCAATTTACCCACCTTAGAAAGGATGGAATATACCAGCTATAAATTATTGTAAATAGCCTGAATAATAAAGAATTCCACATTTTTCTTACAATTTTTCATAGCTAACCTCTGATCCAGTTCAGATTATTTTAGCTATATTGCTTTATACTGTGCATCATGATATTCTGCCATATTGTGATATAATATTAACGCATTTAGGTAAAGAATCTTTATGATTTCAAGTAATACCAGAATAAAGGTAAAGGTAAAAAGTAACAACTTATTTTCAATTCCACTCATACCTATTTCTTTTTTTAAAAAAAATAAAAATTCTAATAGCAGATTATATATGATAGAAGGCAAAGTGCAACATTAAGGGTTCCCTCATGCATCCCTTTAGTACACTACAACATGTGAAAAAGTTTCTCATTCCCTATTCCCTAAAGGTAAGTATATCACACTGTAACCAATTCAATAACATGGGAAGTTGTATGTGGATTACAGTCTGAAAGCTGACAAAAGGGAAAGTTAGAAAAATGTTATAACAAGTGCATAATGGAAAACAAACTATAACATAAGATACAAGCAGGTTTTAAAAAAGAGACTACGGCACACCAATACTTTATCACTGGCTGTGAGATGCAAAGAAACAGAAAAATCATGACCCCAAACAGTGTCAATCTAATTTTAACCCTTCAATCTTTTCCAGGGGTTCCAAAAAATTGCTTATCTCTTTTCATTAGAAATTCTCTGATGTATACCACTGCACTATGAGAGGCACGTTTCCAAAATTTATTTAAAACTTTGCTTTTGTAGTTTTATCCCCTACTTTCATCCAAGCAAAGAAAGGATTGCTGCCCAAAATTTGAAATTAAAGAGAATATATGAATGTAATTTGCTAGTATAAATTATATGCATCAATAAAACTACATCAGTGGACTTATTTTGTTTTAAACTATTCTTCTAATGTACCTCAACCTAAAATTATCCATATATTCTTCAAACATTTGGTTAAATGTGGCTGTGTCTACTGAACCTTACAAAGAATCTAGATTTTAAAAACTGACCCAATATCATACTGTATTTAAGTACTGCTCTAATATTTGATTAGCAAGTAACTGTCACATGAGGTCAAACAGGATTAAAGAAATGGATTAGTTCTATTATCATGCCATTTTAGAATACTACTGAGATTATATTTTTGAAATTCTATAACTGAACATATATAACAAAATTATTGCCATTTTCTGCAGTATGTGAGTGTGTGGAATGAATAGATCACAGCTACAGCTGCTGTCTTGGTATGCTTTAAATTAATTTGTTTAGCCAGCTATAAGAACTTAGGCTTCTTTAGAAAAAGTCATCCAGCTGTTTTCCTATTTTCAAGAGTCATTACATTTCTGTATGTATATGAATGGTGATGAGAAGCTTACATATTCACAGGTTTAAGTATAAAGTCAATATTTGGGTTATGTCTCTTAGGCATTTCCAACACATGTCAGATTGCTAGGATATTGTACAACTGGAAAACTGATGGCATAGACTCCATGTGCCTTGCAATACTTCAAAGTTAAGAGAATGAAGGATATTTTCAGAAAACTGTCTAAAATTTCTTTATCTTGTTGCAGTTCAGAATGTTTGTATTGCAGAATTGTATTATATAATGGGGTACAAAGCAATCCACATGATGTAATCTCCATGGAAGGGTTATGGAAAAATGGTTATTTGCATATTAATATTCATGATCTTATTCTGCTTTTATTAGATAATTATAATTCTTATAATATTGGTAGTATATTATTAACACTTTGATTCATGTGAATCAAAGTGAAAGAATATTGCAGAACAAAAAAGTAATTGGGGTGATGATTTTGTAATTTAATTCTTTCATATCTTCCATATCATATTTCTTTACAATACTTTTAATCTGTACTTTTGGCAGTGTCCACTGTCCCCCTAAATTTATTTTATTTCTTTCCTTTTCTTGTGTTCATTTTTACCCAGATTTACATTTGGTAAAATAAAGTACTGATTTATCCTATATTAAGTAAAGGTAAAAAAAATTCCCCTTTCAAGTCATATCCAATCCAGTGCTCATCTCTGTTTCTTAGCTGAGAGAGCCAGTATTAGCTGAAGACATTACTATGGTCATGTGGCCAGCATGACTATATGCCAAGGGGCATGGAACTTTGTTACTTTCTCACTGAAGTGGTACCTGTTTATCTATTCTTATTTGCATACTTTTGAATTGCTGAATGGGCAGGAGCTGAGTGCAAGCAATGGGAGCTCACCCCATTGAGTGGCACTTGGTCTCGAACCTGGGCTAACAGTTTTTTAGCTGACAAGATCAGCATCTTTAATCACTGAGCCATTGCACCTTCTACCTTATATTAATAACTTTCTATTTCCCTTTTCACTAATTCTCTTACTTTAA
Source organism: Arizona elegans (assembly GCA_022577455.1). Taxonomy (NCBI): domain Eukaryota; kingdom Metazoa; phylum Chordata; class Lepidosauria; order Squamata; family Colubridae; genus Arizona; species Arizona elegans. The sequence continues at coordinate 31,709,681 of JAKOOJ010000009.1, read as the reverse complement.
TCATACAAATTAAATCAACATGCTTCCTTTGTTATTGAACTCATGATGTTTTAAAATTAAGAAAGCAGGTATATTTAAAGTAGTCGCTACTTAATTAAGTTAATGACCTTGATCAGACTTGTGGTTAGATTAGTGTAATAATATTTCGTCAAACGTATGAAATCTTCAGTTTACAACAATACTGTAAAGAGATGATTGCTCTGCTACATATATATATGTACTGCTACATATATATATGTAGCAATTCAATGCAATTATGTCTTTACAGAATTCTTGTAAACTGAAGATACACTTTTAAAATATATTTTTTAAAATATGGAAGAGTGCAGTCAGCCTCTTCTTATATTTTGGAAATGGAGTCCCATCAGTCTTTCATTTTTTTCTGGAGCAAGAGAAATAGTAGCTCATCTTTGTTCCCAAGATTGTCAGAAGGTGTCAGACTAGCAAATGAGATTGAAATCCCATCCTTTTCTCCATCTTGAGGAAAAAAGAAAGAAAAGAACAAGAAATCCAATGAGTGATACATCCAGTCAAAAGACTCTATTTTGTGGGGACCAATTTTCCCTCTTCAAAGCATACCTCATGAATCACTGTTATATACATCCAGCTCCTAAGGGGTAGATGGAAATGTCTAAGCACTAGATTTTAAAGAAATTCCTAGAATATTGGAAGTTTGGCATACCTTTTTTTCTTCCTTTCATTTCTTATCAGAAATTTGCTTCAGCTTAAAATGCAAATTAAGCCATTGACCAGTGGAATAAATGGAGTGGAAAGGGAAAAATCACTCTTTAGATTGCATTAATAATAGTTTTCTAGAATGAGCCAAGTTCAAGCCCTTTTTTAGCTATGCTTAGAAAACTACTGTGGGAGGATCGGTCTTTCTCCGTTCTGAATAAAATCTTCCAGTGGCTTACTTTATTAGATGAGAAAGCTGAATGACAGCTCACTGTCAGCCTTTCTGAGTCTCTGCAATAAAAACTTTTATAGGCCTCCATCCATTATGTTGATTGTCAGTTGTGGAAATCAAAGTACTTCTTTACTTCATAAGGATTGTCTTCTGTGTTGGTCAGCTTTCTTCCTTTGGGTTTTTCTTGTTTACCCTGAGCTAAGGAAAAGAATGAGAACACCAGATCAGATAACCTATTTTTATTTTGCCTTCAGTGCAACTGGAGTACAGTGCTAACTTGTCTTAATGAAGTTCATTAAATTCTTTAAAAATATTTAAAGGTATACCGAAACCCACACTTTTTATTAGTAAAAAGGTTGAGGAATTTCATATATATATATTTAAAATTTTATTTAACTAAGGTTTCGTCAGCCATCTGCTGACATCGTCAGAGTATCGTCAGCAGATGGCTGATGATACTCTGACGAACTTAAAATTTTAAGTTCCGGAGCTCCTGGAACTTGTATTTTTAGAATAATATATAGATATAGATATAGATATAGATATAGATATAGATATAGATATAGATATAGATATAGATATAGATATAGATATATAGATATATATATAGATATATAGATATATAGATATAGATATGTGTGTGTGTGTGTGTGTGTGTGTTCACAGTTATAAAAATTTCCTTATTTGTTTTTGTTTTTCATTTTTAATTAATAGGGTTATCTGAGACAGAACTGTTGCCTGATATGTGTCAATACAATTTTATTGATTCACTAAGAAGCAACTGATAAATATATCAATAAAACAAAAAATATTGTTGGGGTGGATGCACTTTTCTGTTTCACTTTCAATGTCCCATATTTCCAATTCCTGCTTTGAATCTTTTTTCAATTTGTAAATTCAACAAGTCACATCCACACAATAATTTATCTGCAATTCATTTTCATGGTTCTATGAACCTTATCTATGAAGCTCTCTTTGCATTTTTCCTGCAGGATTAATGTTTTTGGGTAATATTCAGGTAATATTTTGTGCTCTGTTTTTTCTCTAATATACTTAGCTACGTAACCGCTGATTTCTGAACTTTGAAACTGTGATTTCAGTTGCAAATATATGTGATTCGTGTATCATTTTGTGATATTCAAACAGACAAAAGTATGTGCCAAACTGTTTTTTTTCATCCATCTTTATGGAGTATTCTGTTAAAGGAATAGCTATGTATGCATGTGTGTTTATATAGATTTATTTATTTATTTATTTATTTATTTATTTATTGAATTTGTATACCGCCCTTTTCCCATTAAAGGGATTCAGGGCGGTGGTCAGCCAAAATTAAAATACACACAATACAAAGTTAAGATAGCTAAAATAAATTAAATCAATTGGCCTCTCAATTTTGCTTAGCGCATTGTAAGCTGCCCTGAGTCTTCGGAGAAGGGCGGCATATAAATCAAATTTAAAAAAAATTTAAAACCCCAAGTCTATAAAATTTAAAAATTACCATTAAAAAAACCATTTAGGCTAGGCAACACATACATTTAATTATTTACAATTTCTTCCTATTTCTGCATTTAAAATTGAATGTTAAAGCATTTCTACATACTTGAAAGCTTAAGCATATTAAATTGCTCTTTTCAAAAAGTTATCATTTTTTTTTTAGCTTTTAATATTTTTCTTTTATCCTATATAAAAATTCCTGCCAAATATTTCAAAAACATGCCTTGGCCAATAGTAAAATAATTTGGATATACTGTTTCCCAATTAGATTATTTTTGGCAAATTTTGTATTTGGAAACAGATGAGAAGAGAATCATTTTGGTATCATTGACCAGTTAGTATAGTTACTTCACTGCACATTTATTCCATTGTTTTTCTCAATGAGTAAAAATGGAATAAAAAATAAAAACCATTAAAATTTATAACACACATTGATGTCATTCAAGTACAAATTTTCTACCTCAAGCCATTTGTTGAGCACTTAAAATAAATAAATGAAACCTATGAACAAAATAGTTGAAAATTATGTTTGGATTTATACAAATCCCACTGAAGCTGCATAAAAAGCCATGTTTTATAGCAATAAATACAATGAAAATTACTATCTGGGAACCCATTTATGCACAATTTACCGTCCTGAAACTTGCATACTTAATAGATATCTAATCTACAAATATTGAATATCTAATCCAAATGGGAGACTCTGTTGTCATTATAATTTGAGTTTATCACCTCTTACCTCAATATTTCTCTGCTCTTTTACTCTTCCATGAGGTTTTCATGCCTCCTTTGTATTTAAGCTGGTTCTTGTTCATGAATTCTAAAGTTATATTTATAGGTCTGCATTCTATAGTCAATATCTCCACTTGTGATTGAAATAAACAACTATTATATATAATGTGATAAGAACATGAGTGAAGGAAAAAATCTTGTTTATTTGCCAGAATTTTTTTTTTTATAATTACTTTAGCGCATCTAAGACAGTTTTCTGCAGTTTTTTTTTAAACAAAGCTATAGCTGGAGCAGAAATGGAAAACAGAAAATTTAACCTGGAAAGATACAAAACCTTTTTCCTGTTGTTTTATATTTTTAATTATGTTTTGCAATGTTTATATTCTATGAGTTTTCTCTGAATGAGAATAAAAAGTAATTAAATAACAAAAGCCTGGGTTATTTTTTTTTCTATGTCTATTTTCTTTTCTATGTCAGATATTAAACATCTGTGGCTGTCATACTTGCAACTGAGAGATGAGGAAGACTTCAAATAGTTTAAAAATGAAAAGTGATATGACAGTTGGCAGCTGCAGCTGCAGGAAGAAAGAAGTTGGCTCAAAACAGGAAGGCTAATCTGAAATTGGTAGCTGAGGAAAGAGGAAAGCTGAGTGTTGTAAAATTTTAGGCAGGCAGTAAAACTCAGCATCAGAATGCTTAAAGAGAGTTGTAAGCAGGGAGAAATTGAAGACTGTATGTATCATTTGTTTCTGGTTGTAAGAGATTATTAAAAATGGAGATTAGTAAAAGCTGATCAGAGTGTAATGTTCCTAGGAGATTGGCTAGGTTAAATTGTTATGTTAAGAGACATAATAATGTATATCTAATAATGCGTCTAAGCAATTCCATCCTTAAACTCAGAAAGAAACAAAATTCAGAAATTCAGATTGTCTAAACATCTTGATTTTATTCATGTCCTAAAATAATGTCTACTCATAGGCAAATGTCTACAACTAGAGAGACTTATTTGGGTGGTAGCTTTTATAGGTTTTAAAGCTAATGTACTAATTCTTGGGACACTGCTCTTAAATAATGTGGGTCTTTTTCTTTTTAATGGAGTAAAAATGCAACAGGCACACCTATCTTCTTTAATTACGTAAATGCTCAGACAAATGGCCCATTTAACAAAATGTCTCATTTTATTATAATTTTTCTTCTGTACATATAACTCAAAAACACACTGGCATCTTAGTCATAAATATCGCTTTTATGACACTTTATTAAAATGGTTTTGAATTAGAATTTCTGGCACTTTTTAAAAGTATATGAACATTGCAGCTGAATAGCACAAACAGTAAGTGAGACTTTGCAGAAATCTTGAATGTTTATGTTTTCAGTAGACCATCACAGCTATTTTGGTCAGTTTAATAATGAGAGCCATAACTGATGCGATACTGCCATTGGTTATAATATGGGTTTCTGCTTCAAGAACTAAAAATTAGTTTCAAGGGTTAAGAAGAAATGGCTGTGCTTAATATGGATTCTACTTCAATGCTGATGGCATCCTGGCTTGCTTGTGGTCTTTTTGGCTTTCATCACCACATCCATAACATGAGTTCTACATGTCACCCTCAATATCCAGTTACACTCCATGTATATTTGCTACGGCTGTATAATAGCTTGTGGTCTGGAAAGAGGGCTTATATTTGTATTTTGCTTTATTCTTTAACATTTTATGTAAAGCATAGAGGAAGTAAGCCATTCTTTCCTGAATGTAGAGTTCAACTGGGATTGCGGGTTGTTTCATGAAATGTTTCTCCATACAAAAAAAATTCCTTTTCTTTTCATGAAGTTGGATAAGCTTTTCTGCATGGTTGGTCCCATATGAGTGCTACAGAAATAAATTACCCTTCGGCATGCACTCAGACTGCTCTTACACCCCTTGTTCTTGTGTTCTTGCACTCTATCTCTCTCCCATAAGTGGGGAATGGATGAACATTTAACGTTTTCATCTTAACACATTTCTAAAATAACATAAAAATATGCACATTCATATACATTTCCCTAGCGGTTATATTTTTCACTCCTTCTCATCTTATAAATATTCTTGTCTTTGTGTTAAAGACTGTGTGTGTGTGTGTGTGTGTGTGTGTGTGTGTGTGTGTAATTTGTCTATCCAATTTGTGGTAGTTGAAAAAGTTTGGAATCATGAATCATGTGGTCATTAAGCAAATCTCACTTTTTAGTTTCCCCAATTGCCATTGCTTGTTGAAAACCAGCAGTGATGGTCACAAATTGCAATCACATGACTTCAGGATGCTGCAATCAGTCATGAATGCAAGATAGTTTCTCCCAAATTGCAAATGTGTGACTGCAAGTGTGGTATGATGGTCATAACTCTTATCTTTAAGTAATCATTATGTCATGTCACCATTGGAGCCTGAATCTGTGGAGATGAGCGATAGCTGGAGTTGAGGGAAACCAATGGGGAGGCTTCGTTGGTTTCGGAGGAATGTGGGGAGGCAGGCCACTCCCCCTCAGTGGCTTGTGAGCAGGGAGGAACAGGGCCAGGACGACCAACAGAGGGCAGGTCGTAGAAATGAGGAGCAAAGGGTTCAGGCAATGAGCAAGAACCGCCCCTTCTTGATCCTTGAGCACAGAGAATGGAGAAGAAGCAGGAACAGTGCAGACCAGGAGGACTCAGGAGGAGAGTGTCCCGCCCCTCTTCACAAGGTACACCTGGAGATTGAGATTTAATTGGGGCATCAGGAATAAATGCTGAATTGTCATTGCTGACATTTGGAGTTTTCTGGACTTCTTGCTTTATTTCTTGCTTCCTGGATTAATTGCCTTGTTCCTTTGCTTCCTGAAACCATTGCCATTTTCCTTTGCTTCCTGAAACCATTGCCATTTTCCTTTGCTTCCTGAACTCATTGACTTATTCCCCTGCTGGATTTCTTACTTTGCATCCAGTGTGTGTGTGTGTGTGTGTGTGTGTGTGTAATCACTTAGCTATGAGACTTTTATAATGTGGGACCATTTGGGGGAAAGTTGGAGCAATAAAGGGGTGAATTGAACTATCAGCTGACTGTATTGCCTCTGTGCCTTGCTCAGGGTCATCATACATTACAACTAATCAATAATTTTTATGTGTTCAAAAATTAAAAGTGATGCTCAGTTATCTTTATTAAGCATAATAAAGATAATTTTGGAAATTTAAGTACTGTGTGTATATGTGTATTTGGACAGATAAATATGAAATATGTGTGCATTCATATGAACATTGGAAAAGAGCAATCCTTAAATACCAGAAAAAATAAAGATTAATAAGTTTGTATTTTAAAAATATTACAAGTTATCATATAAAAAACCAAACAGTTCCCTTATGAAGTATATGGTAATAATAATGATGGTTTTAATAGTAATCAGTAGAAATATTGTAGATCAGTTGGATTTAGGTTTTCATCGTTTAACTTTCACATTAGCAAAATTTATTTTCAACAACATCTGCAAATGTTCTGAGTATAATGAAATGTATGAGCATATTTTTTTTCTTACCAATTTGCAGGATTCTAGTATAACAGCACATTTCTACAAAACTGTGAAACACCTAATTCTGATTCATGTACTTGAAATTCATAAAAGCATTGTTTTCTTTGTAACCCACACCACAAGTACTGAAATGGGATTTATATACTGTACATCCTTTTCAGCAATTCCTTTCCATGGAATTATTTATTATTTCCTTATTTTCCAAACTGAAGAAAGTCTACATTTTTATTTATAGCATCTTGTTAATATGCTTCAGAATCACAAAGTGAAAACAAATTTCAATTCTCAAGCTGAGAAATGAGAAAACAAAAAACAAAGCAGCAAAATCCCAATAGCAAAGAGAAAGGACCATGTTCTGCCTTTGTTTTCTTGCATAAACATGAAAAATATGGAGGTTGTTTCCAGTGCTCTGTCATGCTCCAGTGAAAAGAATTTTGTTCTGCAGAGAGCACACTGCATTGTGCATATCAAAATTAACCCGAACATCTTATTTTAAAAGATACATTTTTAAAACAATAAAATTGTGCAGCACACATAACTATGTTGTAAACTGAAGAATTACAGAAAAAAGCAAACAAACAAAAGCCTACTTTAGCATGCCAACAGAGAATATGGGGTCCATAGATTATTTCAAGATTAGATTATATCTCCATCTGACATATAGTGTTGGCATAATTCCACTAATTACTGATGACACTAACTAGATTTTCATTCTGATGAACAAATATGAACAGTACTAAATATTATGTGAATTGGAAAGGAATAAATAACTAAGGTCTGTTCAAAAGTTTCCCTTTCAAAACAAAAAGAACTATACTAGATAGGACCTACTATATCATTCCTTTATCATTCATTCAACAATGAATGATTAAGGCAGGGCCCCCCCAACCTGTGGGCTGCAGCCCACTACCAGGCCACAGCCCATTCAGAACCGGGTCACACAAGCTGCAAACAAGCAACTGTGCATGCAGTGGACACTTGTGTGCAAGCTCCATTCGCATAAATGGAGCTGTGCACACACACCTGTCAGTCACAGAACCATCTCCTCTTCCTCTTTCCCCATGCTGGGCCGCCAAGCCAGAAAGGTTGGGGACCAATGGATCAAGGAACAAATAGTCAAGAACTATTTTGCAGACTAACACTTGGTAGAGTAACCAAGTGAAAATATATTCAGTATGCTATAATGTATCTATACATACAATAGAATAGCATAAGCAATGGTATTTCCCATGACATTCTATGGAAATAAAAGTTGAACCTTGCAGAAGCAGGATAGGAAGAATATTAAAGCTTTTGAACTTTGGTGTTGGAGATGAGAATACCATGGGCAACCTGAGGATACCATGGGCAACCAAGAGAAATAAATCAACTTGGGGTTTTCACTCAAAGCAAAAATTACCACACTATTATCATATTTTAAGCACATTAAACCGGCCTCTCACCGACCAGTACACTCCCATAGAGAGGGGCTCCTCAGGGTGCCATCGGTCAAACAATGTTGACTGGCGGCCCCCAGGGGGAGACCGTTCTCTGTGGGGGCACCTGCCATCTGGAATGAGCTCCCCCCCCAAAGATACGGAGGATCCTGGACCTGCGCGCTTTCCGCTGTGCCATCAAAACATTTCTTTTCCAGCAGGCCGGCCTGGCCTAACCTCTCTTTTAAAATTTTTAAACTTTTTAAAATTCTTAAATTTTAAATTTGTCTTATGAATTGGGGTGTTTTAAATTTCGTTTTTCGGGCCAATTATTTAATTGTATTTTAATGGTTTTTTAACATTTGTATTATATGTATGTTATTTGGCTGTTCACCACCCTGAGTCCTTCAGGAGTAGGGCGGTATACAAATTCAAATAATAATAATAATAATAATAATAATAATAATAATAATAATAATAATAATAATAATAATGCAAAGACGCTAATTCTCCAGAAGAACCTGAAAGCAGGAAGAAAGAAAAGAACAGGACAACAGCAGTAATGTGGATGGATTCAGTGGTGATGGATGTGCCATAGAAAACCAAGTTAGGACTTTCCTATGGAGAAAATCTATATTGTGTTTAAGATGATTCATAATCAGTTTCCAAAAATATACAGTTCTCATCCATCTTGAAGTTAAAATAATATTTAAGGGTTACACCATAAAACGTCTTGCAGAATTTGTTGAAATTTTTCAAGAATATTTGTGACTTGTGCCTGGTTCATTTAGTTATTTGTATCTCCTGCTTGATACCACCAGTTGCAGAATGTCAACATCCAGCCTGGGAATCCAAATAAAACTCCAAGTTCATTCCATTTTCAAAAATCTTACTGCATGGTAATGTCAAAGCAAAACTAACTCTGAGATTCCCAGACACAAGTTCATAGACTTAAACAATAATTTATTTCTAACCTCTCATGCAGTCCATGTAAACAAGTTCACTTTGTTATGGGAACCATCTGCTTCAACTCCACATCTGCCATGATGTCTTTGAAAAGGTTTCAGGCTCTCACAGTCTTCAGTGGAATCGCTGAGGTTTCATTTCTCTATTCTAGTCCATTTTAAAGCAACACCTCTCCCTCTTTACTCTAATGGCAAGTTCAAAAGAAGAAGCATTTACCTGCCAAAGTTTCATACTATATCTTCTAAGTTGTCTATATTTGTCTTATTATCTGTCCCTAAAACAGCTAGCAAAATATCAAGACTGATGGGGTTGCTTTACAATATAACTACCGGCTGGTAATGATAGTTTCAAACAAGTAATAAAGAGTTATTTTCTGAAGAGTCTGCTATGACAATATCCTTACCTTTATTTCTACAGGGCATAAAATAAACAACCAACCAAAGGGTTAATGGAACAGTTTAGTAGTGTCTCTAATGCAGCTTGTTATCTAGATTATTGCAGCCAAAAATGGTCATGCTAATCTTGTGGCACCTTTTAAGAAGTGATGTTAAATAACTGGTGCATCTTGTTATCATGAAAATAATATGATACTGCATTTGTTGTGATGTTATCTAACAAGCACAAAAACCACATGTTTATTATATCATGACACAGGTGTCATATTTTTAAATATGAGTCAAACAACAGTCTGAATAGGATTGTTGGGAGCAACTTTCAGAGCTTTTGAACAAATCATTCATGTTAATCCACTCTCAGTACAATATATGACAAATAAAACATAATGGGACTTATCTGCTCCATACATTTAAATTAACTTAAATGGAATTTAGGTTAATAATATATAAATTGGTAGAGCCTTGGTAGTATAGTGGTTTAATGCATCCTGTTATTAACACAGCTACCTGCAATTTCTGCAGGTTCGAATCTCACCAGGCTCAAGGTTGACTCAGCCTTCCATCCTTTCTAAGGTAGGTTAAATGAGGACCCAGTTTGTGGGGGCAATAAGCTGACTTTGTATAAATATACAAAAGTATGAAGGCTATTGCTTAACGCATTGTAAGCCGCCCTGAGTCTCTGGAGAAGGGCGGCATATAAATCAAATTTAAAAAAAAAATTAAGGTAAAGTTAATACCATAGCCATTAATAAAAAACCAAAAATGTAAAGTCAATGTTGTAAATTGCACTTGTTACTCCAATGTTCTAAATGGCATTTGTCTATTCTATACATTTAAGTTAAATTGAACAGACTAATATAATTGAAAAGGTAAAAAGAAATGTTATAGCTAATAATAACAAGGTAAAAATTATCATTATAGCCAATAAAATACCTAAAAGGTCAAAGTCAATGTTGTAAATTTAAGCTGGGTTTACCAAACTATTATCTGATTATATATATGGCTATTATGACAATATTAACATATTGCAAAGCTCTATTATAGATAGTCCTTGACCTATAATCATTGGTTTAGTGACCAGGCATTGAAAAAAAAGTTACTTACAGCTAGTCCTCATACTTGCTACAGTCACGTCGTAGCAATGTCATGGCCATGTGATCACAATCCAGGCACTTGGCAACAAGCTTGCATTTAGAACATTTACAGCATCTTTGGCTCACATGATTATCATTTGCAACCTTCCCAGATAGCTTCTAACAAAAATGTGGAACAAAGCACAGTTGGTCACCAGTTGTAATCATCTGATGTCTTATTTAGCGATAGGTTTGTAATATAATCATAATTCTGGTATATTGGCTAACTTTCATATCCTTTTAACTATAGAATTAGAATGCCTTGATAAATAGTTTAGACATTATTTTTACGTGTTCAAGTTTTTTTTCAACCCAAGTTTGGCTGAACAAACAATCTACAATACTGGTTGTATTGTAAAGATGTGGTAAGGGTTGGGATATATCCAGCTTCTATTGGCCCTGACAGTAGAATGTAGAAGAGAGAAGAAAGAGCCAACTCTTTACCAACCACAGTGACAATGAACGGGGAATAAATCGGTGTAATAGTGATACGCTTCCTCCACTACAGAAGTTAATGTTCACGATCCTTTCAATAAAACCATATTTTAATAACCCTTATAATACACATTTACTTGGAGACAGAATACGTCAGTGTCTGGTACAGAACAATTTGATCATTTCAGCTTATAGGATAACACTGTCAAAAATTATTACAGGATGTTAAAAAAAGAAAATCTATTACACAGAACATACAGACCTGAGCCAAACCAATACTTTCATCCTAACTATGGAAGTATTTGTTTTCCCTTAGTTATGAAAATCTAATCTCTCTGTTTGCTTAGCAAAGCAATGGACACAAGAAGCTTCCTGGAGCTTATCCTGGAAATATGATCATGGTCTTCCACAATATTTCTCTGTTAATTTAAGCTTACAAGATATTTATGCATAACAAAAATTCAAATCCGGCATGTAAAAAAGTGTTCACTTGATATTTTCTTCTAGTAGAATGCTGGCAGAACTGTTATAGTGCTAGTGAACAAATGAACTTAAAATTATCTTCTCTTTAATAATTTTGAGTATCAGGATACATGTTGGTGCTCAATCATGCTTTGAACTCGTAACATATGCTGGAATCAGTATGATATCATGGAAATTATACAGAAGACTTCAAAGTTAACTTCTGTGACTCTTAGATGGATGGAACCAGGGGTGAAATCTAAATTTTTTTGCTACTGGTTCTGTGGGCGTGGCTTAATTAATGGCCGTGGCTTGGTGGTAAGGTGACTGGGAGGGCGTGGCTTGTTGGCCAGGTGGACGTGGCCAAGTCAATGTCACTTCTTTGCCCTTTTTTAACCTACAAAACACAACACAACACATCTGGCTCACCCACAATATAAAAGCAGCTGTGCTAGATCCAAAATGGTCCCTGCAACAAGCAGGAACCTCACACAGCCACAAAAAGCCCAAAAAACCAACTTTCACACTTTGCACACACAAAATTCCACATACAGCTTTGTGAGATTTTGTGTGTTTGTGTAGTTAAAGTGAAACACACTAAATCTCAGAAAGCTGCACGAATATTATTTTATTTTAATTTATTTTTATTTTTATATAAAAGCAGCTAAATTTAAAGCTTCCTAAACTTTAAATGGCTAGGTCTAAAAAAAGAACAACTAAAAAAAACCCCAATTAACTATTTTTTTTTAAAGCTCCCAAAGGGGGAAAAAAACTTACCCAAACTTACCCAGGGGTCTCCAACCTTGGCAACTTTAAGACTTGTGGACTTCAACTCCCAGAATTCCTCAGCCAGCTTTGCTTTGCTGGCTGAGGAATTCTGGGAGTTGAAGTCCACAACTTCCTGCCTGCTTGATTGCAGGCAGGGAGATTCAGTTGCTTGCTGATGCAATGGATTTGCAATGGGATTACAGCAAGCTGAAGTAAGCAAGCTGACCAGTAGCTAAGGTAAGCAAGCTGAGGTGGGGAGGGGGAGGGATTTTTGCTATGAGCCATTTAAAAGGAAAAAAGTTTTTTTCTTTTATATGGCTCTGGCGATCCAAGCTGAGTTGCCTGATTAGCAGGTAACTCAGCTGGGATCATCAGAGCTTGGCTGGTCAGAGCCATTTAAAAGAAAAAAAGGCTCTGACGATCATGTGGCTCAGCTGGGCATGGGGGCAGGGGCAGGGATTTTTGCTACCGGTTCTCCAAACTGCCCGCTGCCATTGCTACCTACTCGCCTAAGCCGGTCCGAACCGGGAGCATTTCACCCCTGGATGAAACCCATTCACATGTGTTCTACCAATTTGTTAACATGGGCTTTGCTTGTTTGAATTGTGAAGGGAAAGGAGAAGTGCTTTCACCACAGAGACCACAGAGACCTCTGCTCCTTGGCTGTCTATGAGTTTAACATGGGTGTCAAACTCACATTGTCACGTTGCCGTCATATGACATTTTATGACATTTTCCCCTTCATGGAGCTGGGGTGGGAGTGGCCTCTGACGCATCCAGCCTGCAGGCTGCCAGTTTGACAACCCTGTTCTATAACATTCACTTCACTGTTTAAAGCCTTCTAGCATGTGCTTCCCACAGCTCACTTCAAAAGCCATATGTCACTTATATTTGTGGAAATCTACCGTATGTTCTTTGCAGCTTCCAACTATGTCAATCATGGTCATACAATGTGGCTAATGAGTCTCATGTGGGTTCAAAATCTTCTTACTTTTGTTTCCTTTCTTCCTGTCTACCAGGCTGCCTTTCTGTTTCTTGCTTTCTTGTTTCTAGCCCTCAAAAATGGCCCCAAAGCATGAGTACTCTTTCTTCTGACAAGCAAAGTACTCTCTTCTTCAATAAAGGTCCTTGAATCTCTATGATGGATTTCTCCTAAGAATAAGAGAAGTCTTATGTGCTGCTCTTGTGAAAAGGGATAATTAACAATGAGAGTTATTTCTCATACTAATAACAACAAAGGAAGTTACTTAACTAATGTAAGATGACTTCATAATAGAGGAAACCTCCTTCCATCTCGTCTGAAAAAGTGAAAGAGGAAATAGGTAAGAGATTCCTTCATACTGCCTCACTGAATGCTTGTGTTGTAACTATAACCTAAACCTACATCTTCCTTCTAATAAAAGAAGTCTTGGGGGGGCGGGTGTGAGAGAAATAAAAATGTAAGGGCTGTGCTTCCTTCTAATAAAAGTAGTAAACAAAATCCTTATATTTTTATTTCTCTCTCCCCCCCACCCCCAAATTAACAAACATATGAGCTCTTTCCAGGACACTCTTGAATGTATTAATCTGATGAATATGTATTGGGTTGAATATGAGTACCTTAGATACTGTAGCTAGTTGATGGTTCATTTTCTTTTTAAAAGGTTGTGAATATACTTAATATTCTTAGACCTATACTTCTTACCCACAACAGTGCTGATACTGGTGACTCAAATCTTGATTTCCACTTATTAAAGTTTCTCTGCCTATTGGGTTGTTTTTAACCGTCATTTATGTTTCATTGTTCTGTAGACTTTTCACTGAGTATCACCTTGAGTGTTCTTGTCCTTAAGAAGATTTCAAAAACCTTTCTTCTCACCTCCCTGGGTCCCATTGGGAAATAATTTGAGCTACACCATATGGGTCTTCTTTAAGTTGTCAAGAAAAATAACTAAACAGTACCGAATCATATTAAGTCTTTTAATCATTTAAGTCTTTTAAGTCTTTTAGATATCATCCAGGGAAGAATTTTGATACATATGTAGAAATCATCAGGAGGCAACAGAATGAAATTTGCAGTTATTAATTTGGACATTAAAATGCCAGAAAGTGTTTGATGATATTAGCATTCTTTTCTGGTCCATGTAAATTTGTCATCTTCTCATAGTCAAGTACATTTAAATATCAACAGCTAATTATAATAGCATTTGCCGTAAATAACAAAAAGAAAAACCTTCAAGGCTTAAAGTAGACTTCTTCAGATTAATATATCAAATGTATATTTTTTCTTATATCTGAATTAATATGCAACTTATACTGTTAACAGTAACATTTCAAGTTAAATACCCATTTATATATCCAAACCATGTAATGCACATTTTGGTTTTTCTTAATCATTTGTGTCTGTCAACATCCATTTAAATTTGATGATATATTGTGTTTTGGATCAGAACTCAGGCAAGATTTTGTATTGACTACTTTAGAAAATATGAATGGAAATTTTTTTTTTTATTACTTCACTATCTTTAGGGAAGTCCAACTGAGTTACGTTCAAACAAGAGGTTTGCTTTTTGGCTAAGAACCAGCTATTTGAAAAGTCGAATCTTTTTTTAATTCTATTTATAATAAGGACCAAGTCTCTACAGAATCCTTGGGGGTTACTTCAAATTACAGTACAAGCTTATATGAATATATCTTGCAAATTAAGAAAGTCCAGTAAGTCCTTGGTTTATATATTCATACTATCAAGGAAAATTATTGAGACAAAAAGTACTTCTTCAAAAATTGGAAATGTTTTTCAAACAATAAATTCAAACCTGCATGGAATAATAAAAAAAAAAAATCAAAAGTGATTCAGACAATTAAGGATTGTTATCACCAATAACAGTTATAGCAATAAAAATAGCTGTAGTGAAAAAATTAGTATGATTGTTGATAAGAGAATTAAAGAAATAATAATGCACATTAAGGTGATTTAGGAAAGTTGGCTGAATTCATTTAATATCTATTTAATATAGAAGTTATAATGCTTATAACTTTGTCTAAACTGATATTTCCGGGAAGAAAGTCTGAAAAGTCTGGCACATGAACACATAATGAACCAAGAAACACATCTTAATCTATTGACAACTGAAAATCAATATATAGTCCACTCTGTCTGGTCTCCACTCTGGATACACATTGGGTAAGCCAATTAACAAACCTAAAATTATTTTTTTAAAAATTAAATTGAAGGAGTTTACCATAACTAACACCTTAACATATGGTTATAATCTCATTTTGACAGGATGTTGTATTATCAACAACTGTATAGAGAATTATGTGAGTAATACCACCAGTACTTTTTCCATTCCATTTACCATGACTTCATTGTTTATAGTTCTCTGCAAACCTGTATAATTCATGATAGCACTTAATGTACCTGATGAAATGAACTCTAGTCTGCAAAAGGATGTGCCATAATTGTTATGCTGCTAACACTTCTGTTTCTCTGTAAAAGGTAAAGTTTAAAAACATTCTGTTGAAGATTCCTTTAAAAATTACTTTGATTTCCTTTATTATATAGCTGATGGAAAGCAAGATCAAGTACCCAGGGTCAAGCACATAATTATAGACAAAGGTACAGACAAATAGCCATGTGTAAGAAAGTTAGTGATTCAAACATTCTTAACAATGTGTGGTTTCAACATAACATAGGATTAGCCAGTCATCAAGAGATCAAGTAAGATCTCTCTTTTAACAATATTTGTAGATGTTCTTATCTATGCTTAATGATAAAATGGGATGGTTTATAGTAGTGTAATAATAAAGAGAGGTTTACCATGTCAAATATCAGAAGCAGTGCAGTTAAATATTGAGTTAAAAACAAAGTGTTTTTTTTCTTTATGCACTCAATCAATTTCTAAGGCCACTCACTTTCCAACTTACTCAAGATGTCTATAGAGATTCTCAGTTATCATGGTTCTGGTTATCCCAAAGGTGCCTTTTCAAGAGGTAACTGGACTTTCTTGTTTTTCTTTGAAGATATTTCACTTCTCATCCAAGAAGTTTCTTCAGCTCTGACTGGATGGTGAGAAATGAACAGAGGAAGACGGATATGACATCATCTGTCTCCAGTCTACAACACAGTCCTTTCAGAAGTTCCAAGAAGGTTCCCCACCCATTTGCACTACTGTGAGCCTGAGGACACAGATAAACCTTCAAGTGACCTCAACAACTTTCTAAAAGAATACAAATGACCAACTGTCTGCAAGGAGTATAAATCCTTCCATTCCCCACCATCCAGTCAGAGCTAAGAAGCTTCTTGAATGAAAAGCGAAACATCTTGGATGAGAAGCAAAAAAACAAACAAACAAGAAAGTCCAGTTGCCCATGAAAAGTACTGTATCTTTGAGACAACTTAAAGAGTAAACACCGGAAGGAAGACATCATTTTCTTCTCCTTCTCCTTCTCCTTCTCCTTCTCCTTCTCCTTCTCCTTCTCCTTCTCCTTCTCCTTCTCCTTCTCCTTCCCCTCCTTCTCCTTTTCCTTCTCCTTCTCCTTCTTCTGTGTTGTAGGTAATATAACATAAACAAAATGCATTATTTTAGTTCTTGCACGGATCTTTTAAAAAGTTGCATTAATTTATCATATTTTAACTGATTTTTATTTTTGCTAGCTGTCCTGAATGGTTGCACTACAAGGATAGCATACAGATTGTAATATAAAATAATACAATAATTTTGTGCAATTTTTTTAAAGATACTATATATACTTGATTAGGAAATTGTGCCACATCTTACGTGCAAGATTATTAAACAAATCCAATTCTGCAAATAATTTTAGAAAACAGTAGAACAAGCAATTCTATCTGCTTCCTAAAAATTAGAAATAAATGCTTGACTCTTATTACCATAATTTTCTGAAAAATAGGCTTCTACTAATTTAGGAACTGCATATGCATTTTAATAAATAATAGGTTTGTTGCTAATTGAAATAATATTCAATATTGCATATTCTCTTAAACCAATCCACACACCACTAATGTAAATCAAATGGTCCTCATTTACAATCTGCATATTCATTAGTGAAACAACAGTGACCAAAAACAAATACCCTGTATCATGTTGTCTCTACAAATTAATACAAGATGAAAGCAATAAAGTAACAGCCTTCTTAATTAGTATTGTTCTTTGGGGCAAATATTGTGTCCCACAAAGCTGAAAAAAGCAAGAGTGGTATTTTGCCTACTATAGCTTTAAGGCATTTTTTTCTTCTTTCCATTCATGGTCGAGTTCCTTTTTCTTCTAGATTCATTGCACATGCAGAGTTTTCACTGATGTCAGTGGAGCTCCAGGTGTTGAACAGGTGTGGTTTATATAAAACAAGAGTCCCACAATATACTGTGTGTGTGTGTGTGTGTGTGTGAGAGAGAGAGAGAGAGAGAGGGAGGGAGGGAGGGAGGGAGGGAGTAGTGTAACCTGCTGGGTGACTTTGGCCCAGTCTCTCTCAGCCCCACTCACTTTACAGGAGAAATAGGAGGAGGAAGGGGCATTATGTATATTCGTGTCTTGAGTTATTTATAAAAAATAATGAAAGTGGAATATAAATCAATAACTAATCTAATTTGACATTACATAATTTATAATTATTGGTTTCAGATCTGTTTATAACTACCACTCAAGATTGTACTGTTAACATATCATTAAGGGTAAAACTAAAAATATTTTTTTTAAGAAAAACATCAAAAGATGCTGATGTTGTCAAGAAAGAAATGTGGAATACTTCGTATCTCACAAAACAGAATGGAAGTATTTTATAAGAGAATTTTCACTTAAGTATCTGGTATAAAACATTTCTTTGAAGACATCCAGGATTTCTTTCATCATAATACAGTAGCTTCTGTAATGCAAAATACATGGTGTCTCTCAAGCCTATAATTGCATCTATTTCAAAGGAAGTCTCTATATTTTTAATATACTTATTGTGTTTCAAGGATTCTCAGGGAATATTGTATGCGTGCAAGGTATGTTGATTCAGGTAAGCCCCTAAATATCGCAACTAAACTTGAAAAGTTGGAAGAAAACAAAACCAGCAAAAATGAAATAAATTTTGACAATGAAACAAGGTTGCTAATTGTCAAAGCTTATTTTATATAGAAGAAAGGAAAGTAGAAATAGAGAAAGTTGGCTGTACTTTTTGGGCATGTTCATGAACTTTTAATTAACTAAGTTTCAAAAACATGACAATCATAGTGTTGAAAGCAGACCAAGTTTTGATTAACAAGTCTGTGAAAGATTACTTGGTAGCAATCAGGATGGGTCTCAAAGCTTATGCCCAAAGCTCTCTAACATTGAATAAACACAAACAAATGTGTGGGTATTGTCCTTGATTGCATGAGCAATTTTTTTCCTTTCTTTTGTACTGTCTGTACAGTCCAAAAGAAATTGACATCAATAGCACCATACATAAAAACCAAGAATATACACGATATTAATAATTTCACTAATCAACATTATATTGGTTTGCCTATAATACTAAGGCAAAACATGGTTTTGGGTAGCATGAATCTAGCCATAGTAGCTTATTCAATAACCTATAGATGAACAACCATGATTTTCCACAGTATATAAATCTGGCCAATGGCTTTATAGAACTTCAAACTGGTACAAAAAAATAATAAGGTACAAACAAAAAAATAATAAGAATGCTAGAAAAAGAAAAGAAAGAATGATGTCAGTTCTGTTACAGGCTTTTAATTATGCATTAGCAAAATAGTGACTATGGCCAGTGACCAAAAATATCCTATAGATGGGTTCTAATAAATATCTTGTTCTCTAAAGGGTGGTAATATGGGCTAATAATTTGGATTTGAGCAAACCAACCCGCTCAAATGTAGATAAGCCTTTGAGATCATAATTAAAGTATTATTGAGCATACCTCAGGAATGGTCTCTATATGCAACAGAATGAAAAAGACCAAATATGAAACTGAGATGACAAGTATTTTTAATGCTAACTATGCAAAAAGACATTTTTCCAAAAGTTTTTTTAAAAAATGAAATGAAATCTCGAAACAAGACCAATTTAAGAAAAAACTTTTCTTCAGATGTTTCAGTTCCCCCAAAACATTTTAAGATAGGAATGATCAAACAGCAGGTTCCAACAGCTACTTGTTGAGATCAGAAATTATAAATGTGATGCTTTTCAAAGCAGCCTAGTCAACCATTCAGCATCCAAAGGAAGCAGAAATTCAGAGGTAAATAATCAAATTAAGTAAATGAATGTGTGCTGGTGACTCTGACTGTTTTAACAAGATTGAATTTAGAGGTGAAGTTTTGGAATTCACCCTGATATTGTGGAAATTATTGTTATGTTAGCTGTTTTTTTAAAAAAAATCCTAATATTTTCAATTTTATTAAAATTAATGGAACCATAGTGTCCTATCAGAGGCTGGCAGCCATCAATGCTAAGAATTTCGGATGATGGTCTATATAGCAATAACACTTAGACTGGGTGAGATCATCCGTGGCTTCGGGGTGGAGTTCCATCAGTACGCTGACGACACCCAGCTGTACATCTCCACCCCAGGCCACCCCAACGATGCCCTTGAAGTGATGTCCCAGTGCCTGGAGGCCGTGCGGGCCTGGATGGGGAGAAACAGGCTCCGACTCAACCCCTCCAAGACCGAGTGGCTGTGGCTTCCGGCGTCCCGATATAGCCAGCTGACACCATCGCTGGCTATTGGGGGCGAATCACTCGCCCCCACGGAGAGGGCTCGTAACTTGGGCATCCTCCTGGATGCACGGCTGTCGTTAGAAGATCATTTGACGGCCGTGGCCAGGGGGGCTTTTTATCAGGTCCGCCTGATACGCCAGTTGCGCCCCTTTCTAGATCGGGACTCCCTACGCACAGTCACTCAGGCACTCGTCACTTCCCGCCTGGACTACTGCAACGCTCTCTACATGGGGCTTCCCCTGGGGTGCACCCGGAGGCTCCAGCTGGTCCAGAACGCGGCCGCGCGGGGGATTATGGGGGCGATGAGGCGCTCCCATGTAACACCTCTCCTGCGCGAGCTGCACTGGCTCCCGGTGGTCTTCCGGGTGCGCTTCAAGGTGTTGGTGACCACCTTTAAAGCGCTCCATGGCTTAGGGCCGGGGTACTTACGAGACCGCCTTCTGCCACCAATAGCCTCCCACCGGCCAGTACGCTCGCACAGAGTGGGCCTCCTCAGGGTGCCGTCCGCCAGACAATGTCGGCTGGTGACCCCCAGGGGGAGACCCTTCTCTGTGGCGGCGCCCACGTTTGGAACAACCTCCCCCCAGAGATACGTACAATAACAGACCTCCGGATTTTTCATCGGGCCCTGAAAACCCATTTATTTCAACTAGCTGGGCTGGCTTGAGTGAATTTTAAATCGATTTTAAATTGGGTTGTTTTAATTTTCGGCCAAATATTTAATTATTTTAAACTGCTTTTAAATTTTGTATGTATTGTTTTTTACTTTGGCTGTTCACCGCCCTGAGTCCTATTTTGGAGAAGGGCGGTATAGAAATTTAAATAAATGAAATGAAATGAAATGAAATATGCCATTCCACAGTGCTTAGCAGCCCTCCCTAAGCGGTTTACAGAGTCAGCATATTGCCCCCAATGATCTGGATCTTTATTTTACCGACTTCGGAAGGATGGAAGGCTGAGTCATCCTTGAGCCTGGTCAGATTCAAACTGCCAAATTGCAGACAGCCGGCAGCCAGCACAAGTGGCCTGCAGTATTGCATTCTAACCACTATGGCTCATAGTCTATAGAATATAATATAACTTTATGTGCATAACATTCTGTTCAGAATCCACTTTAAAGTACGTTTCGTAAAATAACCATTGACTGGAAAAGGTATTGCAATATTGGAACATTAAGTTGCATTTCCATCATTCTATAATGTACCATAAAAATGCAAATGTAATATTTATACAGTTTGTGAACACTTTTTCCATAATTTGCTTAGTGCTAGACATGACATCAGATAAACAAAAACAAATATTGTGTTTAGACCAAATGAAACAAAGGGAATGGAAAAGGGTACATGTTTTTAAATATTTCTTGGTTTCATCCATCATAATTCAGAACAGTCACATCTGTCAAAGTAGAGACACGAACTTGCAAAAAGCGTATTCTCCCCAGGGCAAAACATACCTCTGTATAATTAAGCACATCAATTATACTCTGAAACGACTTGAAGTACTAATATGAAAACATAATAAAATTAATATATTTTATATGCTTTTAAGGATAGGATTATGGGGATTTTCTCACAGCATGGGGAGTTACTGAGTGGAATAAAATACATAAAAAGGATTTAATGAAATGATTCTGGTACATGTTGCTTTGTTACTCTAAGCCAAGGGTTACTACCACAGGCTGCTGATTCACAAAGGTTTATAATTAGAAGTTGTTTCAATGTATTTGTTTCTAATACAGCAGTGAGAATGAATTGAAACGACTAATTCGGAGGAAATGATAGACTGTACATATATACATACTTACAATGTTTTCTTTTCTAATAAAAGGAATGCCAAATATGTGGCAAAATTCACATAAGAGGATTAATTACTATCATTCTGTATAGACAGGGATTAATCGTCATGAGACCGATGTTGCTTTCTTCTCATTTCAACCCATCACTTTCAATCTATCTTTATATCCACTGTAATCAGCAAAAACAATTATTATCCTTTTTTGTCTTTATATAGAATTAGCTAATCAGATTTTCCTAAAGCCCCTTGGAATTAACTGAAATAATATAAAAATCACTCGATTCCAGAAGCACCATTTTCATCTATCTTGTTTTCATTTCCTCAATTTCACTACCAGAAAAATATTATGGATGGTTAAACTTGCAGGTATGTAATAATTTGAGAAATCTATCTCTAAACAATTATCACACCGTGAAAATTCCTCTCATTCCCTGGGTATTGTGGGGCTTTTTTTTTCAGAAATAGATTATTTGTTATTCAGAGCAAGATTTTTTTTTTAATTCTATTTAGGGAGACAAGATTTTAGTCCTGTGCCAATCCCTTTAATCTTTATCTACATCTGCACTACTACAGTGGTAAATTTGCACATGTGCATGTACGCGCACGCGTACACACACATACATACTAAAAAGCATATTTGAAACATGAAACATATTTATCAATTTATCCAAAATTGCAGAAAAGAGGGCAGAAAGTACAAGCAACTTTTATATCCTGTATTAGGGACCCCATGCAGTGTAAAACATTATATTTTATCATTCAGTTGATCTAGTCTATAATTCAGTTGATCTAGTCTATAATTCCATTTTCTCCAAATTAAAAGTAAAAATTTCCAAATTTAAGAGCCTTGGTGACGCAGCAGACTAAAGTGCTGTTAAATAGCACCAGCTGCCTGCAATTACTGCAAGTTCAATTCTCACCAGGCTCAAGGTTGACTCAGCCTTCCATCCTTTCAAGGTAGGTAAAATGAGGACTCGGATTGTGGGGGCAATAAGCTGACTTTGTATAAAAAATAACACCCCTCTAGGGAGTCCAAAAGCCCTACTAAGCAGGTATATACAAAAGTATGAAGGCTATTGCTTAACACATTGTAAGACACCCTGAGTCTCCAGAGAAGGGCGGCATATAAATCGAACCAATAAATAAATAAACTGAAAATTCTGTTGATGCTTCCTTTCCAAAGATCAGTTAAAAAGGTAATTCTGTTTTAAAATTTTAATGAGTATATTCACTCCACTTAGTAAGTTTGTAGAAATAAGCATTTGGAAGATCAAGATCAAATGACTTACAAAAATGTTCATATGAAGCATAGACATGATGTGAATTGATCCCAGTATATACTATATATAAAGCACATCTAGTACTAATAAGCTAGTACTTTGAATATGCCTTATCTACTTTTCCTGGCAAAATGTATGGAAAGATCCTATTTGTATGTACATCCAATTAAGGTTAGGGTTGGGTTAGGAGTTAGGGGTTAGGGTTAGGTCTCCAAGAATTTGCAAAATAAAATTGACATTGAGCCTCCAGCATCATTATGAATCTGCCTTATTCTGCATTTCCCAGTAAAAAATCCATTAAGGTATAAATCTATTTAGAGTTAGATTAGGCCTCCATGAATTCAAAAAGTAAAATAGAGAACACCAATAGATTCATAGAGCATTCATAGAGGTTAGGAGACCTCTCACAGTTCATCTGCATTTTCTTCATCTGCATTTCTTGGTAAAATATATAGAAAAATGCCTATTGTGTGGAAATTCACTTAAGGTTAGGTTTAGGCCTCCATAATTCATCACCATAAACATCACCAATATTCAAAAACAGTCTCTTACATTTCAAATCTGCCCTCTTTGGATTTTCTGAACATGTTGTATATGGAAAAATTCTATTGAGATGTCAATCAACTTCAAGTTGGGGATCTGATTCTGGTTTTGGTTCTGGTTGGATTTATGTTCAGGTTATATCTCCATGATGGCAAATTTATGGCATACGTGCCCAAAGTGGCACACGAAGCCATGTTGCTCTGGAACGTGCGGCCTTGCCTGTTTGTCTTCTGGGTTTCTGGTGCGCATGTGCGCGCAATGATCAGCTGTCTTTCATGCATGAGGCACTGCCGAAAACTAGTGTGTGCATGCGCACCGGCCATCTGATTGTCAGGCGTGCATGTGTGCTAGAACCCAGAATTTTTGGCTTTTCCGTAGTGCAATGCCGACAAGTTTGCATGCACGCATGTGACATTCCCGCATGACCTTTTTGGCACTCAGTGCTGAAAAGGTTCACCATCACTGTTATAACTTCATCAATTTGGACAGTAAAATAGGCATTGCCAATAGATTCATAGGAGGTTTCTGACATTTCAAATTAGCCTTATCTGCATTTCCTGTTAAAATACATAGAAAAATCCTATTGCAGCAGAAATCCAGTTGGGGTTAGTCTCCATGATTTCAGTGACTAAAACTGACATTGCCAATCGATTTTTAGAACATTGCTTAGGAGGCTTCTCAAACATTGAATCTGTATTATCTGGGTTTCCTAGTGAAATACCTGAATTTTTTTTTGCAGCAGAATTATTTTGGTGACAAGATCTATCGTGAAAATCCATACTAGAGAAAGGCAGGGGCTAGTTCCAGCTACTTTTTCAAACTGTTTCAGTCTTAAGTGTCATTTTGGCAGCAGCATCTCAATAAAACCCAGAGTTTACATTCAGTTTCACTTTTTTTAAGATTAAGTTTACAGATTCATTGATCAGAAAGAATAAACTACATAGTTTTGAATCATGTTAAAATCACATAAAAATATAAAGTATTAAATTATTTCCACATGAGATTGATATTGTTTACTTGTATCAAATATTGATAATAAGGATCTGCTTTGGCAATATTTAGTACAAACAGAAATAATGTTTATGGCCAAAATTTATTTAATATTGGCATTAATATCACAATAATATATTAAAATATGCTTACATTGGAAGACATGGGAGTCTTTTATGGGACATTAGGACAGATACTGTTTTGACAAATGTTTCTCATGATTTTTTTTTTATTTTATTTTTTTGGTCCATTTAGTTGGACGAATTCCTTAAATGGAAGAGGAAAAGAAAAAGGACTAGGCATGGATAGAAACAAAAAGTGGATCTTAAAGTGATTATCCTTAGTTAAAAAACATTTACAAATCTCTTGTGTTAGGTAACAAACTGATTCATCTAGAAGTCAGTGGTAACTGACTGATATCAACATATGAAGAATTAAAGCTAATCATCTGTTTAAATGTTATTTTTGTTACTGAATTAAACTATGTTCTTTTAACAAACTTGATTAAAAATGAAACATCACTGATGCCATTTATGGAATTAATATTAATTGTGCCTTACAGCCTTTTCCTAAATCTTTCCTGTAAGATATCAAGCTTTATTACTAATGAAAACATATTTCAATAAATTACTCTCAGTTGATTATATACATAGATTCAGAAAGATTGTTCTACTTTTTAAAAAAATCACCTTGGTGAGGTTATATTTTTTCTTTCTACATCACCTTATTTCCATGTAGATATTTTAAAATATATTTGTAATAAAAAATCATACAAATGTTATACAATGGCACCTCTGTCACACATAGTGTTTGCTTCTTAAACAATGTTGTCATGTAAAATGTGATCTCCCTTTTTTAGCCCAATTTAGGGATTGATTAAAATATAAGATAGAAATGTAGTGCATTTTTTCATGATTTCGCCAAAGATAATACATGGGGTTAATGGATCTGAATATATATGCATTACAGTGTATTACTGGTCACATTGACCTCACTCATTTATCAGCCAGAAGGCTCAAATCTAGGAAGCCTTGCTGGCACTTGCATAACATCTGCTCAATAACTTTGATATTGATTCCCAATTGAAAGCCAAATGGATGGCTGAACATCCAGACATAGGAAGATATATAAATGCACGAACATACAGAGATATGAGCTGGGGCAACAGCGCATGTGCCAACAGAAAGGCTCTGCATGCCACCTCTTGCATGAGTGCCATAGGTTAGCCATCATCAAGGTTGACTCAGTCTTCCATCCTTCCAAGGTAGGTAAAATGAGGACCCGGATTGTGGGGACAATAAGCTGACTTTGTATAAAAAAGAACACGGCTTAGGGGCCCCCAAAAGCCCTATTAAGCAGGTATATACAAAAGTATGAAGGCTATTGCTTAATGCATTGCAAGCCACCCTGAGTCTCCAGAGAAGGGTGGCATATGAATCGAACCAATAAATAAATAAATAAATATGCTGAATAAATAGTAGCCATATGATGTTAGTAGCATTGTTTGATTTGATTGTGTTGCAGATGTCACCAGGGCCGGATTTTCCTATAGGCTAACTAGGCTTCAGCCTAGGGCCTCAAGATCAAGAGGGGCCTACACAGTGGTGGAATTCTGGGGGTTCTAGGGGATTCGGCCGAGCCCTTTGTTAAATTGCTGGCTCGCCCGCCCCTCGCCTCCCACCCGCGCGGCGCCAGCCTACCGTAGCCAGGGGTGGGCAATTGTGGCTCTTTTACAACCTGTGGACTTCAACTTCCAGAATTCCTGATGCAGCTTGGCTGTCTGAGGAATTCTGGGAGTTGAAGGCCACAGGTTGTAAAAGAGCCACAATTGCCCACCCCTTCCCTAGCCTGAGTTCCGCTGCCTGGGATCCACGTGGGCTCCGGATGCAAGAGAGCAGGATGGAGAAAGCAGCTTCCCCACCTTCACTCACCCTCCCTCTCTGCCGTTCACTTACCCCGCCCACTCCCCATCTATTGCTGCCTCCGATGGCTGGAGGAAAAAAAAACTTCAAATTCTTGCCCCGGGGCTTCAAAGGGCCGCCCTAGAGCCAGTGCTGCAGCCGAACCCTTTGTTAAATTGCTGGCTTGCCCCGCCCCTCTGCACCACTATTTATTGCCAATAAATACTGGTGGGCAAGGGGCGGGGGAGCCAGCAATTTAACAAAGGGTTCGGTGTTTTTTTTGTAATTTTATTGGCCCCCGGAGCTTCAGCATAGGCTAATTAGCCCTTGCTTAGATCGCTCCCGATCCCCAGCTGATTTGCTCTCAGCTGTTTTGCTCAGGGATCTGGTCCTTGCTTGCAGAGTGCTGATTTTCCCCCCCTAGCTATACTGAAAAACGAAAGAGAAAGTAAAGCAGGCTGTTGGCTTTGCACGTTGGAAAATTAGGCAGGCAGATTTTTTTTTCCTCACCAAAAAAGGTAGGTGCAAACAACAGGAAATTTAGGGAAAAAGAGGAGATTTTAAAACACAAAAGAAAAAAAGCTCTATTTAACTAGGGAATTGTAATAATTGAGATACTATTAGTTGTATAATAGTAGAAATTGTTAAGTTGTGGTTTGGAGGAATATATGGGGGAAATTATTTGGTTTATTATTATTGGTAAATATAATTAATTGATTTGTAAGAAATTGGATTGCATGGAAATAATTGGAATATTCATGTTCATATTGATTAATATACAAAAAAGGTAGTTATATAACTAATTGATTTATATTAAAATGTTGAATTCATATTAAACAACTGTAATATTACATAATTAACCAATGTGAGGATGGATATAAAAATAGATGACAATGGGAAGGGGTATAATATAGAATAGAAGGGAAAAATTGAATTTGATTAAGATTAGAGATGAGGATGAGGGTAATATTGGTTTTTTACAAAAATAGATGAGGAATAAATATGGCAAAAAGGAAATATAGAAATTGTAAATTTAATTGAAATGACTAAACACTGTTTAAATTTGTGAACCGGCCAAATACTCTGTTCAAAGAAAATACATTGTTTGTTTGTATGTGTGTTTCTAATTATTGTTATTTATTCATATTTGTTCTCTTTTATTCTTTAAAGTTTAACAATTCATTCTTTATCTTAATATCTTTATATTTTTGGGGGGTTGGCTTTCTTCCCTTTCATCTTTTTTATTGTACAGCAATCTTTCTCCTCAAACCTACCACCTCTCTCTTTTCTTTCCTTCTTACTTTCTCTTCCTACCCCTCTTCTTCTCCTCCCTACTTCCTCTTCCTTTCTCCTTCTCCTCCTCTCTTCCTCCCTCTCTCTCCTACTCTAATTTCCCTTCCCTTCCTTCATCCCTCTCTATTGCTGTATCCTTTTATGCATATGGACTACTCAGAGGGCTGAAAAAGTTATTTCTGACTGGTCCTCGCAGTTTTGACCAGTCCTCGAACTTACGACTGTCCTCACATTTTACATTTTTGCCCTATCTTGTCAGCATGGTGAAGAGAAGCAGTTGTGTAATGAGTGACATGGTTGTTAAGAAAGCTGCACGGGCATAAATGTGAGGATGGTCATAAGTGTGAGGACCGGTCAAAAGTGCGAGCCCAGTCAGAAATGACTTTTTTCAGCCCTCTGGGTAGTCCTTTTGTGCATATGGACTACTCAGAGGGCTGAAAAAGTTATTTTTGACTGGTCCTCGCACTTTTGACCAGTCCTCGAACTTACGACTGTCCTCACATTTTACGTTTTTGCCCTATCTTGTCACCATGGTGAAGAAAAGCAGTTGTGAAATGAGTGACATGGTTGTTAAGAAAGTTGCACGGGCATAAATGTGAGGATGGTCATAAGTGTGAGGACCGGTCAAAAGTGTGAGGCCCAGTCAGAAATGACTTTTTTCAGCCCTCTGAAAAAAGTCTATGCACACAGCCACGCCCACCCAGTCACATGACGAGCTACCCACGCCTACACAGTCACGTGACCAGCTAGCCACGCCCACCCAGTCACATGATTGCCAAGCCACACCCCCAACTAAGCCACGCCCACAGAACCTGTTGTTAAAAAATTGAATCCCACCACTGGTGAAAGGGCCTCATAAGTGGAATAGCCTAGGGCCTCTTCCAATCTAAATCCGGCCCTGGATGTCACAGGAGAGGTTACGGGTTTTTATGTAATGAAATTTGTAATCCACCTGGAATCACCTGTCTGTGAGTTGGGCGGTCATATAAATTTAATAAATAAATAAATTTAAAAATATTGTCTGGCTATGTTTGGAAAAAAGAGAGCCCGGATTAAAAAAAATATCAATGACAATTCAGTGTATAGGAAAAAACAAGAGAAATATTTGTTTTTCTTGAATGAAAGGGATAATTATTTTCCCGTTTTGGTAGAATTGATTCTTATTGAATCCCTGACTGAAATAAGTCTTAAATTAAATATTGTAATGCCAGTGTCTTCCATCCTTTTTCACCCAATATTAAATTTTAATAAATTAAAATGTCACTTAATTCAACATAACATAAATCAAATGTACTGAATATGATGACTTTAATCCCAAATTGATATTGCTAAGAAAGAGAAGAATCCCAGTGTTTTAAATATCTGCAAAAGCCATTATCAATCTCTCTCAAGTCTATCAAATCCTATTCTAGATTTGCATTTTTCTTGTTGAGAAAAGAATTCAGACACTAGAAATGTCTGACTAGTAATTTCAGAAATAGAAGGAATAAAAAAATTCTTAAGTTCACTTGTGAAGAGAACAGCTATGTGTAAATATAGGCAAGCATACACATACTCTATACTTTATACTTTATATTCCCTCTTACATTCTTTAGAAATGTCCCAGGATCATGTGATCACCATTTGGGACTTTCTCAGTCAGCTGGCAAGCAAAGTTAATGGAAAAAGCCAAATTTTCTTAATCAGAAGATTTGTTTAATGAACGTGGTGATTCATTTAACGACAATGGCAAAAAAGATAATAAAATTGGGTATGATCATATGATGACTCACTTAATGGCTGCATCATTTAGCAACAGTTCCAGTCACAATTTTGATTGTAAGTCAAGGACTACCTGCAACACACACACACACACATATATATCAGTCCTATTTTTCACAAAACTAATGTGGAGTGATAAGAAAAAGCATAAGGTAAAGGTAAAGGTTCCCCTCGCACTTATGTGCTAGTCGTTTCCAACTCTAGGGGGCGGTGCTCATCTCTGTTTCAAAGCCGAAGAGCCAGTACTGTCCGAAGACATCTCCAGGGTCATGTGGCTGGCATGACTAAATGCCAAAGGCACACGGAATACCTTCCCACCAAAGGTGGTCCCTATTTTTCTACTTGCATTTTTTACATGCTTTTGAACTGCTAGGTTGGCAGAGCTGGAACAAGTAATGGGAGCTCACCCCATTATTCTAACTGCTGAACTGCTGACCTTTCAATCAACAAGGTCAGCGTCTTAGCCACTGAGCCATCACGTCCCTTAAGAAAAAGCATATTAGTCTGTTTTCATTACAGGACAAAATTCTGAAGGAGGCATCCATAAACAGAAATAACCAAGTCCTTTACATTTGTTGTGTGTGTAAAGTAGGTGAGGAGCACAATGAAGTTCATCTTCTCTTGTCCTTAGCCAGCTGTGGTAAATCTTTTTTGTTGCCAACAGGACAAAAAGGGATTTTTATTAATGAAAAGCTTTGTGCAACAAATAAGTATTTAAACTTGAAGTCTTAATCTTATGCAGCTTTTACAAAGAATGTCTATGTTGTGTTTTTATCAATTCTCATGTCGCATGCCTTGTGTTCTATGGCTAAGTCTGAAGCCCTGGAATGTAATGAGATCATCTGCCACTGACTCAAGAGATTTCCGTGTTCTGCCAGTCTTCCCAATTAAACGCTTTTTTCATTCTAGCATTTCTTAAAGAGCAATGCTATGTATTGTGAACTATAACAGTTCACAATTGTTCAGATACAAAAATAAAACACCAAATTAGAACAATTCAGTGGCCAGCCCCTTCCATTACATAGATGCTATCTAGCTAACATCTTGTTGCTAGGTAGCTTGTTGTTGTTGTTTAAAAAAAAAAGCAGGCATGGTTAGATATAAGTTACCCTGATTACTGAGCTGTAGCAGCCAGCCCTGTAGTCATGATGGAAAAATGGAATTTTTCATAGAAGAAAAATGGATTCCAGATTATTATTATTATTATTATTATTATTATTATTATTATTATTATTTATTCAATTTATATACCGCCCTTCTCCTAGTGGACTCAGGGCGGTGCACAGCCAAAACTAAAATACATAACAATACAAAATTTAAAATTAATTAAAAGAATTATATACTTTGGCCCGAATTAAAACAGTACAAATTAAAACCCATTAACAAATTAAAACTAAACAATTAATAACCATTAAAAACTAAAAAAGGGGGCGGGGTTCACGCCAGCCCTGCTTGCTGGAAAAGAAGGGTTTTCAGGGCACGGCGAAAGACCCAGAGATCCGATATCCTTCTTATCTCCCGGGCAAGTCGTTCCAGAGGGCGAGGGCTGCCACAGAGAAGGCCCTCCCCCTGGGGGTCACCAGCTGACATTGCCTGGCCGACATTGCCCGGCCGACGGCACCCTGAGGAGTCCCTCTCTGTGGGAGCGTACTGGTCGGTGGGAGGCTATCGGCGGCAGAAGGCGGTCCCGCAAATACCCAGGTCCTATGCCATGGAGCACTTTAAAGGTGGTAACCAACACCTTGAAGCGCACCCGGAAGACCACTGGAAGCCAATGCAGCTCACGCAGGAGAGGTGTCACATGGGAGTGACCCCTCGCTCCCATAATCTCCCGCACGGCTGCATTCTGCACCAGTTGGAGCCTCCGGTTACTCCTCAAGGGGAGCCCCATGTAGAGAGCATTGCAGTAGTCCAGGCGGGAAGTGATGAGTGCCTGAGTGACTGTGCGTAAGGAATCCCGATCCAGAAAGGGACGCAACTGGCAAATCAGGCGAACCTGATAAAAAGCCCCCCTGGCCACGGCCGTCATATGCTCTTCTAAAGACAGCCGTACATCCAGGAGGATGCCCAAGTTGTGAGCCCTATCCATGGGGGCCAATAACTCGCCCCCAATAGCCAGCGATGGCACCAGCTGGCTATATCGGGACGCCGGAAGCCACAGCCACTCGGTCTTGGGAGGGTTGAGTCGGAGCCTGTTACTCCCCATCCAGATCTGCACGGCCTCCAGGCACTGGGACATCACTTCAAGGGCATTGTTGCGATGGCCTGGGGTGGAGATGTACAGCTGCGTATCATCAGCGTACTGATGGAACTCCACTCCAAAGCCACAGATGATCTCACCCAGCGGCTTCACATAAATGTTGAACAGAAGGGGCAAGAGGACCGACCCCTGAGGCACCCCACAAACAAGGCACCTCGGGGTCGACATCTGCCCCCCTGCCAACACCGACTGCGACCGGTCAGAGAGATAGGAGGAGAACCACCGCAAAACAGTGCCCCCCACTCCCAACCCCTCCAACCGGCGCAGCAGGATACCATGGTCGATGGTATAAAAAGCCACTGACAGATCTAACAGGACCAGAACAGAGAACAACCCCTATCCCGAGCCCTCCAGAGATCATCCACCAACGCGACCAATGCCGTTTCCGTGCTGTGCCCAGGCCTGAAGCCGGACTGGAGCAGATCCAGATAGACAGCTTCATCCAGGTACTCAGGAAGCTGTTGCGCCACCACAATCTCAACAACCTTCACCAAGAAGGGAAGGTTGGAGATCGGACGATAGTTAGCCAAAACAGCCGGATCCAGAGCAGTCTTCTTGAGGAGTGGCCTCACCACCGCCTCTTTCAAGGCGGATGGCAAGACACCCTCGCTCAAAGAAGCGTTGATAATACCCTGGAGCCAGCCTCGCTTAACCTCCCGGGAGGCCAGCACCAACCAGGAGGGACACGGGTCCAATAAACATGTGGATTGGGTATTTTATATTTCAAAGCTCTTTTGAAGCTTCTTTTGCATTGCACTCTTCAGAAATATACTTAACAGTTCATATATCAATTCATTTTGCTCTATTTGTTTATATTCATCCATCTATCCAAAAGTTCATATTCAGTCAGAGGCCTCTATAGAGAAAAAGGAAGGCTTGAATCCTTATTATAATCACTGTAATATGGACAATAATCAGGTAGATCCAGTTGTGCAAATAAGTGCAGATAGACATTATTTTTGAGAAGCTGAAATATAAACTGCAATATGGTAATGTCATTATGAAAAAGAATCATACTTATTTTAATAGTTTTGAACAGTTTGCCACACACAAAGAAAAATGTCTTAATTTGAAAATGTTTGAAAATGGCTTAATTTTAAAAAAAAGAAATTCTTGTTTGGAATAATCATAGAAAACTGTAATAGTAATTATCTAGCCTCATTTATTGTTAGGTGGAATGAGGGTCAAGCTTTTTGTTACTTTGATAGTTTTTTTGTCAGATTTCTTTCCACTGGAGTTGTCTCATTCATGCTATATCTTTCTTTTTTCCAGCCTCCACAAAATCTGCCACATATAGGAATAGCTAAGAAAAGCATGTATATATTTAACACATAGCAATTGATCAGTCCTATTTACATCAGCTCAAAATGTGTTAATAGTATGAATTCAAATCATGTGCTGGAATCTCCTGAAAAGCATCCCCAACAGTAAAGCAATTGATACTTCTATAAACATTCTGTTAGCTTTCATGTAGCTTTTTTGATTTTTTTAATAATGTAGGAATTTAATTACATAGTATTAAATTAATCTTCTGTGGGTTTACTAGGACAGATATTTGGACATTGACATTCTGAAAAATGAGATACTAGAGGCCAAAACAAAAATAATATCACAGTGATACCAGAGGAAACCAGTTGATTTCAGAAAGAGCTCTCTGACAGATAAAAAGGACCAGCACAAAAAATAGAAAGAGGAGAACATTACTAGAACAGAATACCAGAAAATAGCCCAAATCTGCAAGACCAGAATCAGGAAGGCCAAGGCTCAGAATGAACTAAGATTGCAACAAATGCCAAAAATAACAACAACAAAAAATGTTTGCTTCCATATGTAAGGAGCAAGAAGAAAGTCAAGAAAATGGTTCGTCCACTACTGGGAGATGACAAGAAGGTCACAGGCAGCAGGGAGAAAGCAGAATTGCTTAATTCCTTTTTTGCATCTGTCTTCATGCAAAAAGAAAAAAAATAGTCTAACATATCAAAAACAGTGCTGTGGGAGGCAAAACACAATGGAGATCAAGATAGGCAAGGATTTGGTAAGAGACCACCTATTTGCTTTGGATTAACAGTTGCTGCAGTTTCAAAAAAAACCCCATCAACAAAGGGATAATATCAAGATCATGGGAAGTGATAGAAGTGCTCTAAAGGACACTAGTAAGGACACACTTCGAATACTGTGTACTAGTTACAGCTGATAGATTTATACCAGATTATTTTCAGAAACAAATATAAACATAGTAGAAATATTTCAGGTCACAATCATTGTCACAATGAGGATAAGCATGCATTTTCAGTGCTACTTCATTTTGTTTTAAATTCAGAGATTCAGATATAAAGGAAAAAATGCAGGTTATAACTCTCATACTCATATGAATCATGTGTTGTAAGTAAAACATAAGCCCTTTGTTATTAAAGCAAAATGAATGGGAGCGACATAGCTTTTGGAACTTGGCTCAGTGTTTTATAAGCAATATATCAATTTACAGCCCTTTTAGAAAAGTGGAATAGTGGTAAAATAATTCCATGGGAAATAGAAATGTAAGAGAAGACTGAGTAGAACATTGGAGGATATATTCTGAAAATGTATTCTTTGAACACTCAGAGTCTGAAAAAGTTTCATTGAACATCTCAGAGCAGAAGAAAGACGGATGCATTTAAAAATCACTTGAAATCTGGAATGATTCTGAAATTTTACTATTTA
The DNA here is from genome assembly GCA_022577455.1 of Arizona elegans. Lineage (NCBI taxonomy): Eukaryota > Metazoa > Chordata > Lepidosauria > Squamata > Colubridae > Arizona > Arizona elegans. The sequence goes on along the minus strand of JAKOOJ010000009.1, from coordinate 31,675,227 downwards.
TGACCAATAAAAATAGTTTTCTGAAAAAGCTTTAACAGTGAAGCGTTTGTCAACATGGCTTTGAAGCTACATCGTGCAGATTAGGACTTAATAAAGCACTCCAAAGTCACTTGTGAAGAATTCTCAGAATGAAAAAGAGAGAGAGATGAAATACTTTCTGCAAAAGTAAAAGAAGAAGCGGAAGGACAAGGAAAAAAGACCAGACCAGTAAGAGCGGTTACTCTAAAGACAAACAAGAACTAGAACCCGGACACGAAATAAGAAATGGACGGCCTAAAAATCCTATCATTAAATGTCAATGGCTTGAATGATCATAAAAAGAGAAAAATAATCCTATCAAAACTGGCAAAACAGAATCCAGATATAATCTGTTTACAGGAGGTCCATATAAAAGAAAATGAGGCAAACTTCTTAGAATTCACTAAATTTGGCAAGCTATTTGTGTCACTAGTGCAGAAAAAGAAAAGGGATGTGGCGATCTATGTGAAAAAGGGAATCGAGGCAGAATTAAAGCATAAGGATTCTAAAGGGAGAATCTTAATGGTAGAAATTAGGAGGTCCGATGCAAAAATGTTGTTGGTGGGAGTATACGCTCCAAACGAGAAACAGGGGCAATTTTATAAAAAACTACACGAACAACTAGGAAAGTGGGCCCAGGTGGAAATATGTATGCTAGGCGATTTCAATGGAATTGTTAATCCCCTGAAAGATTACAAAAGTGGAGAGAAAAAAAGGAATAAAAGGTTACCCCTGCCAAAAAGTTTCTTTGATCTTGTTGATGAAATTAATTTAATAGATATATGGCGTACTTTACATCCTCACGACTCTCAATACACCTTTTTCTCAAATCCACAGAATTCTTGGTCCAGAATTGACATGATTTGGACTACTAGAAAACTAGGTTTAGAAGTCAAGAAAGCAGACATAAGTACAAACACGTGGACTGACCATAAACTTATGGAAATACATTGGCATTACACCAACAAGAGGCGACAACAAAGATGGAGTCTAAGATCCAATCTCTTGTATGACAAAGAATTTATAACAAAATTAAATGAAGAAATTAAACGTTTTTTTATCGAGAATGGCAGGCAAGATACGGCGAAGGAAATTGTTTGGGACACCATGAAGGCGTATTTGAGAGGAGTGGCGATTTCGTACATGGCATATAAAAATAAGGAAGAAAGGAAAGTCAGAGACGACTATATGAAGAACTTAGAGGAAGCAGATAGTAAACTCCAACAAAACCCGGGAGATGAAATGGCCAAACAAAAATGGATGATGGCAAGACATAATCTTAACGTCCTGGACCAAAAAGAGCTGGCACAAAAAATTAAGAGGATAAAACACTATCACTTTGAAAACGCCAATAAGTCGGGGAGATGGCTAGCTTATAGATTAAAAAAAGAACAGGAAAAAAATCAGATTCTTATATTAGAAGGTATTAATGGGGACATTCTGACAAAAGAAACAGATAAGCTAGAAAGAGCGAGAAAGTTCTACGAAACCTTATATAAAGAGGAAGTGATTGATCCAGACAAAATTGTACAATATTTGATGGAAGCCAAATTGCCACAGATAGCAGAAGAAGAGAGAGAAATGTTAAACAATAAAATTACAATGGAAGAACTAAAATCTGCGCTTGCCAAAATAAAGAAAAATAAAACACCAGGCCCAGATGGCCTCCCGGGGGAAATTTATGTGAAATTTGAGGAAGAACTATTATTAGAATTGTTGGACATATATAATGAGGTGCTAGTGGGTACAAGAATCCCAGATTCCTGGAAGGAAACTTATATTACCCTCATTTTGAAAGAAGGTGCTGACCCAAAGCTAGTAAACTACAGGCCAATTTCTCTGTTAAACTCAGATTATAAATTATTCACTAGCATAATTGCGGAGAGACTAAAAAAAATCTTAAATGGCTGGATTCATAGTGATCAGAAAGGATTCCTCCCTGGGAGGCAAATGAGGGACAATGTAAGGACAATAATAGACGTCATAGAATATTATGAACAACACCCGGAAAAACAGCTGGCGCTGGCGTTCCTGGACGCCCAAAAGGCGTTTGATAACTTAAATTGGAAATTTATGATTAATCAAATTGATTTGATGGGATTTGGCACAAATTTTAGAAAGATGATCGAAAATATATACAACAAACAGAGAGCAAGTATATTAATAAATGGGGATAAGACACGGATATTCTGGATACAAAAGGGAGTTAGACAGGGATGCCCCCGTCCCCCTTACTCTTTATAATGGCGCTGGAAATTCTATTGAGAAAGATTAGAGACAACAAAGAAATTAAAGGATTACAAATTAAGAAGGAAATTTTTAAAACACAAGCCTTTGCGGATGACGTGGCCTTAATAATGGAAGATCCCTTAAAATCTGGTCCCAAGGTGCTCCAGGAAATACAACAGTATGGTGAAGTCGCTGGCTTTAAAATTAACAAAACTAAAACTAAAATCTTAGTAAGAAATATGGCGGAGACAAACAAGAAACAATTAGAGAAGTCCTTGGAACTCCAAATAGCAAAGAAGGTAAAGTATTTGGGAATTTGGATTACTGTAAGATACTCCTCTTTAAAAGAGGATAATTATAGTCCATTACTACAAAAAATAAAACAGGACATAGATAGATGGAAGAAACTAAGACTATCTCTTACAGGTAAGATTTCAGCAATTAAAATGAATATTCTCCCCAAAATCATATTTCTGTTTCAGACTATCCCGGTAAATCTGGATAAAAAATATTTTCTAGAGATGGAAAGGAAGGTGCAAGATTTTTTGTGGGAAGGGAAGAAGGCAAGAATTGCTTATAAAACGCTGCAAGGGAAAAGAAATATGGGCGGCTTCGGATTACCGGATTGGCAATTATACCAGAAAGCGGCCAAGTTAGTATGGATCAAAGACTGGGTCACACTACAAAATAAGAGAATTCTGACATTAGAAGGCCACGATCTACAGGCAGGCTGGCACGCTTATTTATGGAGCCCAAAGAATAAAAAGAAACTATATTTTCACAGACACAAATTAAGGGAGACTCTGATTCAAACATGGGAAGAAATTAGACAAAGGTTTTATACCAAAATTCCGATTTGGCTTTCAATTATGGAGGCGTTGATCGCTACTAACAAAAGAGATATCGAAAAATTTGGCACATACAAGGATATATTGGACGGAAATGGTACTCTTAGATCTCGAGAACTACTAAATAATCAAGGCTTTAATTTGGACCGGTGGAGTTATATGCAGTTAAGCTCTAGATATCAAAAAGATAGGGACCAATATGGGATAGAGACGAAGTATAGCAATTTGGATAAAATTATGTGGGGGATGGAAAAGAAAATGCTAGCCAGATTCTATAACTTTCTATTAGGAGAAGACAGAGCAGAAGGGATAGCTAGGAACCAACTTAGCATTTGGGAAAAAAATATCGGCCACAAATTAAACTTCAATGATTGGGAGGAGGCTTGGAATAGAAATTATAAATTTACCAAATCAGCAACTTATAGGGAGAATCATTATAAAATATTCCACAGATGGTATCTAGCTCCAGCTAGATTAGCAAAAATATTTCCTAATGCCTCACGAATTTGTTGGAAGTGTGGAAAGGAGATTGGCACCTTCTTTCATATGTGCTTCAATCACAAATTATACTCTATGCCTAGTTTCAAATGGCAAACTCAGACCAAAGTGGTATCTACAGGAAAATTAGTTGAAATGATGTTGGTATCCATTTATAGACACATTGGTGTTTAAAATTAAATATAGGTAGTGTTTTAAGGTGACCATTATCCAGTTCTGCCCTATTGTGTTGTCTATATAATTATTTTCACAAAAGTTGTGGTCTACTCTTATTTACAAAAGAGCCAACATTAGTTTTTCCATCTAAAGGGAAAAAAAATAGAAAATGGGATAGTAAGATGCAGTCTAAGGGTAATCAGGTAGATCTGAGGAATCTCACATCATCACTCCTGAATTCGGCTCATCAATAGTTTTGCTTGGGACACTTCAAACTAAGATTGTCACTTAATGTGTCCTTATTTAAACAGTCTCCCTTTTGAAGACAAGGAAGGAGAGAAACTTCTTGTATCATGGTATTCACTGAAGCTCTCTGTTCTCAAAAAGCTAATTGCCTTGGCAAAGCATTTGAAAATGTGCTTTTTTATATAGATTGTGCCATTGTGTTTTATTTTTCTTTGTGGATGTATAAATGCTTGAAGAATCTTTGGTTCAAAATACGACAGTTATCAGCATTATGTGGATGTTGCTCAAGCTTCAAGCATTTGTATTTCCTATGGGAGCAGACAGCAACACAGCTTCATCCCTGATAACCTGAGGCAACTACTTGAATATCTGTTGTGGAAAGATTGCTTTACACATGGGTACTCCTGTATGAATAAGAGTTATTTAAATGAAAGAGTTGATCCTATTAGTTACACTACCTCCATACTATAATCCACAATTTTGAATCTTTGAATCTATGGGTGGGGTGGGGGGGTTCTTAAGAAATAAACCCCATGAATATTTATTGCACTTCAGTCTATTGAGAAATTATTGTAATTGACTGCTGTCATGTTTCCATCTTAAAGCATGGAGAATATGGTGTTCAGATATGAAAAAAGTTGATAAGCAACTTGAAAGCAGACCTAAATGAAAGTGAAAAGTATACTCCTTTTTCTTTGTAACTAACTGCAAACTTTTGAGGAAAATTCAAAAAAATATAGAAAATAATGTCCTCTTGTTTTCAGTTTTCAGTACTACTCTCACTGAGAAGAAATTATTTCATACATAAATTTCATAGTCTTGAGGATATACATTACCAGCCTTTCAATTCCAGCTGATTATCCTAAAGAATATGCATACTGTATCATTGAACACAGTTTACCATTTCTTCAATAATAAAGCCAAAAATATTTTTGATAATAAAACAGATTTGAGATTTAGTGAAGTCTGTAGTTCCTTTCAAGTTGTTTTGTTGCTCTTAGATTATTTCTGGTTAAAAATACATTACTGCCTGTAGAACAGTGCTAGCTACCAATCAAAACTTCATGTGAAGGGCATTTTTAAAAGAAATATTCATTAGAAACAGCAGTGCAGTGCCAGCTGGTATTTAGTTCTTCAATAAATAGTTCTTTTAAAGTTGTATCAAATTACCTTCTATGTTTGCTAATTATGACCTTTGTAGCTAATTACTTTGAGTAGCACATCTGGTAATCACTTGATTTTAATTTTCTTTATTCATAAAATGCTACAATTGTATAGTGACCTATCCTTTATTTAAAAAATAATAATTTCAACAAGTATTTACAGTAATTCATTTTAAAAAAATATATTATTTCATTGCATACAAGAAAGTATAATGACTTTTGTTAAGTTTATACTGTTAAGAAAATGTACATTCAGTTCCCAATTTTCTACAATGTCTGTTGAATCCATTAAGGTTTAATCCTATTCTCAATTACAAGGGAATTCCAATTAAAGTCATCTGTGTAAATGGAGCAGAAATTTGAACAATGATTTTTTTTTTTTGGTGAATGCATAATAGAACCAGAGAAATTGAACTGTTTTGATTTTATTACTAATCTAATTTATAACAGAGTTGCTGATCAGGTATCTCATATATTATTTTAAAGTATTATTTTACAACTTGGTGCTCCATTAAATAGAAGCACTGTTCAGGCATTAATTTGATTATGTAAGTTTTCAAATGATGCACAAAAGTGAGTTGCATATGCTGGCTTGGCTCTTGCTCCTTCAGAACGCTTAGTGTCCAGGTACCTCAGAAAATCTGAAAAGGTGCTTGACTTCATTGTTAGAATATTTTTCATTTGAAAAAAGGTCGCCATTCACATGGTGAGAGCTAGCCGTGTTCAAGCAAATGCAAATACAACTCCTTTCAAATTTCTAGCTGAGCCCGGAAAGTTTAAAGAGAACAAGAAGCCACATTCTTTTTTTTATTATTATTATTATTATAAAAGTTTTACAATTACATTTTCACCCCATTTTCACTCCCCTAACCCACCCCAAACTCCCCAACCCACCCTCCCAAACCCCCCCCTAACCCTCCCCTCCCCCCCAGGCTTCCATAGAATATCATTATCCCCTATATAAAAACTTTGAAACCCCCCAACCCCCATATCATTTTTCATCTTAACATAGTTCAACTATTTCTATCTTAATATAATATAATACTATATTATATTAAGAAGCCACATTCTTCATTACTATCTAGGATCTGATAGTCACATGTAATCTCACTGTAAATAGGCAGATATAGTTCAGCTTTTGCCATAATTAACTACCTGGTAGTGAATTTGTCAAATTTTAATTCAGCTAATAATCTATTCAAAATCATGTGATACTCAATTTCACATGTGTTCTATGCATTATATTCCCTTTTAATTCTATTAATCAAGCCTATCAAACTGGCAGCCCATGGGCTGGATGCGTCATGTGTAGGCCATGCCCAACCTGACACTGCAAAGGCAAAAAACATCATGATACATCACGATACATCACGTGATGCGATCGAGTTTGACACCCATGTTTTTTTTAACATTTTTATTAAACAGTTTTTTTAAAAAACCAAAAAGAAATATTAACACTTTCTTCTTTTCAACAGTTTGGCATCAGTAATTCATTCTTATACATTTTCTCTCTCTTATCTTTGTATATCTTTTATACATATATTTCTAATATATCGATATATATACCACTATAATGTATTATATTATTCTAATTGTTTTATTTACATTAGACATAAACATGTACCCAATTTCCGTTCCACAATTTTTGTTTCTTCCCATTTGTTCTTATATTTCTTCTCCTAATCCAACCGTTATTTAGGTTTAGGTTTAGGTTTATTTGGATTTATATACCGCCTTTCTCCCGAAGGACTCAGGGCGGTGAACAGTCAAAGATAAAACACATACAATATAAAGTAAAAAAAAAAAAACAATTTAAAACATATTAAACAAATTTGGCCCATACTAATTAAAACACCCCTTTTTTAAAAGCAAATTAAAATTAAACCATTAAAAAGAGTTAGGCCAGCCCAGCCTGTTGGAATAAAAAAGTCTTGAGAGCACGGCAGAAAGTGAATAAATCCGGGATCCTCCATATCTCCGGGGGGAGCTCGTTCCAAAGGGCAGGTGCCCCCACAGAGAAGGCTCTCCCTCTGGGGGCCACCAGTCGACACTGTTTGACCAATGGCACCCTGAGGAGCCCCTCTCTGTGGGAGTGTACTGGCCGGTGAGAGGCTACCGGTGGCAGAAGGCGGTCTCGTAAGTACCCAGGTCCTAAGCCATGGAGTGCTCTAAAGGTGGTAACCAATATCTTGAAGCACACCCGGAAAACCACCAGGAGCCAGTGCAGCTCGCGCAGGAGAGATGTTACATGGGAGCACCATGTCGCTCCCATAACCACCCGCACGGCCACATTCTAGACCAGTTGGAGCCTCCGGGTGCTCCTCAAGGGGAGCCCCATGTAGAGAGCATTACAGTAGTCCAGGCAGGAAGTGACGAGGGCATGAGCGATGTGCATAAAGAGTCCCGATCCAGAAAGGGACACAACTGGCGAATCAGGTGAACCTGATAAAAAGTCCTCCTGGCCACAGCTGTCAGATGCTCTTCTAAAGACAGCCATGTATCCAGGAGGACACCCAACTTGTGAGCCCTTTCCGTGGGGGCCAACAACTCACCCCCAATAGTCAGTGATGGCACCAACTAGCTATATCGGGATGCCGGAAACCACAGCCACTCGGTCTTGGACAGGTTGAGTCTGAGTCTGTTTCTCCCCATCCAGATCCGCACGGCCTCCAGGCACTGGAACATCACTTCAAGGGCATTATTGGGGTGGCCCAATTTAATCTTTCCTTGTCCTTTTTTTCCTTTTCTTCCAACCATTTATACCATCTCTCCTACAGTTCACTAGATGACCTAGATTATATCAGAATGCCATCATTAAAATCAGTGGAATTTTGCTTTATTATAATTTAAATCTCTCTGATTTCAGAAGTTCTGTACATAAAGACTAATCCTGGATTCAGCCCTTTGAATATTATGGGAGCAAATGAAAATTATTTATGTAATTCTTATATGGCTTTTTTAAAAGTTGTCATTGAAATAATATTGTTTTGCAATAACACTTTAAATATATTTCAGATAATATCTGTAATAATAGCTTATTCTTAATGAACACATGGATTCTTGGTTCTGTACAGTCAAAATTAAAGGTACTTCAGACATTATGAGAACTTCAAAGATGAACTGGATTGCTTTGGATAGCTACATTTCTTAGGAATATTGTCCATAAGTCTGATCTCATAATTATATATTTTATAGGATTAGCTTTGGTTTGTAAATATGCTAGCATTCTAATTTGACTTATTGAAGTAAATATTTATCATAAACAAACAAATCAATATATATGATATATTGATACACATACACATACACACAATAAACAGACCAATCACCATTGTCATTCATTTCTGCATATCCAATGTCACAATTACTGTTTTGTATTGATTCATCTTTTCTTACCTATCCAGTCATATCACTAATTAATGCTTACATCTAAATTGCATTCATTCTGTATTACATAGTTTTCTCATTACTCATTGGAACATAACATGTAATTATCCTTAATCTATTGATTCCTATTTTCATATATGGCTATAGCAACCAATATTACACCAATTCATTCTTTCTGTATAATTATTTAATCATAAATAAACAACAACAATTCTAGCCAAAAAAATACAGGATGGTTATACGGGGAAAAAACTCCACTTACATTGGCATGCTTTTGAAACAAACAGAAGGAAGGAAAGGAGGGAGGGAGGAAGGGTTAGGGCTAGGGTTAGGGTTAACTTTTTAATTTCACAAGATATGGACACACTTAACCATACTTTCAATTGGGAAACTGTGACCATTCTAACCAAGCTAAGTCCAAAAATGCTAGAGAATTTCCAAAAGCTTGGCACTCTGACAAATTAGCCATCAATAGAGACACAGGCATCATCAATAATAACTAATATTCTGAAAAAGAGACAATAAATAAGCCAAAAACAAAAAAGACTAAAATCCCTCCCAACCAATAATCAGCACCCAAATGAAATTAACCTCAAGATTAACATCAGAACAATAATCAAATAAATAATACCCCAATCAAGAAAGCCTATAATAATAATAGCCCAACTAAAGAACCTCCAAAGACCACTCTCATCAACACTGAAGTCACTAGAATATAAATTGAGAGCCAATCCCATTCCTTACTAGCAATGATGATGTTACCTACTTTTGGAATGAAACATCTGCAAGAAAAAAACCAAGTTCAGAGAGTACCAAGGACCCTTCAATATAGAATTAATAGGCAATCATATGGAATCATATTCCTTCACTTTTCAACAATAAATAAAATTTATTTATAAATATTATATTTATAAATAAATAAAATAATATAAAAATAAATAATAATATTTTTTATTATTTATTTAATATTATTTAATATTAACTATTTCTTATTATCAGAACAGTATGTTTCTTTCCATTGTTCTTAGATTAACCTCTTTCCTGAGTCCCAATGCTCTTCATAAAATGCCAGATTCCATATTTTAGCAATAAAATTTAACATTACATCTATATCTTTAACTATTATATTTCCTTTCAAAGTATTGTCATGCTAAAGTGCTCATGCAGTTGCAATTCCATTTTAAACCTTAATCATTTTCAATACTGATTAAAATGCTTGATGCAGCACTTCAAAAAGGTAGTATCATATGCAGAGCTGAAACAATCAGTATATTTAAGAGACTGAATTTTGTGTGTGCAATATAATATAAATTGAAGTATTCATATTGTATTAGAAACAGATGCAGTTTTGTGTTACCCATACTGATTGGACCTTTCAATTAATTTTTGCTTTAGTTTTCCAGAATTACTTGTGACATTTTATTCACTGGCATAGTAAACTTATGTCTTATGGAGTGACCCATAATGACTCTTGCCAGATAAGGTTTGGATATATTCTACTTTTTCGTACTTTTTCCTTTGGGAAATTGGCTATTTAGAGTGAAGGTCATTAAAGAATGTGAAAGTTAAAATTTGACAGGGCAAATCTCATGAATAGATTTTGGCATAAAAATTCACATGAAAGAAGACAAAATGCAAACATGATTTAGTACTCCCCCTAAAGAAAACATTGCATTTGTTCATACTAACTTATTTCTTTTTCCCTGTGAATAAACAAAGAAAAGGAGGGATTAGTATCCAATATCCTTACAGAAAGATTGTGACATATATTGTTTTATATGTCTTTATATTGTCTTCTAATTCAAATTTTTGGACCTTTTATAGTTTAAGAAAATACCTGAAGTTTTCCCTTGGTTATTTCCAAAAAGGAATAAGGTCATATCACTAGTACCACTGGTCCATCTCTGCCTCCCTAACATTTGAATTAAAATTTCATGAAACTATGATTATTTTCTGAATGGCTAAATCAGAAGTCAAGAGTTGACTTTCTACACAAACTTGTTTAAGCCATTGATATGGCCACTATGATAGTATAGCCAGATCAGGAGACCATGTATTGCTTTTAACTTTGAAACATTTCAAGTTAATAGCCCTTAAAAATTAATCCCTGTGGTTAATTAACTTTATTTCAGTCAAATTCACCATGTAGTTTTATAAATAAGTTTCTTGAAACAAGGTATCCAGAACTGAATATAATTCATCAAATGCATTCTGACTAAAGACAAATCAGTCCTAACCTTGCTGTCTCTCATCTGTGGTGTGTTGTTTGCTTTTTTGTACCTAAATGGAAAACTCTACAAATTGAAATTAAAGTGTAATTTGATGTACTTTTGCCAAAGGATGAAATAATTGAATAGATTTACACTTCTTCAATTTCAGAATCAAGATCAAGTATGCTCCAAGTATGTGACTTAATTTTCAAGAATGTTTCATTTTTACTTTGCTCAAAATTCAGTTTTTATCAGTTGAAGTGCTAACCGATTCTTGTTTTTCTTGTTTAGCTGTCCATATTTTAATAACTACATAATAAAATACCAGTATACTTTTCCTGTGAAGTGCAGCCCTTATTCTTTGGGAAGATGCTATTGTTTATTGCATCTACATTTGGGAGATCTTTGGCTTGTGCATCAGTTCATGCTTTCATTCAGGTTCCATTTTAGAATCTAATATAGCTCAAATTGCTTGTAAGTTATTTCCAATACAAGTAGGGAAACTTTTTGTTTTATGAAGCCTGTTCTCAAATACTGGCAATTCTATTTGTCCAGAATTAAACCCAAATGACCCCTTCTTTACTTCTCATTGCATATAATGCAAATATTTATAACTAACAGTCCTCTTATCCAGTACAAATAGCTAAACTGACTTTATCTTTATTATACATGTTTTCTTAAGGTTCACTGTACTTTTAAACAAATGAGAAATTCCCTCCAGCAACTACAATAATTGTTTGACAGAAGGTTAATGTTTACAGTGACCCCTAGTACAGCAAAGCAAAAGCTGCAGCATTTGTCTTAGTGAGTCAAATTTCACACCTTTAGTTTTCCTTCAGTACAGCAGTTACAGCTACATATTATTTCCTTAGCCCAGAAATTTTATTGAAACAATAGTCATGAAGCAGAATCGTAGCTACAGTATATTTCCTGTATCTTATACCATCAAAACTATAAAATAGAAGCAGTACATTCATTAGATTAGATCTCTGATTCGCCAGTTGCGTCCCTTTCTGGATCGGGACTCCTTACACAAAGTCACCCATGCCCTCGTCACTTCCCACCTGGACTATTGTAATGTTCTTTACATGGGGCTCCCCTTGAGGAGCACCCGGAGGCTCCAACTGGCGCAGAATGCGGCCGCGCGGATGGTGATGGGACTGACATGGCGCTCCCATGTAACACTTCTCCTGCGCGAGCTGCACTGGCTCCTGGTGTCTTCCGGGTACGCTTCAAGGTATTGGTTACCACCTTTAGAGCGCTCCATGGCTTAGGACCTGGGTACTTACGAGACCGTCTTCTGCCACCAGTAATCTGTTTTTAAATTATTGGGGTGTTTTAAATTTGTCTTGGGCCAATTTGTTTAATTTGGTTTTATTCTGCTTTTAAATTTTGTATTTATGTGTTTTACTTTGTGGCTGTTACCGCCCTGAGTCCTTCGGGAGTAGGGCGGTATATAAATCTAATAAAACAAACAAACAAGCAAACAAACAAACAATTATAAGAGAAGATAAATATAAATAGAGCTCCTTGTCACTTAATTTCCTTGCAATACATAAAATTGGATTTAATTCTAATCTTATAGCATGATGCTACAAATCTCTGCATAAAATGCATCTAGTTCATTACCGCTTTCTGCAATGCTTCAGTGTCTAATATATCAATAGAACATCTAGGTCCACTTTCACAGTAAGCTGCCTAGAGAAAAAAACAGTAATTTTAGTGCCATCTTCAGAACACATGTTTTAAAGCATATCACATTTTTCTATCCAGCACTGAATTGTTAACACATTTTAAGACATTATGTTTATCCTAACAAGAACAGAACAAACTTAAAACAACAGTAGATCAATATAAAACTATATGTTTTCAGGCAAGATGTTCTATAGTTTTAGTAAGGGGGGTGAATCTGAAACCCTGGAAAGCCATTATCTACCTATGTCCATATCATTTTGCTATTATGTCCAAATACTAATGGTAGAAAAGGGAGCTTTTATCACTAATAATGTGAAAATCCAGCCTAAGGAAATAGCAAAAGGAAGAGAAAGGGAATGAGGATATCATCTATTGATTGTTTAAGTATTAAGTCATAATTTCACTCCACAGTCTACACATTTGAATGCTGAAACCATATTAGTATTTAGCATCTGGCAATATCATTGAAGATGTTTGTATGACCTTGCATATAGTTAAATGTGCACTGTATATGATTTTATAATGTTTGTATTGGAATCACACTTTCTGGGTTTAAATATTCATGTTTTTTTAAGAATCTTGGGTAAAGCCAGGAAGAATCTGTTTCCAATTTCATTACCATTTATTTCTAATCCAATATGACTGCTGCATTACCTACCTATGGACAGGAACCTGGAAGGTGGCTTGAATTGTTTGGTGCCCTTGGTCTGTTGCCAGAAAAGACTGGGAAATCAGTAATGAAGGAAAAACATATGTTGATTGATGCCTAATCTATATTTAGTTTATCAATGTAAGAAGTATAATAGTTACTGCTTTTCTGTGTTTAAATTTTTATTTTATTTTAAATTCTATTTAAATTTTGTGCATTAAATGGTTTCTGCCTACTTGTCTGCCTGCTATCTACTGGTCAAAAAACAAAGTTATAAATAAAGGAACTACTAAATGGTGTTCTAAATTTTCTTGTCCAGATGTATTATTTATGCCTTTTCATTGGCTAAGCAGGACTGAACTTCAAGATAGTATATGGACAACTTATTATATTATATCATATGTGAATATTAACATAGTAGTCCCATCTGAGGGAGTAATAAACCCAGTGATCCACAAAGGATTTACCGTTGATGGCTAAAAAAATAATAATAAATGTAATATTGCCAATTTCCTGTTTTCTGCCAAGTTTAAAGGTTTTTTTCCTAGTTTACACATTACTAGACCACATAATTTTAAGGAGCAGTCAAGGTATTGTCACTGTACCAGTGAAATTTCTAATATTAAGTGTTTAATACATTTCCATAATTAAAGGTTTTTAGTTAGAAAGTGTTATTTGGATAATATATTGTAGTTGTTAAAATGATCATTGAAAAGCTATTTAAAGAATTAAATTTGTTAGAAAAAGTCCTGGGTGAGAGCTCATCCCCAAAAATCTGGAAATCTGGTGGATGTAAGGATGATTAAATAGATTTACAACTTTAAAAAATGTTTGTGCAATCAAAGGCAAAGAAAATGCACTAAGATTATCATGAATTGCAATTAGATGTATATATCACTTCACAGTGCTTTACAGCCCTCTCTAAGCAGTTTATAGAGTCAGCATATTTCCCCCAATATCTGGGTCCTCATTTTGCCCACCTCAGGAAGATGAAAGGCTGAGTCAACCTTAAGCCTGGTGAGATTCAAACTGCCAAATTTCAGGCAGGCAGCAGCCAGCAGAAGTAGCCTGCAGTACTACATTCTAACCACTGGGCCACTGGGCCACCACAGCTTCTAAATTATGGTGGCAATATTGTGAATGCAATATTGATGAGCAATATAGAAATAAATACATAAACTAAATAAATTTCAAAAAAGCAGGCACAGTGGAAGACAAAGAAGGGACACAGAATAAATGTCTCCGGGTGCTAGTTGCGTCCCTTTCTGGATCGGGAAACACGGTCACTCATGCCCTCGTCACTTCCCGCCTGGACTACTGCAATGCTCTCTACATGGGGCTCCGCTTGAGGAGCACCCGGAGGCTCCAACTGGCGCAGAGTGCAGCTGCGCGGGTGGTTATGGAAGCAACGTGGCGCTCCCATGTAACACCTCCTGCGTGAGCTGCACTGGCTCCCGGTGGTCTCCCAGGTGCGCTTCAAGGTTTTGGTTAGCACCTTTAGAGCACTCCATGGCTTAGGGCCTGGTTATTTATGGGACCGCCTGCTGCCACAAACGGCCTCCCACCGGCCGGTACGCTCTCACAGAGAGGGACTTCTCCAGGTGCCGTTGGCCAAACAATGTCGGCTGGCGGCCCCCAGAGGGAGAGCCTTCTCTGTGGGGGCACCTACTATCTGGAACGAGCTCCCCCCAGAGATACGGAGGATCCCAGATCTACGCACCTTCCGCCGCGCTCTTAAGACCTTTTTATTTCACCAGGCTGGTCTGGCCTAACCTTTCCCATTCTTTTTTAATGTAAATTTTAATGTAAATTTTAATTGGTTCTTAACCTGGAGTTTTAAATTTGTCTTGGGCTAAATTGATTTAATCCTATTTTATTTCTGCTCTTAATTTTTGTATTTTACGTGTTTTACTCTGTGCCTGTTCACCGCCCTGAGTCCTTCGGGAGTAGGGCAGTATACAAATTAAATTAAAATAAATAAAATAAATAAATAAAATAAAATAAAATCCCTAGCTCTCTATCATCACCTATTTCTCCTTGTAGACCCTAGACTTAAAGTGCTAATAAGTCAATGCCACTCAGATCCTGCTTCCAGCTTCCTTTCTTGCTACTCCATTGATGGATCCACAACTCCAACATTTCTCAAAAGATGGAGGTATCAATCTCTATGCAAACTTTGTACTGTCTTCTGCCACTTTATGTCAATGTAGCCCATTAATTTCTAGTTGCCATTTGTTAACAATATGAGAATTAAATGGATTCAAATACAACCCACTTTGATTGGTACACTGACCTTCTTACTCTAACACAGGGCTGTCAAACTCCTGGCCCATGGACCAGATGCGTCACATGCTGGCCACACCCACGCCCAGTTTAGCAAAAGAAAAAAGAAGTCCCAATACGTCATGTGACATTTCCATGATGACATGAGTTTGACACCCCTGCTCTAACAGATACAACAGTGTCTGGCCTTGTAATGTGCCAATTTATAAGAGCTTTCATACTAAAATTTTATATTTGACAGTTTCAAGAAAGATATCATTGTTTTCAATCCACTTCAGAACATGATTCCACTTATTCATCTTATTATTGATTAATTAGTGTATTATTGATCTTAGTCAATTATTAAATTGGCTTTAAGATGTTTAGAATCCATTTGTTTATTATTATCTGCTCTAGCAGGTACATTTATAGTGTTATTTTCCCCCTAAAAGATTTCAGATTGTTTTTCAATTGAATTGTACAGTTTATATGTTATATTAAAGGTTTTTTGGGGGGGGGGGGGCAAATCTGATTTATCTTGGTCTGATTTTTTTTTTTTTTACATCCCAAAAACCTGACATTTTAACAGGGATGTGTAGCCTTTTTATCCATTGTAACTACCCTTATTACTTATTTAGGAATAGTTATTTTTGCCAGTGAGGAGTTATTTTATTTTATCAGTTGAAAGTGGTTCATTCATCTATACATTATTATGAAGTTCTTCCCTGGATTTTTAATATCACCAAAAATAACAACTATACTTTTATACTATATTAAATTATCAAAATGCTTGAATGTGTTGGGTTTCCCTGACCAAGACTCAGCAATAAATTATAAATCTTTTTATTCTACACAGCTCAATTCATTCCGTAGACCAGATTTAGCAGAAGTCTCACAGAGTTTACCAAATTAGATAAGAAAGTTTACTGCAGACAAAAAACCCCCCTATATTGATTAATCTTGGTTTAAATAATAAAAGTTTCTCACATCTATGAGTAATCAGCCTTGACCATGAGCTATCAAATCACCTCAATTATATGTTTAAACTATTATTGTAAATAAAATAAATCACTGAAATTAATAAGATTTAAATTAGTCATGAGTGATAAATGAGTTTCCATTTAGCTTTCTCAATATGCTATATCAATGTAATTTACCTACTTAAATCAATAGTAAATAAAGAGGAGCATAGGAGGAAAACAAAATACTTAAATGCTGACCTTACATTTCATTAATAATTTTTATAGCTTGAATTTATTTATTTATTTAATTTTTATGCCACCCATCTCCTCTATAAGGCGATTTTTGAATGGAAAATGCTTTATGCATTTATTCTAAGTTCTGTTCCATGCTTTAGAATGGAAGGTCTCCCTTGTTGTTTCATCCTTAAACATGCCTTGAATGATTAAACATCTGCCTAGTACTTGACTTGATCTGAAGTGCTACTGTCTGTCTCTCATTCATATGTATAAGCTTTCCTTGACAGTTTTATTTAATCAGTGAATAAGAACAATAAATCACAAAAAGAAAAGTATAATTCTAAAACATAACAAGCATGGACATGTGATAGATTTTTCTTTGAGCAATTATAAAATACATTATAAACATCTATGATGGTTTAAAATGTTGTTACAGAATTTATATTTTCTTAGACGTAGTATTTTATGGAATTTTGAAAATAATTTATCATAGAATAAACAATGAATATACCTTCTGAATGCATGTTGATATTTGAATATACATAATAGTTGCAAACAACGTTATACAGAAGTATAAAAATACACAACAAATAAGAATTTATCTTGATCATGGAAGTGACAATTTAATGATCCTGTGTGTTTGACATTTGAGAACTTCATATTTACTGCTGGCCAATGAAAAATATTTCTGACCATTTTTACCAATGAGTTCATTAATTATATATATATATATATATATAAATATGTCTCCAGCATGTCCTTCCTTAAGTGTAGGGATTAAAGATTTTCCTTGCAAATAGCATTTAAACTCCTATAATCCACACATAAATATAATGATCCATCCTTCTCCCGGAACAGGACGGGGGTGGCCACCTTGGGTTTCGCCGGTTTGATGAACCCATGCTCAAGGTTTTAGTCCTATGAATTGCCACAATTCATCCGGTTCCTGGGGTGTCATAACATAATGTTTTGGCTTAGGTAGTCCGGCCCACCTTAGCTCTGGGGGAAAAAGGCAGGGGGCAGAGATGAATAGGTGTGGCAGACAACTATTCATCTTCTGGCTGGACGGACTTGTTAGCCTGTGAGAGAAACTTTTTGCCGGGGCTGCCAGCATTCCTAATAAAGGAATACTTTGAGTTCACATCGGAGGGTTTGTCATATTTGGGAAGCTGGGTCAGAACAAGCTGCTTCAACAATCATTATACAAGATGTTTATTAATTCTTGTGTAGTTCTTTGCCTTAAATATTTATTTATTGTGAAGCACTAGATATTATTAATTTTCAAGCAGTGAAAATTGGAGTAATCCTATACACTGGGTACTATACAGTAATATTTATAAGGAAAGATAAAAAAAATTTTTTTCCAGGAAATTAAAAAAAATGACTAGCTTAGCAAGAAATATGTGTTGCTTTCCATTTTTGTCTGAACAAATGAAATACTGAATTGGAGAAGATAACAGATAAAAGGGGCGTTGGTCCTACCTGATACGCCCCTTCTCGTTGAGTGGAGACAGCAGCCAGACGTGGGTTGTGCTCATTGGTCAGAGGTAGGACTGAGCCTGGAATTCTTTTTCAAATCCGCCCCCTGTTGCTAGGGCTCCCAGCTTTTGTTGAAGGAAAATCCAGACTCGGTGTGTGGAAAGAAAAAACAGTAAACAACAATTCAATAATACAATGACATGGATGACCAGACTGAAATTCAGGGTGGGGCTGGCTGCGGTCTCCACTCAACGAGAAGGGGCGTATCAGGTAGGACCAATGCCCCTTCTCCCTTGAGGGTGGAGACAGCAGCCAGACGTGGGACATACCAAAGATCACTGTCCCATTTCACGGGCAGGGACAGTCTGGGCAGAACACCTCTCCCGAGCTTCAACACGGTGTAACACCCTCCTCCCAAAATCAGCCTCTGCAGAGGCGAACTTATCCAGTTTATAGTGTCTAATAAAGGGGGAAGGGGATGTCCAAGTCGCCACCCTGCAGATCTCGTCCAAAGAGGCCTTTGAAGCCCATGCCGTTGTGGTCGCAGCACTTCTGGTAGAATGAGCTGTGACAGTGGAAGGAGGAGGCAACGACCGAAGTTCGTACGCCGTTGTAATCGTCGTACGGATCCAGCACCCCACCGTGGAAGAAGTCACTCGTTGACCTAAGGAAGACGGTAGAAAGGAAACGAACAGTGATTCTGTTCGCCGAATAGCAGCAGTCCTCTGGATGTATAGTTCAAGCGCTCGACGAACATCCAGGATGTGTAACTGGCTGTCCAATGAGTTGGAAGGACAGGGATAGAAATCTGGTAGAACCAGTTCCTGTAAACGATGAAAGGGAAATTTAATCTTAGTCACAAATGTAGGGTCTAATCTGAGGACCACCCGATCCCCATGAAACACACACAAATCCTCCCTAGTGGAGAGCGCTGCAAGCTCGGAAATTCTGCGCGCCGAAGTGATAGCCACCAAAAAGGCTACTTTGCTGGATAACAGACGCAAGCTGACAGAAGCAAGAGGTTCGTATGGTGACCCCATAAGGGAATCCAGCACCAGGGCGAGATCCCAGGAAGGATATTGATGTAGTACGGGTGGACAGATGTTAGTTGCTCCTCTGAGAAATCGTCGGATCAGCGGCTGCTGGGACAACGAATGAACCGAATTATATGTCAAGACAGAAGAAATAGCTGCCACGTGTCTCCAGAGGGTGTTTGGAGACAGCCCCTTGTCCAAACCCGACTGTAGAAAACGGAGGACCTGTACAATTGAAGCTTGAAGAGGGGAAAACCTTTGAGCTGCACCCCAAGACAAAAAGGATTGCCAAGTAGCAGAATAAATCCATTGTGTAGATGATCGCCGGGATGCCTGGATGGTATGAATTATGTCAGAAGGGATGCGGTCCCACTGTAGAGCTTCCCACTCAACCGCCAGGCGGTCATCTGAAGCCACTGAGGGTCGGGATGTAGAATCGCCCCTTGGCTGAGGCAATCCGGAGTATATGGGAGCCTCCAAGGAGGGGACACAGAGAGATGAATGAGGTCCGCAAACCACGACCTCCTCGGCCAGTGTGGCGCCACCAGAATGATCTCTGCCTGCTCCAGCAATAGTTTCCAAAGTACCCTCGGGATGAGGGGAAAAGGCGGGAAGTCATACAGTAGGCCCTGAGGCCAAGGGGAGCGTAGGGCATCCACCGCTTCCGCCTGATTGGAAGGAAAACGGGAAAAGAAGCGAGTTAACTTGTTGTTCTGATGGGAGGCAAACAGATCCACCTGCGGACTCCCGAAACGGGCGACAATTTCCTGGAAAAGAAGAGGATGAAGGCTCCATTCCCCATGGTTTATCTGTCGGCGGCTCAGCCAGTAAGCTGTCACGTTCGAGACGCCCAAGATATGGTCCGCCTTCAAGGAGGCCAGATGCCTCTCCGCCCAAAGGCACAATCTCTTTGCTTCCCGCATCAGTGAAACGGATCTGGTGCCGCCCTGGCGATTGACGTGCGCTTTGGCAGAGGTGTTGTCGGTGAGAATCAACACGTGTTCTTCGGAAACTAGAAACTGGAATGCTCGAAGCGCCAGATAAATTGCTCGCAGCTCCAGCCAATTGATGCTGCGGGTAGCCTCGACCTTGGACCACGTGCCCTGAGCGATCTGAGCCCCGCAGTGAGCTCCCCAGCCAAATTTGGTGGCATCAGTGGTCACTGTTACCCACTGAGGGTCCAGGAACAGACAGCCCTTGGAGAGCATTGGAGAGCGCCACCAGTGAAGGGAGGAGAGCACCTCCCTTGGAACTGCCACCTTCGTGAGAGAGGATCCCTTGCCCATTCTCGGAAAAGGCAAGAGAAACCATTGAAGGTCTCTAAGGTGTAACCTGGCCCAGGGGACAATCGAGATAGCAGAGACCATCTTGCCTAGGAGTTTGGAAAGAAACAAAGGGG
Source organism: Arizona elegans (assembly GCA_022577455.1). Lineage (NCBI taxonomy): Eukaryota > Metazoa > Chordata > Lepidosauria > Squamata > Colubridae > Arizona > Arizona elegans. The sequence continues at coordinate 31,654,755 of JAKOOJ010000009.1, read as the reverse complement.
AAGCTCTCTTATCCCTCAGGACCTTAGCTACCATGGATCTCAACGCGGCCTGCCGATCCGGGGAGAGAAACACTCTACCTTGTTCCGAATCAATAATAGCCCCCAAATGAAGGATCCTAGTCGAGGGTTCTAGGTGGCTTTTCTCTGCATTAACAGAAAAACTGTGTGATGCCAGTGTCTGAATTATAAGACAGAGGTCAGACATGGCCTGCTGACGGGAAGATGACATAAGGAGAATGTCATCCAGGTAGCACTGGAGACGGATGGCTTGAAGCCTGAGGTGGACCGCCAAGGCTGCCAAAATCTTAGTGAAGTTACGGGGAGCCGAGGAAAGGCCAAAGGGCAAGGCCGTGTACTGGTAGTGAACCCCAGCATAACAAAAACGGAGGAACTTCCTGTGAGAAGGGCGAATAGGGATATGGAGGTAAGCCTCCGTAAGATCAATTGAGCAGAGGAGATCACCCCTCCGAACACCGTCTAGGATTGAATGTAAGGATTGCATTTTGAACCTTCTATAGATTACAAATTGGTTTAACCGTTTTAGGTCCAGAATAGGTCTCCACCCACCCGATGACTTAGGGACTAAAAAGACCCGAGAGTAAAACCCCTGTCCCGCCTGATCACAAGGCACACGTTGAATGGCCCTGATGGCCAGTAGATGGTTGACAGCCGCCTCCATGAGGGATCTACGCTCGGCTATCTGGGACAGGGGACAGTGAGTAAAAGACAAAGGGGGGGGTGGAAACAAATTCAATGGCCAATCCCGAAGAAATGGAGGCCCGGACCCAGCAATCCGAAGTAGTACTCTCCCAAGCTTTGGTGAAGAGGCCCAATCTTCCGCCAATGGGAGGATCGTAGGTACTAGTAATGACGGCGACGGATGGAGCGACCCCCTCCCCCTCGAAAGGGCCGCCGGGAACTGAAACCCCTCCCCCTGGGAGGTCTGTCCTGGAAATTCCTCTGTCTAGGGCCTAGATACCCCGAATGGAAATTACCCGTAGAACGAGAGGGACCCAAACCGCCTTCCGAAAATCTCATTGGGGGACGAGGACCATAAGGAGAGAAACGGGGTTCCCCTCTACGAAAAACAGCAGGCAAGATCTTTCGTTTGTCCTTGGTTTCGACAAGAAACTTGTCCAAGGCATCACCAAACAGTTTTGTGCCCGAGAACGGAACAGAGACTAGGCGCCACTTGTGCCTGGCATCCGCCTGCCAATGACAAAGCCAGACCAAGCAGCAGGTGGCAAGAGAGGAGGCCATGGACTTCGCTGCAAACCTCATAGCGTTTAAAGTGGCGTCGGCAGAAAATTGCACCGCAGCCACAATCTTGTTGAGGTCTTGTTTCAACCTCGAGTCCTCAGAGGCCATCTTTTCTTGCAGCTGGCGAAGCCAGAGAAGTGTGGTCCGATTGAAGAAAGAGGCCGTGGCCACCGACTTAATGGCCCATGCTGCCCCCAGGTGGGCCCTCTGCAGGACCTGTTCAGCCCTGCGTTCTTCTGGCCTTAGACCTTCCTCAGGATCACCTGGCAGAGATGAAGACGAGAGCAAGGCTGCTACAGGGGTGTCAACGGAAGGCACCTGCAGCAGGGAGTCAAGGTCCTGGGACACAATGAAATTCCTTTTGTCCGTAGAGGACGGTACAGGAATCGAGGATGGTGCAGACCATTGTTTACGTATAACCTCTAAAAACAGAGGAGGAGTAGGAATTGCAGTTATTGGTTTAGACTATTCAGCAAACAATGGGTGTAATGAGCCTGCAGCAGAATCAGGTTCTGCGGAGGGGGATGGACCCAGCTGGGCCGTATTCACCGCCTTAAACAACAAGGATTTGAAGAGGGCTTGCGGGAACAGGCCTGTAAAGGCGGGTTGATCAGGAGGTAAGCCCTCATCCTCCGATAACTCCGGCTCTGGAACCTCTGTGTCAGCCTGGATGGCATGATCACTGACACAGGAAATTGCCGGAGAATCTGACCTCTCCAGAGAAATTGCATCCTCCATGTTAAAATCGTCCATAGCCCCTTCAGCTACAGATGGGACTGGCTGGAGAGGAGGCGGTGTCTTAGCAGGAAAACTACGCTCAGCTAAGGATTGCTGCACAGCTACAGAAATCATTCGTTGGATATCCTCAGGTCGCCAACTAACCTGAGTTTGGTCATGAGCCAGACCGACCTCTGTAGAGGTTCGGGCCGGAGCAGAAGATGGGCAAGTTAGTAGTCCCGAAGGGATGGAAGCGCTAGACTCCACAGCAGGAGGCATGACCATGTCCGAAGAGGAACCCCAGACATCAGTTGACTCAGCTGACAATTGATAATCCTGTAGTAAGACCTGATCCGAGGTCACAGAAGTTCCATGCCTAGGGACATTAGGATCAGCCCTGTGTCTCTTGGGGTGAGCAAGTTCAGGCCTAGGGATGCCCCTACCTTGGTCCTTGCCAGACTTATTCTGACCCAGCCCCGATTTGGGAACCTTGACAGAGCGCTCTGTGCATGTGTGCGAATGACTCAATAGAGGAACATCCTCATTTGTCTGGGCATGTTCCTCCCTGATCGAGGCCACTGACTGTGCCTGAACAGTGGCCCTGCGGCCATGTTTTGATTTTGCCATAGACTTAGGCATGATCAATTGCACTGCACTAGAAAGGAGCCACTATCTAAAAGGAAGGAGACTACAGAACCCAAAATTTTAAGCCCTTAGACTCCCAGGCTAAGGATTCTTAAGTTGCCTCTGAGAATGTGTGAGTGATCTGGATAGATCCGACAGACAGAGGGTCCTCAGAGAAGGAGGGGCTTAGGCGCCTCAAATGGCGCGAGTGCAAAGGCAGGCTGAAGTACAAGGGCTTTGAGAGCCTCAAAATGGCGTTGGCGCAAAGCCCGGTAAAGGCGCAAGGTTCTCTTGCCCAAAGTCTGCAGCGCCTCCCAGCTGACTTTAATAAGCCCTTAATAGTCTTTGCGCTATTTAATTAACCCTTAATAGTCTTTGCGCTATTAGGAAGGCGAAATCCTCCTAAAAGATCCGCTCCTCTAGGCGCCGGCGATCCGCTAAACAGCTGAGGGCAATTATCACCGAGTGGAGAGTTAAAAGCAGGCGAGACAGGCAGAATGCTGAGAGCGCGAAGCTCTACTTGTCTGGAGATAGCGCTGCTAGCAGAGGTTTAAATCAGAGGCACAGGCAGTCAATGCGTTACTGAGGTTCCCGGCACCGTTTAATTGAATGACAGCCGGGAAACCTTTGAAGCCGACAAGCGGCTAAACGCTGAGAGCGCAAAGCTCTAGATGAAGGCAGCAATCGGCACTATAAGGCGCAGGGGACAAAATGGCAGTCCGCAGCCTAACGAGGGAGCGCAAAACAACTCCGCTGATTGATCTGAGGCCAATGACCCTACCCAAAGGGAATAGCCTGCTGGACCACCCTCCCCAGGGGAGCGCTAGACTCCGCTGACCAGCCTAAGGTACTGACCGTATTGTTAATGACAGAGGGAGTTAATATAAGAAAGAAAAACCTGAATATCAAGGAGATCCCCTGCAGGAATCCAATTCAGATCAGTAGAATTATCAAAAAAAACAGTCCAATGGTCAACCGATTAATCAAGCAGAAAGGGAAATAGCTCTAATACACAAGTAACCAGAGCCACAATCCACACAACTATCCAGTTTGATGACTGAGCAAAAAGCTGGGAGCCTTAGCAACAGGGGGCGGATTTGAAAAAGAATTCCAGGCTCAGTCCTACCTCTGACCAATGAGCACAACCCACGTCTGGCTGCTGTCTCCACCCTCAAGGGAGAATGAAGGCTGTACTTGTCATGTAGATCTCTGGTTGCTTAGTCGTGTATTCAGTTCCCCACAATATATTTTTAGTATGCTGTTCTGAAATAAAATCCTTAATTATATGAAAAGTAGAATGGAATTGCAATTTTTGATTTCACAGGGACTGAAGTGATTATAGTAATTGCCTATACAGACGATACTTTGCATGAGACCTAAAAGATGTCAGTCTTTTGTGAATAAAATCCAAAATGCACCCAAGTGGATCATTTAAAGACAAAATGATCATTCCTGAAGCAAAGTAAAGTCAAGTGTTTTTAGAAAATGACATTCTGTAATTCTGACTTTTTCAATCTTGCTAAAAACCTCTGAAGTTGCTGGCAAAGTGTTAAAGGGAACAAGGTTACTAGATACTATTAGCATTCCTTTTGATTTTTTTTAAAAAAAGATATAGAGGTAATAGAGGCAGAATTGCTAGATTTCGTGAATGCCAAGACTTGAAACAGGATTTGTGGAGGCTAAAAATTCTAGTCAGGCATCCTTTTCAGTGATGGTATTTGTGGGAAAGCACCTAGTCTATAAATTATTGGCACCAAGCTTGTCTCTATAACACGTATGGAGGATAATAAAAACTGAATTATAAAAAAATAGTTACATGCCCCCATCACCTCCAGTAGCTTTAAGTGCTGTTTTTTATTGCCTGAGGATTCAGCAATAACAGCAAACCAGATGCTTATTTCATAATAAAAAACTAAATGTAACAAACACTCAACACTCTCAACACTCACACCATTCAGCTCTACACAGTAATGTGTTATTAACCAGATTACGCATATGTGGAAGAAGTCCTTTTCAAATTATTTTTCCGATTGCACCGAAATGTTTACACAAAAAATCCATGTTCTGATTCTACTCTATATGAACTTTGTATTATTAAAAATATTACTTCATTTGAAAATCAGTTTTATTTATTAATAATAACAGCATAGCTTTTCTCATCTGACAACAACAAAGATGCAGAGTATATGTATTTTACTTGCAAGACAGCAGTAGTATCTATCCACAGTGGCCCAAATCAGGAGTGCACAAACTGAGATCTCAGAGCTGCAAGTAATCTCAAATTCTAGGTCAAAAATTGCTGAAAATGTATAATATTTCATATAAGCAAGAGGGCAAATCAATTCATTGACAGAAATTATATTATCTGTATGTAATCACTTTAATTTAGCTACAATTATATTTCAGTTAAATTACATTCACTTTCTTTTTCTTTGTACTGGCATTACCCCATTCAAAATTTATTTTACCATTGTTAAAGTATAGATAGAGGAATACTTGCAGCTAATAGTTTATGTGCTAAAATGTTTCTTAGTGAATTTAAAGTACCAATGACTGCTAAATTTTGGCATCAGATTTGTGACGATCTTAGAGATACCTACCCTAATTTATTTTTTGCACTATGGAATCTAGGGGCAGTTAAAACACAGAACAGATTATACAAATAATGGAAAGAAATACAGTTGTATATTTATGACTTAGAATTGCCAATATTTCTTGAAAATGCAGATGTTTTCATCTTAGTTCCAAGTGCTCATTCTCTTCTATGAATGACAATGAATGACATTTTGTCATTCTATGAATGACAAAAACAATAATCAGCTAAAAAGGCAGATATTGACCAGTATCCATTTGTTAACTGAAAATAGGCATAAAATATCCATAATACTGTATAATATAATATAATATAAATATTATAGTCACAATTTGACAAAAAGCTAAAAATATTTAAGACCATTTATTCATAAGATATCTACTACATTCCACCGTAAATTTCAAGAATCCAAAATCCATAGCTTCACCACCAGATGGATTCACAACTGGCTGACAAACCGTACTCAACGAATAGTCCTTAATGGGTCTAAGTCTACATGGAGAGAAGTAAGCAGTGGGATGCTACAGGGTTCCATTTTAGGCCCAGTATTCTTCAATATCTTCATAAACTATTTAGATGAAGGAACAGAAGGGGAACTCACCAAATTTGCAGATGATATTAAGTTGGCAGGAATAGCTAACACTCTAGAAGATAGGCTCAAGATCCAGATGGATCTTGACAGACTCAAAAGCACACGTATAACCTGGGGGAAACCAGGCTTAATAGCAGTGACTGTGAAAGGGATCTTGGAGTCTTAGTGGACAATCAGCTAAATATGAGCCAGCAGTGTGCAGCAGCAGCTAAAATAGCCAATGCAATCCTAAATTGTAATAGGGGGATACAATCAAGATCAAGTGAGGTACTAATACCACTCTATAAAGCCCTAGTAAGATCACCCCTAGAGTACTGCATCCAGTACTCTAGGGGTGCAGTACACTATAAAAAAGATGTTGAGATTCTAGAAAAAGTACAGAGGAGAGCAACCAGGATGATTAGGGGACTGGGACTAAAACACATGAAGAATAGTTACATGAACTGGGCATGGCTAGTCTAGTAAAGAGAAGGACCAGGGTAGACATGATAGCAGTGTTCCAATATTTGAGGGGCTGCCACAGAGAGGAGGTGGTCAAGCTGTTTTCCAAAGCACCTAAAGGCCAGACAAGGAATAATAGATGGAAACTGACCAAGGAGAGATTCAACCTAGAAATGAGATGGAACTTTCTGACACTGAGAACAATCAACCAATGGAACAGCTTGCCGTTGGAAGTTGTGGGAGCTTCATCACTTGAGACTTTCAAGAAAAGATTGGAATTGCCATTTGTCAGAAATGGTATAGGGTCTCCTGCTTGAGCAGGGGGTTGGACTAGATGACCTATAAGGTCCCGTCCAACTCTGTTAATCTGTTAAAATTCACCATTTAAAAAGGTTGTAGATTGACTCTTGCATAGTGTACTAGCATGGTATACTGCATATAGCATTTTAGCCAGGGGAATGTTTTTGTCTGCATTATTTTGCCTATGGTTCAGATAACCTCAAGATTAATAGCCTTCAAATTGGTATTATATATTCATGATATTTGCATTTCCAAAACTAGATATTATAAATATTTCTGTTTTAAAAGTTGCACATATACACTCTATGTATTCAATAATTAAAGAATTAATATTCTATCTTAAAATATTGATGGGACAAAACAAACCATGCAAGATTTAAAAATGTCCATGTTAGTCAGGATTTGTTCTTCATAATGGCTGACGACATGCCTCTGGGGTGTTCTCAAGCAGCAGAATAGTAAACTTCTTCTCAGTCATTCTTCTTCTGCAACAGCAGTAACTTGGACCAAGCTAAAAGCATTTGCATATTATCCCAAACTTCATACACTGCTGCTCCATTCTACAAAGGGACAATTTTATTAGCAATGGAAGCAATAAGCATCAAAAAAAAAATCTATATTTTTGCACTAGAGACTCAGATAGTACAGTTTAAAAAAAGGAAAAAGCACACATAATTGGAACTGATTTGCTGCACCCAGTGGCCAGGATCCATAGAATTCTGAAACTATTTTTGTAATTTTTTTTTTATAATATCTCCCAATAGTGCAAGTCAAATGACTATTGAAATTAATAAAGTGTTGCATGCTGTTTTCAGTACAGAATGAATGAAAAGAGGAGAAAGAGAAGACAACATTCCACTGAGGAAAGCACAAGCTGGTTGCATGATCCTAATAAACTTTTTGGATCCAGGCCTGCAGTGAGAAATTCATGCACGTATCCTTCTAATATAAAACATTTGCCTTCCTTTTTGGTCTATGTGTTGCCATCTCTTGTTTAATAAATGACAAACATACGACAGCAGCATGTAAAGAACCAGACTAAGATATTACTACCATCTCACACACTTTTCCTTTGTTCAAAAAGTTTGCCTGAACTTGTGCATTTCTGGCTCAGGATTTACTGTCAAAAAGACACATAGAGAAAATCAGCAGAACTTGTTTGCTCAAAAGCTTGCAGCTGATACTCTAAAATAAAAGCAACGCAGAAAGTGCACTACAAGCCAGACACAAAGCCTCTAATCACAGTCAAATCAAGCTGCAAATATGTCTCTAAAATCCAGTACAAGGACCACATAATGAATAATTTGTCAATCACAGAATCATAGGGCTGGAAGGGGCCTCAGAAGTCTTCTAGTCCAACTCTCTGATCAAGGGAGGAGACTTATACCATTCCAGTCAAATGGTTGTCCAGTCTATTTTTGAAAACCTCCAATAATGGAGCACAACCTCAAGAGGCAAGCTGATTAATTGTTCGCACTGACAGAAAATGTATCCTTACTTCTAGATTGAATCTCTCTTTAACAAGCTTCTGGACATTATTTCTTGTCCTACCCTCTGAAGCTTTGGAGAATAAGTCAACTGCCTTTCCTTTTGACAGTCCTTCAAGTACAGGAAAACAGTTATCTCACCCCCCCCAATATTATTTGTCAATAGGCTAGACATACCTAGCCCCCACATCTGTTCATCATATGATTTATGATCCAGTCCTTTTATCATCTTTATTGCTCTTCTATGTACACTTTCTAGGGTCTCAACATTTTTTTTGTATCATAATGACCACAACTTTACACAGTATTTCAAGTTGGTCTCACCAGGGCAATGTAAAGCAGTACTCATCATAGCTACATTCATTCAGAGCTATGTGTCATTTTGCTCCATGGATGTTGCTGATGGTTGAATGGATTTAATTTTCTAGAACACTACAAAATTCATAAAATTACATAGCAATTCTGAACTGGAATCAGAAATATTCTGAACTGATTCCTGAAATCAGTAAGAGTTTAGTTAGCTGTGATTTGCTTACATAACAGGTTCCAATAAGGTCATTTTAAGCATGACAGTCTGAATTTAAGCTATTATAGTTTATGAAAGATCAAGATACAGTGTCATAAATGGCCCAGTTACTAGGTTCAGATTAGGGCTACCACATGTAGAATACAAAACCTCATATAGAATACAAAAACTGTCAAATAGTATCAGAATGTTTTTTGGCCTTTTGAATATATCTATAAAAAAACTGCCTCTGCCACCTTGCTTGGGGCTCACAGAAGAATAGACAGCTATAAAGCTGATTAGTGCCTTGAATCCCCCCCCTTGCCTTTTAATTAATATTTAATATTGAATTTTAACCATCATTGCCTCTATTTTAATTTTTTTACATTAAGTTTTCATGTTTTTAACCTTTTAATTGTACATTACTCTGAGTCTCTCTGTGAGGCAAATAGGCAGTTTCTAAATGTAGATGATAGATAGATAGATAGATAGATAGATAGATAGATAGATAGATAGATAGACAGACAGTATTTTTGATTTATTGGTAGTTGGTTGGCTGATTGATATAGCTTCCCAATTACAAAAGTAACTCTGCATAGCTTATTACAATTGAGTGAAGCCTAAAAAACAAAGAAACAAAAGCAAGTCAAAACCCAGAACAAATACTGAATAACAGAATAACAAAATAAAGAATGCCAAAATAATCAAAGCCAACCATAGTACAGATATTCAGGAACCCTTCGTTTTGGACAAGTTCACCTTGAACTTTGGACCAAGAACTAGGGAAAATCTCCCAAACCTCCCAAACACAGTCTTGCTTGGGTTGCCCCAAAGCCTGTTCTTTCCCACAATTTCCAGATACTGAAAGAAACCTTGGTAGCATGATTTGGTCAGCTGATGTATAGTTAAGGGCTGCAACTGACCACATTTTCAGAAACCTTCTCCAAGTGGTTCAATATTGGATGAAAATTGAAACTAGTTTATAAAGTACTAAAGGGTCCATTCCCTTCCTTATACTGCCTGGATTTAATCACACGTTATTTTCTAGGAAACTTAACCAACTAGGAAGATTATGTGTGAAGATTATGTTTAGAATCTTGAGAACCCTGGCAACTTCCTCAGTTCTAACAAGTTCAAACTCATTCCAATGAATTGCACTAAACCTTGGCACAATCACTTCCAAGGGACCTGCAAGTCCAACTCAGGGCTACAATTTTATCTATTGGTGGTTTAGAGCAGTCTGCACAGACCTCTTGTAGGTGTGTCTCTAGCACATTGTCCCCAAGGGAGAATGGATTAGATCAGGGGTGTCAAACTTAATGCCCGTGGGCTGGATGTGTCATGCGCTGGCCACTCCCACCCCATTTTAGCAAAGCGGAAAAAAATTGTGATCACATGACAACAACATGATGACACAAATTTGACACCTCTGGATCAGATTAACAAGATTTTTGGATGTATGTATGTGGCATTTCTTGTCATGTTTTTTCAGCCTAGATATTATGGCCTAAAATACAAACATGCTTAAAAAATCAGACAAAGATTTAACAAATCTATTATATGGTATGTTTGGGGAAAGGAACTATCTTAATGTGTTATGCAAATCTATCATTTTAATTAGTTTATGGTTCAATGTATTACAGGTTAATTCACTAACCTGATAAGCTAATAAATTTTACTACTGGGAATCCTTCTAGAACTTTCTATAACAACTTTAGCTGTCTAGATTCCAATTTAAACTGGTCTTTCTATCATTCTCTCTCTTGGATTCAGGATAAAATGGAAAAAATCCCAACTCATTTCCCTTCAGCTATCTATTTTTCTTTCACAGTAGCTCCACGAAGCTTAATTCATACCAGATATGAAAACATGTCAAGTCACAAAGAAATGTATTTATTATTTAACCTGTATTTAGTCACTTATATATTTAGCAAGGTTCTGGAGTAGATGGTCTGTCACATGCAAATAGTCTTGGAGATGTTTCAGTCTAATCCAGGGTGAAATTTGATCTGACTACCATAATTTGAACTGCAAAATGCAGCCACTAAGTTGGTACCAACAACTTGAAATATATAGCAACAGTGATTGCTTGATGTTTTTTTCCCCCAGACATATTACATAGCTATAAATTTGGAGACAAAAATAACCCTTTTAAACCTGGATGTGTTTTCTGAGAGATTGATCAACATAGATATTAGGGGTATCTCAGTGAATAATTACACTAGATGGGAATTATTATTATAGTTTGTTGCAAAGTCAGCTAGATATTCAGACTGGATTTGGCATTTTTTTGTCCACCAATTGAGTGCTGTAGATGTTTGAGGTGTTACAGATATCACTGCAGGATGTAAGCTGTTCCAAGTAAAACTGCCTTTTGCAATTGACTAATGGTGAATTTATCAATACCAATGGTGTTCAAATGGTGCTACCATTGTTTTGGAAGCAAACCCAAGGCACTTATTACTATTGGTACTGCCTTTGCTTTCTTTTGCTACAGTCATTCTATTTCTATTTGCAAGTCTTTGTATTTTATTATCTTTCCCAGTTCTTTCTCTTTTATTCTGTCTCCAGGTACTGCCATGTCCTCACTATCTAGACCTTTTTGTCTTTCTTAGCAACAATAGCTAAGTCTGATACATTATGTGGCAGATGACTGTTTGAATTTTAAAGTCCTAAAGCAGTTTAGCTTCTTGATTTTCTATTACTTTCTATATTTCTATATAGTCCTACCAGTTCTTGCTGGTAAGCCAATGGTATATCTTGCAGATCTTCTATGCAACATTGTTGCTAGTTTGTCATGCTATTGTTTGTAGTCAGTCTGTGTGATCTTCTTGCAGCAGCTAACCAGGTAATCAGTGTTTCTTCAGCTTCTTTGCATAGGCAGCACTTGCTATCTGTTACTGGCTTTTTATGCATTTGTACTGAAGGCTTGGTCTTATGCAGTATAATTAGACCCATTGTCTCTTTCTTCAAATTTTTTTTGAAGAAAAACTGATATTTTTTGATGTACTGGCTATTGTACATACATACATACATATGTACATACATACAGTATTATTAAATATTGTAGTTCATAATCTCAAATATATATATTTTTACTGAAGTACAATTGATGATATCACTAACTAGGAACAGTTAATAATGTGATATGTGAGTTGCAAAAATTCAGAAAATCACTAAATGGCAACAAAAAGTTTGTGTTGCCTGTAATCCTTTTTTTTAGCTGCGCTGATGAAGCAAAACCTATATAATGTATACATTATATGCATCCTATGTGGCTATATTAGAAAGTAGCAACAGCTCAATTTTTTAAACAATTGCCCAATTGAATATGATGTAGCATTTGCATAATAAAATATGCTTCAAATCATAAATATTACTTCAACATTTGTATACTGACCCTGAGACTAATTTGTTATGTGGGAGATTTTTTTAACTTTTTTAAATGTCTGATTCAAGTAGAGTTTCATCAAGTTCCTCAGTAACTAAATATCTGGCTTAATAGTAACATGATCCAGTGGTGGTATTCAAATAATTTAACAACCAATTCTCTGCCCTAATGACCAGATGGGTGGGCGTGGCCATGGTGGACGTGGCCAGGGGGTGTGACAGGCAGCACTCAGCCTCCTGCAGCCCCCTGGGAGCAAAAATGGGCCATGGAGGGGTGCCCCCCCATGCCCCATTTTGGGTCTAGTAGGCCTCCCTGCAGCCTTCTAGGAGCAAAAATGGGCCATGGGGGCACGCTGCACCCCCCCATGCCCCATTTTGGGCCTAGTAGGCCTCCCTGCACTTACCTGAGAGCCAATATGGGCCATGGAGGGACTTCTGGAAGGGTCAGGGAGGGGCCAGCCAGCAATTTAAGAATCAGTTTGGCCAAAGTGGTGTGAACTGGTTGAATCCCACCACTGGTAATATCTTATAGTGATTCCAATAAACAAAATGATGTTAGCACACCTCCCTGATGCTGTGCCATTGGAAATCTCTGCCGTGGTTTCCTTCCTTTTCAATGGTTCCAAATTACTGCCCAAATTCAACTGCAATATTTTAATTTTTACCATTTAATTTTTTGCATCTTGTGTTTTTTTGTGTGTGAGTTTGTAAAGTTTTCTTTTTACTACAGTAGTTTTGAGCAACATTAAAATATCTAAGTCTAGTTTGTTTGTGTTTGCAGATATTAAACAACAGTATACTTTGCACAAAGGGCCTTCAGTCTTATATATAGATATTCTCATAAAAGCAACTATTTTATCTTAGAGCCCTGGTAGTTATCAAATGTTCTGCTTTCTTTTCCTTTTGTTTAGTTTTAGCTTCAGGGGAATCAAGCCCAGGAGGAGAAACAATCTGTTAGGCTTTCCCGGGGAATATTCAACTAATGCTATTGTTTCCTTGGATTTACCATATGAATATTTTATAACCTCCCTCTCTCCACTTTAAGCTGATAACCAGTCATCACTGGATGATGAGTTTTTCTATAGGAATGTGTTTGTATATTAGTCAAAATAAATCAAGGCAAGAAGGGAGTACTACAATGGTTTCAATTTAAAATCTATCATTTTGGCTTAAGCACCAATCCACTAACATTGTTGAGGTTTCAAGAAAAAATACAAAGAAAGTACACACCAAAACAAGCTTCCCTGTATATTATTGCCATCTAGTGGACTCATTATTCTTGCTTCTAAAGACTGATCTGCTAAGACTGATTTTGCTTAGCTTCGCAAACAACACATTGTGCAGTTATCAGAGTTCAGTACAAGGATTGTACTGAAACTTGATTAAGTTCTCATATTCAATGCCATGCAAATAAAAGAGAGAAAGAGTTTTGGGAAAACACTTCTGAGAATTAATGTTAGATTTGATGGAATGTATTTAGCTTTATTCAGGTGTTTATTGCTTTTACTATTGTAATCATCTGACAGAATGTCTGTAAAAGAGATTTGTAAATTTGTGAAAGCAAATTTCCTGCAAATAATATAGAAATTTAGATTGGACACAATTTATACACTTATTTCACTTTAAATGAGAATTAAATGCCATTCTTTTAATTTTTCAATCACATAATGTTGGAAGACATTCAGGGTGAACCATAATAATTAAACTAAAACTAAAGCAAACATTTATAATGAGGGACAATAAAAACAGATAAAAATAGATTATACAACGTTTATTTGCTTGATAAGTTAAGGGCTTGCTGGAATAAAAAATGTCTTTATAAACTAATAAAATACAACTAGAGAAAGATACATCTGAACTTCATTGTGTAAGATATTTCACAATTTTGGTTCATACATTAATGCAGTCCCAGTGCTTTTGGACAAAGCCAGTGCTTTACAAAAGGCTAGGGGGTTAGAGGTCTGCTGAACTTCAGAGGGAGGAGAGTTTTATAGGACAAGGACAGCCATGGGAAAGGCACATAAGATAGCAGTATTGAAGAGAAGAGACTAGAAAGGTACATGTCCTTATGGTCCTATAGATAACCTGGGACTGCGCCATTTAAGGCTTTAAAGATGATGATCAGCATCTTGAATTACAGCCTGAAAGAAATCTGAAGCCAGTGCAGCTCATGCTACAGAGGTGTTACATGGGCAAACCAACAGCACCATCACTGTGTGCACTGTTGTGTTTGGACCAGTTGAAATTTACAGGTAGTCTTCAAGGACTGACCCATGTAGAGTTCATTGTAGTTATACAAATGGAAGGTGACCAATTAAAATTAAGTGCTTTTGTTTGATTTGGGCACCTCCAATGGGAGAAACAAATATTTTAAAAAATAGAAATCTATTAGTAACATGATAGAAACAGAACAGAAAATTTGGAGGAAATATTAGGAAAAGGGTAACTGCAAGGTCAGATAAAAGTACCCTGTTTCCCCAAAAATAAGACATCCCCTGATAATTAGCCCAATCAGGCTTTTGAACACATGGCAATAAGGCCAAGTGCTTATTTCAGGGTTCAAAAAAAATATAAGACAGGGTCTTATTTTGGGGAAAACATGGTAATGATCACAATATCTTGACAACTGCCTTTGTGTCTTCTATAACATCATTGTTGGTTCTTGGAAATATTGCATTATTCAGAGACGTCATTAAAATTATTTTTTAAATGTGTATGATTTTTAGTAATAAAGTAACTGAACTACAGAATTTTTAACAGAAAATCTCCTAAAACTTCAGTTAGGACAACAAATTCACGCACACACATACACAATATACTAGATGAGTAAAGATGTAAGTAAAGGTAGCCAATGTCCAATGATTCCCCTACTAAAATTAGAAAAAGAGGCAAACTGCAAGACAAAATCAGGATAGTTCTAAGGTAATTAACTCAAGAAGCTTTGTCTCCTAGCCCGGTTCATTGCTAATTAATGCTGCAGTTTCTATTGTTTTTGTTCACCCAGAGGACTAAAATACAGTAGAAATAAGAAAGAAAAGAGATGCATGCCTGATTATTTTCCCTTATTAACACTCCTTTGTCATGTTTGAGACTCTGATCTTTCACATTTCCTATGATCCGTAATGGCCCTGAGAGTCTTAATCAGTTTTCTGTAATGTCAAGTAGGTGACCTGGGAAAGTGACAAGAGACAGTTCATAAAAAAGGTGGGGAGGCAGCAAATTAAAGGAAAGAGATTATATTCTTTTTTCCCTACTGCTCTTGGAGTGATTCTCAATATCTTTCCTGATGACTGGACAGTCAGGTAGTTTAGTGGAAGACAGTTTGGAGACTGCAAGCACCAAGAAAACATGTATTTTATTACTACAACTTGCTGCTGTAAAAGCATAGGGATTTGCATTTTTATTACAAATCAGGTAATCACAAATCTATTTTCATTAGAATGCAGCAAATTAAGGGTATGAATTTTGAGGTTTTTTTAGTTTTCTTTCTTTCTTTGGTAAAATAATTTCTGTAAGTAAAAGAAATTTAGACAAAAAATAAGAAAATGAGAGAAAAAAGGAACATGCAAAAAAGAAAAAAGGAATGGATAATTAAAGAAACAAGAATCAGAAAATAATTGACAACTTCTGACTTCCTTTTCAAAGGTATAAACAAACTCATTATCTATCTTCCCTCAGGTATTACAAAAATCCCTTTAACCCCTTATTTAGTCCATTTTCAATTATCAAATCCATGAATCATCACTTTTTTCTATTTTCAGCAAAAAGTTCATAAAAGGTTTTTTTTTTTAAAGTATTTGTTGTTTTGTCAATGAGCAGGCAAGTCAGTCTGGACATTTCTGCAAATTCTAATATCTTCACAATTCATTCTTCCATTATGGGAATTTCAGTATTTCATTTACCATTTTTTAGAAAGTCTGTATCCAGTCACCTTTCAAAGTACATAGAAGGCTGGAAGTCCATCAATTTCAGTAATATTCCTTATTTTACTCTTTTCAATGGCCTCACAAATTTCCTATATTGTAGGTCCATTCATCAGCTGCTTTTGTTTGTCTGTTATTTTTGCTAATTTTCATATCTTTCAGGATTCATTGACTTCTGCCATGGAAATTTCTTCTCCTTTATAAGGTTTATATAATTCTGATAAAATTATTATTTACATATCCTGCATCATAAAATTCACTTTTTATAATTGTAATATTATTTTTCCCACCTTCCTTCTTAAGTTATGAACTAGCCATTTCCCTCATTGGGAGAGTATTGTACAATTACATCTAATGGTCTAGCAAGAGACATTCAGTAGCAATTACTGTTAAGTCTTTTTGGTGATGTTTTGCACAAACATCTGTTTGTTCTTGGTAAACCACATGGAGGAGATGATTTTTTAATAGGTTTTTTTTTAATGTTGCTGTTGTTACTGGAGTTCTAATTTTCTTAAGAAATATTTTTGAATGAAACCTCAACTAAAGTGACTGGGGATGCAAATTGGCATCATGTGATATCATAGGTCTTTAAAGAAAGTCTCTCTTCACAGGATAAATCATTTGAATCATATTGCTAGATATATCTTTGGGGGAAAAATAGAAAACTGTGAATCAGTAAAATGCTTACATCATTTACAGACTTGGCAATATTGCTGTTCTTTGGCAAAGTTTACAACTGAATAAAGAATAAAGACAAGCAACTGTCAATTTAGTTGGGAATTATTCCAAGCAGGACTATTTACAGGAGCATACAACATCACGATGTCTGTAGGAAAGTGGTAGAGCTTGCATTAGAACAATGCCATGCTGCTTTTGTTCTGTGTCCTGTCTCCTCCTGGTTGCTGCTGATTTCAGAACTATAGCAACCTATGGAGGACTGAAGAACACAACATATTAAGATATTTGTGATTTCTGCATAATAACCTTGACTGAAAAGTAAACACTGCTCCCAGAAGAAATAGACAAAAGATGCAATGGGAAATCTGTAAACCCCATTTTCCACATTGTACTCTTATTTTAAGAGGGGGCATAATGGCTTAGCTTTTAAAGACACTGAGTTTGTCAGCTGGAGAGCTGACCGCCCAGGTTCAAGATCCGAGCTCCTTGTAATGGGGTGAACTCCCATTACTTGCCCCAGTCTTGCTCACCTAGCAGGCCGAAAACTGCAAATGCAAATAGATTAATAGATACCACTTCGGTGGAAGGTAACAGTGTTCTGTGCACCTTTGGCATATAGCCATGCTGACTCCAAGATCACAGAAATTGTCTTCGAACAACGCTGGCTCCCTTGGCCAAGAAACAGAGATGAGCACCATGCCCTAGGGTTGGACACGACTGATAGGGAAAGTTTTACCTCTACCTTTTCTCTGTCTTGCTCTCAAATATCCATGAATTGAGCATGGATATATGATGCATGCAGGAAGGAAGGAACAGATGCATGCAGAAGTTGGCATAAATAGAATTCCAAAATATCTGGAGACCAAAATGGAACAAATAATGGCAGCAGTATCACACATCATACAATAAATGCCTCCGCTCTTTTCTATGCTTATCGTGACATAGCACACACACATATAACTATCATTTATATCATAGTTATGATATAACTATGTTTAAACCTAGTTTAAATCATAGTTATATCACACAGATATAACTATCATTTTAATGAAAGTCTTTGCTCCTGAAGATATTTCAGAGAGAGTTCCTTGCTCAAATGTCTTTGCTCAGCCCAGGAACATTACAAATGGAGCCACTTCAATCAATGATACCATTGAAGTATACATTTTATCAGTTATAACAAAATGTAAATCATAAGGTGACCAACTATTTTACAATGAGAAGGAGGACACAAATAAATTGAAGAAAAAAATATCGTAAATAAAATATAGAACTACACAAACGATGCAAGCACATTCATTATGACTAAATAAAATTAATTACTAAAACTGAAACAATAACATAAGCGAATAAACTTGTAAATAAAATTATACATATTTGGAAATTATTAAATAGATAATGAATTAATAAAATGTGAATTATTGTGCTCACTTGTGTATATTGTGATTGAATATTCACTGAGAAAGAAGTGAGTCTAATGCATGAGTGTGTGTCGTGTCGTGTTTTGATAAGAAGTAAACAAAGCCACTTGCGTGTGGCACACTCTTGTGCGCAGTGCACTTTCTCAAAACAATTATACTGTGCGGAGTGCATGAGTCTCATAATCGCGTCTCGCCACACCGTACTGAGTCTTGATGAACCGTCTTGTCAAATACAAATACGTCACATCACACGCAATGGATCGGATCGGCATCTATCAAATACGGAGATTTACAGATTAGTCTTCAAATATTGAAAAGGAGGACATGTAGGAGGACACTTTTCGAGAGAGGGCAGAACTTACAAAAGAAGGACTGCCCTCCCTAAAGAAGGACAATTGGTACCTTAAAATCACAAACAACCTGAATACTGCGTATTAAGTATCATTAGGAGCAGCGATACCATTGAGGTTGTTAGGAAATGGTTATTGCTTAATTGGTTGGCCAGGAAATATATAAGCCAACATTGTACGTTTGTATTATGTGTATGTATTATGTAGCTTTAAGAACTATGTTGAGTCATTCTGCATCCTGATTGGCTGAGTTCTGTAGCCAATGTATTTAAGGAGAGCTAAATTATGGTTAGTGTGGACACTGCACCATTTTTATCTGCTGCTACACTGTAACTCTTTTTGATCTCTCTATGGTCAATTGATTGATCATGATTATTTATTTACTGCTTTCTGATATTTATTGAACTGTTTTTATATTGTTCCTGATTGTTCCTTGTATTTTTCTACAAACTGGTAAGAAGTTTTAATATCCCTGGATTGATTTTATATCGCACTTTATATGGCTAAGACTTGGATTGTTAAAGGACTATGATTTTGCTTTTCCCTAAAAGTAAAATACTATAAAACCCAGTTTGTCTGTATGTTATTCACAATTACTCTAAAAACGTTTCCGTGCGTAAAACTCTAATGGTACTCTGCTTTATAAACCACAACTTCGGGTGTAACTCACCAATATCCTTAACAGAGGTATAAATTTTATAAGTTATAACAAAATGTAAATCACAAACAACCTGAATGCTGCTTATTAAGTATCTTTAGGAGCAGTGATACTATTGAGATATAAATTTTATCAGTTATAACAAAAATGTAAATCAGAAACAACCTAAATACTGCTTATTAAGTATATTTAGGAGCATGTGCTATGTGACAAAATAAGACAGTTTTAAAGTATCTCAAATTAATTTTAGAGAAAATGGGTAAAAATTTGAACTCTGTTTTAGAGCTGCACATCAAAAAAACATGCTGTTCAAAGGCCAAGTTGCTTAGTTCAAAGACAAGATTGCACATCTTACTATAAAACATGAAGAGAACCATAAAGGTCAGATCCAAAGTGTCAGTAGGTCTGAAATAGCTTTTGTTCCCAGGAGTAATTTTTTAAAAATCCTTTTTAATCATTTATCTCTATTGGAAAAGGAAAATTAGAAAATAGTTTTGCTTTTGAAGAATAGCTAAGGTAAATTATTATTGGAGAAAGTTATCATGATAAGGATTTCCAACACTTATGGTGCCTCTGTTTTATATACATGCATTCTTGATTTGGGTGTATTTTTGTACAATAATGCCCCTCTGGAGGTGATGAATATTGAACTATTTTCATATGTTTTATGATTGTTTTATGTATATGTGAGGCATCTTCTTTTCGAGTCTTTCCAATTCCATCTGTAAATGATAGGCTTCTTTCTTCATCCTGGCTACAATACAGAAATCTGACTGTACTTCAGGTTTTGCAAAAGAGCTTTTGGTGAACTGTGTGTTTCTAATCTGTTTCTGGAACACCTGAATCTAATCTACAGCACTTGGAGACAGTTTCTAATAAAGCTGAGATTCATAGGATAAAATACCTTCTTTTTTGGTTTGGTCAATTTTATAGATATATAGATCAGGGCAGTGGTGGGTTCCTCCCGGTTCGGCCGGGTTCAGCCGAGCTGGTAGCAGTGACAATATGATGTCACCGAACCAGTTCTCTTTGTTCGGGAGCTGGGCCCTCCCACCCCACCCATGATATTCTTACCTTTTATTTGGCCCTGCCCCCAATCTGTTGCTGCCTTCCAAGTCCCAGCTGATGGCTAGAAGGAAAAAAACTGTTTAAACTCTTGCCATAGGGCTTCAAAGGGCCGCCTTACAGCTGATAGTGTTAAAAGGCAGTGTGGTGGTAGACCGGTGCCTCCAAAAACAAATGAGTAGACCGGTGCCTCCAAAAACAAATGGGTAGACTGGGACGCTCCAAAAACAAATGGGTAGACCAGGACGCTCCAAGAACAAATGGGTAGACTGAAACAGCTCTGCAAGCAGTTAAAAGCCTAGTAGACCAGTACCTCTGCTAAATCCTAAAGAATTGTCACATGACCATCAAATCACGCCCACAAAATAAGCCACGCCCACAGAACTGGTAGTAAAAATTTTAGAACCCACCCCTGGATCAGGGGTGTCAAACTCGATTTCATTCAGGGCCGCATCAGGGTTGTGTTTGACCTGAGAAGGCTGGTATATGTGTGTGTGGCTGGTGGTGGGCGGGGCTAGGGTGGGCCTGGCCATGGTGGGCGTTTGACATAGGCTTAATATGCATTTTTTCTACTTCTCTTCTTTCTTTCACAGTTCTTTACCATTTTCCTATCTCTTCTACCAGATATTACTGACATTTATTACTTATTCTTCATACTCCACTAAACTTTTTATTTCTAAATGTATACCCCATTGTTTAATAGTAAATTGCTTTTTCAGGCAGAAAAGCTATTTGTACTATTGTATTTTTATTATTCAACTAATAATAAAAATACAATAGGATAAATAACATGATAATACAAGATCTAACAGCAGAGGAAAATTTCCAGGATAGTAAATAGAAATGGTTGTCAATTATAGATTGTTGATTGTAAATTAAATGGACCTACAGTATGTAAAATCTGGCATTAAATTGTAGTATTAACATAGGATGTTGCTTGTTTTCTATCCAGATCAGGCACTTACTTGAGGCCACATGATTGTAATCCAGTCCAATCCAGTCCTCCTGCAGACTCTGCTGGCTGAAAATGGGCCGGCAGAGGCCCCATGCAGCCCGTCTTTGGCTTCCCCGGCCTCCTGCAGTACTCTGCCAGCCAAAAACTGGCCAGCAGAGGAACCACAGACCAGTCCTTTGATATTTCCAGGCCGGCCCCCTGGGCCAGATTTAAGCATCACGGACCTTGAGTTTGACACCCCTGATATAGATTATAGAGAGAGAGAAAAAGGGAGGGAGAGAGAGATGGATATAGATACATAGACATAGCTATAGATACAGATAGATACAGATATAGATATAGTAGATAGATATAAAGACAGAGACAGATATAGATATAGATACATATGGATATAGAGATATAGACATAGATATAGATAAAGACAGACAGAGACAGAGACAGATATACATATAAATATACATATACTTTATAGTGTAAGTTGATATAGTGAAGGTTGTTAAATACTAAATTTTGATGGCACTCAAATTCTTTTTTTTTATTTTAGTTTTCCTGCCTTTCTCAATTTTTCTTTAATTGTATTTTTCATTATAAACTAAGGCATTATATTCTATTTTATCATATGATGCTGCTGTATATTTTTCCTTTTCATTGGATTGGAATGAGATTTAGTCATCATTTACACCTTTGCGAAGCTGTTATAAATACATCTCTTTCATTTTGTGGATTTGTTATTGGATCCTCCAGCTTTTTTCCCTAAATTATAGATAGAATATGAGTGCTGGTCAGGTAAGGTTACAATCCACAGCAGCGCAATACAACAGCAGCCATAAGGTGGTCACGCTCGCCGCCTCCTGCATCCCCAAAATAATAAGACACACACCCCTCCGATAATAAGGCCAAGCCCTTATTTCAGGGTTCAAAAAAATATAAGACAGAGTCTTATTTTCGGGGAAACATGGTAGTTATTGTCAAACATAAGATGATCACATCGGAAATTTATCTACTTGTTATCAGTAAGCTACACTCGTCAGACAATTGCTTTTTCCACTCTGAGAACTTCACTGGCTATTATTTGTATTTGTATTTGTATTTATTAGATTTATATACCGCCCTTCTCCCGAAGGACTCAGGGCGGTGAATAGCCAAATAAAACACATAACAATATATAAAATTTAAAAAACAACTTAAAACATATAAAATGAATTTGGCCCTTACGCATTAAAACATCCCCTTTTTAAAAAACGAATTAAAATTAGCAATTAAAACAGTTAGGCCAGCCCAGCTTGTTGAAATAAAAAAGTCTTGAGGGCGCGGCGGAAAGTGCGTACATCCGGAATCCTCCATATCTCTGGGGGGAGTTTGTTCCAAAGGGCAGGTGCCCCCACAGAGAAGGCTCTCCCCCTGGGGGCTGCCAGCCAACACTGTTTGACCAACGGCACCCTGAGGAGCCCATCTCTGTGGGAGCATACTGGCCAGTGGGAGGCTATCAGTGGCAGAAGGCGGTCTCGTAAATACCCAGGTCCTAAGCCATGGAGCGCTCTAAAGGTGGTAACCAATACCTTGAAGCGCACCTGGGAGACCACCGGAAGCCAGTGCAGCTTGCACAGGAGAGGTGTTACCACATTGCTCCCATAACCACCCGTGCGGCTGCATTCTGGACCAGTTGAAGCCTCTGGGTGCTCTTCAAGGGGAGCCCCATGTAGAGAGCATTATAGTAGTTCAGGCGAGAAGTGACGAGGGCATGAGTGACCATGCATAAGGAGTCCCAATCCAGAAAGGGACGCAACTGGTGAATCAGGCGGACCTGATAAAAAGTCCCCCTGGCCACAGCTGTCAGACGTTATTATTCAGAACATGATACCTGCAAAAAAATGGAATGCTCTTTATTGTAAGCACGAAACTTGCTAGTGCAGTGGAAAGCTTCTCAACTGTCAGTGACCAAATTATGACCATCAGAATACATGCCAAGCTCCTCAACATCACAGTTATCCTAGAAGACAAAAATCACAAAACTGTGTCTCATTTACTTTGGCCATGTCATGCAGGAGAATTCACTGGAGAAAGGAATTGTGTTTGGAAGAGTAAGTGATAAAAGGAAAGCAGCCAGGCCATAAAAAAATTCAAAGAAGTAGTGCAAGTTTGAAAGAGGTGGAGTCACCTGGCCCATAGAATTGCCGAGAGTTGGATACAACTGAACGAATAACATCATCAACAACAAATTTCATCCAAGAAGCCCATAAAAATAAATGTCATATGACTCATTGCAAATTTGAGTGAGATGCATTTATATCATCTACTGTAGGGTGGTAATAAGAATATCTGGAATTTAGGTATTGCACTAGATGGACAGTGTCTCTTTTCCTCCTCATGATGTATTGAAATAAATTGAGTTTTACTCATTCTGTTTAACAAGTTGCATGGAACTTAATTTTACTAAAATCACTATTATGCCTTCTTCCCATTATAAAATTTAACAAAGCATAGTAGAATTTTTCAATATTTTGAATTCTATATCCTGCTAAAAGGCAAATAATGCCTTCATCAAAGGCACAACTCATAACCAAATTGACAATGTGATAATTGTAACAAATCATGCTGCACTTCTCCTTATAAAAAACTATAAGAATATGCCTTTCTTTCTGTTAATAGTTGAACTAAGGAAAATAAGCAACCAAGTACCTTTTATTCGCTTCGGAAGAGTGGCTGTGTTGTTATGTCTACACTAGGGCTGTCAAACTCGTGGCCTGCAGGCTGGATGAGTCAAATGCTGTCCACGCCCACACCCGGTTAAGCGAAGGGGAAAAAGTCACAATACATCATGTGATGACACCATGATGACTTGAGTTTAACACCCCAGTCTATATAACCTCTCATTTTAATTGTATTTATGATTTCTAAAGTGGTATATGGACATTTTCACATGTTAAAATCTTTCTTTCAGGTATAACAAAATTTCATAAAATGGCCATTGTGCTCTATAAAACTTTACATTAAATCACCTATATTTTACTGATTGTTCAGTGGAAATAATCTGTTCAACCCCAGTAAACCTCCCCAAGAAAAGAACCTAATATGAAAAAGAGTAATTGTATATGGCTAGTGCCAAAGCTTTCAAGCATGAAAAATTCATTTTGACACCCAGAAGATGATGGAAGGAAATGCTATTTTTTATGAGAAAGTAGGGGAGTTCTTATATAAAATTATTAGTAGTTTTTTAAAGATATTTTTTAATTTCTTTTTCCTTCAAAAATGATCATTTATTATAAATGTTGATTTCCATTCATTTAAGGAAAATTGTATGGTCTACAGAAGTCGACATGAAATTACACTCGAGATTTTATCTGGGCAACAACTACTCCTTTATATGCCAAAACATAAACTTTGTACTTATGAAGTGAGATGAAATGAATTTGATTGCATATTTCTTTCTAAAGAAGCCAAATGACTTTAGCAAAAATAAAACTTTTCCAGACATCAGACTCACGTTTACAGATGTGCGATCAATGAAATTTTCAGCATTTTGCCAATCACTTTGCAAAACAGATTTCCTTTTGACAGTTTTATGTCTAGAATTTTAATATATAAAGATGAAACTGCTAGTTGCTTATAGAAAAGGGTATGCTTATTTTAAAAAGCTGCTGGTGTTTTGAAGGGCTTTGAAGATCTAGCTCTTTGCCAAGACCTTTGGTGGGCATAACTGAAGTTTTCTTTTAACCTAAAATGTTCTTTTTGGTTTCCATTTGGATTGTCATCCTACCATTTTTACTTTTTTTGTTATCATTTGTAACTTAAAATAATTTATAAACTGGCCAGTTTCTGGAATTTGTGCAGCATATGAAATAATAATAATAATATAATAATAATAATAATAATAATAATAATAATAATAATAATAATAATAATAATAATAATAATAATAATTGGAAACACAAAGCTCTGCATGGCCAATACTTGAAAAGTATTGAAGGCAAAGCTGACCAGAAACTAACTTGGAACTGGTTAAGATCAGGAGTACTGAAAAAAGAAACAGAAAGCTTTATTTTGGCAGCTCAAGAACAAGCCCTAGCCACAAACTGCATGAAGGCAAAAATTCAACATGTCACCACCAACAGCAAATGCCGCCTCTGCAATGAGAAAGATGAGACAGTCAACCACCTGATCAGTGGGTGCAGCAAAATTTCACAAACTGACTACCTACAACGCCACGACCGGGTTGCTAAGATCATTCACTGGAAATTGTGCCAGAAGTTTGGATTTGAGTAAAGCAAAAACCACTGGGAACATCAGGTTGAGAAAGTTTTAGAGAATGAGAAACTCAAGATCTTATGGGACTTTAGGATTCAGACTGACAGGCACTTGGTCCACAACACACCTGACATAACAATAGTTGAAAAAGAAAAAAGTATGGTTCATTGACATTGCAATACCTGGTGATGCACGGATTGAAGATAAGCAGCAAGAAAAAAATCACAAAGTACCGGGATTTGCAAATTGAAGTTGAGCGACTGTGGAAAAGGAAATTGTGTGTTGTCCCGATTGTAATTGGAGCCCTTGGAGCAATACCCAAAGGGCTACCCCGCTATTTAGAAATTCTAAATTTGCCGGACTTGAACATTTTGACTCTACAAAAAACCACCTTACTCGGAACAGCTTACATCCTCCGACGATACCTTAACAGTTCCTAGGTCCTTGGTTAGGACTCGAGCTGCTGAGCTATTAACCAGCCTCAAAGGCTGTGAATCTCACTGAAGATTAACTAACAACAACAACAACAACAACAACAATAATAATAAATATAAATATAAATATTTACATATAAATATATGTAGTCCTGAAATTTTTTTCCTTTCAAAATAAAAATAACAAATTTGTTTGTTAATAAAAGATGCTTAACAGAAGCGGCTTTTCTTTGTAGAACATCTTGGAGTTATTTGTGGCCACAAAAATTGCAAGACATGCTGTGGAAAGGAAGATGCCTCTGTAAAAACTATCTAAGGGTCTTTTGGGTCAAGGCCTTGGTTAACTCATTTTTTCAAATGAGTTTAATTGAAGAATACACAGATTTTGATCCTGAAAGTATTGTCCCAACACTAGATCCATTGGGAATAAAAAAAAAAAGGCTACCTCTATTCATAACAGTGTCTATGATGGAATTATATGACATCACTACTTGTGGCTGCTTGGAAACATAAAGAGCTTGGTCATACCTTGCATGGACTCTTTAAAAAAAGTGATTAAGCAGTCCCAGAAAGAACTACTCCAAAACATGTCTATGGAGATTCTCAATCATCCATGTCATGTTTGTCCCAAGGTGCTTTTTGTTCAAAAGGCAACTGGTCTTTCTTGGTTTTTTGTTTTTTCTTTGAAAATGTTTTGCTTTCAATCCAAGAAGCTTCTTCAGAACTAGAGAGAATATTTGGGTCACAATATATAAAATACATTTTTAAAGAAAAAAGAATCATAAAAGAACAAAAACCACTACCTGCCTCTAAAATATTGTTCCATTACCAAATATGTAAACCACAAATTTGGTGGTCTTTCATGATAAAAGACCTCACATTCACTTTCCGCTAGGACATTAAGGTTACTATACAAGAGCTTGAAGACATTATATGCATGTTTTTTCTATGGTATCATGAACCATTATGCTATAATATTATTGTTCTAATTTAACCTGATCCTTAACTGCCTTTTCCCCCTCCCCCTCTAGACACTCTCCTTCTACAGTCGCTTGTCTTCAAAAAGTAAAATGGTGTCATTTGAATTGCAAATCCTATCTCACATATAGTTTCATTCTTTCAGTTCAGGATGAATGACGGTGGTATATTAGATTTAACAAACCTCACCCAGTTTTAAATACATTTCTGGTATTGAGAGCTAACAGAGCTGAAAAAGGAATGGGTAAAGGCTCTGTTCTAGTATTCATTCCTTTATTGAGGGCCTGAAAGGATCTTGTGGAGGGAACCTGATAGAAAGTTTGTGCCATTGCTAAATGGGAACCCTTTCCAAGGTAGTAAAATAAAAGGTTAGCTCAGCTGCCTTTTATGCCATTTCATTAGTGGTCGCCAACTCTTTCAAAGCCCAGGCCAGGGGCTGAACAGACAATTTGATTCAGTTGGGCCCAAACCTAATCGAGTACGAGCCTGAAAGAATCACTGAACTAACTCTTTTGAAAGGTTCATTGTTTCAGGAGAGCAACTTTTTCATAGCGCATGGCAGCAACTAGAGATGAAAGAGCTGTAAGAATGTGCAGTCTTGTGGCAGAAGATCCCTCAAATTCTCTCATAGATTTTTTTCTTTCTTTATGAATTTAGTACAGTTATATTTTGCTTCAATATGTAAAATATGACTCATGTGAAAATTAAAGATGCATAAAAATAATACAATTTCTGTAACTGAAAGCATTTTATTCAACAGAAAGCACCTTGGGTTTCATTTCCATTTTTTCTTTTCTTTTTCATGTCCTTTCATTTTCTATGAGTTCCTAAAATTACACCAATTTGTTGATACATCTAGGCTTGCCTTTGCCTTTGCCTTCCAGTTAAAATCAGGCAAACCAGCATCACAGGCCAAGTATCATTCCTTCACATCCCATTTGAAATCTGTTTGCCCATTCACAAAATCACATAAAATTTCAAAATTCAGTAACAAAAGGCTCTGTCTCTCTGTCTATCTATCTATCTATCTATCTATCTATCTATCTATCTATCTATCTATCATCTCACCTAACTTTGGGCAGATTAAAGATAGTAAGTTGCTAAATATAAGAACAATAAAAATTTTAAAATCTATATAACTTGTCCTTAAAATATTTTGAATTGCTGTAGCTAAATTTTTTATTTCATTAACATACTGTAGCTATTTTACTTGATTAGGATTTTATATCAACTATATTGAGAAATATTTTAAAATCTTCTCATTTTTAAAATAAGAGTTGAAGAACAGAAAAGGCAAAGGTGTTGTAAAGACATTTATTTTCCAATGGGGTGATATTACACAGGTTGTGACAAGACTCCAATATCTGAAAGGAGAAATACTTAATTTTGTTTCTAAAGCTACGTATTATTTCAAAGTATCCAGCTAGAAAAGAGAAGATTACCTTCCAGGGAAATCTACCCAGTCCTTCTATAAAATAATATTAAATGATTGCATTGACATTTGCATGTTTCTTTGGTTTGCCTTGGGGAAATCAATGTTATCGTTTAGATGGAAGTAATGTACAATCTTTGAGAGGGCAGATTAAGATCTGTAATCAATTAAGTATTAAACTGATCTGAGAAGGATATAGGATATACTGTACAAAATAAAGCCACCAAAGTTTGACAATAATTATATAGTGCAAAATTTCTTTTTTTGCTTCTTAATTATTGTCCAAGGAATATTCTTCTTTCAAAGTAAAAAAAAAAAGCAATTTATCAGTATTGTTAACTGAGGAATCAGTGCAATAATAAACAATAGTGGTGATAGCAAATCTCCTTGAAATATTTGTCTCTTGGTATTAACCTCTTCCAATCAATCACCATTGACCAGCATAGGCACTTAATTATCTAATCATGTGTCATGGAATTCAGTGGCGATTCTTGATCTTCATTGCCCCTTTCTCCATCATTTCACTTTTACTTCTTTCATTATAGTTTCTTTTTTTTTAAACTCACATCCTTTATCTAAGCTGCATTCTTGTTGTATTTCTTTGGTTTGTCCCAAATCTGCACACATAAATTCACTGTTTCTTCTTTCTCAAGCGTTGCAGTTCATTGCAGTCTTTCAATTGATGGATTGGTAGAAACATTTTTGATTTGACTACAATTGGACATTCTGCCTATACTTTGCAATTTGAGCGTTGTATTTGCTGATTTTCTTGGCTATAGCAGTTATTACTGCTTTGTTAATTCCAGTGCTTCCTTGATTTTCCTTGTTTCTGAATGATATTTCTAGATCAGGTATCGTTCATATTTTTATTTTTCAGTTTGTTTTCTTTCATTTGTTCTAGCTTGCTTACAGTAGCATGCTGATTATTTTGGTGGTCTATTGTTTTGCTTTTTTTTTTCTTGTTTGTTGATTTTGCATCCAAGGTATTTAGTTAAACAGTAACTTCAGCTGTTCTGTAGGTTAGTTAGTTTGTTTCCTACAGTAATTTAATATTACAGAATTGGCATCTTTTAAAACTTGCGCTAGTTGTGATTTTGGAACAAGCTTCAATGTGGACAATCTTATTCTGTTGTTTTTGTTCTGTTCAAAATGCTGAGATTCTTTATTTAGTTTGTCATGTTCTTTAGTTATAGGGACCTGTTCTTTCTGAGAAAGCAGAGGAAAGGGTGCCTGGTTTGTGAATGAAAACAATTCAATAGTTATGCTGACTTCCTCTACTGCCAACTTTTCCTGGTTTTCCTCTACAGTATGAGCTAACTCTGGCAAGGCTTCAATTTCTTTGCCTTGGGTAGACTTTTGCAGTTTTTCCAATTCTGCTTCTGTGAATATTTTATTTTATATTACAAATTGGTATTGGCTGTTAATCTCTGTTCTTTTTTTTATTCTGGATATTGTTCTTTCTAGAAATGATGCATTCTTTTCTGATATCCTCTTCTCATCAGACCTTGGTCATGGACCCCCAATACTTAAATCAAGATTTACATCATAACATTTCTTCAAGCCTTCGCAGATCCCCTATGATGACATCATGACCCCAGCAGGGGTCCGCGAAATTAACAGACAGTTTTAAAGTTCTGTTTTCACTTGTCATTATGGAGTACTGAGTGTAGATTAATGAGGAAAGAAATGAATTTCAACAACCATAGAATAAGCCTGCAACATAACAAAATTGAGAAAAGTGAAGGCAGTCTGGATTCTTTCTGAATGCACTGTATATTTATTTATCTCATTAGGTTCTCATTAGGAAATATTTAAAAAACAACACATATCATCACATTTTCTATTCTTCAGAACAGCAATGTGCTCTTCCCAAACAATACAAATTGTCTGCCATGTCTTATAAATTACTTTTTATATAATCTGTATTAACTTGAGTTGTGTAAATCTAGGAATAGGTCAAAATTATTATTGTTAAATCTTCTATTTCTTAAATTAACAATTTCATCACTTTTTCCTCAAGAACCCATTAAAGGGAAATCTGAATAATGCTTGGTTGTAAAAAATTGGATATCTGCCACTTTAATTATGTGGTATTCATTGTTGCAGCAGTAATTATAGACCTGATAATAGCATTATTAACTTAAATAGAGGTGAGAAAGACGTAGAGGCAAAAAATAGGAAAAGGGCAATTCTTTGAGAAAAAACTATTGAAAATTAGTCATCCTCTACAAGTGTGGTGTCAGTTCAAGACAAGTTTGTCCAGCCTGGCATCTTTAGATCTGTTTCAGGCTTCAAAATATCCTACAGATATTGGCTTAAAATTCTGGAAATTTTGGTGCCTGTGTATGTGTGTGTGTGTGTGTCTGTCTGTCTGTCTGTCTGTAGTGTCAAATAAGAAAAGTTTGGTCCAAATCTAGTTCCCTCAGGAAGGTCCACCATGAGCTACAATATATTGTAGCTTCTTTTACAATCATACTTTTTCTTCAAAATTAAAAAAGTCTTACTTTAAGAAGGAATCATCTTCCATTTAGGCATTATTTTCCTGCATGGATCATTAAGGGGATTTATGATTCTTATAAAACCCATTAATTGCCAAAGTCGCCTGTTGCTTTCTACTTCTTCTGAAAAAGTACAATTTTCTCACTTGATTTAATGAAAAGGGAGTAAATGGGAAAGTGAAATAGCAGCTCTCTGTAAATTAAATTATCTCCTGAAGTAAGGGAGCGACGATTTGGACAAAGTTAAGAAAAATGTTTTAATGTGAAAAACGGACAATCTTATTTTTAATAAAATTTCATTTAGTGTCAACAAAAAATAAAATATAAAGACACATAAAAAAGGAATAGAAAAAGAAAATACCAGGGAAAAAAGCCAAATAAGAAGTAAAAAAAATGAACCCCCCCCCCCCAGAAATCTGAAAATAATCATCTCCAATATACTGAAAAAGATTAACTTTTTCAAAAAGAGTTGTTCTCGGCTTGTCGTTCGTTCAGAACTGCGATAGGAAATAATCACCAGTAACGCACAGAGAATCAGGGTTTACTTTGGCAATGATAAGCTTGCAGTCAAAAGTAAAGTTCAAGTCGGTGTTTTGGTTCAAAGTCAGCGCTGGGTGTAACCACACCACAGTGCTATTTAACAAAAACTCAGCCCCTTAAACATACATCCGGTGATTATCAATCAAGCACCCCCCCACTCCCTTAACAGTAACAGCTGTGAGCACCAGAGCAGCGAGGACAGCAGAATCGGAGAGGCCCAGCAACGTCATCAATCATCGCCCTGAATGCTGCTATGCAGGAATGCTGCTATCCAGGAACTGTTTGTGTGTTTGCTGCGGCTGCTTATCTCCGCTCCTTCGTCTCCCATACCCCCCATCGATGGCGAGCCCCGGTAGGACTCGACAGGCGGCCCCCCCTACCAGGAGCTCATCTATAAATAGAAAGCA
The DNA here is from genome assembly GCA_022577455.1 of Arizona elegans. Taxonomy (NCBI): domain Eukaryota; kingdom Metazoa; phylum Chordata; class Lepidosauria; order Squamata; family Colubridae; genus Arizona; species Arizona elegans. The sequence continues at coordinate 31,623,262 of JAKOOJ010000009.1, read as the reverse complement.
TACAAATGTTAGTCACTGTTACGATCCTGCATTAGGTTTGTCTGGGTATTTCCAATGGAACCGTTGTATCAATTGGGCAGCGTGAACGTCGGGTGCTGCCACCCATGAGGCCTGTGTTATAGGGTATCCTTTCCACCGCACAAGATATTGTAACATCCCCCTACGAACCCTGGAGTCCAATATTCGGTCTATCTCATATTGGTTGGTATGCACGGGACCCGGTGGAGTAGTCGAGGTACCTGGCCTTTCTACCGTCACCGGTTTCACCAAACTGCTATGGAATATGGGATGTATTCTACTGAACAGAGGGGGAAGTTTAAGAGCTACGGTTACGGGATTGATGACTTGTGTTATGGGAAATGGTCCTATATATTTAGGTCCTAACTTTCTACTGGGTAGTCGGAGTTTAAGGTATTTCGTAGATAAGTATACTTTGTCTCCTATCCGGAATGGTTTCGGATCAGCCCTTTTCTTGTCTGCATATTTTTTGTACTCGTCTGCTGCCTTTTGTAATGCTGTTTTTACACTTGGCCATACATGACTGATTTTATCGGCCCAACCGCGTGGCGTGTCACCGGCTGTCATAGGGGGATCTAACTCTGGAATGGCGGAAAACTCTCAGCCGTATATTACTTGAAAAGGGGAGAACCCAGTACTGCGGTGTGGTATGTTGTTATATGCCACTTCGGCGAAAGGCAGGAGTCCTGACCAATTCGTCTGTTGGTAGGAAACATAGCATCTGATATATCTTTCGACCATGGCATTGGCCCGTTCAGCCGCCCCGTTAGTGCTCGGGTGGAATGCTGAACTTAATCCTTGAGAGGACCCAATTAAACGGACAAATCGTCTCCAAAACTTAGAGGTGAATTGAACACCGCGGTCGGATATAATCCTCTTAGGTGCTCCATGGAGACGATAGATATGTTGCAAAAAGAGTTCGGTTAATTGTCGCGCGGATGGTATGCTTTTACATGGCACAAAGTGGGCCTGTTCCGAAAACAGATCTACCACCGTCAAATTACAGTGTGGCCATGGCTAGGGGGGAGATCGACTATGAAATCCATAGCGATCTCTTCCCAAGGCCTGCTAGGATTCGCGACTGTCTGTAATAATCCTAACGGTCATCCAGACCAGGGTTTGGCAGTTGCACAGGTTGTGCAACCTTTTACGTATATTTCTATGTCCTTACGCATTCGTGGCCACCAGAATTGCCTCCTCACAAGGTGTAGAGTTTTTAAGTACCCAAAATGGCCTGCTGATTTGGCATCATGGCACCTGCATAACACCACGTTCTGTAAACATTCTGGAACATATATTCTATTCTCCCTCCACGCTATTCCATCATTATAGCTAACCATAGAGGGGTTTTGGATTACCCATTGATCCTTTTGTAAAGCTGTTTTAAACTCAGTACGTAAGTGACCATCTACTTCCGTAAGTTTTAACAGGGTTTGGGAAGTTGCAATTAGAGGTTCTATCACTTCCTCTCGCTTGCTATTATACTGTGGCATCCGGGACAGCGCATCAGCCAGGAAGTTTTTCCCAGCAGGAACGTACCGCAACCGAAAAGAGAAACGCTGGAAATATTGTGCCCATCTTATCTGTTTGGGAGATAGTCGCCTGGGCGTTTGTAAGGCTTTTAAGTTTTTATGGTCCGTCCATACCTCAAAAGAATGAGACACCCCCTCCAAGAGATGTCGCCATGTCATCAACGCCCAACGGACCGCAAATGCCTCTTTTTCCCAGATTGCCCATGCCCGCTCTGTCGTGGTTAATTTTTTAGACGTATAGGCACAAGGTTGTAACCCTCCCGACTATGTTCTTTGTAGGAGTACTGCTCCTACAGCCACGTCGCTAGCATCTGCCTGGACTACGAATGCCTGCGTTGGGTCTGGATGCTTGAGTACTGGTTCTTGAGCAAAGAGTGTTTTTAACTGCTCGAAAGCTGTTTGACATGCTGACGACCATGTCAACGCTTGCCCCGGCTTTGGTTTAGCCGTGGCTGGTTTGGTCCGTAACAGATCCATTAGTGGTAGGGCTATTTCAGCAAATCTGGGAATGAACTGCCGATAGAAGTTGGCAAAGCCTAGAAAGCTCTGCAATTGCTTTCTGGTTCTAGGGGGCTGCCATTCAAGCACTGCCTGGACTTTTCTGGGATCCATCTCTACCCCACTCTCTGATATTCTATAGCCTAGATAATCTATCCTCTTTTTGTGAAACTCACATTTGGATAGTTTCACGTACAGCCTAGCAGCTAATAATTTGTCTAAGACCTGTCGGACCAGAGATATATGTTCCTCTTCAGTTTGTGTGTAAATCAAGATGTCATCTAAATATACAAGGACACCCCTGTACAGATGTTCATGCAGCACTTCATTGATGAACTGCATGAACACCGCAGGGGCACCCTGTAGTCCGAACGGCATGACCTGGAACTGATAGCTTCCTAAGGGACAATTGAATGTTGTTTTCCACTCATCCCCTGGTTTGATTTGTATCCTATAATACGCTTCGCGTAGGTTGAGTTTCGTAAAGATACGACCGGTGGCTAGGGCAGCTAACAGGTCCTTCATTAAGGGAAGTGGATAGAGGGGCTCTACACACACTGCATTGAGATCCCTGAAGTCAACGCATAAGCGTAAACCCCCGTCTTTCTTCCCACGAAACAGGACAGGGGCAGCCATCTTTGATCGACTAGGTGTGATAAAACCCCGGGCCAAGTTCTTGTCTATATATTTTCTTAATTCTTTTAGTTCGGGTTGTGTCATTGAATACATCCGGGGCTTGGGTAGCTTCGCCCCAGGTATTAACTCAATACTGCAATCTGTAGGCCGGTGAGGGGGCAGGGTCTCACATTCCTCCTCGCTAAAGACCCTGGCGAGATCCCTATACACATTAGGATACGTCGTGTCTGCTGGTGGGCTCTCTGCTTCTATTCCCCCTGCTGGGTCCTTTTTCTCATTGGTAGGGGGAGATCCCAACGATAATCGGAGTTTGTGAAAACCCCCTTCCCACCATATCGTAGGAGCCCACTTGTCCAACCATGCCAATCCTAAAATCACCGGTTCTAACATTTTCTCCACTATAATAAACCGAATAGTTTCGGTGTGCTCCCCAATATCGAGGTGCACCTTTTCCGTTATATGAGTCACTGGTGCCCCTCCCAGCAATGAACCATCCATTTGTTCAAAGGTAATAGGGGTTCTCAATCGCACAACCCACAGCCCAAGTTCGTCAACTATTGCCCTACGACTTAAACAACGAGTACACCCTGAATCAATCAATGCCTCATATCGGCGTCCAGTGGTTGCCCGTGGGTTGCGGAGTACGACTGGTACCACGAAAGGTCGGATGGGGTCGCTCACCATCGGGTCGTGTGGGTCCTCATCGTCGTCATCACTATCCCCAGCCACAATCGGGAATTTTTCTGCCACCACTTTCTTAGTATCTGTAACCAGGGGATCCCTCTCCGTACAGGATGTGTGAGTCATTTGGGACCGTTCGGATGTTGGTCGGCCTCTGCCTCTCAACGCAGCTCTAGGAGGCGGGTTCTGGTCCGAGCTGCGGGGCATGGGATGAGGACAGTCGGCTGCTCGATGACCAAGGTGATTACATCTGAAGCAACGAAACGCAGGCCGCTGGATCCTTTCTCCCAAGCCGGAGCCAGCATTCGGTTTAGTCTCTTTGGGTGTTTGTGTGCGTTCTGCTGGTCGTTTTCCTTGACTTGCAACCCCTTCACCCCATATATGGAATTCTCGGAGACCGACGTCCAATTCGATGGCTGCCTTGTACCACACACTCAACTTGGGGGGCAAGCCCCGGTACACGCAAGCTTGCCGTAAATCACGGTCTAGTCCTTTATGGAATTGGTGCACCAGAAGACGTTCTGGCCACCCCACCAACCGAGCCGCAATCTTTCAGAACTCCTGTACATATTCCTTTGCTGGTACGCCCCGTTGCTTAAGCACAAACAAATCCCCCTCTGCAACCTGGGTGCTTGTTTCGTCTTCAAATCTGGCACGAAGAGCCTCCAGAAATCGTCCCATGTCCACGAGTTCCCTTGCATGTTTAGCATGGAGGCCTGCCACCCACTCAGCCGCTTCTCCCGTCAGGACCCCCGTAACAGCAACCACCATAGCCCACTGGGAGGGATACCACTGTCCATATTGGTCCATATGGCTTATCACCTGGCTTAAGAAAAGAGCCACTCGTTCAGGGCTTCCGTCAAAGGAAGTCTGCAGGGCAGGCAGTCCCCAAACAGCCTGCGGGACCCACAGCCCCGGCGGGGGCCCCGGAAGCCAAGGCATGGGGCCTGGGGTCCTCGCTGCGCCAGTCGCTCTCCTGTCCTGCCTAGGTCGGTCCCTCGTCGCCCCGCGACCCCCAACAGGTAAGCCCCCTGCCAATTGCGTTGGTTGGGGCTCAGGACCGGCTCCAAAGTCTCCCGACGAGGCACCTTGGTCTTGTTCTGGAGGGGGTTGGTCCATGGATTGTATAGAGGTCCGATCCATCCTCAATTTAGGACTTGTGAGCCGGAATTGGGTCTCTGAAGTGGTCACCCCTGTATCCTGCCAAGAAGAACCTGGAGGCTCCAGGCCTGCAACCCAGGGCTGCCAGGATGGGGCATCACGAAATCCAGATTCCCCAAAACACTCACACAGCATATCCATGGTGCTGGGACCGGATGAGGCAGGATACCCCCAATCCCGTTCATCCTCATCAGTCCATCGTCTTTCCCTCCAGCCCTGGGAAGACGCTCCCAAGCGAGGGGGTGTTGGCATCCGCGGCCCGAGGAGAACAGAGCTGTGCCACCACTCCTCCGTCCGTGCCCGTTGTCCTGGAAAACTCTCCTCCTCCAGTCGGGGCGGGGCGCTCTTAGGCTGCTTGACTTTTGGTTTCACTGCCAACTGTTCCACACTCTCCTTCGCCTCCTCTATCAGCGGTTCCTCCCCTTCCACATCCCCACTGCACTCCAGCTCTTCCAAGGCCGTCCCTTCTGCCATATCCCCCTTTGCTGCAAAGCCACAGGGAAGCCTCACCTCTTGCGAAAAGGAACCAGCGCTGACTTTCTCTCGGCTTGTCGTTCGTTCAGAACTGCGATAGGAAATAATCACCAATAACGCACAGAGAATCAGGGTTTACTTTGGCAATGATAAGCTTGCAGTCAAAAGTAAAGTACAAGTCGGTGTTTTGGTTCAAAGTCAGCGCTGGGTGTAACCACACCACAGTGCTATTTAACAAAAACTCAGCCCCTTAAACATACATCCGGTGATTATCAATCAAGCACACACACCCCCACTCCCTTAACAGTAACAGCTGCGAGCACCAGAGCAGCGAGGACAGCAGAATCGGAGAGGCCCAGCAACGTCATCAATCATCGCCCTGAATGCTGCTATGCAGGAATGCTGCTATCCAGGAACTGTTTGTGTGTTTGCTGCGGCTGCTTATCTCCGCTCCTTCGTCTCCCATACCCCTCATCGATGGCGAGCCCCGGTAGGACTCGACAGTTGTATGTGAATATCATTTCAAAAATGCATTCACTAAAATACAAAATTGGCTGAAAATATTATCTAAGTAATTCTTTAAACAATCACATATTTCCTTATAAATGAGAAATTGAGGGTCAGAAATAGTGGCCTTCTTAAAACATTGACAAACTCTAACAAGATTTAATTGGAAATTACCAACTTGTGATTTTATATTATTGCAAAAAGGAAACAAATCGTACTATCAGGTATAAGGACAGGGCTTCTGTTTTGAATCTGAGTATGTGGCTTCAGTGAAATTAAATCACTATTTTCTAAAACAGATATCAAAATTGGTTTAAGAAACTGTGGTTTAACTGCTTCTTCCAACCAAATATGAAGACAATTTCTCAACTTGAATATCAAATATTTTTAAAACATATCTTTATTATGGCGATGAATGAGCTGCAAGGTTGAATAGTATATGACTTACATAGGTTGTATGTTTTACATAAGTGGTACAGTTTTTCAAAGTCATAGAATATTTTTTATAATGTAAGAATGCAAAGCATATCATAGACAATTATTCACCAACAAAAAAAAAGGGAGAGAATTATGCCCAGGAAATTAAGTAGGCAATACTTAGAATTTTATAGCAAGGAATTTTTTTTGTTCTAAACAAAAGAATTGAGTACAATTTTAATTTATCACAGAAATTCTTTATCTCGTCAACTTTTTAAAAAATGCTTTATCTCATAAAGTGAGAGAGACAGTTTTGGGTAGTAGTTAAGGCTCCAGGTTAGAAACAAGGAGAGCATGAAATCCAGCTGGGTGACTTTGGGCCAGTCTCTCTCTCTCTCTCTCAGCCCAACTCACCTGGCAATATAGTTTCTGTGGAGGAAATAGGAAAACAAAGAAGTATTAGATATGTTTGCCAGTTTGAGAAATTTATAAAAACAATAAATTTTTATTATTAAAACTTAAACATCTTTTTTAAAAATCTGGAAAAAATGAATTGTGTTCTGATCCTTATGGTGGTATGTGTCTTCCTCAATCTCAGGTCTTCTACCAAGAGCCTGGAAATTTGAAGGTTCTGCACAGTATCTTTGTTGTTCCTAACACTGCACTCTTCTGGACACTGCACTCTCCTGTCTGAGTTCATGAGTCACAACTCAAGTGCGCCTTTCACCACTGGAATTTCTTGGCCTTTAGTTTCCACATCTTCTCTAATTCCTCCTTCAGGCCCTGGTACTTTTCATACTCCTTCTTCCTGATGTTTTTGTCACTTGACATCACTACATCTATCGCCAGTATTATCTTCTGCTCCTTGTCTACAATCACAATGTCTGGTATATTGGCCAGCACCTGCCTTTCTGTCTGGATCTGAAAGTCCCATGGAATCTTAGCCTTTTTATTCTCACAACCTTCAGTCGAATCTCTAATCTAGAGTTGGGAGGGTCTAGCTCACACTGTGTGCAAATGTTCCTGCACACAATGCAGCTACTTAGTTTGAATTGAATTGACTCCCAGTGTTGACTTTCATAGTCCCATTGAGTTCTTGAGTTCTTAGTGTCCTTTGTATAGCTCCATACATTCACAGATCCATGTATATGGCATTTTGTCATAGGTTTTCCTATATTAATTCAGGCTATGTTCAGATTAGTCTATATAAACCTTGAATCTTGGGCAACTGCTCCATTTGTGAGAAACTGATGTTGTTTTCAATCCCTTTCTGAGCTATGTTTATATACTAGCCCATTTGATCTTGTAGTTTGTTGGCTATGATGTTTGGTAGTTTTTACATGTAGGGATTCAGGTAATTGATCAGTAATTGATTCATGCTGTTCCCTTCTGAAAACCTTTCATGGTTAGCACTGTTCTCCCTTGTGTTAGTCAGTCTGCATGAGAACCTGCTGATATCAACTGGTTCGTTTGTGTTGCTAGGTATTCATGTAGTACTGTTAGTTTCTTTAACTAGTAGGTATAGATCATTTCTGAGCCAAGGCCTGTCCATCTCTTCATGGTGGGGAAGATTAGAGGAGAGAGAATAATAATAAAGTTGGGGGTTTTTTTTAACAAAAACCTGAATATATATACATACAGTATATATACACATATGAATCTATGTATATACCGTATACATGTGTATGTATAGATATATGTATATGCATATACACACACATATGCACACATGAGAAAGAGGTGGGAAGAGAGGAGATGTTTTCAACAACACCGTGATTATTTCACTTGGTTTCACTCCTTCTTGATAGCCTACTGTTTATTTACTTATATTTGACTATTTGCATTGAAAGATGAAAGTTAAAGTTTGTATTTATCCCCTCAGAGAGCTAATGGTACAAGAGCAGCCCATCAGCATCACAATGGCTGTTCTTTCTGAATGTTCCATAAAGTGATTTCATCCAACCCGCCAAGCAGCATAAAAAAAGTGAAGCAATTTTATACGCTGCTTCAGACGTTCCCATATCTCTCAATCTGACATGGGCCAAATGGGAGATAAAGGATGCAAAGTGTGGGATACAAAGTCTCAGCTGCTTAGGCATCTCGGAGTGTCACAAGGTTAATGTTTTTTGCACACAGGACGTTGTTGGGATTCATGGCAGAGGATTTAAGACAAATGATTTGCTGCATTGAAAGCAGAAGGGAAAGCATTTGAAAAGACGAAAAAAAACACTTGGGTATAAAATGAGGTCTGCTCTAAACAAGCTATTTCGAATAATGATGAGCCATTGTTTTTGTTCACTGGGAAGGGGAAAAAGTCATTTCACTCCTAACATAGTCCAACAGTATGTTCCACATACATAAAAGGCAAAATCAATAGAACCACATCAGAGAGTAAAGCTAGTTTCATATGTGACTTTGTCTTACATTCCCAATATTTCTGCAGAATTATACATATTTGATAACATAGTAAAAACTGAAACTAGTAAGAAATTTCTGCTTAGATGCTTGATATGTCATAATCCGTGAATTAATTCTTGCATATGGAACTCAGATCAGTGCAGATGAACAGCTTCATGATGTTCCCAACAATATATGCGATGTAAATCTTGTAAGAAATGAAGAGAATAGTACAGTATATGCATGAATGGTAACACTGGACAGAAACAGCATGATGATGACAATGATATATGGCATCTGAGCTCTGCAGAATCTGATAGTAATGTTCTAATATATCTGGTGGGGGAAATTGAATTTTCAACACATTTTGAAGGCATTGAGTTTTGTAATAAGAATATTAGTTTGGTTTAAAACATTATGGTAAGATTTAAAGGACTTGTTGTGCCTAATTTTTCAAAAGAGAAGGGGAATTTGCCTCTGAAAACTCAACAGCTTTGTTGCTGAATTTCACTGATGCACAATTTGAAAGGGGGGAACTTTAGCAACTGCAAAACAGATAAGGAGTACATGATCACTAACATGGGCAACAATGGCCCCTTTACAACCTGTGGACTTCAAATCCCATAATTCCTGAGCCAGCCATAATTCAGCCATGAAGTCCACAGGTCATAGGTTAAAACTTATAGCAAAAGCTATAGCACTTATATACTGCTTCACAGTGCTTTTCAGCCCTCTCTAAGCAGTTTACAGAGTCAGCACATTGCCCCCAAAAATCTTGATCCTCATTTTACCAACCTCAGAAGGATGGAAGGCTGAGTCAACCTTGAGCCTGGTGAGATTCAATCTGCGAAACTGGCAGCCGGTGATCAGCAGTAGTCTGCAGTACTGAATTCTAACCACCGCGGCTCAATGCAGAATGCAGGAATTGATATGTCTAGTTTAATGAAAAGAAGGACATTGTGTATTAAAGTTAACAACTAGATGTTATTGTCAGTGCTGTAAAAACAACTGCAATTATATGATTTATTCACAGCTTCTTTTAAATAAAAACTTTAATCCAACCTAGAACTATTAATATGTTCTTGTTAAAGTGCCTTACTTTTGTGTTATCACAATGCCTGGGCAACATTTACTATGGCATATTACAAAAGTAATTATTCAGGATTTGCCAACTTCCATCAAGATCAGGTTTCTGAAAATGGTGCCTTCCAGATTTTCTGAAGTATAATTCCCAACATCTCCATAGTGTTTGAGGGAAGAAAAAATACTACTGGAATTAGTTTTGGCTCATATCTCAGTTTTTCCCTTCTTCTTCCTTCCTGCAACTTACTTATTTTATCACTTAAAATTTTTGTTTATTATAGACAAGTGAGTACTATAGCACAAGGACTTAGAAAAAAATAGTTGTAATATCACTGATGTGAAAGTAACAGTCATATTCTATATTTACTCTGACTTCATTTTTGAAATATTGGAAGATTTTATTCAGTTGGGAATGTCATCGGAAGTGGTAATTAGCCCAAATCCAGGCCGCCCTTCTCCGGAGACTCAGGGTGGCTTACAATGTGCTAAGCAATAGCCTTCATCCTTTTGTATATTTATACAAAGTCAGCTTATTGCCCCCACAACTGGGTCCTCAAATTATCTACCTTAGAAAGGATGGAAGGCTGAGTCAACCTTGAGCCTGGCGAGATTCGAACCTGCAGTAATTGCAGGCAGCTGGTCTTAATAACAGGGTGCTTTAGACCACTGTACTACAAAGGCTCTGTCTATATAAATATAAAATACCGAAGTAATTTTCTTTTTTCTTAAGACTCAAGTTGTAAGACTTGATTTTAATGTATAGTTTGTTTATGTTGTGTATTGTACATTTGTACAATACACACGTATTGTATGTTTTTGTTTGTTTATCTTTAAATAATAATAAAAAAGACCTTACATGCCTACTCACAATACTCACTTTAAGTTCTTCCATATCCAGACAAGAAGAAAAACAAATGAGGCTTCAACAGCTTCTATAGATGGCCTTATTGCCTATAGAAACTTTAATTTCAGGAAAAGTCTTTGTCAGCTTAATACATTATTGATGGTAATATGTACAGTAAGCTTCCCTGGACCTAGTCTGAACTGGTTTTAATTGTTCCATGAGCAGAACTGCAAATAAATTATTCCTTATGTATAATAAGGTAGTGTGATTGTGTGTTATATGCTGCACAGCCGGTAAGCAGAAAATATTCTGCTGGCAGCACAATGCAACATTTTCTCATTAAATACTATGAAACTATTTTTCTAAATTCAGGTATGGTAGAGAACAAAAAATAAAAATAACATGAACAAAGCATAATCCATGGAAAAATCTGAAACACTGGGAATTATTTTTAGAAGAAATGCAAAGTTGGATAAGAATTTTGTTCACTTGTCAAATGTCATTTTTTTTCCTCTTAAAGCAGTTACTGACCAATATAACCAAACTTAAGGTTTATATATGAACTACAATACTAGTAAAAATAATACAATAAAAAATAAAATAAAATTGACAGAATTGTGTTAATATTGCTGATGCCTATGAATCATCGAAATATAAAACAAATGATTAATGTAATACTCATCATAAAAGAATAGATTAATGAAATGCTCAGTTCTTAATTTAATCTTCATCATTGTGAAAGTATAATTTCTTTATTCATCTAAAGTTTAGATGAACCCAATTTAAGACACAAAGGATATAGATAATAGTGCATAAATAAAATAGTTGTCTTGTCATTAATAAAATAATTATATTAAAATAATAAATAAACATTACAGGTGCACAACTGTTTATGCACTGCTGAACATGGGAAATCTCACCTTATATCAAAGTTACATGGCCTTTTGATAATATAATTTGTAATCATTATTCTTTGCTCTGTTTTTTTCTAATTTGGATCATAGCCAATAAGCCACCATTGTGTCTTATAAAAAGCAAAAAAGTTATTTTGCATTTATTTATTTATTTATTTACTTATTTACTTATTATGTATTGGTAAAGTGGCCACTATATTCTCTAGACTTAGAAAGAGAGTATGGCTTAATAAGAAGCTGACGGAACATACAAAGATCCAGGTCTATAGAGCCTGCGTCCTGAGCATACTCTTGTACTGCAGTGAGCCTTGGACCCTTTACGCACAGCAGGAGAGAAAGTTGAACACCTTTCATATTCGCTGTCTCCGACGTATCCTTGGCATTACCTGGCATGACAAAGTTCCAAATAGCGCAGTCTTGGAATGTGCTGGAATTTCTAATTATGTATGCACTATTGAAACAGTGACGTTTATGCTGGCTTGGGCATGTCGTGAGAATGGCTGATGGTCGGATTCCAAAAGATCTGCTGTATGGAGAACTAGTGCAGGGAAAGTGCCTTAGAGGGAGACCATAGCTGCGATATAAGGATATCTGCAAAAGGGATCTAAAGGCCATGAGAATGGACATTAATGACTGGAAAACCTTGACCTCTGATTGTTCAGTCTGGAGGCTAAAAATGCAGCACAGCCTTCTCTAATTCTCCAATTCAAAAAGACACTTGTTCGGCAGGCTGAGGCAAAGAGGCAGTCTCAGAACCAGCAAAATCTGGGGGCTGGGCAGAGGACAGAATGTATCTGCCCTCAGTGTGGAAAGGATTGCCACTCTCGAATTGGCCTTTTTGGTCACACTAGATGCTGTTTTAGGACCTCTTTCCAGAGCATGATACCAAAGTCTTTTGAGACTGAAGGTTGCCAATGCATTTACTTATGTAATTTATGTCCTGTTCAACTGCACAAATTCTCAGCAGCTGATTTAAAATCATAAAATAATTAAAATAATTATTAATAATGAATAATAATTAAAGTGAATTTAACCATCACAATTAAAACTTCATTAAACATCCTTAAAGAATTATCTGTTGGCTGTTGTCTATAGCTGTGGCTGTTGGCTGTTGGCTGTGGCAGTGGTACACCATAGACTTAATATCTTATCCTGTAGAAATTTTTACATCTACTATGGAACTCCTTCCTAAAATGGAACTTCTATCAATGATCTTAGATTTGTTTAATTGCTTTGAATATTAACTAGAAAATGATAACTGTGCTTGATATTTATACAAAATTACATCCATTCTGTTCAGTGAACAAGAATTTGAGGATGATCTGAAAGTTCCACCAGGTCACAATGTACAAGTGTGTGCAATTATAAATACACCTTGAGCACCTATGTTACAGCTCTGTTTTATGAGCTGTACTGGCTCTCAGCCAGTAGTGGGTTTCAAAACCCGTTGCTACCGGTTCATCTGTGGGCGCACGTGTACATGCGCGCACTCGCACCACTTCTGCAGAGGTGCAGAAGCATCCAGGTGGGTGGGCAGAGCCTCCCGCCACCGCCACTACCGGTTCGCCTGAACCGGGGCAAACCTGTAGCAACCCACCACTGCTCTCAGCAATCTTCCAGGTGCAACTCAAGGTCCTGGTAGTCATCTTTAAAACCTTTAATGACATTGGGCCTGTTATTTGTGAGACTCTTTCTAATTATTTGTACCTGCCCACAAGATCCAACAGAAAAGGCATGCTAAAGAGTATCGCCTAGCAGGTTCCAGAAAGCATACATTTTTGGTCACAGTGCCTTGTTTGTGAAACATCATACCTGCAAGATTTTATTGGCCCTCATCTTGCCAGCTTTTCAGAAAGCCTAAAATATATGGTTGTGTTGCCAGGCATGAGAATCAGGAAATTAGTTTGAGCCTGTGAATTGAAATTTTATTTTTTAAGTATTGTCTATGGCAGCCATTTTGGTATAGATATTATCTATGAGGGGCTGAAAATATTGTTTATTGTTGCTGGCATTATATTTTGGTTGTCCATTACTGTTAGCCACCTAGTGTTATGATGAGGTGGATAATCATATGAATCAAATAAGTAAATAAACCACAGAGAATTCATAAAAGAACATGTGACCTAAGTAGTTTTATCGATAAAATTAGTTTCCCTGAATACAACAAATATACCTTTCTGTAAATGTGTAAATGATGGTTGCTGAGCACCATATAAAGAAACATCTTTGGCTGACTCTAGTGCAGCAGTCCACAACCTTTCCAGTTTGGCAGTCCAGCCTTGGGTGTGGAGGTGGGGGGGGCATATGAGTGGTAGGAGCACATTCACATGCACAGCTCCATTTGTGTGAGCAGTGTGCGCTTGTGTCCTCTACTCAAGCAAATGGAGCTTCACACACAAGTGGAGAGTGCTTGCGCTCACATGAGAAGATCCACTTGCATGAGCAGCAGACACTTGCACTCACATGCAAAGCTCCGCTCGAGTGAGTGTAAGCTCACTCCACTGCACAAGTGGTGCTTTACATGTGAGACCTTGCCCATTTCTCCGGTGGCCCAGTTTCGAATAGGCTCTGACCCGGCTCCAGGTTTAGAGATTCCTGGTCTAATGGTTCTCAATTTTTCTGGGCAGAAACACTGACAGTATAAGGAGAATATATTATTCCTTCTATCACTTCCATTTTTATTTTACTGAAAATTCGACATGTTTTAGTCTATCCTCTCTAACAGGATATTTTCTTTATTGATCAAGGTATAACTTCCAGAAATGCCAGGTATTACATAGAGTTAGAAAGTATAGATTACTTTTTGTGGTTTAGTGTAATCACTAGGATAATCTGTCAGTAAATGATTTTTTTAAACTCAAGCTTTTATCCTCAATTACAGTGTTTTCTCATCTTTCTTCCAGTGATATTTTTAAAAATTACTTTTAATGTTTACAATTGTCAATGCCACTTGCCTTCACATATTTATTTTTGCTTCTAGTAGAATCAAATGTAGGATTTTTTTCTTCTTTTTGAAGTTCTAAAAATGCTCAACAATATTCTCCAGTGTCATAGTTCAAAGATATCAATGTTTAATGCATTAAACTTTTCTGATGATTTAGCTTTCACAATCATTTGTTACAAACTGAGAAAACCATAGCCTTGACTGTATATCTGTGCTTTGGGCATGGTGTGTTTGAATTTTATTTCTTTATTTCAAGGTTACAGATTACTGGGTTACAGTCACCACTTATTTAGCATTTTGAAGATCTGTTATGATTCGTTGCTTTCAAACATTTCTAACAATATAAACAATTTAATCTTTTTTTTATTGAAAAAGTTTTTCAAATACAAATTCCCCCCCCCCTTTTTTCCCCTCCTCCCTAACCCCCCCTCCCCCTCCCCTCCCCCTGTGGCTTCTTCATAATAAAACCCAAATTCATAACAGATTATATAATACTTTACCATCCCCTTACTCCATCCCCATATGCTGACCCTTTCTTTCTAATAATATTATCATATCCCCCTTATACTATACATTTCAAAATGACCTTCTACTATAACATTATATAATAACTCCTAATTTAGCATAATAATATTATTATATCTCCCAGTTTAGCGATTTCTGCTCATAATCTACCCTTTTTCTACCCCCCATACATATATCTCTTAAATCAAATCTTTTATGTACATTAATATAACATTTCAAAGCAACCTTCTGCTATAAAACTATATAATAAATCCTAATTTAACATTTATTCAATTCATAGTCTACCCATTTCCTTCACCCCCATCATTATATCTCTTAACTCAAATCTTTTACATATATTCATATCTAAACATAATATCCCTTTTCTTAAACTAAACAATCAATAAACTAACCTGACTCCACCCACTTTCCTACAAAACTACCATACTTAATAATTTGTAATCTTTATTCTTCTGCCCACACACTAAAAAATATTCCCTTATGTAAATAAAATCCTCTTAAAAAAACTTTAAGCTTGTAATCCATATGATATCTTCTGTAATGTCTTTCAGCTGGATTGTAAACTCCATCACCCATGTTAGGGTAACATCACATCCTAATTCCAACAGTATGTTCGGTATCTTCAATTACCATCTGCCCCCATCAATAGCAAATATCTTCATTAAAAAAAAACAAAAAACCAACAACAACCACCCAAGTGACTTTATATTTGTATTCCATATAGTGTCTGTAGAGGTGTCTTTTATCCAAATTATTAATTCCAACCACCGTAATAGGGTAACAGCCAGATCATCTGCGTGCCCCAATTCCATAACTCTCTCGCCTTGTAGCTCAGCATAAGCATAGTATATTTATCAAAGAGTCCAAAAAAAAAAAAAAAGATAGTTCCAATCATTTCAATTTAAGGCCCTTTTCACATCCCAAAAGTACAGCACTGCATAAGTCTGTCACTCTCCTCAGGATAATATAAACCAATACTTCGCCTCAACTATCTTTTCATGTATTCAATCATCTCTTAAATAACTGGCATTACACTGTTGTTTGGTTTAAAAGTTTTTGTTTTTGTGTGATCTGCTTCTTCTTTTCTTGACTTTTTGTGGGTTAGATCTCCATCCTGATTTCCTTTCTATAAATTGTATATCAACTGTTTGTTTTTCATGCTGATCTATAACTTGATCTTGCTGGTTTTGCTTTTGTGGCTTAAATCTCCATTCTGGTTCTATGAGTTTTATATCAACTGATTGATTTCCATGCTGGTCTATAACTTGATAAGTCATCACTTTAGAATCCAGAGCCGCCTCTCTTGTATTTATAAATAGTCCAGCTGAGACCTCTGAAGGAGAGTCCAGAAGCGGCTCATCTACGGGGATCTCTGTAATTTGTTGTTTTTCTATTACTTCCACCTCCTTTTGCTTATCTTGAATTTCTATCTCTTGTTGATTTTGCTTTTGGAGAACCTTGTAGTAAAATTCTTCCACTTTTTCAACAGTATTTAGCTGATATCTTTTTCCTTGATATCTCAATATTATACCAACTGGAACGTCCCACCTGAATGAAATATTTTGTTTCTTAAGCTCAGTCACCAAAAATCCAAATTTCTTTCTATCTTTTAGAATCTTAAATTTCTTTAATTTCTTGCCTAAATTTTTCAAGTTTCTGGTTCACAGTCTCGTAATATCTTGCCATTTCCTCCTGGACAAATTCTTTTAAATTAAAGCCATTCTGCTGAGTCTGTAAGCTCAAACTTGTTCATATAATTGTAAATGGGGGAACACCCCCCCCACTGCTTGTTTGTCAGGCTTTATTAGTTTTAACGCCATCCTGCCACACAAACTCTTTTTAAAGAAAGAAAACTTTTCCCCAAGCAAGATCAAGTACAAATCTCCAAGAAAAAAGAAACTTAAAATAGATGTTTTTCTTCCAGATTCTAGCCAGCACTGTTTATTCCGCTACTTTGTAGCTTGTTACGGAAGGACTTTCACTTTCGGCTTTCTTCTTCTTCTCAAGCCTCAGCAGTTGCCATTTTAAACTTTTTTTTTCCTTCACTCTGAAACGCTTGTAAAATCATTAAAAATACTTGCAATTTAGGGTCCCAAGTCCAAATCTCATCCTTTTTAATTAGTCCATCTGTTAATTTCGTTGATTGGTCCGGTTCCAGCGCCTAGCTCTGCAAAAAGGCAGAGTTCTCCCGAAGCCCGGAGCAGCGGCGAGCGGAAATAGGGAGCCACAACCTGCTCGTCCCCAAGAGTAAAAAAAAAAACTCTGAGGACTTCGCAGAGGGCTCTACCTGCCCTCGCCTGCTCTGTCTCACATTTCCTTCAGGAAATGGAGTTTTTCGAGCCGCCTTTCATATGTAAAGATGACTCTTTACAGGCAACGGTCTCAGAGGACCATCTGGTGGCGATGGAAGCCAGACTGGAAGCTCTAACAATTTAATCTTAATGCTGCAACAGCATTTGCTGTGTAATTCTCTGAAAATTTCTTTCAATTTTATCTCAGAAGTAATTTTGAACTTGCTTAATTCTTGAAGATTTGATATTTTCTCAGATATCACAAACAAATGTGAGAACAAATAGAGCCTTGATAGTACAATGGTCTACGCACCCTATTATTAACACAGCTGCCTGCAATTTCTGCTGGTTCGAATCTCTCCAAGGCTCAAGGTTGACTCAGCCTTCCATCCTTTCTAAGGTAGGTGAAATGAGGACCCAGTTGTGGGGGAAATAAGCTGACTTTGTACAAAATATACAAAATTATGAAGGCTATTGCTTAACGCATTGTAAGCTGCCCTGAGTCTCCGGAGAAGGGCGGCATATAAATCAAAAAATTTTTAAAAAAATGTCCATATAACTAGTATCAGTAGGTGAGAATTTGGGGTTAAATGGGATTAGATCATTTAATTATTGTTTTTGTTGAAATAGATATCAGTAAGCAACTATCCTTTGTAAAGAACCCATGTATATATTTCTATTTGGATGCTATATACATGCTACCTTGATACCATTGTTAATTGGCTCAGGGTGGGGGCGCGACCAAGTACCAAAAACAATGACTACCAAACTATTTTTTTCCATAAGAAATAATGAAAATAAAAGTAATTCATTCCCAAACAAAGACAATGCACATATTTAATATGTAAAAAGATTGAGTTGCACATCATTACTTTATATGAGAAATAAACGTAACAACTAATAAATACTTATATTAAATAAAGACTTCACTTTACCTGTACTGTTGAGGAAAATAAATGCAAAAATACACAAAATAACCACAGAAGCTAAGATAAAACTGCAAGGAGGTGTGAAAAGGGCAAGAGTTATTATATGACTAATGCATGACCCTTTGTTTCACCCGGAAAGGGCAGTGAGTCACAAGGCAACCAACAGTGACAGGTTCTAGCTTGCGCATCAAGTACAAGAAATGATGAGTACTGGGCAAAATTTTCTCATCATAATGTGTAAAGTACCAAATTTGACAAGTTTCAAAGCAGTCAAGCACTGAGGTACATTGTATACCAAACACAGATCAACAATTTGAAGCAATTTATTTGGTTTCACAATCTCTTGATGCTGTTCTTGTTCAATTTCTTCAGATATCTGCTTGAGGTAAAATATTAATAATAGTGAGAATTGTAACGGATTTGAAGGTGAATAAAGAGTTATGCTGTTTCCAAATCTATCTAGCTGAGTGGCTCACCAAACAGTCTTCAAAGCCAAACAATGAAAAAGATATAGAATCATATAATCTTGTTTGTTTGTTTATATAATTTCCATAGGCACCCATCTCGCAAACTCTAATTTACCTAATGTTGCATAGTTAAAAACATTGATGCTCTTACAAATTCAAACAGACAACTATAATATCTCATATTAAAAAAACGCTTCAGCTTTGAAGAAATTCTAGATACATTTCCTATCATGTAAAAGCTTAAATTGTATAGAAAAAAAAAATGTGGGCATTTAGCCAATCCACTCAATCTACCAATCCACCCCATCCAGACCCGCACGGAGGCTGTGTGGGTCTGGATGAGGAGAAAAAGGCTTCGACTCAACCCTTCCAAGACCGAGTGGCTGTGGCTGCTGGCGTCCCGGTATAGCCAGCTGGTGCCATCGCTGGTTATTGGGGGCGAATCATTGGCCCCCACAGAAAGGGCCCGCAACTTGGGTGTCATTCTGGATGCACGGCTGTCTTTGAAATAGCATATGACGGCCGCGGCCAGGGGGGCTTTCTATCAGGTTCGCCTGATACACCAGTTGCGCCCCTTCTAGATCGGGACTCCTTACGCACGGTCACTCAAGCACTCGTCACTTCTCGTCTGAACTATTGTAACACTCTCTACATGGGGCTCCCTTTGTGGTGCAGCCAACTGCTGCAAAATGCGGCCGCACAGGGGATTATGGGATCAACAGGGCGTTCCAACGTGACACCTCTCCTGCATGAGCTGCATTGGCTTCCAGTGGACTTCCGGGTGCACTTCAAGGTGTTGGTGACCACCTTTAAAGCGCTCCATGGCTTAGGGCCAGGGTACTTATGGGACCGCCTTCTGCCACAAATTGCCTCCCACCGGCCGGTTCGCTCCCACAGAGAGGACCTTCTCAAGGTGCCGTCAGCCAGACAATGTCGGCTGGCGACCCCCAGGGGAGAGCCTTCTCTGTGGTGGCACTTACCCTCTGGAACGATCTATCTCCAGAGATACGAGTGATCTCAGACCTCCGGACTTTTCGTCAGGCCCTAAAAACTTACTTTTTTTAGCTAGCTGGGCTGGCCTGATTCCATGTTGGTTTTAACGTTTGATATTGATTTTAATTGATATGTTTTAAATTATTAAATTTAAATTTCATTTAATTACTTTTAATAATTATTTTAACTTTTGTGTACAAATGTTTTTATTTTGACTGTTCACCATCCTGAGTCCAAAAGGAGAAGGGCGGTATACAAATTAAATATATATATATATATATATAAAGAGAGAGAGAGAGAGGGAGGGAGAGAGGGAGAGAGAGAGAGAGAAGAATGTCTGCATAGGAGATGTAACAAATTTAAAACAACTTTTCTTTTGTGAAGAACCTGAATCAGGTTCCAAAAATCACTTATGGGTCAAAAATGACATTATATTTTCAACAATCTAGAAACTCTCACACTAATAATTTAGTACATAGAAAGAGTTAAGAGAAAGGAAGAATGTGTGCCAAATTCTAACAGTTGGCTTAATGAACTTTGTTGACTCTCAGCTTCTGAATTAGTTTTATATTAAAGAAGAAGTAAGACCAGGCAATATGATCCATATGGTCTATCTTTAAATTAGTTATTTTTTCTCCTTCTTCAATATATTAGCATTTTTTACAACCACAAGGGAAAAAAAAGATTAACACAAGATTTCTCAGTATATATCCAAACACAGAAAACAAATTACCTACAACTTGCTTTGTTATATCAAATACAAAGCCAGCTATTATGGCCAGATTATGAATGGTTTTACATAAACCATATTTTATGTATTTTATATTTATCACCTCAGATAGGAACGTTTAATTTGACTGTGGGTATTTTGGTTTTCAGCCATTTCTAGCATTAACATTTGGTTTGAAGATCAAAATTCGATAAAACTGCCTATTTCTGCACCTTAGAATATGCAAAATCTTCTTACATAATACAGGATTCCATGAATGGATTCATATATATATATATATATATATATATATATATATATATATATATATATATATATATATATATATATATATATATATATATATATCTGAAATCTAAATTTTCTCTTTCCTTTTAAAGTTGGGACAAGAACTCTGCCTCCAAAGCAAACCACATAAGGGAGAAATTTTTATATTATGGTAATTCCTGTTTTACAGATTGATCAGTTTCAAATTAGGCAAGATAGCACTGGTGATAGAGGCCAAGAAATTAAACCTAAAATGGGACAAGCCACATCTTCAGATTAGGGGATAGTTACTGGCAATAGTAGCGAGAACAGTATTTCTGAACAACAGCTTTTTCCAAGTTGATGCCTTCTAACCATGTTGGCTTGGAAATTTTGAAGTAATAGTTCCAATATTTCTGAGCACCATCAAGATGGAGAAGGTTATTATAAAGCAAACATGCACCTGTTATTTGCAAAATAAAAGCCATATTTATTAGTATAACACTTATTTATTTATTTTATTTTATTTTTGAACTTGTATACCGCCCTTCTCCCTGAGGACTCAGGGCGGTGAACAGGCAAATAAAAACATCAAATACAAATATTAAAATACAGTTAAAAATATGTATAAATTTGGCCCCATTAATTAAAACAATAAACAAAAACAAAAAAACAATTAAAAACATTTAAAAAGAGTTAGGCCAGCCCGGCTTGTTGGAAAAAGAAGGTTTTAAGGGCACGGCGGAAGGCACTGAGGTCCTGGATTCTCCTTATCTCTGGGGGCAGCTGATTCCAGAGGGTAGGTGCCCCCACAGAGAAGGCCCTCCCCCTGGGGGTCACCAGCCTACATTGTTTGGCTGATGGCACCCCGAGGAGGCCCTCTCTGTGGGAGCGCACGGGTCGATGGGAGGTCGTCGGTGGCAGCAGGCGGTCTCGAAGATAGCTAGGCCCTATGCCATGGAGCGCTTTAAAGGTGAGAACCAACACCTTGAAGCGCACCCGGAAGACCACCGGGAGCCAGTGCAGCTCGCGCAGGAGCGGTGTTACATGGGAGCTGCTGATATTATGCATCAGTATGTAAAATGCAATATGCAAAATGCAATATGCAAAATGTAAAATGTTATTTAGAGTTACCTGTGTGTGTTTGTGTGTGTGTATGTGAGTGTGTGTATGTGTGGAAATTGGAAAAATGAGAAAATGCATTCAGAACAGAAATATATATGAGGCTTGCTGGTCTGAGGCTTGTCCTATATACAAAGATGAGAGAATGCACATATCACATATATTTTGTAAGTGGCTTCCCATTGCCTTCTTTCTAAGACTGGGAGAGGCCCAGCTGACTTTGTGCCTAAAGGGAGACTAGAACTCATAGCCTTCAGGGTTCTAGCCTAATGCCTTACTCATTACACCAAATCAGTTCTCCTAAATTAGAACAGACTTTATTTTATTCATTAAGTTTGTAAACTTAACCGCATCTCATGTGACATTCCCTATTTTGCTAAGTTTCCCAACATATCTAGTAATTACCAATATACAAAGAATTTCATCAGAAGACAATTAAAACATCTGCAAACTAAATTTATATTCAAATTTCTTTATTTCACTTGTTCAGAGTGGTGTTCAATGCTGGAGTTGACTTCTGGCTTGAGGGCACTCCTTTGCCTTTATAACTTGTCTTTTAACTTTGTTCTTATTTTATTCTTGATTCTGTTTCTCATTGGTTTTAATTATATGTCTTTTATATGGTTTTATTGTATATGTGCAGGGCCGGATTTAGATTGGAAGAGGCCCTAGGCTATTCCACTTATGAGGCCCTTTCACCAGTGGTGGGATTCAATTTTTTAACAACAGGTTCTGTGGGCGTGGCTTAGTTGGGGGTGTGGCTTGGCAATCATGTGACTGGGTAGGCGTGGCTAGCTGGTCACGTGACTGTGTAGGCGTGGGTAGCTCGTCATGTGACCGGGTGGGCGTGGCTGTGTGCATAGACTTTTTTCAGAGGGCTGAAAAAAGTCATTTCTGACTGGGCCTCACACTTTTGACCGGTCCTCACACTTATGACCATCCTCACATTTATGCCCATGCAGCTTTCTTAACAACCATGTCACTCATTTCACAACTGCTTTTCATCACCATGGTGACAAGATAGGGCAAAAACGTAAAATGTGAGGACAGTCGTAAGTTCGAGGACTGGTCAAAAGTGCGAGGACCAGTCAAAAATAACTTTTTCAGCCCTCTGAGTAGTCCATATGCACAAAAGGACTACCCAGAGGGCTGAAAAAAGTCATTTCTGACTGGGCCTCACACTTTTGACCGGTCCTCACACTTATGACCATCCTCACATTTATGCCCGTGCAGCTTTCTTAACAACCATGTCACTCATTTCACAACTGCTTCTCTTCACCATGGTGACAAGATAGGGCAAAAATGTAAAATGTGAGGACAGTCGTAAGTTCGAGGACTGGTCAAAAGTGCGAGGACCAGTCAGAAATAACTTTTTCAGCCCTCTGAGTAGTCCATATGCATAAAAGGATACAGCAATAGAGAGGGATGAAGGAAGGGAAGGGAAATTAGAGGAGGAGAGAGAGGGAGGAAGAGAGGAGGAGAAGGACAAAGGAAGAGGAAGTAGGGAGGAGAAGAAGAGGGGGAGGAAGAGAAAGTAAGAAGGAAAGAAAAGAGAAGTGGTAGGTTTGAGGAGAAAGATTGCTGTACAATAAAAAAGATGAAAAGGAAGAAAGCCAACCCCAAACAAATATAAAGATATTAAGATAAAGAATGAATTGTTAAACTTTAAAGAATAAAAGAGAACAAATATGAATAAATAACAATAATTAGAAACACACATACAAACATACAATGTATTTTCTTTGAACAGAGTATTTGGCCGGTTCATAAATTTAAACAGTGTTTAGTCATTTCAATTAAATTTACAATTTCTATATTTCTTTTTTGCCATATTTATTCCTCATCTAGTTTTGTAAAAAACCAATATTACCCTCATCCTCTTCTCTAATCTTAATCAAATTCAATTTTTCCCTTCTATTCTATATTATACCCCTTCCCATTGTCATCTATTTTTATATCCATCCTCACATTGGTTAATTATGTAATATTACAGTTGTTTAATATTAATTCAACATTTTAATATAAATCAATTAGTTATATAACTACCTTTTTTGTATATTAATCAATATGAACATGAATATTCCAATTATTTCCATGCAATCCAATTTCTTACAAATCAATTAATTATATTTACCAATAATAATAAACCAAATAATTTCCCCCATATATTCCTCCAAACCACAACTTAACCATTTCTGCTTTCAACACAATATACAACTAATAGTATCTCAATTATTACAATTCCCTAGTTAAATAGAGCTTTTTTTCTTTTGTGTTTTAAAATCTCCTCTTTTTCCCTAAATTTCCTGTTGTTTGCACCTACCTTTTTTGGTGAGGAAAAAGAAATCTGCCTGCCTAATTTTCCAACGTGCAAAGCCAACAGCCTGCTTTACTTTCTCTTTCGTTTTTCAATATAGCTAGGGGGGAAAAATCAGCACTCTTTGCAAGCAAGGAGCAGATCCGTGAGCAAAACAGCTGAGAGCAAATCAGCTGGGGTCGGGAGCCGATCTAAGCAAGGGCTAATTAGCCTATGCTGAAGCTCCGGGGGCCAATAAAATTACAAAAAAAAAAACACCGAACCCTTTGTTAAATTGCTGGCTCCCCCGCCCCTCGCCCACCACTATTTATTGGCAATAAATAGTGGTGCAGAGGGGCGGGGCAAGCCAGCAATTTAACAAAGGGTTCAGCTGCAGCACTGGCTCTAGGGCGGCCCTTTGAAGCCCCGCGGCAAGAATTTGAAGTTTTTTTTTCCTCCAGCCATGGGAGGCAGCAATAGATGGGGAGTGGGCGGGGTAAGCGAACGGCAGAGAGGGAGGGTGAGTGAAGGTGGGGAAGCTGCTTTCTCCATCCTGCTCTCTTGCATCCGGAGCCCACGTGGATCCCAGGCAGCGGAACTCAGGCTAGGGAAGGGGTGGGCAATTGTGGCTCTTTTACAACCTGTGGCCTTCAACTCCCAGAATTCCTCAGACAGCCAAGCTGCATCAGGAATTCTGGAAGTTGAAGTCCACAGGTTGTAAAAGAGCCACAATTGCCCACCCCTGGCTACGGTAGGCTGGCGCCGCGCGGGTGGGAGGCGAGGGGCGGGCGAGCCAGCAATTTAACAAAGGGCTCGGCCGAACGCCCTAGAACCCCCAGAATCCCACCACTGTGTAGGCCCCTCTTGATCTTGAGGCCCTAGGCTGAAGCCTAGTTAGCCTATAGGAAAATCCGGCCCTGTATATGTGTATGTATATATATTCATAATAACCTCTCCAAAAATTACACATCATATTTATTTTAGAAGTACAATTGTAAAATAAATTGCTTGTGTCAATGAATTAGCACAAATGTAGATTGTAACCTATCATTGAATGACCTATGATCAAGTGGTGCGGTGGACTAGAGATGGAGCTCTTGCCTCACAGTCATAAGGTTTGATCATAGGCAGCAGCAGATATTTCTCTCTCTGGGAACAATGAGTAATTGTCTGTTGTAAACTTCGCAGAGGTGTCAGGAAGGGCATCCAGCCAGTAAACACTCAGGTTCTCTTCAGTTGCCCTTGATGCAAAGGTTTACAGAGTCATTAAAAGAAAAAAAATTGAATGACCTATGATCACACAATGGGAAAACTTTAGATAATCTATTTCAAGAGACAACTAATTCTGTCTATATAATAATTCCAGTATATTACCATGTTACCATTTAGGCTTAGTTATAATTTTTCTTCTATCACCGCTTATTGTGGTGATTTATATAGTATAAATATAATTATATGTTGTATCAAAAAATGTTAATGGCTATCACTGCTTCTTGCGATGATAACCATTAACATTTTTGGATACAACATATAATTATATTTATACTATATTCTCAATAAGGCACATTGATTTTTTAAAATCAACATTAACCTTAGTTTTGTTATACCAGAAATAGCTGTGCCATTCAAATCTCAAATCTTTCCCTTCCAATAACGTTCTGTTTCTCAATATCACCCAATTTTTTTATCCAATAAGCTGCAAAATACAATTTTAAAGCAAGTAAAACCAAACTCTTTCTTTAGCATATTTTAACACCTTTTACTTAAGTCATGGATTATTTCATTGACATGCAAATTCAGATACATCTTTCTGTCATTGTTTAAATGATACATCTGTTGTCAAAACCGGTAGTGTCTGATATAATTCCTGCTTGACTTCCATTGCGTCAGACACTAGAATCTTATTAAGATATACCACCGCCCAGTATCATCCCTCCCATAACCCTATTGAAATCTATCATGTGTTCATCTTGTCAAAATCTTCATGAAACTATTGTTGCCTCTTCTCAGTATCTTTGTCTCATTTGCAAATTTCTTATATTCTTATATTCCTTAGTTTTTATGACTTTCTTTCTTAATATATTAGCTTTCTATGCATCCAAAATGGTTTTCTAAGTTTATGTCCACAAGTCTTTCTTCTTATTGGAATGGTGTGCAATAATATTTCCAATACCTTATTTTTTAGAAGTTTTCAATTTCCATGTGGCCTGGGGATTTATGTCCTTGGAATATCACCTAGTATATATCTAAAATTGTTGAAATTGGTGCTCTTGAATGATATGGATATTTTTTTCTAAAATTTCCACTATTTTTAACCTCTTCTGCCAGCAGAACTCAGAAGTAAATTAAATGCCCTTAGGAAACAATCAGCAGAAGCATCCAGTCATTTCCCCCTCTTTGGCACTTCCTTTCTCTTCTCCGTTTCCTTTCTTTAATGAGCCTCCCCTGTCAAATTCTATTTTCTCTGAGAACTTGATAAAAATCTATCAAGTCAAATCCACAGAGGTTAAATTCAGTTTTAACCAATAATTTAAATTATGTGATCCAAATCATGTCTCACCTATAAAATTTCAGCCTCAAGTCACAAAATCACTTAGGAAATATATTTAAGAACTTGAATGAATCCCCTTGAGAATTTTGAGAGGGTTAATTCTAACAGTGGAAATTAGATGTGAATATAACTAACACTAAGCGTTTTGAATATGTCTATGATAAATACCATCTATTTTCCATTTCTATCAATCTATCTACATATCTAAACTTTCAAACTGATTAAATAAAATGGAACTTTAGGAAAGAGAAGGAATAAGGGAGTGGATGAGAAAGCACGCCAGGGACAGTGTGGTCTGTGAATACAGCATTACTGAATCAGTGCCAAGACCAAGGTTTCAGTTTTCTGGTAGTTGATTTCAACTTGGATAAAATATGCTTGTAGCACTTACCTCAATTTCAGATCTGTTTCTCTCCTACAGCAGATTGGATATTATCCATGTATAGCAAGAGTGCTAGGTTTTTGTTTTCAAACTTAAGTGTGTGGGAGGTTTTGTATAGTAAAACAGTTTAACTGAAGGTTAATGTAGTGGTTAAGAGGACCAAAATATACCCTGGTGTTCTAACTCTCATTGTTGGTATACTGTCAGATTGGTGCCCACTGTAACCATATCTTATTGTGATGGAAACTTTAATTAATTCTCCAGACAATAATCAACAACCAACATCCTCAGTTTCTCACTCTTTAGGCCTTGGAATTAAATAAAAATGACTTTAAAATCAATAATTCTGACATGAAGAATCCTTTTAGAAATACTGGCATATTTCTCATTGGGTAATGGAAGATTACAGAGCCTTGGTAACGCAGCAGACTAAAGCACTGTTATTAACATCAGCTGCCTGCAATTACTGCAAGTTCAAATCTCACCAGG
The DNA here is from genome assembly GCA_022577455.1 of Arizona elegans. NCBI lineage: Eukaryota > Metazoa > Chordata > Lepidosauria > Squamata > Colubridae > Arizona > Arizona elegans. Next base: position 31,596,135 of record JAKOOJ010000009.1, on the reverse strand, counting down.
CTCAAGGTTGACTCAGCCTTCCATCCTTTCTAAGGTAGGTAAAATGAGGACCCAGATTGTGGGGGCAATAAGCTGACTTTGTAAAAATATACAAAAGTATGAAGACTATTGCTTAACGCATTGTAAGCCGCCCTGAGTCTCCGGAGAAGGGCGGCATATAAATCAATTTTTTTAAAACAATTATACAAAGATACATAGTTCTTCTTCACTTTTAAAATCTTGCCTTTTTTTCAGCAATTAATTTCTTTTTGATCCATTCCTGGTTTCCAGTACATATGTTTTGCATTTAGTTTGCAGATAATGTTTAAGAGTTTAATGAGATAAGACTTATTTGGGTTTTATTAAATCAACTAGAGCCACGTTGTATAGCAGTCAGTCTAGGAGACCACAAATTCTAGTCCCACCTTGAACATGAAGCCATGGGCCAGTCACTTTCTCTCAGGCCTAGGAAAGAGGCAATGGCAAGCCACTTCTGAAAATTCTTGCCACAAAACTGCAGGGACTTGTGCAGGCAGTCTCTGAGAATTAGGCACAATTAAACAAAAGAAGAAAAAAATCCTCCACCTTTAATGGTTATCAGTTTTTTGAAATCTGGGTTACTAATTGATATAAATAAAAAGGAAAGCAAATTTTAGTTTGGATTCCCATGCTAATTTGCGACTATTTCGAGTGCGTAAAATACGTTAGGAACATTCATAATGGAAAAAAAAAATTGAATGCCATGAAGAGTTTTTAGATTTTGTGCACTGGAAGCATTCAAAGCATATTTATTTGTAATGTAAATCTGACTTTTAATAGGAAAAAAGGGAGGAATTTTGAATGTAATATCTGACTTTCTAAGGCCCAAAAGCTTTACCATCTGATGTACTTCTTTTATGTGAATTATTTATAGAGAACTTGTAATGATATATTTAAGTTCTAAAAAAGAATATTTATTTCAAATATAAGAACAGATGAAGGAAGACAATTTGAATACGTAGTTAATTCATATGACATTTTAATTGAATTGTTATGGTGTATTCGTAAAACTAGTCTAAGATTAACTGAAAAGGCAACGAATATGACAAATGTCTCTCTACAGTGCACATATATACACATTATTTTAAATTGTACAGGTACATATTCTCCCTTCTCATTTACCACCTGCAAAGTTAGGAGAATGTGGCATCTCAAATGGTAACAACTAAGGATATCAGGACAAACATTTTCATAATGATAACTGTAATCCTAAAGTCTAATGATTGAATTTGCTTTTCCCCCTTTATTTTTTTCCATTGCCCATGATGGAAAGGTTTAGAACTGCTCATCTGGTTGCTCCTTCAAAATAAAACTGGAAATCTCAATGTTTACTACTAGAAAAGAAATTAGATCACTTAATATGGAGGGAGGCAGACAGGTAAGAACTGTTTCTTAATTGTAACATAATTTCAAAAAACAAATCTATATTGGTTCTGGAGGGGAGAAATTGTCCCCCTCAGAACGAGCTCGCAATTTGGATATCCTCCTAGACTCACAGCTAAGATTAGAGCAACATCTGGTGCACCAATTGCGACCCTACTTGGATCGGGAGGCTCTCCTCACAGTCACTCATGCCCTTATCACCTCACGGTTAGATTATTGCAACGCGCTCTACATGGGGCTACCCTAAAAAGTGTCCAGAGACTATAGTTGGTCCAGAATGCAGCCGCGCGAGCTATCATGGGGGCACCTAGATACACCCACATTACACCAATTCTCCCTATTGGTCTCCAGACACAATTCAAGGTGTTGGTTATTACCTTTAAAGCCCTACATGGCTCAGGGCCAGGTTATCTTCGAGACCGCCTTCTACCACATAGCTCCCAGTGACCGGTAAGATCCCACAGAGTTGGTCTCCTCCGGGTCCCGTCAGTTAAACAATGCTGGCTGGCGGGCCCATGGGGGAAGCCCTTCTCTGTGGCTGGCCCAGCTCTCTGGAACCAGTTACCTCCTGAGGTCCGGACCACCCCCACCCTATTGACCTTGCGGTGAAGACCTGGCTTTTCTGACAGGCCTGGGGCCATTGATCTCGCTGTTGCGATATTGTGAGATCCGGCCATGAATGATGTGAATGGGTTTTAATTTTTAAATGTTTTTATAATGTTTTTTTTAAAATGCATTGTAAGCCGCCCTGAGTCTCTGGAGAAAGGCGGCATATAAATTGAATTAATAAATAATAAGAATGGGACATCTCATAATTTATAAAATATTTATCTAGCAATGTGTATAATACATTACAATAATATTTTTATCATTATATTCTCCTTTTGCAAGATATTATAGCAGAAATGGCCCTACAAAATATAAAATTATATGTATTTACATAAATAATGTGAATAAAACATAGAATTGCTTAAGCTGTTTCAACTGTTTTTATTTCAACTTTGTTTTTATGGTTCCTTTTTGGTCTCAAGTCATTGTATATGTTAGCACAGTTTTGGGGGGAAATAAAGTTGTTAAAAATATTAATGTAATGCTGAACTACACTTCATATTTTTGGAATTTGACATTTGGAAATCTTATTCTATTGAACCTCAGGGTTGCTAAAATAATCATCCCATGCAGGTGGAAGGAAAATACCATATCAGATGCCAAAAAGTTCCTTGTCATTTTATAAAATATCTTTATATTGTAAAAACTAAGAGTTACAGCAATCAGGTTTTATATGGGTTAAATTTAATTTTAAAAATATAAGACTGAGCTAGATATATATTAATATCACATGAGTCTTTTTCATCTTTACATTACATCTTTTTCTTTATGTCATTTTTATTTCATTCATTTATTAATTCGTTAAAAGAAAAATAAGACCTTTCCAGCTTTTTAAGAGAAAAGTGCCTTGAATTCTGTAGAGCCTTTTATGATAGTTCAGCATTCAACAGATGTCTTATTGTATTTACTAAAAACTAATTTTCTCTTTAAAACAAAGATTGCAGCAAGATGTATTAACATTAAGATCTAAGAATCATACTTTTTAAATATCCTCCAAAAAGACATTACCTCAGAAGAATAAAATGTTGCACTGCATTGCTGTTTCAGGGTTGAATTCAAGTTTCTGGAATGAATGTGAAGCATCAGCAGTTTTGAAACAGATCCGATGCATATGGCACTTTATTGTCTTAGAGGTGTGATTAGTGGATATTTGAAATCTTTCTGCTGGCAACAGAAATCATTGGTGAGGTTTCCTGATGATTTATCAAAGACCACATGGTCCAAAGCTCCAGATGGACTTATTCTCATGAGAAAGAGGACTGCTGCAGAAAATTTGACATTGCTTTATGCTATATTCCTCAAATGTTATCTTAATTTTTTTCTAAAAATAGTCAGAGCTTCCAGAGAAAAGTAAGGATTCAATTCTAGTTAGCTATGGGAAGGAAGGAGGGAGGGAGGGAGGTAGGGAGCCCCGACCTGTGTACCTTTCGCCACACCCTGAAGACCTTCTGTTCCAGCAAGCCGGACTGGCCTAATAGGAATTTTATAAGGGGTGTAGGTGTGTTTTAATTTTTGAGCCAAATTTTATACATTTGATTTTAATTGGTTTTAAATTTTGTAAATCTATGTGTTTTAATATGGCTGTACACCGCTCTGAGTCCTTCGGGAGAAGGGCAGTATAGAAGTCTAATTATAAATAAATAAATAAGGGAGGGAGGGAGGGAGGGAGGGAGGGAAGGAAGATTTTGTGTGCCCAATTGCCTGTATCAGCATATTTTGTGTCTACCATGTCTTATTTTTAATACAATTGTTATTTCTAAATGAACCCATTAGAAACATGTTAGACTTTTACAATATTGAGAAGATCAATTTGTGTGGATTTATGAAATATTTGGAAGATTAATCAGAGATCATAGAAACCTGAAAGGTTGATGATGAAATAAAATTAAACAATGGTCTACAGCTTCCATTTATTAAATAATTGTTTCTAGTCAACCATATTCATTAAATCTAATGATACTCTATTCTCGATGTATCCTGGTATTATAAGATTAAATATGTTCCAGGCTGACCATTGAGAAATAATAAAAGTCATACCAAAAAAGAGTGGAAGAAATCAAAGAAGCTTGCTGTGAAAAATAAAAAAGAATGATGGTCTCATAGTTAAAAATACAATTAGTTTAGTTTAGTTTAGTTTAGTTTAGTTTAGTTTAGTTTAGTTTAGTTTAGTTTAGTTTAGTTTAGTTTAGTTAGTTTAGTTTAGTATAATTTAGTATATTGTCATTGCACCTTGTACAATGAAATTAAATGCCATCTTCAGTGTAAATTATAATTATAAAAATAAAACACAAACACACATCCTTCACATTCTATACAATTGAATTGAAAACCGATATTGCCTTAATATTGCACTATACAGTAGAATTCAGTATAGTTACTGCTCTGGGATAGAAGCTGTTTTTCAGCCTATTTGTCCTTGGTTTTATTATCCTGTACCATCTGCCAGATGGTAATAGTTCAAGAAAAGGGTGCCCAGGAAGAGGCATTATCTTTAAGAATGTTTTGAACTTTCTTAAGGCAGCGGGAACTTCCAAGGAAGGAAGGGGGCAGCCATTGATCCTCTGGGCAATGACATTAACCCTCTGGAGTGCTGTCCTATCTGCCACTGTGCAATTGGCAAACCATACACAGGTGCAGTAAGTTAAAATACTCTCTCTGGTGCAGTGGTAGAAGGTCACCAGCAGTTTTCCATTCAGTTGTTGTTTCCTGAGAAGTCTCAGTAGTATAATCTCTGCTGAGCCCTTTTGACCAATGCTGCAATGTGAGTGCCCCAGGTCAGGAGTGTTTTATGATAACATCCAGAAACTTAGAACTGGCCACTTGCTCGACTCGGTCTCCTAAGCAAGAGCTGGATGTCTGATCTATTCCTTCTATAATCCACTATAAACTCCTTGGTCTTATTGGTGTTAAGGACCAAGTTATTGTTTCCACACCATGAAAACAACTGGTCCACCTCATCTCGATAGGCAGACTTATCCACCCTGGAGATGAATCCCGCCCCTGTTGTATCATCTGCAAATTTAGTAATAGTATTACTAATGCGAGTGGGAATGCAGTTATGCACATAAAGAGTATAGAGTAAGGGACTCAACACGCAACCCTGTGGTTGTTCTAACCTAGGCTTCCTTGGAAAGCATGAAGCAAAGTCTTAGTCCCGCAAAACCTCTTTTATTTATATGACTGTAAATTACTTTCATTTACAGTCCACAAGGCTTGATAAACAGTCTTTAAGAGGAAGGTTATCAACACCCACCTATCTCATGTGGAACGCTGCCAGAGAGCTAATTTCCAGACACAGGGCAAGACCAAACTTGGCACAGAGTCACAAACAGAATTTTCAAATCTTGAATCGGCCAAATGAACTAATTGCTTCCTGCAAAAGCTAATGCCCCATTTGCTTTTCTTTTATGTCTTATGGGAGGAGCCAATCATCTCCAAGCCTCACTCCCAAGTTGACCCTGTTTTCTTAATTGTTCTTGTCTTCTGGCAGCTCTGTGCACGCCCACACTGGGAACAGGCTCCCACTGTTCTTCTGTTTTGCTGATGTCAGACTCCGGAGGTTGCATATAACTATCAGATGGCCTTGGCCCCCTCTCTGCCTCCTATGCAGAGCCCACATTTGAGCTTTCCCCAACCCTCAGGACTGGCCTAAGTTCCTCCCCAACCTCCTCACTGTCTGACTCTGCTGCCAGCTCCACTGGCCACCGGCGGGCCACAACAGTGGTGTACCAGTGTTAAGAATAAGGGCTGAAGAGATATGATTACCCTCTGAGAGAGGCCAGACAGGAAATCCATAATTAAGATTATGTACTAAAATTCTAGTTTCCAACTTCCATTTTCAGAACTATGTGTAGAGAAACCCATTATAAAATATAATACTGAAGCAATAAAAATGGTGGAAAGAAAGCAATACAAAATAACTTCATCATTCAGTCAACTCTGGTAGTAAATTTTTCCTTATTAAATTTATATCTCAATTTTCCTTCATGAGCTCAAGGTAGGAATATTGTGTTTCTTCCACCCATTTCTCCCCATAACAACCAATATGTGTTATGTTAATAATGTGCTTAGATGAGAAATAAAATTTTCAAGATGTTAATGTGAACAACATAGCAAATGTTTATAATTTATTAATCTGAAGAATTTTATAACATGCATTGTTTATGTCAAGTTTTAAAAATAGAGTTTTTATGTAATTTTTTTGTATTTCCTCTTTTTATAGTGTTTATTTTTGTCTCAGTTATATTAGCTTTTCTTCTTTCTAACCTAATTTTCTGCATACAAAAATCAATGAAAATTATATCACAAATGCAGCATTTTCTTCCTATATAAGTTTAAATTACTGCTGTAGTAGAAACTGGAGGAGAGAATTTTTATTAAACTGGGGGTCTCTTCTTTATATGAATGAATCAAATCACAAAACAGTATCTTATGTCTTTTTTAATTTTTTTAAAATTGTTTGTGTTTAATTTTTAATTAAAAATACATATTTTTTTGTGTGCTTGTATTTGTGTATAAGCAAGTCCAAACCAAAGTAACCATATTCCTGTTGGCTTCCAATTAAAATTTCAGTGAAACAAAATTTAGGAATTTTCTTAGAGATTTACATAATAACAATATTAGTAATAGGCACAATCCCAAAACTTCTGAAGAACCATTTGAACACCCCATCAGCATTGACAAAATACCATCAGTCAATTACAAAAGGCAGCACAGTTTACATCCTATGATAATACCTCTAACATCTTCAAGCAACAACATCTGCCTATCCCAGATCCTTAGGAAGGATTCAATAGGTGAGTAAACATGAAAATTAAGTCAGAACATTTGGCGGACTGTGTGACCAACTATATAATTAATTACATTTATTTGTTGCCTGATTACTACAGACACTGGTAGTGTAAGTTAATAAAATCAGTGTAGTAAAGTCAACTTCAGTTGTCCACCATATTTAATAAGGAACAGATATCTGGAATAATGGGCAGATCTGGAATAATGGGTAATATGACCAAAAAAATGTCCTATTGTGTTATATTTAATTTAATTTAATTTAATTAATTAAATTTATATGCCGCCACTCTCCGAAGACTCAGGGCGGCTCAAAATACATTTAAAAAATCATTATAAAAAGACATTGAAAAATTAAAAAATATTAAAAACATTAAAAACTCATTTACACCATTCATGGCCGGATCTCGCCAGATCACAAGAGTGAGATCAACGGCCCCAGGCCTGCCGGGAAAGCCAGGTCTTCACCACTTTTTGGAAGGCCAATAGGGTGGGGATGGTCCGGACCACAGGAGGTAACCAGTTCCAGAGAGCTGGGGCAGCCACAGAGAAGACCCTCCCCCACGGGGCCACCAGCCGACATTGTTTAGCTGATGGGACTCGGAGGAGACCAACTCTGTGGGATCTTACCGGTCGCTGGGAGCTATGTGGCAGAAGGCGGTCTTGAAGATATTAATCCTAACCAGCAGCAATCTAAATAGATATTATTACATTGCCTTCCAACACTTGAAATCAAGTTTCATATTTGATAACATTTGATATTTTTCCATATTTTCTTTGTGCTGCACCTCCAAAATGTTAACTGATTTTGTTAAAACCAATTTTAATCACAAGGAGTTAATCGTAATGTTTAAGATGTTATATCATGAAATTATCTGGTCAAACGCTTAATATAGTGTACTTTTTAAAAAAATTTTTGATTTATATGCCGCCCTTCTCCGGAGACTCAGGGCGGCTTACAGTGCGTTAAGCAATAGCCTTCATACTTTTGTATATTTATACAAAGTTAGCTTATTGCCCCCACAAACTGGGTCCTCAATTTACCTACCTTAGAAAGGATGGAATGCTGAGTCAACCTTGAGCCTGGCGAGGTTCGATCTTACTTTAATTGCAGACAGCTGGTGTTAAATTACAGTGCTTCTGTCTGTTGAGCTAATCGAGGCTCCTGGATCTACTTGCCTTGTATCTATTTTTTAAAAATTAAATTAAATAATTTAAAGCTAATGGACAGAATATATTTTACTTAATAGTATGAAATCAATGTTAGAAGCTAAAATAGCATTACAATGCTTTTGAGTACAATGAATTTAAATCACAAGAACGCTGCACTTCATTTAAAGAAAAGGTTTCAGTGAAATATAAAAGGCATACATGCCTAATTATTCACCTAGACAGAGCCAGTACCAGATGCCAAATCAGATCTTGTTCATTACCCGTAGCCCTGGGAAATATAAATCCTATCTGAATTTTGAATAGAACTTTTCTTAGGCATGTCTGAGTCTGAAAACCCACTGCAGACAGGGTAGATGAAAGGTTTGGATCCAGATCCAGCTTGAAATTCAAAATTTATTTGGTGTTTGAGAGAATTGTGGGTCTGGTGCAGCCTCACAATAATGTAATTTCAATAACTGACAGGAAAAATAAGTTTGTTGTTTATATTTAAGCTAAAGGAGTATTTGCTTTACACCAGAGAAATAAGGCTGGTTTCCATTGTTGTCTTTTAAACAGATTGTTGAAATTTGATGTATCAATCATCCTGGTACATTTGGTTTACTCCCTTGTTGTTCCATTTTTGCTCCATTCTTTACTTTCTACTGCATCATTCCACACAGCTCAGTTTCTCGTACAATCCATTTGAATTCAAGAAATACACATGTGTTGAATTAGTATCCTTTTGAAAAGTATGATTTTATAGTTCATTAGCACATTCTCTTTAACTCAGTGTGCTTCTGCCTAATTCTGCTGCTACACTTACCAAAAACCTCTGTCTCCAACTACGAGCTTGAGCCATTGTCCTATAATTATAAAAGATGGAAGAATGCACTCAGGCACTGCAAAAGTCCATTATTTATAACATATGTAACTTGATGATACCTAAGACGTGTCCAATATACATGCTCCTTTCAGTAACCCCTTTACTCTTTCTTTTTGCTATGCTTCTCTTTGCAATATTCAATCCAAAATATACATTGTTTTTTACAGGTTATAACATCAATGTAATATATACTAATTTTTTAACTTATGCTTTCAAATGTGTTGTTTCCCACAGGATCTAAGCACTTGCAAGTTTGCAAGCAACTAATGAAAGCACTGGCTTCTTATCGCCTTTATTTAGTAGCATTGCAACAAAGGTATATGGCCATCAACACTAGCTCTTTATTTTTTTACGTGTACATTAACAAACCAAGAAGAATTTTGTCAGGCTGGTTTGAAATTCATTAAAATACAAAATATTTTTTAATAATTAATAAATTTACAATAAAAATACATTAATTAAAATACATAATAAAGTAAACAAATATTTACAAGAATGGCTTTGTTCAACCAAACTTTATTTAAATCATCTCATTGAAAAAAAATTCAAGATTTAAAGTATTGATTACTTCAAAATTACTGAACTGATATGGGTAGTTTCAAAGCACTTAGTAGCTGTTTGCAAACTCAGTCGATTTTCTTCAATTTAGGTTGTGATAGACAAAATATAGTGCTCTAGCTTCACTTCAGCATGTGAAGAAAGATGAGGTAGGGCAGATGAGGACTATTAAACTAAATTAGGAATTAAAGGGGGGATAGTGATACTGATTATGTATTATGTATTAGGAAGAGATTATGATAAGATAAAGAAATATGGGGAAAAAATATTATGGCCGGAATTGGAAATATGTAAAATGTACTTGGGGGGAAAATAGAGATGAAATAACAAGAGATGGTGAAAAATGATGAATTTGTAATAAAGAATTATATAAAAGGGATGAATTTGGAAAAAGAGAGAAGATTGGAATAGATTATAAAAATTAAGATATATAAAATGTATAAGATGTGACCTGGTCAACACTCTGTTTATAAAATATGTATGATGAAAGAAAAAAATTAATTAAACTTGTTTATATACCTCCAAGTATTGAGGATGCTTCATTCAGTTTTTCAGATTCTGTACTGTAGTCAGCTGCAAGACTTCTGTTTCATCTTTTTTTCTTAATAAATCTGCCAACAAAACTAAACTTTAACCAAGGTCTCAGTCCAGTTCATTTTGGGATACAATCATACACCCTGTATAATTTGGGAAGCTTTAAGTCTCTCAACAATAAGTAAAGTTTGAGGCTAAAATTTTAAGGTAGTAGCTTAAACATTTGCTCATTTTCTAAGAGTAAGAATTATTGTTGTTTTGATTAAAAATATCCTCTTTCTGCAAGCCATGAGCATAAAGAATCAAATAGGTACTGTATTTGCCTGAACATTTTAAACCTTAACAATTGAAAGGCAATCAATTAATTTGGAAATTTAGTAATCTCAACACCTTGTTTAAGGAATTTATAAACCTGCAGTGCCTAAGACATGATGAATGGGATTTACCGTCTGTTGTCTTCAAAGTCCCTTGCAAGGATGTCACAGAAAGCTACTAAAATTTCAAATGATTTTCTACTGGGCCAGGTCTTGGAAACCTTATAAACATTTTTTAAAAAAAAAAACTCCTTTAAGTGAAGATGGAATTGTGCAGGAGAACATTCTTTTTTTTTTACTCTTTCACTGCTGTTATTTATCATCAATCAGATTCAAGACAGATTTTCTTCCACCTGTGTTTTGTCAGATCCTAATTTGCTCTCAAATGAATATATATCACGGGAAGGAAAATGCTTATATGAAATTATATTAACTGCCTGAGTTTTTAAATGTTCCTCTGGGTTACCAGGTCTTCAACAGGATTACCTGGAACAATCCCTAAAGTATTCTGGAATTTATTGGAATTGATTAGCTACCTATCATCTTAACAGGTCTCTTACCTGTGGAGTGTCATAATTGCTGATCTAATCCTCTGCAAAAAGTTGCCTACCATAATAAGGAAATAAATGTAATAATCCATATTGTGTATGAAAACAATCAATTTCTATTATATTCTGTTTCAGTTTATAATATCACTAGAAGTAAACTGGTAAATTATATAAACTTCTAAAGAAAAGTCATATTTAATTGCTTCATTTTTTATGTTACTTGGTATAAAGAAAGCTTCAAAGTGAGTGTGATATTTATAGGAAAATATCCAAAATCTTTACAGAAGAGAAATTGCCTTGGGTCACTGTTCAATGTCTCCCATCAGTTTTCCTTGAAGGTAAATTCCACAATTTTCTGGGTTTACAGTAGTTTTGTTCTGGCCATAAGGTGAAATTGAATCTAAAGGACATGCACTATTTTGTCACTAATGGTACATGCTACAAATCATATATATGTTGTGGAAAGGGCATACAATGATGGATAAATACATCATTGTTTTATTCAGTGAGGAAGATTGAGATTGAATTATCAACAATCTAGCACAATTCTAGTTGGGTTATGAAAGAAATATTTTATAAATTAAGCAGTTGCTATAACATTTATTATATACTACGTATAGTTGAATATACTGATTAGAATATTTGCTGATCCATGATTATAATAGATAAACTACAAATTAAACATCTGCCATCTGTCCCATTGAACCAAAGTATTGTCTGGCCAAAACTGGAAAAATAAAAAATTGAGAGAGAACTGTGATTGTTGTAGTTGCCAGGGGAACTTGACCTGCTCCAGCTCTGCTAATTTAGCATGGATGCTGAAATTCTCCAGGCAGATCATTCTATAAGCCAATAGCAAGTCTAAAGTTATTCCATCAATGGTGGCATGCAGCAAAATCCTTTGCCTTGAGTGCCTAACACAAAAAACAGTAGTAGATAATAACCCTGCATAGACAAATTACAGCAACTTCCTTTCCCCTATTTGTTAATTTTCTCATGCTGTCTCTTAAACATTGTATTCAGAGCAGCTAGCATGCTTCAAATAACCAATTATTGGTTATTTGTCATTTATAAATAACCAATTAACTTTTAGGACTACTCATATCCTAGAGTTTCCCCAATCTTTTTGGCTTTGCAGACTGGCAGGGAGGAAGAGGGAATGATTCCGTGTGCGTATGCGTGGTGGGAAGCATGCATGTATGCATGCAGCCCATTTGCATGAGTGAACAACCACCACTTGCATGTGTGCCCATGCACTTACCTACTCCTCATGCAAGTGGGGATGTGCATACGCATGCATACTTGCCTGCCACTTCAGCGGCCCAGTTCCAAAAGCTCAAGGCCTGGTAGTGGGCCATGGCCTGAGGGTTGGGGACCCCTGTCCTAGAGGGTGTTTAAGACAGTTTTTCAAATATTAGAACACAAATATCTCCATGAACTCTTTCCTTTTCAGATGAAACATAAAACATCTCCAGCTCTTCTGCTTCTTGTTTGTTTCCAGGCCCTTCGTTATAGTGGTTGCTCTCCTATGGTCAAGCTCAAATTTCTAACTGTTCTTTCTAATACAGGTAATCTTTGTTTAACAATCATAACTGGGACTGGCAACTTAGTTGTTCACCAAAGCAGTTGCTAAGTGAAACTGTGACTGTACGTATCATCTTACTTCAGCTTTGCTTTGCTGTATAGAGCTATGAAGGTCATAAATGTGATGATTGGTTGTAAACCATCATAACTGTCAATAGTCACTAAACAGGGCAGCCACTAAATAAGGTCTATCTGTGTGAACCTAATGTAATACTCTAGGTGTGAACTGATCATTGCAGATTAGTGACATATATAAAGTTTCCAGCCTCCCTATTTCCAAATATTTTCTTATGACAATAAAGATAAACTACTTGCTACTGAGAAAGTCAACTTAAGAGCAATTCCAAAGTTTCTCAAAATATGTGGTGATATCTGCATTGAAATACATGCCTAACATACCCAAATAATAGCAAATAACTTGTTATGATATTACTGACAGACTGAGTACCCTTTAATGGCAGCACCTTCCTACTACCACTATTACCCATGGCTGATTGTTGCAATGGCTTCTGTTGTCAAAACACATTGTCCTACAAATAAATTAGAAGTACTTCAAAGTGCATAATTTGGGGCAGCCCTTTTTAAACGGCATATGATGTTTTTCTTCTTTGTCTAGGTGATGTCAGTAATTTATTGCAATTCCTCAAAACCTATAGAAGTCTAAAGGTTACCTTCATGGAAAGGTTGTTTAGACACTACTAATCTTGCTATACATTTTCTTTGCCAATATTCTCTCAGTGTGTTTTTGATCAGATCTAACTCGTGACACTTTTATGATTTTTTCCCCCTAAAGCTGGTTTATTTTCACAATAATTAATCTTCCTTTTCTTGGATTTCTAAGACTCCAACCCTTCAGTAAAATTGATGGCATTCTCCTCTTCCAAGTGATATTGATCTCAAATATTCTCTACCTATTTGCCATATGTTTTTATACCAAACTGCTACCTAATCATGTTATTCTTTGCATACCCAGCCACATACATTTTATTAAAGGGAGTAATTTCAGAAAGAAACATTTGCAGGTAACTTTGAGATTTCTATGTGTGAGTATATATGTAATGTTTGTCAGCTGGAGAAGTTTTTTTATCGAAACCAGACGACATTCATTCTTGCATAGGACAGATATTTCAGTTTGTTTCTCAAAGTTATATTTTATTAACAATTTATTACTAAATTTATTACTAAGATCACACCAGAATTGATTTTGTAAAGAATATGAAATTACAGAACCATTCAAAAATGTTTTCCTCCTGAGTAAAATTATATTGTCCCTTTCTGGCATCCAAATAAAATGCTCAAATTTGATCTTGTGAATTTTTATACGAACATCCGACACCTTATCTGAATCAATATAGAAGGGTTTTTTTAAAAAAAAATTGAACTTTTACAAATTTTGCAGTGCATGTCTGCTGAATTAATATATCAAAATGTCAGGAAAGTGTGCATTTTGAGATATAATTTAGAAATGCATACTTTGTGAAAAAAATAGGCTTAGAAATTCTAATTTTATGACAATGTATTTTCAAAAATATAGTTGTTCTTAAATGTGATCATGTTTTCAATGTTTTCAAAAACATGATTTAAGAAGAGCCTTGGTAGTACAGTGGTCTAAAGCACCCTGTTATTAAGACCAGCTGCCTGCAATTACTGCAGGTTCGAATCTCACCAGGCTCAAGGTTGACTCAGCCTTCCATCCTTTCTAAGGTAGGTAAATTGAGGACCCAGGTGTGGGGGCAATAAGCTGACTTTGTATAAATATACAAAAGGATGAAGGCTATTTCTTAACGCATTGTAAGCCGCCCTGAGTCTCCGGAGAAGGGCGGCATATAAATCAAATTTTAAAAAAAAGAAAGAAAGAAAGAAAATATGAATTATAAAATAACTTAAGCCAAATTTATGCATATACGAACATGGCTATGCACCTATGAACATCACTTGTTAACTTATAATAGGGAAATATTGAATCTGGCATATATTAGAAAACTTTCTTATAACAATAATATTTATGTATATAATACTTTATAAACAAGATTGCTATTAATACGTGCTTTTAAAAACTTTTTTTTTCATTTTAATTGTATGCAAATTTTACCATCTTCTTTTACCATTGTGGGTCATTACGACTCCGTTCAAGACCCGAGTGCTGCGCGACAGAATGAGCTCCTGTTCTTGTTACAGGTCCTGCCCACCTAGCAGTCTGAAAACAGGGAAATGCAATAGATACCAATGGGAAGGTAATAGCATTCTGTGTGCCTTGGAGTATACTCATGCTAGCCATATGACCACGGAAATGTCTTCAGACAACACTGAATCCCTCAGCTAAGAAATGGAGTTGAGCACTATCCCCTTTCAGCAGTGGTGGGTTTCTATTGGTTCACCCCAGTTCGGGTGAACCAGTAGTGGCAGTGAAGTAAGTCCATCTCTACATACAGATGCATTGAAATGCAACAGCTTGCAAGCAGGGGTAACCATATGTGGTGAAATGTTTAGCAGAATCTTAACAGAGAAGGGAGAAGGAACATTAATGCAGGGGACATGAAAAATATGAGAAAGAGACCTAGATTAATCCTGCCTTAAATATACTAGGTATAAATCTAGGTGGAGAATTGCAGGCTTCTGAAATTATGTTATACTATCTATTAGCAGTAACAGCTATTCCAGAAATCCAGGTGTTTTTGTCACCTGTTTGATAGTTTTGCAGGGTTTATATTATCTGATTACAAATTGAGATAAATTCTCTGCCGATATTATTTGAAAAAAATGTGTTGATGTATACTGATTTAATTTAATAAATTAAGAAATGTATTCAAGAGGTAACTATATTCAATAAATGAGGTAACCTGATTCAATAAATCTATGCAATTGTACTGTGTGTGCAATCACATGTTGATTAGGTCCACTGGGAACCAAGATCCTGAGAAGAAAGAGAAAAATCTCTCTGCATTTTCCCCTTCTCAAAACTAAAACCATGCAGAAATTACAGCTTCTTCATAATGTATTTCATATAACCATGTTTACTTATAAATCCTTAAAATATTCAAATCCCTGGCACAAGGGCAATGGAGCTGGCTTCATATCATAAATTGTTTATGTTGAAAAGGGAAAAATACAAAAATAATCACAAGGAGTATGTCTGGGAACAAGTTCTGTTTTGCACAGAAGTATCGTACGAACATTTAGTCATACAGAAGTTTGGACGCTGATTCATTACAAGTGTTTTTCTGAGCAACATAACTAATGAAATATCACAGAGGCTTCCAGTGGGAAATCTCTCTGTTTGCCTTGAGGAAAAAATATTTATTGCTGGATTCATTGGCTCTGAGCCAAAAAAATCTGCTATGAAATCATACTAGTGATATATACCCAGAATGTTCAGGATAACATTTTCCCAATTTAAAGTCGAACCTCAGTTGTCTTAGAACTTTTTATAGTCCTATGTCATCTACATTTAACTCCATCATTATACATTTCCATAGATGTATAAGTATGGAATAGAGGCAGAAGGAAAAAGAATTTAATTCTCTGCAAAAGTTTTCTCCACCCCCATCATAATGTAGCTATTGGCTCAGAAAAAGTAGGAGTTAAGAGCAAAGGACAAAAAGCATTTTTCTTTATTTGACTATAAGGACAGTTGAGATTTACAGAGAGAGTAGCATTGCTTAAGTTTCAGTTTATCTAAACTTATAGATCATACAGCAAGAACACGGTTTAAAGCCTCTGGCAAAATGAATGTTCAACTCTGATTCTAGAGAATATAATAGATTCCTTAGCATAAAAGAGAGAGAAAAGGCAATTTGGTTCAAAGATGAGCAGAAATACAAAAAATAGTGTGTAAAAAATCCAGGAAGGAAGGAAGGAAGTCAATGACTACTTAAGCTTCAACCACAACAATACAAGAGCAAATAACAGATACAAACTCGAGGTAAACGGTTCCAAACTTGATTGCAGAAAATATGACTTCAGTAACAGAGTGGTCAATGCCTGGAATGCACTACCTGACTCTGTAGTTTCTTCCCCAAACCCCCATAACTTTAACCTTAGACTGTCTACTGTTGACCTCACCCCATTCCTAAGAGGTCTGTAAGGGGCATGCATAAGTGTACCAGCGTGCCAACCTTCCCTGTCCTAACATTCCTTTTTACTTACTCTTTTCGTGTATTAAAATTATGTTTATACTGTTACCTGTTATCTTATATATGCTTGACAAATAAACTTATGAAACTTATGAAAAAGGAAGGAAGGAAGGAAGGAAGGAAGGAAGGAAGGAAGGAAGGAAGGAAGGAAGGAAGGAAGGTTAGTTTATTTGATTTATATACCGCCCTACTCCCAAAGTACTCAGGGCGGTGAACAGCCACAAGATAAAAACACATAAATACAAAATTTAAAAACAGAATAAAACCGAATTAAACAATTTTGCCGAAGACAGATTTAAAACACCCCAATAAATTAAAAACGAATTAAAATTTGTGTTTTAAAAAGGGAAAAAAGGGAAAAAAGGGAAAAATTAGGCCAGGCCAGCCTGATGGAATAAAAAAGTCTTGAGAGCGCGGCGGAAGGTGTGTAGATCCGGGGTCCTCCGTATCTCCGGGGGTAGCTCATTTCAGATAGTAGGTGCCCCCACAGAGAAGGCTCTCCCCCTGGGGTCGCCAGTCGACATTGTTTGGCCGACCGCACCCAGAGGAGCCCCTCTCTATGAAAGCGTACCGGCCGGTGGGAGGCTTCTGGTGGCAGCAGGTGGTCCCGTAGATAACAGGTCCTAAGTCTGGAGAAGGAAGGAAGGAAGGAAGGAAGGAAGGAAGGAAGGAAGGAAGGAAGGAAGGAAGGAAGGAAGGAAGGAGAGGGAGGGAGGGAAAGGATTATCTTAGAGGGAATAGTAAGGAATTTTGAAAGGAGGAACTGTATATGGATAAAAAAGTGTACTAAATGTAAATATTGTCATTGCTGTATACTGAGACCTATTAATAGGTTACACTGAGATTTCACCAGACAACTGAACATTTTTACCACCATCATCCTAATTTAAAACATTAGCAAAAATGTGTATGTCTTTGGAACACAGGTAATTTTGAATCATTCATTCACAAACCATACCTAACTCAATGACTGTTTGCTTTTCTATCTTGCTAAATATTTTGTTTATTTATAACAAATGATGCATAATTAAATAAGCAAGTTTGCAGAGTTGCTTACTGTAGATCCGTTTCAATATCTAAGGCCTCCAACAATGACATATCATTGCATTGCATACATGGCATAATTTATTCAGATAAGATCTATGGCATAGGTACATTTTTACTTTGTTAAATTTACAGAACCAGCATGCTCAAAATTATAAGTGGAGACCCAAACAAATTTAGAATAATTATTAGACAACTTGTGCCCCACTATGTCATTAGTTCTGAGATATTTTCTTACCTAAACAAAGAAACAGAATGATCATGGGTGAGCAAAAAAGTAGTGGGAATGGGAGCAACTTCTGATTTTCTATCAGCTTCCCTGTTGAGTTTCCCTGTGAGAAGTTGGTGAGAAGCATCATAATTCTCTCCTGTTCTCTCCTCTCCCCATTTTTCTCTCCTCATATTTTCTCTGGTCTTTCTTCTTCCATGTTTATTCCTGCCTTAATTCCTTTGTTCCTTCCTTCTCTCCCTCCTTCCCTCCTTCTCTTCCTCCTCCTCCTCCTCCTCCATCCCTTTCTTCCCTGTTTCCCTTCCTTCTTTCCCTCCTTTCCTTCTCCTTTCCTCCATACCTCCATCTTCTTTCCTTCTTCCTTCCCCATTGCTTGCTTGCTTCCTTTCTCCTTCAGGAGCACCTCCTTCAAGCCATGCCCACCAAGCCATGCCCACAGAACTGGTAGTAAAAAATTTTGAAACCCATCATTGGGTTGTGTGTGAGAGAGAGGGAGGGAGGGAGAGAGGGAGGGAGAGAGAGAGAGAGAGAGGGAGGGAGGGAGGGAGGGAATTATGATGGCGGTTAGTGTCCATGCTGTCATTCTAAATGGTTGTTTTTAATAATCTTAAATTATATATTGTATGCTGTAAACCACCCACAATCTTTTGCAGTGGAGGAACTATAACAAATCTTTCCTTCCTTCCTTCCTTCCTTCCTTCCTTCCTTCCTTCCTTCCTTCCTTCCTTCCTTCCTTCTTTCTTCTCCTTCAAATTAGAAGCCCATCAGATAATCTGGCCTAATCTCTCTAATGACTCTTGATAATTTTGAAAAGAACTAATAACCAGAATTATGCAAATGTAGGAAGAACAGTGAAACAGCCATTTTACCACTCTAATTTTCATGGCTGGGCCCAAACATTATGTCTGGTGTGCCCCCGTTTCTTATGGCAGCTGAAGCAGGCAAAGCTGAGGCTGACACATTAGCTCTTACTTTGGTTTGGTGTGATTAACTCTTTTATTTCCTCCAACAGCATTTAGTTATTTCCTAATTTGTCTCATCTCTCAGAGCGCCTTCATTATCAGGAGCATCCCTAGATTAGCAAACTGGAAAAGTTTGCTCAAGCATATTCCTGTCCAAAGTCATTATCACTTTCCAATCCAGCAACCTGTCACAGTCAACCTGTTCTAGCATCTTCTATATCGGAAAATGAACTTAGAATATTGTATACTTTCTATACAACTATTTGGGCAGCAGAAAAGCCAACTGATTCTGTTTATAAATTTGTGAATGGCATTTTAATTAAGACATCAAATCAAAGCATGTTTTCAAAGCTTTACAAATATAAATAGGTCAAATATGAGGCTTCTGGAGCTTTGTAAATATATTGAAATATATAGATAGAAAGAGAAGCTTGTTTGGTCTCATCAGTTCAAATGGATTTTTTAGCACCACATCTCCCACCTGACTCCAGTCCCCAGGAATTGTTTGTGCTTATATCTTTTGGTCTGGCAACCCTGTTCCAATATTGTTATATTGTCTAATTTATATTGCCTAACTGTCTATGATGTATAAGTTAATTACAGTTAACTCTATAGTTTTTATTATTCATTTTAGTTATGACAAAATGCAATGTTCTGTAAAAAACAACAACCCTATTTGTGGAATTAGATTCTACTTTACTGTGTTTACAGTTAGATCCCTGAAATTTTGGTAGCTACTAATTTCGCTTTACTCATGGTTGAAACATCTTAAAATGTGAGATGCAATTAGGTTATTTAATTGCAAATTATGTAGTGTTTTCAATGTTACCTTAAATTCAAAATCCTTATCTGCGTCATAATCCAATCAACTCGACTCAGTCTCACTGACAACATTAAAAGTCACTTTGGTTTATATGATTTTCATTAACAATAGATTACCCAGTTGTTATTATAGGAAATGACCACTTTGTGAGCATAAAAGCTATGTTGCCATCCTAGCATAGTATTTGTTAGATTAAGTGTTAAGAATCTGAGATCATAAAACTCCTGTAAATGGCATCTTCCTCTGCCTGTATTTATTTAGTTAGTGAGATTAATTCTAAAATCACTCATTTGTCTGGGCTCTGCATGCCAAACCATTATGTAGTTTCAGTTTTATATTCCTTCAGTAATTGCCTCTTTGTAAGAAATCTTTCTAGTTAAATAGGTGATGACTTAACATAGGAAGGATTCAAATTTTGCAGAAGGAGTTCAAAGTCTTTAAGGAGGTTTTTAGAAATGTTTTATGCCCGGTTTTAGCAACATAGTGTTTGTATTTAGCAAGAATAAGCTAATAAAGGGGAAGCTTTAATGTTATATTCAAACAATTAAATCTCATTTGTAGAGAAGTCAACTCTCAACTCATGCGTGGCATTCATGGCAATTTGTTCCATTGCCATTGATCTCAAATAGTTTTTGGGTCAATCCTAAAGTTATGATTTAAATTAACATCTTATGGAAATTAACTGGAGAAAAATCAGTCCAATTTTTACATGTATTTTCCACCAGGAGTAGTCCTCACTTACCAGCTGCTCGTTCAGCAACTGTTTAGTGTTCTGATTATGCCAAAGAAGGACACTTACAACTAGTCCTTGAAATTATAGCTGTCACGTTATCCCCATGGTTACATCATTGCAAATCAAGAACTTGGCAACCAAAACAAATTTTCAATGGCTGCAGCATCCCATGGTCACATGACCATCACTTGCAACCTTCACAGCTGGCTTCTGACAAATGAAATCAATGAGGAAACCAGCAGGAAATCACAAGTTATAGTCATGTCACATTAGACTTCACAACCAGAGCCAGAATTACTGTCATAAGTAGATATAGTGATGGGAAATTTTGCTTTATTGCTTTACAAGTAGGTTGCCTGTTCCAGTTGAAGTTGTTGAGGACTACCAATATTTATTTATTATTTAAATTTATTTGGCCACCCACCTGAAATTAATGAGTTTAGGATTTGTAGTTTTATCTGGATTGGAAATCTTTTTTATTCCTATTGTATATTGTCCAATTATTCATTTTGACCATTTACTGCTAAAAACTGGATGGAATAATGCTTTGAGGCACAGCTGATGGGGAAGGGAAGATGGTGAGGGGATCAATGGTATGGGCCAGTGTAAGGACAGAATGCACTAAAACAGTGGAACCAGCGGCAACTTCTTTCTCCTAACCAGGCTGTAGCTCAAATTAATGCTTTCTTGATAGCAGAACAATGGAGGGGGAAAAGTTTTTTAACATTTCCTAAAGCTGTTGCTGACATTGATAGCCATCAAAGCACCATCTTCATAAATCTTTTTCTTCTTTCTTACATTTGTTACATTTTCTCTGTAGTTACCCACAGGAAAGGGAAAGGGAAAAATTATAATCAATTTTCTTCATTCCCTGTAAACAAAATCGATCCTAATTACTTCACTTAGGGCTCCAGTATTGCAGATTTGGGCAGGGAAGCCGGAAAGATAAAAACACGACTTTCTTGTTTAAGTCTTTTCATTCCTGGTTGATTAATCTGGTCAAATGCATACTGGCTTCATTGTTAACGGAGATGGTCTTCCTTGAGCAAAAGCTATTTCCTTATAGGGGTGAAGTAGGACGTGGAGGTTTTGTAAGATTTCCAAATCTTGGATAGATGACCCTTATCAAACATTAGATGGGAAAATAATGTCACTATTATGTCTATGGAAAGTCTTCAAGGAAAAACAAAGGAAGTCCAATTGCCTTTTGAAAAAGCACCTTTGAGACAATGGCACTATTACCATATTTTTTGAACTATAAGACGCACCAGAGTATAAGACGCACCTTAGTTTTTGGGAAGGAAAATAAGAAAAAAGCTGATTGGAGAGTGGATTGGCCTCCCGGTAAAGAGGTGAACTTTACTAACAGATTTGTTGGTTGTGAGCTCTGCACCTTGTTTTTTTTCAGCCTCTGAAACTTCTGTTTCAGAGGCTGGGCGGGGCTACATTCAGTGTTTAAGGCGCACCCAAATTTTCACCCTCTTTTAGGGGGAAAAAGGTGCATCTTATACTCTGAAAAATATGGTAGTTTTCAACTTTTCAACTTTTGATACCATAAACCTGGAACCAATCTGGCAAGATTAAGCCCCAAACTAATCCATTGAGTAAATATTAGTATAGTACTATGCTAGTAAAAGGTAAAGGTAAAGGATCCCCTTGCCATATGTGTTAGTCATTCCCGACTCTAAGGGGCAGTGCTCATCTCCATTTCAAAGCCAAAGAAACAGCACTGTCCGAAGACGTCTCCATGGTCACGTGGCTGGCATGACTAAATGCCAAAGGTGCACGGAACACTGTTATCTTCTCACCAAAGGTGGTCCCTATTTTTCTACTTGCATTTTTACATGCTTTCGAACTGCTAGGTTGGCAGAAGCTGGGACAAGTAACAGGAGCTCACTCTGTTACGCAGCACTAGGGATTCAAATCTCTGAACTGCCAACCTTTTGATCAACAAGCTCAGCATCTTAGCCACTGAGCCACCTTATCCCTTATTATACTAGTATACGAGTATAAATACTAGTATAGTAATATATGGTGGCTGGACTGTAAACCAGCATAAAGTACAGGAATCATATTATGTCTGTACTAAAGGATTTGTCCTGCTTACTGCTTAAAATTTAGAGATTAATTAAATAATGTTCTTCTACATGATCACTGGCTACATAAGCACTTCCAAATGTATTCTCTTAAGAAGAATGTTAAGTTCTCACTTTTTAATATTTAGGAAAATAATAGCCTTCTAATAATAAATTAAATCTCTTAATTAAGAGCTGCTCGTTGTTATTTTAATTATTGATTTTTATTTTAAGTATATTAATTTTGCTTTATCTTAACTTCATATTTTTCTATTATTGTAAGCTGCCTTAAGAGGTGGAATAAGAGAAAATCAGAATATAAAATTAGTAATGCATGAAAAAAAGAATAAACTTGTAATTATAGAAGCAGCACCCTTTGTTCCTTTTAGTATTTATTTATTTATTTATTTATTTTATTAAATTTGTATACTGCCCTTCTCCTGCTGGACTCAGGGCAGTGCACAGCCAAAATAAAAAACATCCCAATACAAAATTTAAAATTTGTTAAAAGAATCACACAATTTTGGCCCAAAATTTAAAACATCCCAACTAAAACCCATATACAATTAAAAATCTAACATCTCAAAAAGGGAGGGGGATTACACCAGTCCTGCTTGGTGGAAAAGAAAGGTTTTTAGGGCACGACGAAAAGCCCAGAGATCTGGTATCACGCGTATCTCCGGGGGCAAATCATTCCAGACGGCAGGTGCTGCCACTGAGAAAGCCCTCCCCCTGGGGGTCGCCAGCCGATACTGCCTGGCTGACGGCACCCTGAGGAGTCCTTCTCTGTGGGAGCGTACTGGCCGGTGAGAGGCCAGAATGGTGCACCCCACTCCCAACCTCTCCAACCGGCGCAGCATGATACCATGGTCGATGGTATCAAAAGCCGCTGAGAGATCTAACAGGACCAGGATAGAGGAACAACCCCTATCCCGAGCCCTCCAGAGATCAACGCGACCAAAGCCATTTCTGTGCTGTGCCCAGGCCTGAAGTCGGACTGGAGCGGATCCAGATAGACAGCTTCATCCAGGTACCCAGGAAGCTGTCGCGCCACCACACTCAACAACCTTCATCATGAAGGGAAGGTTGGAGACCGGATGGTAGTTAACCAAAACAGCCGGATCCAGAGCGGGCTTCTTGAGGAAGAGCCTCACCACCGCCTCTTTCAAGGTGGGTGGCAAGACACCCTCACTCAAGGAAGCATTGATAATCCCCTGGAGCCAGCCTCGCGTAACCTCCTGGGAGGCCAGCACCAACCAGGAGAGACACAGGTCCAATAAACATGTAATCACGTTCAGCCGCCCCAGTATCCTGTCCACGTCCTCGGGAGCAACAGGGTCGAACTCCTCCCAAATGACATTCTCAAGACCGGTCTCCATCATCTGTACCTACCCAGTCAGAGACCAAGCCTTCCTGAATCTGAGTGATTTTATCGTGCAGATACTGAACAAAATCTTCAGCGCGACCCTGCAAGGGATCCTCCCGCACTCCCAGATGGAGGAGGGAGCGGGTCACCCTAAACAGGACAGCCAGGCGGTTATCTGCCGATGCGATAAGAGCAGAAAAATAGTTAGATTTTGCCGCTTTTATTGCCACAAGGTAGGTCTTATTATGAGACCTCACCCGTGTTCGGTCGGATTCGGAGTGACCTCCAAATTATATCCAAATTATTAGGAGAAATGGGCTGTTATATCGAGTGGGCAATTGGCAATTTAAAAGCATCCAAGGAGGGTGAAAATCACCACACATTTTAAGTGGAAGAGATTGATAACAAAAAATGGATAGTCTATGGAAAGCTCTCAAAACCATTAATATTTAACATCTTGTAACTTGGAATTGTCACTCTCTATTAGGATGAATTTTCCTTAATTCTATATTTTACCTTTATGCCCATGCATCACTTACCCACTTCCTGACAGAGAATAGCCCCTTCAACCCAACACTAATAGAACATACAGATTTATTGTATTTAAATTTAATTGCATCTAAAATTGTTTATGTTTTCTTGCTTTAGAAACCCTTTGAAGAAAATAGCTTCATCTTTACCCACATGAAATTCTCACAGATTCTTTTTCATGACCTGTTCCAGTGGATCAGCCATTTTGCCAATATATCAGAGGGGAGATTAAATTAGGCACCATAGACAGAATTTCCTCAGCAATATCATATTTCTATGAAAAAGCAAAAAGTCAGAGAAATATGGCATAGAAACACTGAACTGCAGAAAAAGCGTTCAGGGTAACAGTGCTTGTTCATACTTTATAAAAAAAATACATCTGAAAAAATTAAAAAAGAACTCTCCTCCAAGATGAATATCCAGAGTAAGATTGCATGATCATGTAATTGTCTCAACTGAATAGAAAGTAATTCAGATCTTACAAAGATAAACATACTAAAGTTAACTAGTCTTGGTGTTATAATAAGATACTTAGGAACCCAAGTTCTAAAATTACTAATCACAAATCATATAGTTCCTTACTAGTCAACATATGAATTTTACTGCACTCTTATCTGTATTAAATGTTAATTAAGAATATAAATGAAATTAAAACACCATCCTGCCATATGTCCCCAAATTAATTTTAAATTTAAATAAGTTCTATTTTATGATAATAGTCTATAAAATGTGATCTTAAAAAGCAAGCATCTTTTTTCATTGTATTCAATAATATTACCAAGGTTGGCTATCTCTTCTAGACAGAAAAACTTCTGAATATTTATTTTAGAGCTCGCCAATTTACAAAAAACTACAGATGTACTTCAGACTAATTAGCAATATGAAGATGATACAGAAATACTTTAAAAGGAAGGACACAGAGACAAATACATACACACCAGATGAATTCAGAAGTTGAGAATAACAACTTCTCTAAATTTGAACCATCAGCATCACTGGAGCTAAATATCGTGGGTTTTTTTTTTTTCTTATTCCATTTTTCATTTCTTTCTTTAAAATGAACTAGTTTGATATATTACCTTCTTCTAAAGGCTATTATAAATGATGTTTGTTTGTTGCAGTGAGGATGGACATTTTTGTCTGGCATGTACATTTTTAATTTTGAAAGCAGGCTTAGGCAGTTTCCAGAAACAGATGCCTTGTGGGAGATATTGTCTATTCAAACATAGATGCTATAATATGTGTAGCATTTGTAAAATAATTATTTATCAGACTGCAAACTGATGAGATTACTGTTTACCAGCCCTCTAAATCTAGAAAATAGTCTTTACCATTCCAATTTACTATTAGCATGAGTGCCAGGACAGATGTAGCTCTTGGCATTAAGATACTAAGCATTTCTTGGTATTTGGCAAATTTCATGGAACCTAACACAGAGACTTTGTTGTTTTCTGCTCTCTGCTTGTCAGAATTCTTTACTGCGGTGTTACAGTGAAACCAGAAGTAGCTCTGGATCTTCTCTCTGTGCTGATTTTGCCACAATACAATACTAGCTTGTGGTTGACTTCAAATGAAGTCAAAATGCAGTCTGTGGTTTTGTATGTTATACAAACAAGTCAGTGTAATTTTTAAACCATGGTTTATAGTTCAATGTATGGTATGAACTAAACCAAGTATTCTTTAGTCCATAATCATAATTAAACAAATTTTGGTCCAACAACATCAATGTTCACTTAAAGTGGGAAGTTTGAAAACACATGCATCTGCATAATCTTCATTGCTACTAGAAAGGAATGGAGAATACAATAAGTTTGAAAAGAACAAAATCAGTTAATAGAGAGGTGGAATTGAAATATATGTTAAAAAGAATATGTTCTGTTCAGAATTTTGAGTGAATAAAATTTCCATGCTGTAGACAGTATTTAAAAATAAGTGGCATAAAAAGAGAAAGTTGTTTGAATATACTGTTCCCTGTTCATCCAAGAAGACATGGACCATTTTCCTAAAGCAAAAGGCATGGCATAGTAGCAATAATGAAGTCTTAATGTAGTTGTGGAAAACAAATTCTTAATCATGTTTTTTGTTCAGCATTTTTTTAATGATGGAAGAATGTGCAATGGATAGCTATCTTTGGTGGTTCTAGTGAACAGAAATGACTTTTTTGTGATCAGCTGAAAACAAACAAAAGAATCCATATAGAGATACATACATACATACATACATACATACATACATACATACATACATAATGATTGATGTATTTTTGTTACAAATAAAAGGTAAAATTACTTGGCTCAATTTATTTGAGAAGAACATATATGTGATAAGAGAGCTGCTATTTACCCTGAATGAAATGAACTATCTAGGATAGTCTCTACCCGTCCAATTTGATCTAGTAGAATCTACCAGAAGATGGACCTTTTCTGCAGTGACCTCTGGTCTGTGGAATAGTGTTCCCCCAGGGATTGGAATGGCTTCAACCCTGCTGGTCTTTTGTAAGGCTTTAAATACTTGTCTGTGTACCAAGGTCTATTTATTTATTTATTTATTTATTTATTTATTTATTTATTAAATTTATATACCGCCCTACTCCCGAAGGACTCAGGGTGGTGAACAGCCAAAAGATAAAATACACATAGTACAAACGTTAAAAAACCATTTAAAAATACATTAAATACTTTGGCCCAAAACAGATTTAAAACACCCCAATTTATAAAACAAATTTAAAAGCAATTTAAAAGGGAGGTTAGGCCAGACCAGCCTGCTGGAATAAGAATGTTTTGAGGGCACGGCGGAAAGTGCGAAAATCCGGGATCCTCCGTATCTCCGGGGGGGAGCTCATTCCAGATGGCAGGTGCCTCCATAGAGAAGGCTCTCCCCCTGGGGGCCGCCAGTCAACATTGTTTGACCGACGGCACCCTGAGA
Organism: Arizona elegans; assembly: GCA_022577455.1. Taxonomy (NCBI): domain Eukaryota; kingdom Metazoa; phylum Chordata; class Lepidosauria; order Squamata; family Colubridae; genus Arizona; species Arizona elegans. Next base: position 31,568,943 of record JAKOOJ010000009.1, on the reverse strand, counting down.
AGACCCTCTCTATGGGAGCGCACTAGTTGGTGAGAGGCTACTGGTGGCAGAAGGCGGTCTCGTAGGTACCCCAGTCCTAAGCCATGGAGCGCTCTAAAGGTGGTAACCAAAACCTTGAAGCGCACCCGGAAGACCACCGGGAGCCAGTGCAGCTTGCGCAGGAGGGGAGTCACATGGGAGCACCATTGCCTCCTGGAAGCACGAAGCCGAGAACACCAGCCTGAATATGACGAATGAGACTTCGTCGAAACGTCGCCAAGACACTTCCAATTTTACGTGGGAGAAGACCCGAATAACCAAAGACCCATATGTATGTATGTATGTATGTATGTATATATATATATATATATATATATATATATATATATATATATATATATATATATATATATTACATGAGGGAAAATGTACAATGCAGCAAGAGCAGAGGAACTAATTACTCAGAAAAGTGCTGGAGTTTCCTTTACTGTTATAGTAAATATTAGGCAGCCATTTCTTCAGGATTGAATTAAATGGTCCCTTAGAACAGTATTTCTCAACCATGGAAACTTTAAGATGCATGGACTTCAAATCCCAGAATGCTGATTCTGGAAATTTGAAAACTGAAGGCTGCACATCTTAGAACTAGCAAAATTTAGAAACATTGCCTTAGAAATCTTTGAAATAGGAAGATGTGCATCAAGTTTCTGAGCATGTTAGAAACAAATAATTTGCTATCCGACAAACAGTTCAGCTTTAGGAAAAATTTGTCCTGTAATTTACAACTTTTGCACTGTAAAAACATCTGGACTACATGTCTTGATCAAGATTTTTGTAAGGCTTTTGATACAGTAGTACATGATAAACTGCTGTTGAAATTAAACTCATACAGCATTTCTGAACCTTTGCACAAGTGGATTGCTGCTTTCCTGTCTAATAGACTGCAGAAAGTCAAAAAGGGAACTCATTGTCTAATGCTGCATCAGTTAACAGTGGTGTTCCGCAAGGCAGCGTTTTAGGTCCCACACTTTTTTTTTTTTGCTCTATATCAACTATTTACATGATCAACTTAAAAGTAATTGCATTCTTTTTGTTGATGACGCAAAATTATTCAATTCTACAGATAATTCGGTAGTTTTGCAAAATGATCTCGACTGTGTGTCTGAATGGTCCTTTATTTGCAACTTCAAATTACGATTAATAAATGCTCTATCTTACATATTGGTAAACATAATCAGAATGTCAAGTATAAGATAGGTAGCATTGATCTAGCAGATGACCCTCACTTTGTTAAGGATCTAGGTGTACTTATCTCTGACTATGCTCCAAAGCTCACTGTAACAGTGTTGCTAAAAAAGCATTAAGAGTTGTAAACATAATTTTGCAAAGCTATTTTTCTGGAAAAAAATTGTACTGCTAATTAGAGCTTATAAAACTTATATTAGACCAATTTTAGAGTATTGTTCAACTGTTTGGAATCGCCACCATATATCTGACATCAGTACAATTGAGCGGGTTCAGAAATACTCCACGAGAAAAGTCTTGCACTCTTCTGTACACAATAGAAATTCCTTATGCTACTAGGCTCAACATTCTCAGTTTGGATAACTTAGAACTGTGTCGCTTGCCTAGATATTGCATACAAAATTATATGTAGTAATGTTTTACCTGTAAATGACTTTTTCTGTTTTAATCACAATAATACATGCGCGAACAACCGCTTTAAACTCAATGTAAATAGTTCTAAACTTGACTGTAAAATATATGATTTCTGCAACAGAATTGTCAAAGTCTGGAATGCCCTACATCTCTCAATTACAAATTTTTACTGTTTCAGTCACAAATTGAGTTCCGTGGACCTTACTTCATACTTAAGTGTTCAGTAGAGAAGGTGTGCATAAGTGCACTAGCGTGCCTATTGTCCCTGTCATTGTATTTTTATTCTTTTATTCTTGTTCTCTATTTTGTTTGACAAATTCAAATAAATAAATAAATAAATAAATAAATAAATAAATAAATAAATGTTAATTTTATTTTCAACTGGCAATGGGCAGATTTTTAACTATGGCTATGAACTATAAAAGCAAGATTTTTAGGAACAAATCAGTGAGTTGAGCTTTTACATCTAGTATGTAATATTTATTAAATATCTTATTTACTAAACTTTTTATCTAATGTCATATTAGAGAAGATTTCTAACTTGATTTTGGACATATTGACCATAAATAAAATTGAAGCTTTATCTCAATGCATGCATTGCAGTTTTTAAAAATGGCATTTTAAAATTTTTGGAAAAACAAAAATTAGTATAGATTTTACAAACAGAGCATACGTGTATATTCTTACTCATTCCAAAAAAAAAAAAAGTTTTAATCTACACAAGAATGTTCAAGCTAAACCTCTTACACCAGACTCTCTATGCTTTTTTACAATGTCAGACAACAACTACATTCAGTGGGGCTAAAATAATTACAGGGCTCCAGGAGATTCCCAGAAGTTTTCTTCAGAGTTTTTGTTTGTTTGTCCAATGTAAGACAGCTATGCAAGCTACAATCAAGATCAAGCAATAGCAAAAGGCTTAGCATGAGAAGGAAATGAGTAGATTTTGTAATGAGAACAACCTGCATGGAAAGAGGTTTTTTTAAAAAAAAAAATCTTTGTCTTTACCCTCCTTCATATAAATATTTGATTGGCTCCTTGCCCTGGGTACCTAAAGGTTTTATTTTTAAGCCTGCAATAGGAATATATGCTTCTTTAAGAAAAGGAAACTCTGTTCAAGCAACTGTCAGATCTTTGGATTTTCCATTTATAACTACATAGACATTTTCATAAATCTGGATCTCATAAAGAAAATTAGCTTAGCTACCAAATGCTGAAACCACTGAATTTTTCCTCTGCAGAATCAAGGATAGTTGTTCACGATATATGGCAAAGAACTGTAGAATAATTCAGCCAGTAAGCACAACAATTCCTAAGGAGACAAGTATATTAAACGTTCCATCTCCTACCACCTAGACACATGCAGCCTTGTCTGGTAACTTGGAAGGCTTCCAACTAAGACTTTGAAAGCACAGCATTGCACAATTGCTCTTCCTTATTTATGGAATTTTACAGAGTTCCAGATGACCTCTGTAAAAGGTTTTATATATAAATATATACACATACATACATACATACATACATATACATATACATATACATATACGTGTGTGTGTGTGTGTGTGTATGTGTGTGTGTGTGTCTTTTTTCCTTTTTTGTAGGCTTTTATGTGCATATTCTTTCTAGCCAGGTTTTACCTACGTAAACTAAGTTGTTCACAGAACCAGGGCTATAGAACAACTTAGTTTACGTAGGTAAAACCTGGCTAGAAAGAATATATATATGCATATATATTGCTCCTGGAAGCATGAAGCCGAGAACACCAGCCTGAAGATGACGAATGAGACTTCGTTGAAACGTCGCCAAGACACTTCCAATTTTACGTGGGAGAAGACCCGAATAACCAAAGACCTACATATATATATGTTTTCTCAGGTTTTCGCGGGTGTTTGTATGTAGGTCTTTGGTTATTCGGGTCTTCTCCCACGTAAAATTGGAAGTGTCTTGGCGACGTTTCGACGAAGTCTCATTCGTCATCTTCAGGCTGGTGTTCTCGGCTTCGTGCTTCCAGGAGCAATGTGAGATCGCAGCTGTCTCTTCCTTTTAACTGCTAGTGGGGGTGTGAGCTGATTGGGTGGGAACTTGGCTGTGTTCTGATTGGGTGGAGGTGTGTTCTGATTGGTTAGGGGCTCGGCTGTGCTCTGATTGGATGGGGGGTTGGTTGTGCTCTGATTGGGTGGGGGTGTGTTCTGTTTGGGTGGGGGCTTGGTTGTGCTCAGCTTAGTCTGAGTTGCAGGGGGATTTGAGCTGGTGAGCTGCGTTGTTGTTGTTTGGCTTCGTGTTTGTGGCCGTGCGAGCTCTTCATGGTGGGTGTCAGTCTGCTTCATGTATGGATTGGAGAGGTTTAAAGTGGCTAATGATGCAGCTGCAGTCTGGCTTTTGGTCCTTGGTCATGGCTCATTATCAGTGTGGGTTTGAGTCTGCTTTCTGCGTGGATGTGTGGTGGTGACATCCTGTGTGGCTCTCGTGAGTGTGGGTCTGGTGTCATTCGTCGTGTTAGGGACCCGTTTGTCAATAAGGGCGGGTTTCCAAATGGCTGGTAGGCGGGAGGTATCGTCTCGTTTGTTCATGCTGTGTGGGCGTTTTTCTATCTCGATGGCTTCTCTGATTATTCTGTTGTTAAAGTGTTCAGTTTTGGCGATAGTTCTGGTCTTTTTAAAGTCAATATCATGTCCTGTGGCTTTAAGGTGTTGGACCAGGGAAGAAGTTGGTTCTTCTTTTCTGACTGAGTTCTTGTGTTCTTCTATGCGTGCACTTATTCGTCTGTTGGTTTGTCCGATGTATGTGGTGGGGCAGGCAGTGCATGGGATTTCATATACTCCTTGATTTTCTAACTCAATTTTGTCTTTGGGGTTCCTTAGGATGGTGGATATTTTTCGGTTTGTGCAGAATGCTGTCTTGATGTTATGTTTGTGGAGGATTTTGCTTATTCTGTCTGTGGTGCCTTTTATGTATGGGAGGAGGGCTTTGCCGTTTTCTTGTTCTGTGTCTTGGATTTTAGTGGGGGTTTCTTTTTGGATTAGGTTGGTGATCTTATTTCTTTGGAATCCATTGGATGTTAGTACGTTAGTGAGGGTGTGTAGTTCGGTTTTTAGGTGTTGTTCGTCAGCTAAGCGTTTTGTTCTGGAAATGAGTGTCTTGGCTACAGAGTTGATCTGGGCAGGGTGGTGGTGTGAGAGTGCGTGCAGATAGCGGTTTGTGTGTGTTTTCTTCTGGTAGATAGTGTGTCCTAGGGAGCCATTGGATTTTCTGTAGACTAAGACATCCAGGAAGGGAAGTTGGTTGTTCGCTTCTGTTTCCATGGTGAACTGTATTTTGGGGTGTAGGCTGTTGAGGTGTGTGAGGAAGTTGTCCAGTTTTTCTTTCCCATGTGGCCAGATTATGAAGGTGTCGTCCACATATCTGAGCCAGAGTTTGGGTTTATGATCAGATTTTTCTAGAGCTTGGGTTTCAAAGTATTCCATATAGAGGTTGGCAATGACAGGTGAGAGGGGTGATCCCATGGGTGCTCCTTCTGTTTGTTTGTATTTCTGTCCATTATAGATGAAGTATGTGTTGGATAGGCAGTGGTTGGTCAGATCTAAGATGTGCTTTGGGGGGGGGTTATATTTGTTTTGGATAACTGTCAAGGCTTCTTTGATTGGTACTTGGGTGAAGAGGGATATGACATCAAAGCTCACGAGTAGGTCACTGGGCTGTAAGTTTTGTTGCTTTATGATGTCTATGAACTGGAATGAGTTTTTTACGTATGAGGTGATGGATTCTGCATAGGGCTGTAGTTGTTTGGCGAGAAATTTGGCTAGGTTTTGTAGAGGTGAGCCTATGGAGCTGACTATGGGTCTAAGTGGGGTTCCTTCTTTGTGTATCTTGGGGAGACCATAAAGCTTAGGGCATCTGGATGATTTCTCTCTGGGTATGATTCTTTGCTGAATCTCTTCGCTGATGGGGGAGGCTTTTATTTTGGATCTGGTGGTTTTTTCCAGGTAGGTGGTGGGGTCTGTGTTTAGGGGTTTGTATATGGAGTCTTGGAGTAGGTTGTTTAATTTGGTTTGGTAGTCAGATGAGTTCATAACCACCGTGGCATTGCCCTTGTCTGCTGGTAGGATTATTATGCTGGTGTCTTCTTTCAGGTTAAGTAGTGCTGTCTGTTCCTCTTTGGGTAAGTTACTTTTGGGTGGCTTGCTGGTGCAGAGGATGTTGGTGATTTCGAGTCTGATTCTGTTTGCATCGTCGGGGTTGATTTTGGTCAGACTGGTTTCAACTCCGCATATAATGGTTTCAGTGGGGATGCTTTTGGGAGCGACTGCAAAGTTGAATCCTTTGGAAAGGACATTGGTTTCAGCTTTGGTGAGGATCATAAACCCAAAATCTGATCATAAACCCAAACTCTGGCTCAGATATGTGGACGACACCTTCATAATCTGGCCACATGGGAAAGAAAAACTGGACAACTTCCTCACACACCTCAACAGCCTACACCCCAAAATACAGTTCACCATGGAAACAGAAGCGAACAACTAACTTCCCTTCCTGGATGTCTTAGTCTACAGAAAATCCAATGGCTCCCTAGGACACACTATCTACCAGAAGAAAACACACACAAACCGCTATCTGCACGCACTCTCACACCACCACCCTGCCCAGATCAACTCTGTAGCCAAGACACTCATTTCCAGAACAAAACGCTTAGCTGACGAACAACACCTAAAAACCGAACTACACACCCTCACTAACGTACTAACATCCAATGGATTCCAAAGAAATAAGATCACCAACCTAATCCAAAAAGAAACCCCCACTAAAATCCAAGACACAGAACAAGAAAACGGCAAAGCCCTCCTCCCATACATAAAAGGCACCACAGACAGAATAAGCAAAATCCTCCACAAACATAACATCAAGACAGCATTCTGCACAAACCGAAAAATATCCACCATCCTAAGGAACCCCAAAGACAAAATTGAGTTAGAAAATCAAGGAGTATATGAAATCCCATGCACTGCCTGCCCCACCACATACATCGGACAAACCAACAGACGAATAAGTGCACGCATAGAAGAACACAAGAACTCAGTCAGAAAAGAAGAACCAACTTCTTCCCTGGTCCAACACCTTAAAGCCACAGGACATGATATTGACTTTAAAAAGACCAGAACTATCGCCAAAACTGAACACTTTAACAACAGAATAATCAGAGAAGCCATCGAGATAGAAAAACGCCCACACAGCATGAACAAACGAGACGATACCTCCCGCCTACCAGCCATTTGGAAACCCGCCCTTATTGACAAACGGGTCCCTAACACGACGAATGACACCAGACCCACACTCACGAGAGCCACACAGGATGTCACCACCACACATCCACGCAGAAAGCAGACTCAAACCCACACTGATAATGAGCCATGACCAAGGACCAAAAGCCAGACTGCAGCTGCATCATTAGCCACTTTAAACCTCTCCAATCCATACATGAAGCAGACTGACACCCACCATGAAGAGCTCGCACGGCCACAAACACGAAGCCAAACAACAACAACGCAGCTCACCAGCTCAAATCCCCCTGCAACTCAGACTAAGCTGAGCACAACCAAGCCCCCACCCAAACAGAACACACCCCCACCCAATCAGAGCACAACCAACCCCCCATCCAATCAGAGCACAGCCGAGCCCCTAACCAATCAGAACACACCTCCACCCAATCAGAACACAGCCAAGTTCCCACCCAATCAGCTCACACCCCCACTAGCAGTTAAAAGGAAGAGACAGCTGCGATCTCACATTGCTCCTGGAAGCACGAAGCCGAGAACACCAGCCTGAAGATGACGAATGAGACTTCGACGAAACGTCGCCAAGACACTTCCAATTTTACGTGGGAGAAGACCCGAATAACCAAAGACCTACATATATATATATATATATATATATATATATATATATATATATATATATATATATTCCAATTTTTTATATCTCTTTTCATTTAAACAGGCAAAGTTAGGAATAAAAAGGCGAAGTAGTTGCAACAAAGTTAGCAGATTTGATTAAAGGCCTGCAGAAATGATCTCATTTGATTAATGTTTTAATGACTTTTCAAGCACTTAGCAGCAGGGGTGGGCTTCAAAAATTTTAGCAAGGGGTTCTCTGCCTGGTTACTGGATGGGCGTGGTCATGGTTGGTGTGGCCTACTTGGCCTCCTGCACCATGGCGGGGGCTGTGTTTTTCCCCCCCCCCAGGCTCCGCAATTGTTTATTGTTTATTAGGGAATGTCATCTGGTGGAATTTAGGAAGCCAATTTTCTATATGGCTGAATTGTCTCTTGGAACTCTCTAACTGAATTAGAATTATGTTATGAATTATAAGATGGTGCTTTCTCTCAACATCCCTGCAAGTTAAAAAAAAAAACCTACATTGTAAATGGATTTTAAAATCAGCTGAACGGAGCGTCTTATTTTACTTCTGTACTTTATAGAACATTAGATAGTCGCGATGTAAAAAAGATGTAGAGACTCTAGAGAGAGTGCAGAGAAGAGCAACAAAGATGACTGGAGGCTAAAACATATGAAGAACGACTGCACCTGGGTATGTTTATACCCAGCACATGTTTATTTATTTTATTTATTTATTTTATTTTATTTCGAATGTATATACCGCACCTTCTCCCAAAGGACTCAGGGCGGTGTACAGCCAGATAAAAACATACAATACAAACATTAAAAACAATTAAAAGGATATATATTAATTTGGCCCCAATTTAAGATAACAAACCAATTAAAAATATTTTTAAAATATGGTAAAAAATATATTAAGCCAGCCCGGCTTGCTGAAAAAAAAAAGTTTTAAGGGCACGGCGGAAGGCACCGAGGTCTTGGATTCTCCTTATTTCTGGGAGCAGCTGATTCCAGAGGGTAGGTGCCACCACAGAGAAGGCCCTCCTCCTGGGGGTCACCAGCCTACATTGTTTGGCTGATGGCACCCCGAGGAGGCCCTCTCTGTGGGAGCGCACAGGTCGGTGGGAGGTCATTGGTAGCAGCAGGCGGTCTCGAAGATAACTAGGTCCTATGCCATGGAGTGCTTTAAAGGTGGTAACCAACACCATGAAGCGCACCTGGAAGACCACTGGGAGCCAGTGCAGCTCACACAGGAGCGGTGTTATGTGGGAGTGCCAGGTGGCTCCCGTGATTACCCGTGCGGCCGCATTCTGGACCAGTTGGAGCCTCCGGGTGGTCCTCAAGGGAAGCCCCATGTAGAGAGCATTGCAGTAGTCCAGGCGCGAGGTGACGAGGGCATGGGTGACTGTGCACAGAGAATCCCGATCAAGAAAGGGCCGCAACTGGCGGATCAGGCGAACCTGACAGAAGATCCCCCTGGCTACAGCCGTCAGATGTTCCTCCAAGGACAGCTGCGTATCCAGGAGGACTCCCAGATTGCGCGCCCTCTCTGCGGGGCCAAAGACTCACTCCCGATAGTCAGTGATGGAGTCAACTGACTATATCGGGATTGCGGGATGTTGTAAGCCCATAATGATATGCACATCAGGGGTGAAATGCTACCAGTTCAGACCGGTTCAGGTGAACCGGTAGTAATAAAAGTTACCGGTTCAGGCGAACTGGTATTTCTGATGATCAGCTGTACTGCGCGATTTATATTCTCTAAAAAGCAGGACATCCTGCTTTCTAGCGAATCTAAATTGCGCGGCACAGCTGATCCCCCTTTGCTGTTCTACTTACCTTGGAAAAGGCATCTTAAGCCTTCTTTTTCAGTGCTGCGCAATAGCGCCTGCAATGCGCAGCCACACAAAATGTGCATTTGGCATGCACCACATGTGCGCGCGCAGCAAACTGGTAGCAGACCTTGGAGAATTTCACCACTGATGCACATGCATGAGAATAATGTACAAATATGTGAAATAATGGCACAAGAGTTTAAAATCAATGCTTTCTTTACAGTGAAATTACAGTGAGGTTATCTATAAATTTGTAACATTGATATTTCTTTGATGGTTCATATTCTGTTCTTAAACATCTGGCAATACTCCTTTTTTATCTCTAAGCCCCTAACTGCAAAGCATTTTAGAGTGATTCTGAGATCGTCAATTGATATCAGAGAAATATAGCCATTATGGCTTTGAAAAATGGGACAGTATTGGCTTAAATGCTGCCTACAATTCTCTAGCTATCACAATTCTCAAAAATATTAACTAGAAAGATAAAACAGGCTCAGTATCAAGTGACATTCCCTTGTATCTGATTTGCTGAATCAACCACATGGCATCTTAGTCCCTTAATCTATTTGAAGATAGCTGTAAACTACATTGTATTGCCCAATTCAACAATAATGTTTATTGATCAACATAAATGATCATGCCTTAAATGCTTTACTTTTTTTTAATACTAACGTTGCATCTTTTAAAAAAGAATATGAAATGTATTATTTTCCAATATGCAACATCTTAAATTTATTGTGGAAAGATAAAAGTATAAAATCATATTTTACAACCGCACCTTTCCAGATGATGAGACAATGGGGTTATGGCAAGCACAGCAAGAAAGATTTCCCGATAGCATAAAACTTGACACGCTGGCCAAGGATGAGCAAAAGCTGCTTTGCAGAGTCTTCCAGATAAATTGTTTGCTCTTTAAAACAGCATGAGTATAAGAGCTTTTCCCCCCAGTGCTTTGCTTTCTGTAAGAAATCTCCATTGTTGAATAATAATTGATCCCAGCATTCCATCTGAAGAAAGCAAAATTCCTGGGGCCTTCCCTGCTTGAAATTAATTGCAGACCAAGCAGAGCTGAAAGTCCAATTGTCCAGGATATTTTATTACAAAAACATGCTGCAATGGTTTCATATTCCAGTTTTTGACAGGCTGGCTAAGCAAATGGAAATCTATCATCATGTTTATCTGTTTTTGAATCCTTGTTGTAAATCCCTGCAAAAATAAATGCCAGAATCTTAGCACTGATGACCAAAAACTCTATCCATATTGTAGAAAAGCAGTAAAAGTACTGTGACTGAAAACCCCAAGGGTATTTCTATAATTATTTGCTTATAACAAATTGTTTAATTGAATAGCCAGGATAAAAAACAAACTTCAATTTAGGTTGAGCTGCTAAGGTTTACTTTTTGTTGCTCTTGCAGCTTGAGAAAATATTGCAAGAGTTTATGAACGCTCTGAATTATCTGAACACATGCTTTGCCATTTCGGCCAGGAAGTGTCTAAAGGGCAACTGGAAAGCCAATGTAAATGAAGGCACCAAAAGCAACCTTTAGAAAAAAGTCAGACGAAGCATGCAAGAAAGGGACAATTCCCCTGAATATTATATCATACAGAATAAGGGTTCTGCCCAGTGCTGGAAGCTATGATCTTGTTCCAGGAAAGCACTTAAGAACATAATCAACTTTAATCAAATGCCTAGTCCCATTTGGTACACTTTTCAAAAACCATATGGCTCTGATATTTAAAAGCATTCTTACAGCTTCCTTTCAATAGGATCTCGACTGGAGCACTTTGAGGGCACTAGTTTGTTTGTGATGTAAGAGTCCATGTGTGACTAATTTTTGGCAGGATTTAGAATTATGCTTAAACTATGTTTTGATGGAGAGGGTAAAGACTGATTACCCAACTTCTTTAGTCCTTATGCTTGAAAGGAATGTGCAAGTAAGAAAACAAAAATAGTCCTAACAAAGGCCAAAATTAAGGTCAAAGATTTTGAACTACCCAACCTTCCACAATCACAATGAAATACATTCTTATGGCTGAACTCCTGCTTTGCAAAAGAAATACATTCTTATAGCTTAGTTCCTGATTTGCAAAGGGAAAACAGCACTAGACTTATCAAGGTTGAGAAACACATGTTTAGGGAACAGGGATGCTAAATATTATCACCAAATATTTTAAATCTATGCAGCCTTCAACCTTTTATTTCCTGCAGCCTTCAGAAATATATCTTCTCTTTGTATTCCCTGCTTCTTAGCATATTATCTATTGTGCCTCTTCCTCTTCAGAAGACCTATCTCTGAATTATATATTCTTTTTGACTTCCATGTATTCTGAATATTCTGTACCACTTCCTCTTTCAATGAATAATAAATATAACAATTATTAAATCCAGGGTGGAATTTTTCCATCGCTAACTTACTTTCTAATTTCATAACCTAACAGCTTCCTCTTATATAGCTGATAGTTTCCCCTTGGTCCTGGATATTACAAGATAACACAGTTACCAGCTATTTATTCTGTAGGTTTTAAGTCCCAGATCAATTCACTTTGAGGTTTGAATGGTTTGAAGAAGAGCTTGTTTTTTCACCAACCTAGTTCTTCTTCACTTCTTATTTCTTTTAATAACTAGGGTTTTTTTTAGTATTTCCATATATCCTCTATTTTTTACATTAAAAGATGTTCAGGTATTAATATATTTACCTTAGTTTGAGGATTTTATCAGAAGCTGACAAAGGAAAATCACAAATCATCCTAATAACCAATAATTTAGAGGGATTTGTAGATCATGGAGACAGTGTTTTCAATTAATGTTTTATGGAAAAAATGTCACAGTAACCACATTGCTTATTCAGTTGCATACTATTCTAGCTGTAAATGTCTACTGCAAAACAGCATGTGACACCAATATCCAGATGTGAAATTTAACTACCACAGGAACTATTTCAAATAAGTGTGGTATCAACATCTTTAAAATTCCAAAGCTATATCCAAGATACTGATTGCTTCTGACACATGATGTGAAAGCCATAGAAACCATTTTACAGAATGTTAGCTATTCATTATCATTATTTTTCTGAGTTTTTTTTTTTTTTTTAGGTGAAGACATATATTTGCTACTGTTTTTTAAATCCCTTGGCTGTGCTGGAGTATGTTGAAAAATATATAAAGTATTCAGTTTAAGAGAATGACACTTTTACATGATTAAACACAATGAGATTACCACTGGAACCTGTTCAAAAAAATATCATTCCTATAGTACACCCATCAACTAACTTAGAAAGTCAACAAGTAGAAATAAAATTAAGTGTCATATTATGGTGGCATTTACCATCTTTTTTTTTATTGAAAAAGTTTTTCAAATACAAATTCCCCCCCCTTTTTTTCCCCTCCTCCCTAACCCCCCCTCCCCCTTCCCTCCCCCTGTGGCTTCTCCAAAATAAAACCCAAATTCATAACAGATTATATACTACTTCACCATCCCCTTGCTCCACCCCCCATACGTTGACCCTTTCTTTCTAATAGTATTATTATATCCCCCTTATACTATACATTTCAAAATAACATTCAACTATAACATTATATACTAACTCCTAGTTTAACATAATATTATTATATCCCCCAGTTTAGCAATTTCTACTCATAATATACCCTTTTTCTCCTCCCCCATACATATATCTCTTAATTCAAATCTTTTATATATATTAATATAACATTTCAAAGCAATCTTCCACTATAAAACTATATAATAAATCCTAATTTAACATTTATTCAACTCATAGTCTGCCCATTTCCTCCACCCCCATACATATATCTCTTAACTCTAAACATAATATCCCTTTTCTTAAACTAAACAATCAATAAGCTAACCTGTCTCCACCCACTTTCCTACAGGACTACCATACATAATAATTCTTAATATCTTTATTCTTCTGCCCACACCACTAAGAAGTATTCCCTTATGTAAATAAAGTCCTCAAATGACTTTAAGCTTGTAATCCATATGATATCTTCTGTAATGTCTTTCAGCTGGATTGTTAACTCCATCACCCATGTTAGGGTAACATCACATCCTAATTCCAACAGATGGTATCTTCAATTACCATCTGCCCCCATCAATAGTAGATGTCTTCATATATAAAAAACAACCACCCGAGTGACTTTATATTTGAATTCCATATAGTATTTATAAATAATCCATCTGAGACCTCTGAAGGAGAATCCAGAAGCGGCTCATCTACAAAGACCTCTGTGACTTGTTGTTTTTCCATTATTTCCACCTCCTTCTGCTTATCCTGAATTTCTATATCTTGTTGATTTTGCTTTTCTTTATTCCACTCATGTATTATACATGGAGATGTTGAACCTATTTTGAGAACCTTATAATAAAATTCTTCTGCTTTTTCAACAGTATTTAGTTGATATCTTTCTCCTTGATATCTCAACATTATTCCAACTGGAGCATCCCACCTGAATGAGATGTTTTGTTTCTTTAGCTCAGTCACCAAAAATCCAAATTTCTTTCTGTCTTTTAACATCTTGGGTGGCAACTCTTTATATATCCAGATCTTTCTTCCATACAGTTGTAGAGTAGAATTAAAGGATTTTTGCACAATATCATTTCTTATTCCTTTATCTGTAAAGTAAATCACCACATCTCTAGGCAATTGCCTTTGCTTTGCAATCCAAGAATTTATTCTATAAACCTTGTCAATCTTACAAGATACCTCCTCAGGATGAACTTTTAAAATCCCAGCCAGAACTTCAGCAGATATTTTTCTTAAATCATCTCTATTATTTTCCTGTAACCCTCTCATTCTAACCGCAAATTCCGTGAGCCTGTATTGCATCATTGTAACTTCTTTTTCAATCCCTTGCTTTATATTTTCTGCATTGTAAGTCTCGTGATCAGCTTCCTTTTTAGACTTTACTTCTAAGCTATTGTCTTGAATATTTATCAAGTCATTTTCAAGTCTTTGTATTTTATTATCCAAATTATAAATCTTATCATCAACTTCCTCCATTTTAGACTCTAATAACTTAATGACATTTACCATCTTAAGTAACATTCAAGTCTGATGAAATCAAGTAACCTGCCAGCAGTAAAAGCAAAAGAAAAATCTAAATCAAAAATTAATTTTCACAAAGAAATACGCATTAGGACTATGCTTTAAATATCCTAGTATTTTATCCTTTAGGGATGTAAAACAAATCCCAGCATAGATTATTGTCTAATAGTTGATTGTATAATTGTCCTGACTGGTGTTTCTCACTTGCCCCAATTCTAGATACAGAAGTCAATTGATGAGAATAAGAATTTAATTTTAATTCAATGCTGACCATGACTCAATGGTGTCTCTCATGCATCAACACACAATTCTTCAATGATTTTATTACCCCTCATCTGCCCAAAACAGCTGGTCCATTCTGCCCAAAGTAGAGATCAATCTTGCTCTAACATTAATTGATTGCTTGATTATTAATTAATTTCACCTTTCCTTCAGAAGCAAGTATACTCTCCCTTCTTCTATTTTTACACAAAACAATCTTGAAGGATAGGTTGAGCTGAAACAATGGCTTGCCAAAGTTGTACATGTTGGAGGATGCATTATAAGTTCCAGCTTTCCAATTCTAACCTAATCACTAAGGCTCACAGGTATACTATATCTGTGTAAACTATATCTGTCTAAAAAGAATAGAAGTGATCCCAAATCTCAGAATGTATTTTAAAAAATATGGCAAATTTTTGTTAAAATATTGTGCCATTAACTCTTTATTTAATGAAGTATATCCCATCTTCTTGTCCTATTTTTGTAATTATGGACATAATTATTTTTGTGGAACAAATCAGGACTCAAGGGCAATGAAATGTGTAACTTATTAGATTTGTTCTGCATATCATTTATTTAAATTCTTAAACACTTGGATGCAAGTAATTGGCAGAAGCAAAAGCATGAAGATATGGAACGTTCACCAATAAAAAATATTTTAATGTATGTGTGTATATGTGTGCATGTATTGCATACATGCCATATTATAAACTTTGATGGTACAATTTGTACTATATTTCATTTGTTTGTAAAATGGCCAATTTAGACATTACATTGTCTATCTAAGCAAACTGGCCCTGATCATTTGCCTGGGATTTCAGCTATAATCAATAATTGATCACAGTTATAGACTTTAAGATTATAACAATTTGATAAAAATGTTATTATCTTCCAGATCGTGGAGTTAGAAAATGCCAAATACCTTGTGTAGGGAGTAAACATCAAGTTTTACGCTCTAATGACTTCAATTATACAAGACAGAAGCTAATTTGTTTAGTAAAAATAAAAAATCCAAATGGAAAGGAATTCCACTTTTTTGTGCATTCCAACATGAACTCATCTGATCTGCTTCTTTAATATTAATGTGAATATTTTAATTATTATTCTAATTTTTATAGCTTTTATTGTTATTACAATAATAATTTGCGATTTGATATTGCAATTCTTTATGCTTGGTGTTATAGGTAGATAGTTTGTTTCTGGTATGGTTTGTTTCTGATATCAATGGTTAAGATATTGAAGCAGAACTGGGAAGAAACCTTCAGTTTGGCCAGCCCAATTATCTCACAGGGTAGATATTATGAAGGACAACTAGATAGATAATATTATGTGTCTAGGCAGAAGTAGATTTCTGCTGTTTCACAAATTTTGCATTGCCTGAATCCCTATCATAAAATCTACTTCAGAGCCATTGAATAAGACTCTATAGGAATATAAGAAGTTGCCAATCTAGTCCTGGTACCCACATTACAAAAAAGATGTTGAGACTTTGGAAAAAGTGCAAAGAAGAGCAACTAAGATGATTAAAGGCCTGGAGACTAAATATATAAATATATATAAATAAAATATATGAAGAACAATTGCAGGATTTCAGTTTGGCTGGCTAGAGAAAATAATGACTAGGGTTGACATGATAGCAGTATTCCAGTATTTGTGAGGATGCAACAAAGAGGAGGGAGTCAACTTATTTACCAACAGTATCTACCTTATATAAAAGACATTCCAAAATAAATTATAACCTTGCTTAATCACAGAAATTAAGCAAAGTTACATGTAGTTGGATGAGAGACAACCTGGAAATATAAAGATTATTGGCTAAATTGGAAAATCAACAACCATCTAGGAGAAGCCAATAATAAACTATTCAATTAATGAAATCACCAGGATCCCTCTGACATTATAGACCTTCATCTTTCAACAACATTCAAGTCATTTATTTAGAGAGCTGGCATGGTACTAGTACACAGTACTATCAACCTGCCCTTGTGAGAGGCTATCCATCAGTGCAGTCTCTGTTTAATAGCCAGGCTTGAAAAGAGTCTAGGAAATCTGTTTCATCCAAGATTCTCTGAAGCTGCCAAGTCATTGTCTATATCCATAGATGCTTCTGACAAAAAGCTGGTATTTTCAAGAATCAGTTTCTTTTGTTTCTAGTGTAGTACTGTACTTCCAAATAGCAAACGGTGTTACTTAGCCTGGTAACAAAACGTTCAGAAACCAACCCACAAGCTTGGAGAACTAACCTTCACCTTCATCCTACACCCGAGCTACAGATATTAGCCAATATGTATTTATTTATGTATATACTATATATCAGGGGTGAAATCCAAATTATTTCCCTACAGGTTCTGTGGGCGTGGCTTGGTGGGCATGGCAGGGGAAGGATATTGCAAAATCTCCATTCTCATCCCACTCCAGGGGAAGGATACTGCAAAATCTCCATTACCTCCAATCCTGGGGGAAGGTTATTGCAAAATCTTCATTCCCATCCCACTCTGGGGCCAGCCAGAGGTGGTATTTGCTGGTTCTCCGAACTACTCAAAATTTCTGCTATTGGTTCTCCAGAACCTGTTAGAACCTGCTGGATTTCAGCCCTGCTATATATGTGTGTCTGTGTCTGTGTGGGTGGGAGGGAGGGAGGAGGAATGTTTTTATAAACATTATCACGTTATGAAGACTTGAAGTTTCAAGATATATTGCAAGGTATATTGCAAGATTTTAAAAAATGACAAATTGCAAGAAATGAGCAAACAAAACAGTTGTACTTAATATTTACTAGATTAAATCATTGTTTTGAAAGTTGTTTTTAGAACAAAAAGACTACAATTTCATTAAGGATTGATAACCCATACTGAAAATAAAAATTGTAGCTGAATGAATAGCAATCCATTTTATATCATGAAAAGTTATAAAGGAGAACAGCATTTTTATTTTAGTCTGTAACAATGTATCAGCAAGCAATCAATCCTGAACCTTCTATAGGAGCCAAGCAGACAGAGACCAAATTTAATATAGCTACATGCAAGGAAATTGAGAAACAAAATGACAGTGAATCACTTCCAAAAATGATCAGTATCTGGGATTAGAAGACAAACATCAATTTTAAATTCCAGACGTCATTTTAATAAAAATGGCCTAAACTTTTCTGCTTTCCATGTGCCCTTTTAAACTTTGCCTCCTCCCTGCAGTGCTTTGGAAATGGCTAGCTTATAGCACAAATAAACATCAACTTTCTCTGAAGTTATTGCCATGAAAACCTCCAAATGGCTGGGATACCTTCTTTGCAGATCACAAAGCAGCATGTATCTCTCTTGGCGCTTGTTTCCATATAGCTTTGAGTGCCTTTTTTTTTTCTCTGCTACTTGTTCTTGAAACATGAACAAGAAACAAGTACTTTATTTTATTTTTTTTATCCACATGTAGTAATGCTATTTTGACCCCTCCCTCCCTCCCTCCCTCCCTCCCTCCCTCCCTCCCTCTCTCTCTCTCTCTCTCACACACACACACACACATCAGTTGCATATCAGTAGGCAACCTTATTTTATTGGTACTTAATTGGTGCTAGTATAACCCTTGATATATTAACTAGTTTTTGTCTGAAAAGAGTACGTCCAGAGCACGTCCAGAGATATATGCATAAAATTGAAAAGAATAAAATAACTGTACAAGAAAATAGTGAAGAAAATGTTTTTAAAAAAGTGTTTTCTTGCAAGAATAGTCAATTTTCAGTTCAAGATATGTCTAGAAAAACTTGGCAGATTGCATTATATGTCTTCAGCTAAACTCGCCTATAGTGTATGATGAGTTGGATGGCCTGGTCCATCACTAGGCCCCACATGTTCTTCCCCACTCTGAGATACCTCATGTACATTTAATGACCTGTGCATTCAATTAACAAATGCATTGGGAAAGCAGGAGTGATCACGTTCATTTAACATGATTCAATCAAACAAATTGTCGAATGTAATTGGCAGGCTCTATTACATTCGTAACTCAAGGATTTTCTGTATAATGAGAGTGAGGGTGGGTCTCAGGGAAGTTCTGCCTTAACACTTTGCCACCACAGGTGCTCCTCCACATGAGTCCCATATCATGTCCTCATCGCCATGCCCAGCCAAGCCTCATGCCGCCACCTACCCAGCCTCCAAGGTCAAACACCTTGATAGTACAGTGGTCTAAGCACCCTGTTATTAACACAGCTGCCTGCAATTACTGCTGGTTCGAATCTCTCCAAGGCTCAACGTTGACTCAGCCTTCCATCCTTTCTAAGGTAGGTGAAATGAGGACCCAGTTTGTGGGAGCAATAAGCTGACTTTGTATAAATATACAAAAGGATGAAGGCTATTGCTTAACGCATTGTAAGCCGCCCTCAGTCTCTGGAGAAGGGCGGCATATAAATCAAATTTTTTTTAAAAAAAACAGAACCCTTATATGGCCCTCAATGAAATCAAGTTTGACACCTCTGGGCTAGACCATGTATGCAATAATGTATTCATTTTGAGTTGCCACAGTAATTGCATCTGTCTTTCCCAACATTTCTTTTTTTCTGATCTTTTTTTTAAATTTTAATTTTAAATTAGGTAAAATAAACTTACATATGTTGAACATACATACAATTAACCACATTAAAGCAAAGTTGAAACGGGCCTGGTGGCTCAGCAGACTGATAGCATTGTGATTAACACCAGCTGTCTGCAATTACTGTAAGTTCAAATCTCACCAGGCTCAAGGTTGACTCAGCCTTCCATCCTTTCTAAGGCCCCCAGTTTGTGGGGGCAATAAGCTGACTTTGTATAAATGTACAAAAGTATGAAGGCTATTGCTTAATGCATTTTAAGCTGCCCTGAGTCTCCAGAGAAGGGTGGCATATAAATCAAATTTTTAAAAAATGAAAGTATTGATTTTGAGCGTGTATTTCAAATTTTCCTATCTTTTTTCAATGTCCTTTCTTCTTTTTATTGTTCTTTATTTTTCCACTGATTTCCAAATATATTAAGGCATTCTTGAGATCCTTTTCTATAATTGACTTGTCTTTGTACATTGTTAACATTTCTATTAGACTGTCATCATCCCTTTTTTCTTATTAAATAATTTATATTAATAGTAAATTTATTAAAAATTAAACTTACAATAATAAAAAACTAATACAAACAAAAATATAATAATAAATATTTTAAAATAGGTATAGAAAAAATAAAAATAAAATAAAAACAAAAATATTATCAAGGAAAGAAAAGAAATATATAAATAAATAACTTCTCTTTATCACAAATATGAACAATATTATTAACTTATCACCTTCTCTTCAATACAATACAAGTGAACTCTTTTTCCCATACCTCATCTCTTATCTATAAACAAATCTTTAAAACTCATAATTTCAACCCTGATAAGCACTGATTAAGTCCATTAAGAGTTACTAGAGCTAACAACATATTTATTTTAACCTTGATCAGTAAATCAACTTTATATTCCTTCTTTTACATTTGTTTGTTTGTTCATTTGTTCATTTGTTTGTTCATTCATTCATTAAATTTATATAGTCATCCATCTCTTTGAAAAAGTGACTCTGGCCAACATAAAACAAAAAAACAAACAGTAAAACAAGAAAAACATAAAACCCACATTATCTAAAACAATTGTATAATAAATATTAAAAAGCATTAAAAACTATAAAAGCAAAACTTAAAGAGGACATAAAATAATAGTGAAGGAATATTAATAATAAGGGACTAATTCACTCCTCCCCTGGTGTCCCCAAACCTGCTGGCACAATAAGGTCTTAAAGAATCTCCACAAGCTTTAGAGTGATGTGTCCAACCTTATCTATGAGGAGTGGGGAGAAGATACCATAATCCAAGTGCCATGGCAGAAAAGGCTCACTACCTGGACCTCACCCAATGAAGCTCCCTAGATATGTAACCTGTAGCATGCCCCGGGTTGTAAATTTAATTGGAAGAGACAATATCTCAAATAACCTGGTCCTGTGCCATGTAGAGCTTTAAAGGTCAACACCAGGACTTTGAATTGGACCAAGAAACAAACTGATAACCATTGCAGCTAGTGCAGTAAAGGTATAACATGTGCTTTATCTAACATATACATAATAGCTCACACCACTCCATTTGATATCAGTTGAAGTTTCTAAATGCATGGATAGTTATGCTCTACATGCAACGCCATGTAGAGCATAACTATCTTGATCTTTAGTCTTTTCAAATAATGTTATAGAACGTGATTTCTTTTCATTTTTCTTTGTAGCTTCTGAGAAAATTCTTCAAAGCTTTAACAAGCCTCTTTTGTAATTCATCATAGGAGAATTATAAAGGCTAGTCTCTTGTTTTGTTCTTTGTTTATCTTTTTTATGATGAAGACATCAATCCATTTCTTTTGTATGGATGTAGCATCTTCCTCCATTCTTGTAGTCCATCATTTTAAAATCCACTTTCAGATCAGTCTCAGTCTTATCAAGTAATCATGTCCTTTGCTCCATTATGTCATAGTAAGTCAAATTCAAGAGTTCTTCTCTTTTAATTGTAATTTTTATTTCTTTTTATTTCCATTAAGACTCCAACCTTCAAAGACCAATCCTCTTATGAGCGGATCTTGGTGGTCTCTGAGCTTGGTTGTTTTCTCGCAGACATTTCATTACCAAAACTAGGTAACATTATCAGTGCCAGTAAGGAGTGGGGTTTGCTCTATTTATATTCTAATCATTTGTCCTGCCAGTAGGAGAACCACATTCTGTGCCTTAAGTTGTTTACTGTTAGCTTGTTTGGGAGTTTCTTGATTGGGGCATTGGATTTTTTTTTTAATTGTTGGTCTGATGTTAATCTTGGTGCTAATCTATGCTGATCTGGGTGTTGATTGCTGGTGGGTCTTTTTCTTCCCCTTCTCTTCTCTTTTGTTACAAAACCAAAGAGCTTTGCCACAGGAAGGATTCTTATAATGAATTCCAAAATTTTATTTCCAAACAATTAGTCAATTTGTAACTTTTCAAAATCAAACTTCTAATCACCATTTTGTTGTTTATTTTTTAGAAAACCTTAAACTTGTCTTAAAGCTTATTTTGCCAAAGATTGAGTGGAAACACACCCCGTGCTATAAAACCTGTCAGCCCAAAAGCTCCTAATAGCTGAAAAGTAGTTAATAAGGAATTTCTGAAAGTGATTATAAAGCAAGGGTGCCAAACTCGCATCATCACAACATTGTCACATGATGTAACATGACTTTTTTTCCCTTTGCTAAACTGGGTGTGGGTATGGCCAGTGCATGAAGCATCTGACCCAAGGGCCACGAGTTTGGCAGCCCTGTTATAAAGGAAGAATGCAAGCCTAGTCTCCTTTAGAAGATGTTACCTGTGGTTTGACCAAGATGCCTATTATCTCCTCTAAACCTACCAGAGACCACTTTCTTGCAGTCCTCTAATGAGGAGCAACAGTCAGAAGTTGTGAGTGATTTCAAGTTTTTTCCTTGTCCAGAGATAAATTATAAAGAGCGAATCTACTAACTGCCTATTCACTCTGCCATGGTCATCAGCTTTGCTTTTAGTGGAACCATCTTCTGCTCACCATTTCTTCACTGGAAGTCTTGATTTTATTCACTAAAATAGTTTAGTAGAATAATTCCCAGGATAATTTGGAACTAGTTATTCCATATATCATATTGTTCTTCTTGTCATTTTAATTATGTGCTTTCTGTATTAATGTTACTGAATATATATTTTGGTATTTTTATGGCTTCTCTTTAAGTGCTAATGTTCAGGGCTTCCTATATGCAGTTATACTCTCAGCAATTTCAATTCAGTTGAAGGCCATCGTCTTAAAAATAATTTGTTTTGCTGAATCTTTATTCAGCAAAGTTACACTGCTGTTTATTTGTATCATCTTGGTTCATTTGAAACTAGCAAAGCTATTTAAATACTGCATATATACCCACATTTAATTCAGTATCATTTTCTATATTTTCAATAATCTGTTATAATTGTAATGTGTAACGATAACATCCTATATGAAGAATGAAAGTATTTGGGTCATAAGAGAAATCACTTGAGGAATTAATGTACACTGCACAATTATCTTAACCATGAAATGCCTAGTGGCCATGGATATCGTCTTGCTTTTTAAGAAAACCACAGTCTTTATACAAAAAAACCTACCATAAATATTCTTTTATAATGTAACTGGAATCTGAAGATGTATTTAAAATCTACCATGTGCAATAAGCTGTGTCAGAGGCTTTAGTATTAAAATAAAAATAGTATTTTCTGACAAGCCAACATTTTACTTCAAAATTATACTCCTGCTCCTGATAAATGTCTGTGGAAATGAGACAAACATAACATGCCAAGTATCATTGTTTTGCCAAATGATGTGAAATGAAAGAGGATCAAGGAACATCATCTCTCCAGTACGGTTAACCTAGATAACATCTTCCAGACATTTGCATGAAATTAAAAGGGAGTTAACCTAAACAGAGAGGATCTGTTTCTTTCCAGCCTGCTGATGTTTCTTCTGAAATGTCATGTGTGACCTAGAGACTCTGGGAAACACTTAACCATAAGCTTTAAAGTGCAGAGGCTGTGTTTGACATATAATGAAAGATGCATTGAAACACTGCAAAGACAAATTATGAACATAGCTTTAGTTCAAATAAATGCACATGAAAAAAATAAAGTAGAATAGATAATAGATAGATAGATAGATAGATAGATAGATAGATAGATAGATAGATAGATAGATAGTAGATAGATAAATATAGACATACACAAAATCATTATATTCCACTGTAACCAGATAGCCCTGTGATCACATGCTCAGAAGCTATAGTATTCTTCATGTGGGCACAATCATCATAAAATCTGTATTAAAAAGGGATGGTCACTCCTTATTGACCAGTTACTAACTTTTAGCAATAAACTGTCCCTTGTTTGATAACTGGATTACTATGCTTGTTATCATAAAGGGCAGGATATGGGATGTGACAAGGGATTTATACTGAAAATAGCCTAATTGGCAAAGCTCTTTGCAAACTAAGAATTTTCATGTAGTCCTGGGTTTCTACTATTTTGAGCCACCATTCAGCAACTGTACTTTTTGCAGTGTTTAAATATTCTTATGCAAGAATAATTTTTGTATAGGTATGGGTATAAACCATCAATTTCTATGGAAAAAGTAAACCGGGTTAAATGTGACATGATTTAGTGGGGACCAATCTATTTATGTGTTGTTTAATGAAGTCTAGAAATTGATCAGAAATCAAAATGTGATTTTGATTTGGATTATATTTTGTGGAAGTCCTGGGGGGAGGGGAGGGTTAGGGGGGGCTAGGGGGGGTTAGGGAGGACTAGGGGGGGAAACTGGGGAGAAAATGTATTTGTAAAACTTTTTCAATTAAAAAAAAAAGAAAGAAACCGCCTCTCCATTTGGTTTCCAAAGACTCTAATCCAGAAATCCAACATCAGCCTTATAAAGGAAAAGAAAAAAAAAGCCTTCATCATTTGAAGGCAGGGTCAAATGAAATAAATTGAGATTCTTGTCAAAATAACAAAACAACATTGTAATCTCACATCACAACTTTTACCTCTTACGTATTTTGGAGTTCAGAATTATTAGAAGACAGTGCTTATGAATGTTACTCCTTCCTTAGTTCTCTCCAAATATGCAGATTTGATTTTTTCATCAGGGATTTTGCCATTACTTCTTATAAGAGAGTAGAGAGTTATTTCATGGGAAGATGGAAGAAACAGATAGACATACCATTGGAAGAATTATTGGACTACAAATCTCATCAATGCTGATCTCCTTGAATGTAAAAAAGAAAAGAAAAATATTACAAATTTGTAATATAATTTTTTAGGGACGCAGTGGCCCAGTAGCTAAGATGCTGAGCTTGTCCATTGACAGATCGGCAGTTCAGCGGTTCGAATCCCTAGTGCTGCATAATGGGGTGAGCTCCTGTTACTTGTCCCAGCTTCTGCCAACCTAGCAGTTCGAAAGCACATAAAAAAAGCAAGTAGAAAAAAAGGGACCACCTTTGGTGGGAAGGTAACAGCATTCCGTGCACCTTTGGCATTTAGTCATGCCAGCCACATGACCACGGAGATGTCTTCGGGCAGTGTTGGCTCTTCATCTTTGAAACGGAAATTAGCACCGCCCCCTAGAGACAGGAACGACTAGCACATATGTGCGAGGGGAACCTTTACCTTTAATATAATTTTGTATGGGAAGCCTTTTGTGGATTTTCTTTTGAGTACGAGAAAAGTAATGCAATAGCACTTCTAAATAACCTACATCAAGAAAATGTGATATAAAAACCCTGATTTTCAGATAGTCAGAAAAGACAAATATGTTAATCTTTTTGAGCTCTGTCTCTAAGTGAAATCATTCAATAGGAAGCTGCAGAAGTTGTCCATCTGATTTTTGTTCCAGAGAATTTTATAGTCTCCTTAACAGAGTGGACTTCAACCTGGTGAATGTGATGATAAAGTAAGCAAGGGAGAGTTCTGCACTGTGGTGGACTTGCAATTATAGTTCTAAGGAAATTACTGGAATTTCCCAGAGCCTGTAAGGAGACATTTTAATAGCTGTCTCACAGGAACATCCTCTAACATATCACCTGGAATCAGCTTTCTGGTCTAAAAACATCATGAAGTCAAGAATCAGTCATTTATGTTGACTATAGTTACACACTCCTTAAGTTTATTGCTTTGACTTTGGCTGATCTGAATAGTGGATAAGTTGATAAACACTCTGGAAAGAGCAAAGATTTTTTTAAAAAAAAAAAATATTGGCAACAGCGTAGGTGTATACTTGATAATACATAATGGAGGAAAAATATCCAGTGATAGAATAAGCACTATGATTTCTGGAATATTTGTGGTTAACTTTCTGGCACAGATATATTATTTTCAAATTCATATTTAAATGTTCTACCATTTTATAAACATTTGTCTACAAAGTCAATATATGGTCAGCTGCTAATCAGCAAGATGACAAAGTAGTGTTGATTTAGGGGTCAAAAGGAAAATTCAATTATTCCCTTCCCATAATTTTCCATTTCAAATATCACATCCTTTCAGGAAATAATCCTTTTCTATTTTCAATTCAGACAATCTGTATAGTCATATGTGTTAAAATTGACATGTAACTATCACATCGTACAAATAATCCACAACAATTCCTGAAACAATTTGTTCAGCCTCCTTGGTTTGTTACAAAAAAAAAAACACCCTATTTTTAAAGAAGTATTATAATCATGAAAACCTAAACAGTGGAATAGATTTAACCTATTATTAAAATGCTGTCTACATAACAATTATAATTTTATAATCCATAAATAAGCATATTTTTTTAGAAAACTTTACTTTTCAAGGCTTTTCCACTAAGTCCTAAGAAGTGGTTTCAGTTAAGTATATATAATACACACACATACACAAACATACATACTGTATACACACACACACACATACACATAAAAACACATAAATGATAGATAGATCATTAGATCAGACAAACAAAGATAGATGTAGATTAGATATAAATGAGGGTTAGATATAGATGTAGATTAGGTATAGATATAGATTAGATTGTGTTGTTTCTCTGTGATATAATATATGTGGGCATATGCATACTTTTGTATTTATTTATTTATATTGTCATGTTTATGTAGTGTATTTAGAAGTGGAGACTCTTTGAGAGCTGTATGCAATTAAATTTCATTTTAATATATGCCAATTAGTGTATATTCAGTGACAATAAAGTTATTCTAAATCTATATTGATAAGTGGGGCCATTTCTGCAGAAATAATTTATAAATTATTATTTTTACTTTTTATTTTTATGTATTCACTTTTGATGGTTTACATGATAGAAAAACAATTGAAAATACCCAAGGTAGGTATAAAAAGCATAAATAAAATTTCAATAATGATAATATAAACCAAATATATTTTTTAAAATGATCCAATCACATTAAAATGTTCTTTGGAATAGTTCAACTTTATTTTCTTCCTGAATGCAGTTGGATATTGTTCCAAGTTGATGTCATTTGGAGACTGTCCTAGAGCTGTAACTGAGAAACAAAGCCTCCTGATTTTGTTTTTTTTTACTTCCTGAAAGTAGAGTATTAAGAGTAGATCCTCCTAGATAATCAAATATTCCAGACCATTTCTGTTGGAACAGATAGGCCTGTAGGGAGCAGGGTGGGAGAGAGATGTTCAGTCTGGAAAGTAGTGGGAGAGAACCAATATAACATATAAGAACAGCTAGTTAACAGATCAAAGTAGCATCATTCACAGATACTTTTAATTTGTAAGGATGCACAAAAGATATACTAACTTCAATATTTTACTAATAAACATAGAAATACGTTTTTCATGAGACCTTAATTCTCATTCCAAAACGCACTGCTCAAGCATCATCAGCACCACTGGATTTTGCTGCAGTAGATTATCTTCTACCAATTTAAAAGCTATTGATAATTTAAAAGTATAACTGGAAAGTATGATGGTCCCACAGATAAAATATAGTCCAGCAGTAACAGTTTTCAGAGATTCAATTCTCTCTCTCTCCTTCTGCCCCCCTCTCTCTGTGTTGTTGTTCCTAGTGTGTGTATGTGTGTGTGAATAATATAAATCCAGTTCCAAAACACCAATTTTACTTTTAAACATTGATAATCTTAAATGTACATTTTTAAAAAATATAATGCAATTAAAAACATAAACATCAAATCATTTCAAAATTGTTCTCTGTTCCCTGAAAGACCAACATGAATTAATCTTGTTATTTAACTTGCTTATATATTGTCTTGGCTATAATACTTTTGTTTTTTAGATACACCCAGAAAAATTGTTTTAGCATATGTTATTTTGCTTTTATCTTTTACTTAACTTTCTTTGTCTGACATGTTAAACAGCTTTTTTCCTAGAAAGCATTTTAGTGAACCCAGTAAGATGAAAAGTATCTAGTGATAATTTTATTGATATACATATGCCTTTTACAGATTCCACACTTTCTTTCAACTGAAAAAGAATTATATTTATAGGACATATGCAAATTAAAGAATAAGGAAAATTAAATGCAAAAAATCCATTCTTGTATGTCGATATTACAGACAGTAACATAAAATGTTGGATACATTTATGTTCAAAATATACAATATTTTTAGAAGAAATTCACTAAGAGTTTGATTGAGTAAAAATTATGTTTGTCAGAATTATATGAAAACACTTTCACTACTAGTATTTAACTATCTCAACTGTGCACAGCTGGAAAAATCAGAAAGAAAACTGAATATTATTTTTCATTTCATTTAAAATGATACTATATTTACAAATTAACTACATCAAAATATTCTGTGTCTCTTATTACCAGTCTCACCTATCAGTAATTAATAAACTTACAGAAATAAAAGCAACCTATAGGTGTGGATCTTAGCTTATTTAAGTCATATATTTATCTTTTAGAACTGAATCTAGAAGATCTCTAGAAAGAATCTGTTATTCCTGAGATGAATCAGAGGAGGACCTAAAGTATATTCCTAATCAAACACTGAGGAGCTGAGGGAGATGAAGCGCCAGAAAAGACGCCTAGAGAGCAGTTGGAGGGCTAGTCTTTCTGAATCGGACCGGACACTGGTAAGATCTCATATTAAGAATTACCTAGTGGCGATAAAAGCAGCAAAATGTACTCATTGTGCTGCTCTTATTGCGTCATCAGATAATCGCCCGGCCGTCCTGTTTAGGGTGACCCGCTCCCTGCTTCACCAGGAAACGCGAGAGGACTCCTTGGAGGGAAGAGCCGAGGACTTCGTACAATATCTGCATGACAAAATCACTCAGATTCGGGAAGGACTGGACTCCGACTGGGTAGGTCTAGCGAGGGTGACGGGGGCAGGTCTTGAGAATATTATCTGGGACGAGTTTGATCCTGTGACCCCAGATGACGTGGACAGGATTCTGGGTAGGCTGAATGCAACCACATGTTTGTTGGACCCGTGTCCCTCCTGGTTAGTACTGGCTTCCCAGGAGGTGACGCGAGGCTGGCTCAAGGGGATTATAAATGCTTCATTGGGTGAGGGTGCCTTCCCCGCCGCCTTGAAGGAGGCGGTGGTGAGGCCTCTCCTCAAGAAGCCTTCCCTGGACCCGGCAGTATTGGCTAATTATCGTCCAGTCTCCAACCTCCGCTTCGTTGTGAAGGTTGTTGAGAGTGTGGTTGCACGACAGCTTCCCCAGTACCTGGATGAATCGTCGTATCTAGATCCGTTCCAGTCGGGTTTCAGGCCTGGGTACAGCACGGAAACGGCATTGGTCGCGTTGGTTGATGATCTCTGGAGGGCTCGGGACAGGGGTTGCTCCTCTGTCTTGGTCCTGTTAGATCTCTCAGCGGCTTTTGATACCATCGACCATGGTATCATGCTGCACCGGTTGGAAGAGTTGGGGGTGGGAGGCACCGTATTACGGTGGTTCTCCTCCTTTCTCTCCGACCGGTCGCAGTCTGTGTTGACAGGGGGGCAGAGATCGACCCCGAGGCCCCTCATATGTGGGGTGCCACAGGGATCGGTCCTCTCGCCCCTTTTGTTCAACATTTATGTAAAGCCGCTGGGCGAGATCATCCGTGGTTTCGGGTTGAAGTACCACCAGTACGCTGAAGACACCCAGCTGTACATCTCCACCCCGGACCACCCCAACGATGCCCTTGAAGTGATGTCCCGGTGCCTGGAGGCCGTACGGATCTGGATGGGGAGGAACAGGCTCAGGCTCAACCCATCCAAGACTGAGTGGCTGTGGTTTCCGACGTCCCGATATAGTCAGCTGGTGCCATCGCTGACTATTGGGGGCGAATCATTGGCCCCCACGGAAAGGGCTCGCAACTTGGGCGTCCTCCTGGATTCACAGCTGTCTCTAGAAGAGCACCTGACGGCCGTGGCCGGGAGGATTTTTCATCAGGTTCGCCTGATTCGCCAGTTGCGTCCCTTTCTAGATCGGGACTCTCTACACACGGTCACTCATGCCCTCGTCACCTCTCGTCTGGACTATTGTAACGCTCTCTACATGGGGCTCCCCTTGAGGTACACTCGGAGGCTCCAACTGGCGCAGAGTGTGGCCACGCGGGTGGTTATGGGAGCAACTTGGAGCTCCCATATAACACCTCTCCTGCGCGAGCTGCACTGGCTCCCGGTGGTCTTCCGAGTGCGCTTCAAGGTTTTGGTTACCACCTTTAAAGCGCTCCATGGCTTAGGACCTGGTTATCTACGGGACCGCCTACTACCACCAATAGTCTCCCGCCGGCCAGTATGCTCCCATAGAGAGGGGCTCCTCTGGGTGCCGTCGGCCAAACAATGTCGACTGGTGGCCCCTAGGGGGAGAGCCTTCTCTGTGGGGGCACCTAGGATCTGGAACGAGCTCCCCCCGGAGATACGGAGGATCCCGGATCTGCGCACCTTCCGCCGTGCGCTTAAAACGTTTTTATTCCATCAAGCTGGCCTGGCCTAAATCTTCTCCTTTTTAAAATTTTTAAATTTTAAATTTAAATTTTAAACATGAATTTGATATTATGGGATATTTTTAAAATTTAGCCAAATTGTTTAATCTGTTTTAACCTATTTTAAATTTTGTATTTTCTGTGTTTTTATCTTTTGGCTGTTCACCGCCCTGAGTCCTTCGGGAGAAGGGCGGTATAGAAATCTAATAAAACATAAAACATAAAACATAAAACATTTTATGTTCACACCTGACCCATGAGATCAGTAGTGGGTTCCTCTTACCTTCATTACCGGTTTGGAACTGTAGTGCATCCGTGATGATGTCCGGGTGGGTGGTGGAGCCTTCCACTGCCGCCACTACCGCATGAGATACAGTTTGGTGTATTGGTAAGGGTTGCAGAATGATGAATCTATACATAACAGGAAAAGCCAACATCTTCACTCTCCATTGCTGTACAATAAGGAAAATCAGAAACATTACCAAAGAAAATCTATGACATCCTAAACTTGAGTTAAAACAATTTTCAGTGAGAAGAAATCCATTTTAAAAATTGTAAATCAGATTTCAATGCAATATATGAATTTAATTCATAAATTTAATTCATAAGAGAACTGTACCTGTAAAGTATTATTGAAGAATATCAAAAATATTCTTAACGAATGTGAGTATACCTGCTATCAATGTGACAATTAAGAAAGAGTATTTCTTATTTTACTTATTTTATTTAGCAAGTATATTAACTACTACCATATTTTTGGGACTATAAAACAGTCCAGATTATAAAATGCACCTAGCTTTTGGGAAGGAAAACAAGAAAAAAAATTCTGCCTCTGCCTCCCAGCATCCATCTGGTATTCATCTGGCCCATTCGCTGCAACTCGTTCACTGTACCCATTAGCTGCCACGGTCGCTGCACCCCATTTGCCACTGCAATGGCCCATTCGCCACAGCCCATTCACCACAGCCTGTTCATTGCCGCCATGGCCCATTTGCCACCGTGGACCATTCTAGAACAGCTGATTGGCACCACACTACCCCTCCCCCCTGATGCAATATTTGCTGTGGAAAAATCTGTGAGTCTTATACAGCGAATATTGCATCAGGGGGGAGACTCACAGACTTTTCCACCCACTTTTTGGGGTTGGGGAAAGTGCGTCTTATACTCCGAAAAATATCGTTAAGTCAGCAGAACTCATGCTCTGGCTATATAAACTGTGCTTTATAATTCATTTCCACAAAACTTTATTCCTGTTTTTAGAGATGGAGTGTCCATTCTTGCAATTGTTGACATTTGATCCCATTGTTGGCACTATTATTTATCAGACTGACATGGGAATCCCTCCAAGCAATCATAGTGGCATAGTGGCATTGGAAAATCTTCTTCAAAAATGATATAAAGTATTTTACTGATATCATCTATATTAGACTTATCATTGACAAAGAAGATTGTCTACAAATAGAATTGCTAGAAAACAATAAAATGTTCTTTATATTCTAACATAATAGCTTTTGGCAAAGTAAATACGTTTTTCATTTTCTTTTCCTGCTTTAAATTAATTGCAATTGCTTTCATTTTTTTTCATACATGTAACAATTTCAATTCAAACAAATGTATGCTTGAAGAAATTTTTCAGGCCAGTGGCTGGCTGGCAGACAATCAAATCCTAAAATGCTACATGCCAATTTGTTTTGTTTTTTTTAATTGGGTATATTTGGCTTCTGACAAGGATTATGGTAGACTAGACATCTCTGAAAGAAAGGGGAACAACATTACAGCTAGGAATGACTGCCAGAGTGAAAATGCTCGATCGTATAATCTCTTCAGATATAGGAGAAATCATGACATAACCCACTTGTACTCCAGATAGCTGTTTTTTGTACTATAAGTTATCTGAAGGAATGAATGTTTTTGCAGTCAGTTAGTGAATTTAACAGCTGGGAGTTGCAGTATTTCATCTAAACCCACAGCCGGAAAGTAGCCCATATGGATAATAAATTCAGTCATCTTTATTTCTTAATCATATTTGGATTTAATTAATCTACATATGAGATATTTTCCTTATTGCAATAAAAGATTCCTTTTGGTGAAAATAAAAGAAATGTTGGTTAAACTAGAATGGAACTAGAATCCACCAAACCAAATAGTTTGGTGTCAGAATTTCTCTAAAAGCTGCCTAGTAAACCATAGTATATAGGCATGCAATTAATATTTTTCTGCCTTCTAAAGAATTAAATTGCAATGTTTTTGGTTGATCATCGGCAACTAAAGTATGTGAGAATATTAAAGCCCCATGCAATAATACTTCTCACGTTGAAATATTCTACAAATGGAAGACACAAGTTATCAATCATGTAACTTGGACATCATTTAGAATAAGATCAGAAGAAGAGTGCTGAATTAATCCAAGAGTCCATTTAGCCTAACAGTCTATGTCTACCAGTGGACAGCTAGATTTTCTGAAATGCTCACAGTCAGCTGTGGATTCTAGTTGCCTACCACATTTTATTACTGTCCATCGAAAAATTAGAACTCTTTATATTAGAATTATGTATTTTGTCTTTATATTAGAATTTTGGAATATCTGGACATAACATCTGGCAATTCTATCATGTCTAACAATTGTGAAAAAACATATCCTTAATACATAACTTTAATTTGATTTTTTGTTAACTAATTCCATATCTATCACTACATCCTCTGATAATGAATTCCATAATTTAATTATACTTTAGAAGAGGGAGTATTTTTTTATTAACAGCTTAAAAAGTTTTCTATAAACTTTTGTATGAGATGGAATAGAAATTACATGGATGAAAGAGCATAATTTCATCTAATAACAAAATGGAAAACTTATAAGAACTTAATGAAAATCAAAACATAAATGTACAAAGATAAATGGGCATTAAAAGCCCATATAAAAGTTTAGAAAATAGATAGTGGATAACAATTAATTTAGGTCAAGTTAATATTAATAGTTAAATTTCTTTAAATTTGAAAACATGCATATATATAAAATGGTTAATATACTTACTGTGTTTTTCCGAAAATAAGACCCTGTCTTATATTTTTTGAACCCCGAAATAAGTGCTTGGCATTATTTTCGGGGAAGTCTTATCATTTTGGGGTGCATGGAGCAAGATGGGGCTCCTCTTGCCATCATACCTGATTTCCAGCTCTGCGTTTAAATATTATTTTTAAGGGCTTATTTTTGGGGGGGAGGCTTATTTTAGCGCATGCACTCAAAAGTCCGATTGGGCTTATTTTCAGGGGATGTCTTATTTTCAGAGAAACAGGGTACATCTCTAACTTAATTAACAGCTTTAAATTAAATCAAAGATTCAAGAATTCCTCAAATGTGTTATTTCATACAGATGTTTCCTTTTCCTGTACATATATAAACAATTTATTGTATACAGTGTAAAGGATAATATAGACAAGATAACATCAGTGTGAAATTTTATTGCTGAATAATAAAATCATTTTGGACAAATTTAGGATAGATCTAATCCCTTGGTGAGCTCCATGCATCCCCTGGAATATAGGATGTGGCCCTGTAGTAATACGTTTCACGGGTATTTTTTTATTACAAGAGAAAGAATGTGAATAAATGTTACTCTGATAGAACCTCAGTTTCTGAAATATATTTTCATGTTCCTGGCTGAAATTATTTTCCAGGTTATGAGCATAGTATTTCCACCCACAAATTGTAATAAGACAGGGCTGGAACAGAAAGCAGGATAGATCAAGTTCCAAAAGCAATCTGGGATTGAGGTTTAACAGTGAGTATTAAGTTGCTTTTATCAATATGCATCCAACAAAGTTTACCACAATATACTTGTTGTATGCATTTTGTATTTTTCTTTCAGGCCTCAGTGCTTTTTGAGAGAAATTTTACTTTGATGATAAAACAGCTAGATTATTGCATTTGGCAAGAGGAAGCTGTTTACTCAGATTTAGCTTGGAAGACACCATAGCTTTTTTCACTTTTAGTGTCTACCTCAGGGCATACTAGAAACTGCTGTAGCACGCACTATAGACTTCACAGTTTAAGCACCATTTCACACCCTTGGTTTCGATATTCTTGCTCCAAAATATATTTGTGGAGCTTATTGTTATGCAGAACGCTTATAACTTTAGTCAGCCTTGTCCAAATTGGCATACTGATGTGTTAAGACTGCAACTCTGGGAATTTCTGGTTGGCTTCGCTTGTGACAGACTGGATTAGACATATCAGTTAATTTCACACAATGTAACATCATTAACCAAAACTCCACACTGAAACAGTAAGATTTCATACTGCACATTCTAACTAATCATCCAACTCCATGATCAAACTATCAATTAATCTTTATTGCAATTTTTGGTTTGAGAAATAGAGATATGAGCCTGATAAAACCAAATGATTGCAATTTTTGGTTTGAGAAATAGAAATATGAGCCTGATAAAACCAAACGATTGATCATACAAAAAACAAGGTAGGAGAAAGCGAGTTTTCTTCTTTCTCTAACAATTCCAGCCAAAACTGCTTTATGAATATGCCTAAATAAAGTTTTATTTCTTTTTCTTCTCTTGACACATGGTATGTTTGTTTGTGATACATTATGAAAATAGATTTGGTAATTTAATAATAGAAAATCAGCCTAGATAATCTTTGACTTTTCTCCAAACTATGAATGTTGTTCAAAATATAAAGCTTATATTTCTATAGTTACTTAGAGTAGATGGAGAGTTAAGAATGTGTAATATTTAAACCTTAGAACCAGGGAATACCTCCTATTATGATTTTTGTAATCTAATACTTTTTTAAAGTGCAAAACCATCATACTTTCACTACCTATTGACAAAGATAATGGGATATCCTTGATTTTGAACATATTATTTACTTAAGAAAAAGAGGAGAGGTGAAATTTTACACTTGCATTGTTCTGAAGTATAACAAATGCTGTCCTTTTATTCCCATATTCCCATAAGTATTCAGTGGATCAAAGAGATTTCTGTAAATGAAGGGAAGTATTTAGCATAATACAGGTAATTTTCACGTTATGACAGTAATGGAGCCTGCCAATTACTATGGGAGTTCAGGATAAGCATTAAATTAATCACTTCATTACAACTTTCCCATCCCTGCTTGCTAAAAAAAATGTGCATGTTGTTAAGTGTGCAGGGGGTGCCTCAGGGAGGACTCTGGAGGGCCTAGTGCAGGTACAAGCCCACCTATTATGAGTCTCCCATGGCCTTCTCCCATCCCAAGATACCCCATGCTCTGCTTCCCAACCTTTTGGAGCACCCACAGCCACTTGGGCCTCCTCCACTCTTCACAGTTGCACACTTGCCTTGTGAAGATCTCCCCTGATTTACAAGATGAATTCCACAAGTGGCATTTTTTTTCAGTCCAAACGCCTGTGCAGCCTAGCAATGAACCTAACTAGTTCGGCTGCAAAGGTATACCAGCAGGGAGGCAAAAGGGCTGTTTTGCCCAGAGTTAGATCATATTTCAAACAGCAGCAATTTCACTCCATGGAGAGAAAAGGGCTGCTCTGCAGGCTGGTGACCCCCAGAGGGAGGGCCTTCTCTGTGGGGGCACCTACCCTCTGGAATCAGCTGCCCGCAGAGATAAGGAGAATCCATGACCTCAGTGCCTTCCGCCGTGCCCTTAAAACCTTCCTTTTCCAACAAGCCGGGCTGGCCTAATTCTTTTTAAGTGTTTTTAATTGTTTTGTTTATTGTTTTAATTAACGGGGCCAAATTTCTATATATTTTTAACTGTATTTTAATATTTGTATTTGATGTTTTTACTTGGCTGTTCACCGCCCTGAGTCCTCAGGGAGAAGGGCGGTATACAAATTCAAAATAAAATAAATAAAATAAATAAAAATGAATCAAACGTTTCTTTGCAAAAACAGGTCCTTTGCTGATAATGCTGCTCAACCATTTCATTCCTAAACTGCATGAGTGGCTGCAACAAAAAAGACGTGAAATTGTGAAATTTTCCCACATGGCCCAGCAAGAGAGGCCTGCTATCCTTCCCTCTCCCCACTTCCTGATCTCTGCAGATTTTCACAAGGTAATTGAGCAATTGTGAGGAATGGAGGACCATGTTGAATCCAGTGGAAGGCAAGCAGGCCCAGTGCTTTTGGGGACCTGACACAGCAGGATTGGGGGGGGGGATAAATATGTGAATGTGCTGCAGCATCCCTCTGGTCAATCATAAGAGTGAATGACCAAGTAAACTCTGAAAATTCATAACTTTGAAACAAGGTTGTATATAAATTCTGGGTATCTATTTTGAATGGTTGTTAAATGACCTGTCATGCCTCAAGAACTATCAGTACTTAACTCTTCTTATTATGCCCTATGACTTTTAAGGAATGCATTATTATTATTATTATTATTATTATTATTATTATTATTATTATTTGATTTCTATACCGCCCTACTCCCGAAGGACTCAGGGCGGTGCACAGCCAAACAATAAAATACATACATACAAAATTTAAAATCAAATTAGATAATTTTGGCCCCGACAAATTTAAAACCCCAAACTTTTTAAAACCAATTTTAAAATTGAATGTATAAAATACTAAAAGATATTTAAAAATTAAAAATCTTTTATAAAAGAGGGTGAAATAATAAGGTCTTTAAAGCGCGGCGGAAGGTGCGCAGATCCGGGATTCTCCGTATCTCTGGGGGGAGCTCGTTCCAGATAGTAGGTGCCCCCACAGAGAAGGCTCTCCCCCTGGGGGCCGCCAGTCGGCATTGTTTGGCCGATGGCACTGGGAGGAGCCCCTCTCTATGGGAGTGTACCGGCCGGTGGGAGGCTATTGGTGGTAGTAGGCGGTCCCGCAAGTACCCAGGTCCTAAGCCATGGAGCGCTTTAAAGGTGGTAACCAAAACCTTGAAGCGCACCCGGAAGACCACCGGGAGCCAGTGCAGCTTGCACAGTAGAGGTGTTACATGAGAACACCATGTCGCTCCCATTACCACCCACGCAACTGCACTCTGCGCCAGTTGGAGCCTCCGGGTGCTCCTCAAGGGGAGCCCCATGTAGAGAGCATTGCAATAGTCCAGGCGGGGGGTGACAAGGGCATGAGTGACCGTGCGTAACAAGTCCCGATCCAGAAAGGGACGCAACTGGCAAATCAGGCGAACCTGATAAAAATTCCTCCCGGTCACGGCCGTCAAGTCCTCTTCTAAAGACAGCCGTGAATCCAGGACGACGCCCAAGTTGCGCGGGGGCCAATGATTCGCCCCCAATAGTCAGTGATGACACCAACTGACTATATCGGGACGTTGGAAACCACAGCCACTCAGTCGTGGATGGGTTGAGCCTGAGCCTATTCCTGCCCATCCAGATCCGCATGGCCTCCAGGCACCAGGACATCACTTCAAGGGCATCATTGGGGTGGTCTGGGGTGGAGATGTACAGCTGGATGTTGTCAGCATACTGGTGGTACTTCACCCCAAAACCACGGATGATCTTGCCCAGCGGCTTCACATAAATGTTGAACAGGAGGGGCGAGAGGACCGACCCTTGCGGCACCCCTCATATGAGGGGTTCGGGGTTGACCTCTGCCCCCCTGTCAACACAGACTGCGACCGGTCAGAGAGAAAGGAGGAGAACCACCGCAACACAGTGCCTCCCACCCCTAACTCTTCCAGCCGGTGCAGCATGATACCATGGTCGATGGTATCAAAAGCCGCTGAGAGATCTAACAAGACCAGGACAGAGGAGCATCCCCTGTCCCGAGCCCTCCAGAGATCATCTACCAACGCGACCAATGCCGTTTCCGTGCTGTACCCAGGCCTGAAGCCCAACTGGAACGGATCTAGATATTTATTCTGGAATAATGAATCCCATTATATCATAAGGGTACAGTAATTTAAATTTTTATAAATGTATTAAGAGCTGGCTGTTTCAATAGGCTTTTGGAGTCCAAGAGCTTGTTGTCTCTCTGGGAGAGTACATGAGTGATCTTCAGAGTTTGGGTAGTTATATTGTGATTTTGTTTTTGTTTCACTTAGTTTTTAATCTTATTACTGTTTAGGAAGTCTGCAAGTTGTTCAGGGTCAGACATTTGATGCTTTCTGATTTTGATTCTCTCGCTCCACAGTTTTTTCAAAAATTTTCCTGTTTTTATTTTCCTGCCTGGTTAGGAATTATCACTAAGAATGACTTGCAATATTGTTTTTTTAAAAAAATCCCAATTTTTCTTCGTACCTATGTTGCAAGTCTCAATATAAAATCAAGGGTCCTTATTTTTTTCTAGTTACATCGGTTATAAGAGGAATATTTCTGACCTGTTAAATTGTTTTTAATTGTTTTTTTCTCTTAGCTGGATATAGTTCACTTTCATTGCTATTCTAGTTGATGAAACAAGTTTCATTGTATTTTTCTTTCCAGCAATTTTCCCCTAAAATTCAGGCATCTCTCTTCAGTTTTTGTGACATAGATAATAGTTCTCTAACATATTACATATTTTATAAATTTAGCATTGGCCCATTTTGTTCTCTCTCTATATGATTTCAGTAAAGGGCCTGATCATTTTAAATTGTTGCTTAATTCTCACTATAATTACAATCTTCTTAAACTTTTTTGAAGATTTGTCATTTCCAAACATTTCTTGGGGGGAAAAGTATATTTTCACATTTTGTCTCTTGAATTTAGTTACAACATATTTTTTTAAAAAGTCAAGTTGTTTATGTTAGAAACAATGTTCTTTTTAAAGAATTTAGTATGTTGCGGCAAGAAGGAATATGATTCTATGGATCTGCTATTGTATTTGTAAAAATTGTAATAAGTAAAGTCTGTATATTGCCAATGTCATTTAATACATGAGGTTTCCATTCTGTTGCCTTCAGTATTTTTGGGATCAAATGAAGTTGAAAGATCTTGGAAGAAAAATTTAGTTTTTTTGCACTCCCTGGTTTCAATTAACTCTAAAAATGACGCACAAGCTCTGTTTTTAAAGATATGTGACTGAAGCGCCATATAAGGATTTTTGGTTTTTTTGAAATACATGTGGTTGAAATCTGAGACCAGATGACTGCCAAGTTCTAATATTTGAAATAGAATATTGGCACAGGAAAATAAGCCGTTGTTCAGAATATCATTTTGAGAAGGACTATCATACATAAGGAAGTGTTTTTACTCTAGCTCATAGCTGTTGAGCAATCCAATAATCCTTCATTAAAATTGTAAAAATTGAGACAAAAATTCTAATATTATTAGAATTATTTCTACATTAACTTTAAGGTCATCTTTTAATATAAAACCATCCATTAATCTGCCTATCTTTTGAAAAAATAAAAATCTGGATATATAACCCTTGACTGTAAGGGCAATTATGGAAGAATATTTAAATTGAAGGTTGGGGAAGGAAGGGTGGAAAACCTTCTAATAGTAAGAGTAGTTCAACAATAGAATCAATTATTCAGAGAGATGCCAGACAACTTTCCACTGAATATATTCAAACATATGATAATTATTATTGGGATGATTGGATATGAATTGCTGGTTGAACCAACAGTGAGCATTGATTACCTAAATATACCTACCAATTTTATTTATCTATTATTTTAAAATATTCATGGGATGGGCAGTTTTATAAAAGATAAATAAATAAAACATCAAGCAAACCAGATATAAAGTGGTGTAAAAAATAGAAATCGAAATATAAATTCTGCCAAGTAAATGAAAGTTGTGAAAATGTAGATGAATAATCAAAGATTTGGAAAAACCTGATAGAGGATAAAGGAATTTAAATTCAATAAGAACAAGTTATAAATATGTTTATAAAATAATTTGAACCTCTTCTATGAGGTTGTAATTTGTCAAATTATTTATTTTGTGGCATTATAGTGTCACAAAGGAACAATTATCAAAGTAAATGGGAGCAAGAAGAGAGTTAAACAACTTCCGTAAGGGCTAATCTCAAATTAGCAAGTAATAACCTGGATATCTAGTGCCACCAGAAGCTGTACTAACTCCTTTCATGACCAATAGGTTTGTCATATCATAAGATAACAATTGATATTTTTATTCCTTTCAATTGTGTCTCTGCATTTTCTTCCTGTTAGATAAGAAAAGATTTGCAAATAATAGAGTATATTGCACTCATTAGATTTTGAAAACAAGTGAACCTTTAATAAGAACCATTTCAAAAGTTTTACCTAAGGATTGATCAGTGAAATGCTATATCTATTTGAAGAGATATTCTTAAAATGTATAGTTACATAAAACAATTTGTGGAAACCAACCATATGTAATTCCATTATTCAATTCTTCTCCTTTTTCTACCCTCTCTCCCACAACCTGTATCTCCCAAATTCTGGAAAGTCTCAAAACTCTGTAATAAATTTTAAGTGAACACACAAGAGTGTAGGAGCAAAAAGATAGATCATTCCCCTTTCTGGTTCCATTGATATAAATTCTAACAATCAAAAATGTAAATTTGATACCCCTAAATAATTTGTTTTTAGATATTAAACTGTGATAAAAGTTTGCTCCCAAAAGATAGCCAAGAATCTTGTGTGATGCAATAATTTTATCCAAGTTAGATAACAGCATTTACTGGGAATTATGAGAATTTCTAGGGATGCGATGGCTCACTGTGAAAGATGCTGGACTTGTTGGCTAGAAAATCGGGAGCCCAGGTTCAAGACCTGTGCAACAAGTGAGCTCCCACTACTTGCCCCAGCTCCTGCCCACCTAGCAATTCAAAAGTATGTGAATATGAGTAGATAAATAGGTACCACTTTGTTGGGAAGATATATTATAGAAATCAATGTTTTCCAGGCTTTTCCTTCTTTAAGAAATTTCATTCCATGAATTTTTTCCAAATAGTTGCCTTTTTTTATTTAGGAAAGGCAGGAATATAAAAGAAAGTAAGCTTACTATGAGATCAAAATTCTACATTTGGCCTGATATTAAAGCTTTAACCTTAAGATTTCCCAATGACAGTGTCAGATCCTCCCAACATCTCAGAAGTTGTCTTCTCATCCTAGGGTTGCCAGGTCTGCTTCCAAAAAATAGCGGACAAGCGGGGGGGGGGTGTTAAGTAGTAAAAAAATAAAATAAAATTTACAATTAAATTATATATTTTCTTACAAACATTTTAACACGTATTAAAATAATGACTTCAAAACTTTACTTAAAATTCAAAACATCAAATATATTATAATAATATGTAAAATATTAAATTACATTTTACTTTTGCTGTCGTGTGTATTTTTTATTTGACTACGCAGCTTTGATCAATTCTTTGTGTTTAAGGAATAATTCTTTAATTTCAGTACAACGTTAAGAAATATTTAAAAATATACAAAGTTCACTTTGAACTGATGGTACAAGCAGTCGGTTACGTTCATCAGTCCACAAATTTCCCATGACGCTGAAAATTCGTTCAACGTTTGCATTTGATACCGGAATTGATGCACAATACTGGAACAGTTTCAGTAAACTTGGAGCTGGCTCTTTCTTGAAAAAGTACGTCCACTTATCAAGGGATGAATCGGCCTGCAGATGAACATAAACTTCTTCTAAGGCAGAAATTTCATCAAAGAGAGTGTTGGGTGGAAATTCTTCTCGCCATGGTGATAATAACCAGATGTTCGTCATTTCTTCTAAAGTTGGAGGATTATTGCGATCAATTAGATTGAAACAACTTAGCGTCTCATATACTGAATCAGTGAAATTATACCACTGTTCTAGGTATGCAATGGCTCTTTGATACACGTTGATGGCTTCTTTCTTGAACTTTTGCAAGGCATTCTCAGGCAAATGTTTTTTATGTAAGGCAAATAAAACTTTCATTCCAAAAAACTGCTCATCGTATTTTTTTTTTGCAAAGAATCACGCAGCTAACACATGATAATGTGAAGATCACATGCAAGAATTTTCTTGCTTTCCAGCTTCAGTAGGGTGTCTTGCATTATTGACATGAAGAAGTGCATGAAATATAAATACAATTCTGAAATTGTTGGTTCATCGTCCTTTGTGAGTTCATTTTCCTGATCCGAAATAAGGTTCCAGATAACCTTATGGCACTCATCAGATCCAAGAGAAATAAAATACAATTTTAGAGGTATCCAGTTTAAAAGAAGTCTTTCGACCGCTTTAAACAAACTTAACCAACGTGCTGGAACATGGCGCAAAACTTCATGGAATTCTGACTCGCAAAACTCAAAAAATGATTTCAACTCTTCTTGTTTCTTTGCAGACTTCGAAAATTCGGCAAAAACCTTCAGCACTACATTTTCAATATCAAAAGATAACTGTTTTAATGCATTTTTTTGCGCTGTTGTGTAAAATGTGATTATTGCAATGAGCAGCTACAATATTGTCATTTTCCAGCAATAATTTTTGGTAAACAGATTTGTTCACTCCATAATTGACCGATGCATTATCTGCTGAGTAAGCGGAAACATTATTTATTTCCAATTCGTTATCACTAAGAACTCGACACAGCTGATTTTTTATTGATGTAGAATCTTCGAAAGAATCCTCATAAAAGTCTAAAATTTTCACACACAGTCCTTCTTCACAAGTAAAATATTGTGCAACAACGGGATACATTTTGTGATTTCCCTTGTTTGATGCATCAGTGGAGAGACAAAATGGAATTCCAGTTTTAAGATCATTGAGAACCAACTCAATAGAAAAAGGATACAAAACCGCATTGACAATAGCTGATGAGTTGGTTCTTCCACAAGACATCTTTTTTACAATTTCTGAATCATCAAAAATTTGCTTCATTAACTTAATACTGCAATCTTGAGCCAGGAAAGAAATATGGTGTTTGATCCCATGGTACGTTTCAGCCATTTCAGCTACAGTCACTTTCTCACTGAAAGAGGAGTCTTTAACAATGAAAAACGAATTGATTCGCATGTTGCTGGAAGCTATTTTCTCCTTATCTAAATGATTTTTTGTGTTTGCATTCTGTGTGATAGCTTTTATACCATTATATTCAATTGTGAACGATTTCTGACACAATTTACAGTAGGCCATCGTATTTGTTCTGTCGGTTTCGTTGTTGGTAATCCATGCAAAAGTAGCTTCCCAGTCTTTGGTGTATTTGCACACTCCTCTCTTTCATTTTAAAGAATTCAAAATCTCGCTGCTGTCACTCTCATCACTCGACGTCATTTTAGGTCAGTCGACACAAGCTACAATACACATTTAAAAATGTGAACTGTACATAATTTTATAATATATTTTTATTTTAATCTCATTATTAATTTTTTCGGAGAATCGAGTTCAATGGATATTCGATCTTTGTCTCATTCTAACTTATGAAAAAAAAAGACAAAATTCTCCTATCCTTATTCTCTTAGACTGTACAGCTTTAGATTACGTACCATTTCCTCATAAAG
This sequence comes from Arizona elegans, assembly GCA_022577455.1. Classification (NCBI taxonomy): domain Eukaryota; kingdom Metazoa; phylum Chordata; class Lepidosauria; order Squamata; family Colubridae; genus Arizona; species Arizona elegans. The sequence goes on along the minus strand of JAKOOJ010000009.1, from coordinate 31,525,396 downwards.
CTTTTGAATAAAAAAATGTCCACTATTTTGTGAAAAAAAATAGTGAACATAATGTGAAAAAAGCGGACTGTCCACTCAAATAGTGGACACCTGGCAAGGGTACTCATCTCTCCTATCGTTTGTAGAATTCTACACAAGATATTTCCACTAGGAGAAAATATCTAATGACGAAACTATTAACATATATATATACTTTATTAAGTATAAATATGCCTAGACTAAATGATGGTGATTGTTTAGCCATTAGCCACGTAGTAATAAAACCTACCCTGGGCATAAAATTTTTTACAAAGAATACATCCCTCTTCCCATTATTTCGTTGTACAAGTTTTCCTTCCCTAAAATTTTCTTCTCATGTATGTGAAATGTATCAAATAGCAAAATCCACAATTAGGAAACCTAAATTTAAATAATTCACCAAACAGCTGGCAGTAAATGTAATCAAATGAATAAATTTCACATTTCTATTCCAGAAAGCAACTGGTACCTGTGGGTCTTTAACAATAGGCTAATGAGTGTGAATAAAACACATTTTGGTAAATGGCCAGTTTAATTTAGTGTGACAACTAGTTTATTGTCATATATTATATGTTAATGTCAGTATTTTCCATTTAGACAGTTGTGTAACTTACTGAAATGCACACCATGTGTACCCAAACCAATGTCTAAACATTACTTGTAAGAGAAATGCACTGTACCATTTTTGGTGTCTCCTGACACTGATTGGTTTTGTAGGGCCTTCATTTTCTGTTCATGTGGTTTTGAAATTTTGGCTCATCTGTCTTATTAGAAACATAAAACTAGATAAATATGAGTTTCGTGAAATACTTCTGTTTACTTTAAATGGAAAAAGAAGCAATCAACAAAACATATCAGTCTGTGAACACATATTTCACAATCACATCCAGACATTTTATGTTTTGTCGGAGTTTAGAGAAAACATGACATGTAAAGTATATCTCCTAAACATATGAATGTAATGTGAAGCATGGGTCTTGTTTTCACCATTTGAAGAATGGATAACATTTAGAATGGCAACAGAGTTCCTAATTTCCTTCACAATCTAAATGCCATATAAATTTAAAAAATAGAATTCTTCCCAATGGCCCTATCAGCATCTTTGAGTGAATCATCTTTTCCCATCAAGTAGGAATAATAAATATAGAAAGAATTATGCATTTTGAAGATATTTTCATATTCTCTTCTTTGAGGAATTTGCCAAACTACAACCCAAAGTTTATAGGTACTTGATATTTGGACAATATTTCAATTGTCTAATTTTAATATATTTCATATTTATTTTGTAATTCCAATATTTTGGTATACTGTTGTAATGGGAGCAACTTAGTTTAAAACCTTAACAAATATAAAAATGAAGTAAGTCCAGAGCGTCAAATATTAAGGAGTCATAAAAAGGCAGTTTTGTTCAATTGTTTAATAACAGCGAGGTTAACTAAATAGATTTATGATTGGAGGTACAGTTTGCTGAATCAGCCAGAGGTGTGATAATACTGATACAGGAAATAAAAAATTACAAGGTAGACAAATAGCTATACATACAACAAAGTATAAAGACTCTTAAGAGCATACAACAATAGAGTGATAATCCAAATTTTCACTAGTCTTAAATCCTCAGCATAACACTGAATATCAGTTGCATCTTTTATCGGAAATTCAAATATTTGGATGTTCTAGCTTTTCCTATTATGTTCATAAATGCATGTGTTTTCCATCTTCCTATTCTCAAATGCTTTCCAGCTGCTGTTGTCCTATGTGGAAAGATTTTCAAATCAGGCATGAGGAAGAAGTAATAAAGAAGAAGTAATAGAGGATAAGACTCAGTTATGGATAGATAAAGAATAAGCTATCACTGGTGGACATGAAGTTTGGGGTTTGAACATAATGAACACAAATCAGGTTAAAAGAAACAAATACTTGATAAACATATCCATATTTTAATATCTTCTCTATATAGAGCTTAGGAAAAAATATTATCTATTTATTGCTTGCCTGCAGCTAGATTTCTCTTAATTATGTAAACTACGTAGAGTTCTTTAGAGCAATGGAGCAAAAGAAAAGATTTGTTAGACATTAAGAATGAAGCAAAAGACTTAGAGAAAATACAATTAAGATGAAAACACATTACTATACTTACTGTGTGCCAGTTATAGAGGATACTTTTTATTTCTGCTATTGAATTCAAAGTGAATTGCCAGTAGGTCACTGGGAATTTGTCCTGTTGGTATGTCAGATCAGTTAGCCCTAAGCTCAAAGAAGGAATGCAAGAGTTTGCAACTTGCTCTATGATTAAAAACTGCTGAAATGTATCAAAATTTATACAGATTTATGGAAGATGGCTGCATACTGTCTAATTAATTATTGTGCACCTGAACATCACAAATGTAGAGACTAGAAGTAGAACTTGAAATCTTCTGTATGTAGCCACAATCAGCTCTTTGATGTAGTACAGGGCTGTCAAACTCGCGGCTCATGGGCCGGATGTGTCATGCGCTGGCCACGCCCACATCGGGTTTAGTGAAGAGGGAACAGTCCCGATACGTCACGTGTCAACGCCATGATGACGCGCCTTTGACACTCCTGATGTAGTACAACCTGTTACTAGAGTTGATGTGTTGAAACCTGTCACCGGAATATGGAACAAAGGGTGGGTATCTTACATAACATATCATATTCATAGTTAATTAAATAACTATCTGATCTTGTGAACTGAGCTGCAACTCACAAAACTTTTTTTCATAAGGTATTACTACCAGACTTGTGATAAAATAACTGCCTGGATATTATGTACTTCTTTAAGAAGAATGTGTGGCAATAATGTATATGTCTATAAGTCCCACTGAATTCAGAAGCACTCTTACAAGCAAGTAAATATGCATTTTCAATCTAGGTTTTTCAAAAAAAAAATGCTCTTGGAGTTAGACCTTTAAATCATGCATGTCAGCATGCAACCACAGTCGTGCTCTGCACAGTCAATACAGATGGGATTAATTGACAATGAACAAATGTAAATTATTATTGAATGGGAATGGCTTTTTCCTTTGCTAAGCAAGACTTGGCCTTCCTAGTTAGGCTTTTAGAATCTGGATTCATTTCTGGTCATGGCAAGTGCTTCCAACTATTCTGTGCACATTGGCATTAGCCAGGGACAATTCCAGGAAAAAGAAACCTCAAACAAGTAAATGGCACAACATTCTTTAGTTTCAGCAAAAAACCTCCTGAATGTTCTCTCATTTAGCAGTTGTAGAAGGTCAAAACAGAAGAGAAGAAAGTCTGAGAATGATGTTACTTATTGATTCTGTTGAAATTTTCCAGGTTGGCCTTCTTCATTGTACTTATAACTAGCAATTCCTTTCGGTAGAGGTCTCCTTGGGATCCTGTTATTTTATGATAACTGTCTAATAGTTAAGAAACAGAGCAAAGAAAAACTACGTACTTCTTTCTGACCCAGAGAGCATAAGGGTTAGAATGCTGTACAAAGTATCCACAAAAAAACAGAGAACATTTATTCAACCTCTCAGAAACCTTTCAAAGATAACCCACATTATTTTCATTGCCAATCTTGAAATGTTCAGAGCTCTCTCCAGCTGACAAAGACCACAAAACCTGGCTTGCAATCTCATTTCACATTCTTGCATGCTATGTTCATGGTGTTTTATAATAAATTGGACTGGCCACTGTAAATGGAGCTGCAAAACCACATGGCACTTTTCCTTTTGGCAGTTTGAAATGACTGGTGAAGTTGTAGCTTGGCAGATGATTTTTCTGTGGATAGGAACAGCACCCTGGAGTTGGGAGAAAGGGTAAGGCAAGAATTCCTACCTGTGGAGGGAAAGGCTCATTCACAAGCCCTATACAAATTCAGCATTCCTACTGCAAAACTGCTTTCCTAGGAATTCCTTCTCTACCACAGCTGATCCCAATGATAAGTGAAGTCTGTGAGCAAAGAACTGATCCAGGAACAATACAAAGTACCATATTCCTGTGAGAAAAGGTGAATATGACTTACTTCTGCCAAATACCAAGTTTTTGACGTAATTTCTTATTTGTAGTGGAAGGATTTATAATAAACAATGCACATGAATACTATACAGGCTAGGGAGGAGAAAATAGTACAGGCAGGTCAAACTTAGTGCTAATTTAAACTTCATTTTCAGCAAGCAAGTTTCTCACAGAGTGAGTAAAATCCTGAGACAACTCAAGAATCATGTTTAAAGAAGATGCCTTATTTGTTCCCTCTACTAGTATTATTAATCTCACTCTAGCATTGGTTCAATTCACAGGAAAACCTTTGACAATGTGTCAAACCTTTTAATGACAGGGATGTTGATATATAAGTATTTTTCCAGATTGTATTGGACAGAGATTGTACATTAAGCTCCCAACAGATTTCATAGCAATAATAACCTCAAGATTTGGCTAGGATTTATTGCTTCACAGTCAACATTTACCAAAATAATGCATGTAATAGTTGCATATCAAAAAGGAAGCAAATTCTTTTAAAAGAACTATCGTTTATAAAATATAATATTTACTTTCTAATGTGATTTTTATATAATTGCCTTTATATGGATTCGTCCATATGAAAGACACCACCTAAAGTCAACTTAAATAAATTTGATTAATAAATAAATCAATAAATAATAAGGAACAATTTTTTTAAAAAAAAATTCAAAAATGTTCTCTGATAATCAATGTTAAAGCAATGTAATTTAAAATAGTATGTATTAAAAGAGTTTGTATTTTAGGATATGTGAATACACTAATGTTTTAAAAGAAAAAACTCAATGAAATATTTTTGTAGAATACAAATAGATAGAAAATTGGACTTTTTTCTGGATGTATGCTTCTGAAATATATTGATCATGTATATATGCAAGATTATTTTTGATTGTTTTATAGTGTAGGTTGAATTTTGTGTTAACATAAAGTACAGAGAAAGAAGTCAAGGATAAAAGAAAAAATCATAGGATATAAAAACAGTCGTAAGTCACATTTTCAGTGCCATTGTAATTTTGAATGGTCACTAAATGGACTATTATGAGACAAGGACTGCCGAGAGTTGAAAGTTCAACTGTGAGTCATTTATTTTACATTTTCAGATTTTTACATTGCTTAATCCTTCACAAAAAACAAGTTTAATATAATATCTATTCTAATGTAATATCTGTTCCCTTGCTATCGGACCTTTCCCAGTTTCTTGAGATTATATCTGTGTTTTGTCAGAATTTATTTAAAGTTTGGAAAGATAATACCTTAAATTCTGTGCTAAGGTCACAAAGTTCATGCAACATGAACACATTAAAAAGTAATGTGGTGTTTTTAAATAGATTTAACTTTTTAGTAGGCTTTTGCTTTGTCAGGATTGTACAAACGACTTCAAAGTAAAGTAATAAATCAATTTTTCTGGACCGTCCTTTTCCATAAACCATACTGGTCATAATAAGATTCTTCTAGTTTAAATTTCATTTAGGAAAATTTTTAATGAGTCACAGCTAATTTACTTAATCAAGCAGCTAAAAATATATCTTGGAAATAAAATTAATTGCATTAGGTTTAAATTTAAAAAATAATTTAATGATCATCTTAATGTTCATTTTGTAAAGACAAAATTCTTTAGTGAAAAACACACAATAAACAGTTTTTAAAAATGATACCACAATAACAGGATCTTGAAAAAACTGGTATAAGCAACTATCTCTGGATAGTGTATCCATTATTGCTCCAGTACAGGTATTCTGTTTTTATACTTTGTATAACTTACCACAATTGTATGTCCTGATAAATATATTTCTTATTCCAATAATACCCATAAAACTTAAGCATAAAGTTTTTTCTGCACTCACAGAAACTCTGTACAAGCTTTATGTGACTATGTAGACAGTAGATAAAGTATTATCACGTTTTTCATTACAGTTTGCATTCCATGTTAAAGAATTTGCAAATAATAGAAAGCACAGAATTATCCTTTTTGTCTTATGGAATGGTAATTAGGAAATGTTTAAATAAACATGTGAATCAAGTGAAACTAGAGAATTCTTTTTATTGCATACTTGATTCAAGGGGATCAAATATATTTCAAGCTATAAACCGTTTTACATTAGAGAAACAGACATCTTTAAAATCACACAATCCTTTTTATTCTCTTTAAGACAAGCTATAAAACATCCATTTTCTATGAGTACTTCGGTATCATAAGTACATGGACCAGGATATCATTTGCTAAGAGGTGCTACATTATTCCTGTGAAAGGTCAGTAACAAAGCATTTATTTTGTTTGAAGTTCTACATACTGTTTCAAAAATCTTGATCTGAAAGGGCCAGAAAATAGCTCTGCTTGAGATATTGACCAATTGCTGTCTGACAATGATAATATAAGATTTTTTTTCCCTATGTTCAGCAACGACCTATGATGAAATTGTTCATTTTATGATGAACTAATCTCTGGATAGACTACTGATGCATAGAAAAACTATGCACTTGTAGAATTAAATATACCCATTTATGTTAAATAATATCACACAGCTCCCTAAAGGGGAATGATGCGTGAAATATGTGTGAAACTGAATAGGAGTATATACTAATTATTTATCATTTCTTTTCTGTGTTCTGTGATCTTTCATATAAACTTGCCTCCTGTAGTAAAAGCTTAGGATCCTCTGATTTGGCCTCACAAAGGCCAAATACACAAAGAATTCTCCTATATGATTAGACAGAATATGATTCCCTTAAAAAAAACTGCTATTGTGGAGAGGTGAAGTTGGTATTTTTCCAGTCTCTTGCAATTCTCATCTATATTTTTCAAATCTAGCCAAGGACCTTTTATTTTCCAAGTTAAAATAATATTATTTTCCACTTGATAATTTGAACACAGAGGTTATTTAAAACAATTATGCCTGTATGTGACTTGTGAATTAAGATTTTCCCAGTTGCTTAGAAATTGCAATTTACTTGTGATGACAACATACCTAGAGGCATTTTGAATCTTTTTAGCCCATTAACATTATTATAGTTTTATGACTTTGATTTCTGCCAACACTATTGATTTGAGAAATAACACATAGTTAATGGTTCAAGGGAGGTCTTATTTCAGTAGAAACAGCTCAGAGCAACTAGTCTTTTCTGTGCTTTTCTATGCTATCAGCTGCTGTGTGCTTGACAACTTTTTATATTTACTTATTGATTGAAGAAAATGGGAAGGGAAGTGATGTTCTGGTTTATCTTCAACAGTAGTCCAAGCAGGAAAATAATTGGATAGTTCTAATTTCTGTTGCACAAAACAAAGTGGAAATTTGCTCACAGCACTACCATGAGTCTCTCACAATCAGTTAAGGGAGCAAAGAAAAGTTGTGTAGACACCCTAAAGGACTGCTACCATTTGGTAGCTTTGCATTTGTACAATTTATTAGACCCTATTTTTATTCCTAATATTCACCATGAACTGTGAACCTGATTGACTGAGGCTGGGGAATCTAATCTGGAACTCTGAGATATTTTCAGATTTTGGTATGTTGTTACTAAATTTTTTTTTAATTTATTTTTTAATTTGATGTATATGCCGCCCTTCTCCGGAGACTCAGGGCGGCTTACAATGTGCTCAGCAATAGCATTCATCCTTTTGTATATTTATACAAAGTCAGCTTATTGCCCCCACAACTGGGTCCTCATTTCACCTACCTTAGAAAGGATGGAAGGCTGAGTCAACCTTGAGCCTTGGCGAGATTCGAACCCTGCAGTAATTGCAGGCAGCTGGTCTTAATAACCAGCTTAATAACAGGGTGCCTTAAACCCCTGTACTACCAAGGCTCATTTAAATATTTAATAAGCAGTAGAATACTTTTTGATTCATATAAATACTAGAAGACTACTCTCTATTCTTTCTTTAGTTAACAGATCTTGTACTTCAAGCCTTGATATCCTTTTTTTCATATCAAACCTATGTAATTCTTGACTAGAAAATGCATTGTCCAAATTGAGGACCCGGATTGTGGGGGCAATAAGCCAACTTTGTATAGAGCAACACCGCTTAAGGGGGACCAAAAGCCCTAATAAGCAAGTATATACAAAAAAAAAGTATGCAGGCTATTGCTATAATGCGTTGTAAGCCACCCTGAGTCAACAGAGAAGGGCGGCATATAAATTGGACAAACAAACAAAAAAACAAATAATAAATTCAGTAAACCTAGCTAAATATTTTCCCTTTAATGACCCTTCACAGAGGTAAATTCAACCCTCCCTATTCTTACTAATCACCATACAGCCTGGGAAATTTTCGGGTTTAAATCCACAGATCTCAAGATCTCTAAACTAGAAATGTTGATCTAGGTACATTCAGATTCCCCATACAATCTGACCTGATATTGTACTACAGTTACAAAAAATTAGTTTATTTAATTAAGCTAATTTTCTGGGTTCACATAGCATACTATATCATAATGGGGTTCCTATAGTAGTCATATAATACAATAATCTAAAGTGCATTAGAGTATTAGCAGCTTCATGTGCCATGCAATCACAGACGATGACCTTTGAAAAAGGTTGTGCATCATTTCTATAAATATTTTCTTAGAGTCATCCAAGACAGGGAAAGATCAATATATAAGAAACTTTTAAAAATTCCCCAGAATCATTGGGAGTTGGGTGGCATACAAATTTTAGTAATAGTAATAATAATCCATAATCATTTTGCAAAGTCATAAATTGAGCTATCTTTCAAGAAGCACAGACTATGACCTCTACAAACACAGATCTCAAACTAAGGGCTTATAATAGAATAATAGAGTTAGAAGGTACCATCGAGGTCTTCTAGTCCAACCCCCTACAAAAGCAGGAGATCTATACAATTCTGGACCAATGGCTGTCCAATCTCTTCTTAAAAGCTTCCAGTGATGAAGTACCCACAAGCACCCACAATTTATGAAGGCTGGTTAATTGTTCTCACTGCCAAAAAATTTCTCCTTAATTCTAGGTTGCTTCTCTCCTTGATTAGTTTCAATCCATTGCTATTTTCCTGCCATCTGGTACTTCAGAAGGCTCCTTTTAGTAAACTTAGATTTGAGAGAGTTGAGCAAAGTAGTATTTACTAACTTTAATATGCCCCAATTGACTTTAATATTTTGTCAGTGAATTAAAAGTTCTTTACTTTTAAAGCTAGACTGTTGCAAAGAAAAAGCATTATTTCCATTAGAATCAGCTTGATGATATTGTTTGAAACTAAAATGGTAGAAAGCTGAAGTCCAGTGCTGTATTTGGAAATATGGCTAACTGATCAGATTCAAGATCAGAATCAAGATAAGAAATGGGAGGAAATCAACCTTATCCACTTGCATTATGATAAACAAAAATATGTGATTAGCCATAATAACAATCCTTTTGTGGACAGGTAACCCTCCTAATAGCTACTTGTAGCCTATCAGTATTCCAAATATATTACTGGTACATGAAAGTAAATTGGATATATAAAAATAAAGTAATAGGCATGGTGTAAAGAAGTGAACATGGCAAAAGAAAACAAAAATTTAAAAATGAGCAGATGTTGAATTGTTTGGATTGAAGACCAGCACAAAAGACATTAAGAAGGTTTGGTCTCATAGACAGAATGAATGAAGGTCAAAGTGCAAAGCAAATATATGAATAAGTGGGTTGGAAACAAATAGAAAACAACAATGAAGTGGCTCTTTGAAATTGATGAGATTGTCAAAAAGAAAGTGAGAGGCTTAAAGAACAACAGTATATATGAAATGAATATTGGCATGATGGACTTAAGTGGCTTTCAAGAATAGAAAAATATGAACAAGTGCAGTGAAATTTAGCTATAAGCGAAATTTAGTTATACTTTTTCTTACTTCATATTTCTTACTTCATTTTTACTTCATTTTTCTTACTTCATTCTTTGGCTCACTATTATTTTCTACTTTTCTGCATTTTGCAGATCATTACTAATTTTGCAAAGGAATAGAATAAAATGGCAGGTAGAGATGTAGATATTTGTCAGTTTGACATTTGCTCGTTTGCTGTTATTGCTAATATATTTTACCGTAAATAATATATAGGTATCAGGTCCATGTAGTTACAAAGTAGTTAACTGATATAGTGGCTCTAATACAGGTTTGGTTATATAAAAACTGTCTTCTAAAACAACCAAATTAACAAGTCCTAACTTTAATTTGCAAATGAATTAAACCATCTATAAACTATAAACCATTTTCTACATCTTTACCATTGATTTAAATGTTTTATTTCAAAATACTTGTTTTTATTGTTCAAGTATCACTGCTCATATTTAGTTTCAAACTTAATCATTGCTATGAAAAGAGAGGGAGAAATGAAATGCATTCAAATAATGTAAATATTCCTTGCCTTTCTTTAAATTTGCTTAGATTCAGGTAGCTGAAATTAAAATTTGTCCACAAATTCATTATTCTGGCATTTAATCATATGGAAAATGTGGTAATTTAATTAAAACAAGTAACATCAGTTAGATATCCCTTAAGATTGAAACTGAGGGAAAATGATCTATTCCATCAGGTTTCCACTTTGAAAATGTATTAATATTAGACCACAAGACCACCGCAAAAAAGAAAAAAAGTCCATTTACAATGTTGTAATCTGATGCTGAAACAATTTAAATTGAGGAAGCCAAAACGTATACTGTTCTGCTTCAGTTTCTTCATCAGGCACTTGTCAAAGTATAATGTAACTTAGCAAAGATTTATTTAAAAAATACTTTGAAAAGGCAAACGTGGCAGTACATTTTATTAAGTATGTGCTTAACAAAATGCTTTAACATTATTTTAAAAAATCCAGAATAATATTGAATGACAGAATGATTGTAATGATGGAAAGAAAGACACATTTTATTAGGAATCTTAAGAAATAAGATTTCTTTTAAAGTTAGAATAATGATCTAAAAATCATTCTCTATGTGAATGGCTGAATTTCGGTGGTCTCAAAAACTACAAGAGCATAGTCAAACTACTGCTCAATAGGCTCAGCTTAATCGCGTTCATATACTTGTTGAAAAAATGTCCCAGTGTCAAAAACCTACATTCATATACTTGGACTATATCCACTTGTGACTTGGCCTTTGCAGAACTCATTGTTGGTCATCTTCTCTAGTTATTGTAGAATTCCAAACTCTGGGATTCCTATGAGTTGGGATGGGATAAAATAAGTTTTGTTTTTCTTATTATCTTGTAAAAAATTACTGAGTTCATGAATCTAATGGGTTCAAAGATTTGTCTAAAAATCTTCCATGTTCAGAAATACTGTTAGGTTCAGCTTGTAGCTTACTCCTAACTTGTTGGTCAGGCAATATATCTGTTTCTTTAAGAAACAACTGAGCCACGTAATCAGGGTTTGCTGAACCCTGTAATTAGGCTACAGTGCATAAATAAGCAGCGCAGAGAAGCATTCCTTGTTCCTGAATGCTCCTGATCGTTCCTGTTGCTTCCTGCGTCTTTCTGCTGATTGGTATTAGACTGAATTGTTATTGGTATATGGTTCTGTATACCGAGAGTTACTAAAGTCTGTTTGCTTTGGTAAGGGAAGATACTTACTGGACTGATTTACTGTTTATGACCTTGGACTGTTTTACCTACACCGAGACTGCTTATTATCTTGTATATAAAGTATTTTTCTCACACGAGCTGCACGTTTATCTCCTTCCCTGTGTGTTTCTGCTCTGCTCGTTGCACAAGCAACAAATACTTTTTACACACACCCTAACAAATACTATAAACCATTTAGTAAAGGTAAGGATCAGTGGTGGGTTGCTCCTGATTCTGTCCGGTTATTTAGAACCAGTAGTAAAAGCGGCAGGAGGCCCGGATGTCATAATTGACGATCTATGCATGCACAGAAATGAGCGTGCATACGCGCACTCCCGTTGCGAACCGGTAGTAAAGGTAAGTAGAACCCACCCTTTATAATGGTACAAATCATTGGTTCATACTAGAAATGTAAAATAAATATCAAGGATTTTTAAGGGTATACATTTGTGAATTGAGAATGATTCCATCCATGGTAGGATAATACAATTTTTCTTTACTGGAGTGCTGCTTTCTTTGGTCAAAAATAAATACATGAATATTTATGACATACATGATACACATATACATACGTACACTTTAAAAAAATTAATTTCTGAAAATTAACTGAAAAAGAATTGCTTCCACCAGCATCATCAATCAAACATTTTTCCTCACAATCATACTTCTCCTAATTACCTATTGAAGAACAAAAGACTGGTCTGTACACCCAGCATAAAGTCACAAAACATTTCCCAAATTTAGTTTATTAACAGTTTTTATAATGTTTCAATTTGGATTCAGGTATTCTCTCTTTATAATTATAATACAGTATATCAGTTAATATTTAAAATGATATTTAGATTTGGTATTAAAGGATTTCTTAAAATCAAATTGGCTTAGATATATAAATTATTTTTCAGAGATTATTCTCCACATCCAACTATTTACTTGGTTCATAATTATTTATCACTCCAGGTTATTCTAACTTTAACTTTCTACAATTATTTTAACTAATAATTCTCACATATCCTTCCACCCTGATCTTCCAATTTTCTCTTTTCGAGTTGACAATGAGAAACTACTGAAACCTTAATCATTTTTGTTTTATATCTTCTTCTTCAGTAATCCAAGCACTCTGGTTTAAAATTCTTTCAGTAGTACTCTGTTTCCCCCAAAATAAAGCATCCCCTGATAATAAGCCCAATCAGACTTTTGAGCGCATGGCAATAAAGCCAACTGTTTATTTCAGGATTCAAAAAAATATAAGACAGGGTCTTATTTTCAGAAAACACAGTATGTACTTTGTCAATACTCAGTTTCAATCAATATTCTTCCAAACACCATGCAGGGTCACTTAACTTTCTTGTAATTCTTACATTCACTCTTACCACTTTTCCTTTTATGTAGGACAATAATAGCATACTTCCAATCATCAGACACAGATACGTACACTCTTCAAACATAAATTGAATAACTTAACAGGCTTTCTATAACCAAATCATATCTATTTTCTACAAGAGGTTGTAGAAAAAATGCTTTAAAAGCCTCTGACGATCCCAGCTGAGCCACACGATCATTTTTCCGGCCAAAGAGGTTGTAAAAAAAATGCTTTTAAAAATAAATAAATAAAGCCTCTGATGATTGCATGGCTCAGCTGGGAATGGGGGGGGCAGGGATTTTTGCTACCAGTTCTCAGAACCACCTGCCTCCATCGCTATCAGATCAGGTGATCCGGTCCAAACAGGGAGCATTTCACCCCTGGTTTAGACCCTTTCATCAACTTCCTAAAGATTTTTTTTTAAATCCACAAAACTTCTATGCAACTTGTCTGTCTTTTAATCTTAACTATTCATTGCACTATTCATGACCACAGTAATTTTTTCCCCTCAAAATATATTTATTTATTTACTTATTTATTTAAAATATTTATATAGCTGTTCATCTTTCAGCCAACTCTGGGTGACTCTCAATCAAAGATTAAAATAAAAAACGTATAAAATAATTTAAAAAACTATAAAACTCAAATAGGAAAATCTTGCATTTTTGTTATATCCTCATTGTTTTTGCAGTTGACTTACATTCACTTTTCATTTTTTTTTACGTTGGAGATTAATCTGTCTTTAAATACCTCTTTAAATATGGCTTTTATTTCTTTCTTTCACTCTAGTTCTCTTGTTTTTCTTTTTTAAAATATATATTTTTTCTCAAGATCCAAATAGTAGCAAAAATGATTGTCTGCTTCACATTTAGAACCTCTTATCACCCTGGTATCTCAGTCTCATCAAATAAATCATATTTCCATATTACTTCTTCTATAGATATTCGGAGGGGGGACAGATTTTAGACAGACACTCATTAGACAATAACCATAATCATTTATTCTTGGGTCTTCAAATTACCCAATCATTTTTTTTTATTGTATTCTTTCATCTATTTTCCACCTGTCACTTTAAAACACCTAACAGAATGACTTTTTCACATGGATGTGGTCCTTAATAGAACTGTATCTATTAGTTATCTACTTTTAAATTATGACAATATTTACAAATATATACAGAATATTAATTTATATAATTAGAAACTATGTTAATATGAGTGATATCGATACTGAAACGCTGTAATGAGTGTAAATGTGGTTTTTAATGTTGAAATATGTTTAATAAAAATTCATTTAAAAAAAAAGAACTGCATCTACATGGAGGGAAGTATGCAGTAGGGTACCCCAAGGTACTCTACTGGGTACTCTGTCTTAGGCGCAGTACTATCTATAACAAGCTGGTAGGAAAAGCCAACAGTTCAGAAGCTAGGCTGAAGGATCTTGACATTGGGCCCTATCTAACAAAACTTGAACATTGGGCCCTATCTAACAAAATAAAATGCAATGGTGAGAAAAGTAAGGTTCTACATTTAGGCAAGAAAAACCAAATGTACAGGTATAGAATAGATAGAATCTGGCTCAATAGTAGTAACTGTGAGAAGGATGTTGGAGTCCTAGTTGACAATCACTTAAATATGAGCCAGCAGTGTGCTGCAGCTGCCAAAAAAGCCAATGCAGTCCCAAGCTGCATTAACAGAGGGATAGAATCAAGATCACGTGAAGTGTTAGTTCCACTTTATAATTCCTTAGTAAGATTACACTTGGCATATTGCATCCAGGTTTGGTCACCACGATATAAAAAAAGACTCTAGAAAGAGTGCAGAGAAAAGCAACAAAGATGATTAGGGGACTGGAGGCTAAAACATATAAAGAAAATTTGCAGGAATTGTGTATGTCTACTTTAATGAAAAAAAGTACTAGGGGGTGACATGTGTTACAATATTTAAGAAACTGCCACAAAGAAGGAGTCAACCTATTCTGTAATTTTTACCGAACAAGAAGCAATGAATGGAAACTAATGAAGGAGAGAACCAACCGGAAGGTAAGGGGAAATTTTCTGACAGAACAATTAATCAGTGGAACGATTTTCTCCAGAAGTTGTAGAGCAAGTAAAAGTAAAAACACTGCAGAAGTAAAAACACTGCAGGTTTTTAAGAAGAATTTGGACAACCATTTATCTTAATGGTTTCCTGCTTAAGCAGGGGGTTGGACTAGAAGACTTCCAAGGTCTCGTCCAACTCCAACCGATAATTTATTCTGTTATCACATTTATTTAGCATCTTTTACTATTTGTTCAAGTATTACTATTAACTAAAGCATATGTTTCATGGGTCTTTCATTCATAATGATATCTAATTTCATTTGCTTGCAAATATAATCTCTGCTCCTCAAAATCAGACCACCTTCATATAAGTAGCTTATATTTTTAATTACTCTTAGATTTCCACAAAAATATACACAAAAATATTTACTTTCTGTAATGTCATTGCATTAATTCATTATTTAATTCATTGTATTTCGTTCATTTTTCATACATTCAAAGTCACAATGTTTCATAAGCCAGTCTCTATTGGATGGGCCATAGGTATTATTCTCTGCCACTAAAAATTGGCTTGGTTCAATCATGGCTTTCATGTTGTACTTTTTACAGTAATTAGGTAGAAAATGTCTGTACTAGGATGCAGGTTTAGTTGTAGACAGGTCATATGTAGTATTTTCTCTTAATGGTAAAAAACCCCCGCCTTCAACTGATTCTGAGAATTGGCTCAGATTGGATCCATATATCCCTAGGAATAATCAGAAATGTTATTTTTATATTTTTATTATTAGATTTAAAGTTCATCTTTAGTTTTTACAACTCAAAGTGGAATAATATTCCTGTCTCATATTATACCTACAGTAACAATCCTGTAAGGTAACTAGATCTGAAAAATATTTCTTTTACCAAATCACCCAATCAACTTTAGAAATCATAATCTCCAATGTTTCTCCAATATTTCAACACTTTAATCAGTATACCACACTGACTTATAAGAGACAAGGTTACATTTTTCAGAAGACGTTTTTCTGATATTTTCTTTTACATTTTAATCAACTTAAGAATTAAGAATACAGAAGATTTTTCAATATGTATTCATAATTCTATGGTTTGGGTACCATTTTCTTCAACCTATATGCAAGTTACTATAAAGGACACAAAATCACTGGTAACTTGTTATGGAAGTAGAGGAAAGTATATCATTAAGAGACTATCTGCCTTGTACAAATGGTCATGAAATATGTCCAGTTTCTTTGTTAACAAATAAGATAGAGAATTTTGGAAAGAAGTTTCCACATACTGGCTATGTCATGCTTTTATTTATTTAAAAAACAATTATTTCTCTTTTCAAAATGGTCTGTTCTGTATTTATTCTTTTCTAAATTCAGGAATTAGGAGTTTCATTTTTGTAATATAATGTTATATAGATAAAAGACAAGTAAAGAACACTTCTCAGTCAAAAGCTGTGATACAATTTATGAAAAGAAACAAAGCTGAAGAAGTATGCAGGTACAGCAATAAAAACAGGCAGGATTGTACTGACTAAAGAATGCAAAATATGCAATCAAAAATATAAATATTTCTTTACCACAAGACAGATGTAATTCAGTACATACCTTCTTAGCAGAAGGAAGAATCACAGCTTTTGGAAATTCAGTGTGAGTTTATATATATTTTTAATTGGCCACTTGGGAGATAAAACCTCTCAACAATAGCTCCTCCTCTGAATAGAGAAAGAGAACCAACAGCTTAGCAAGTCCTTGGCAAAGCAAAACAGAATCTGTTTTAAAGTCTGGTATAGCAGATGGTAAACAAAAAAAAGAAAATATGATGAAACTTGAAGCAAAGCCATATTCATAAGGGATCAGATGAGGGTTCAGAGTTTGCATGCTAAAAATTCCCCTTTATATCTTTACATCAAAAGATAATTTGATAAATGCAAAAGAATGTTTTGCAGATAGTTTCAAGGCTAAATTCTTAGCCTCCCACCTTTGAAATTTACAAGTGACATGCCAGAGAAACTAAAGGAATTATTCAATAATGAACACACCACAGAATATTACTATTCACTCCCAACTATAACAGGATAGTAGGACCAATTGTACAGTCCAAGTCAGTATATGTTAAGTTTAGCCTCATATTGGTCCTGATTGCTGTATATCAATTTGAAGATCAACCCAGCAATTATTAGTATAGAAATGAAGAATTTGACTCAAAAAGTTCAGAAGCTATGCATGATCTGGGATGTCTCTGAATTGGTCAAACAGTTTCACTTGGGGGACACCTGTTGCATCTTACCTAATTGCTGTCAAATTCTTTAATTCATTTTCTTTAAATCATTCCTCTTCTCAGGTAACATTCAATAGCTTCATACCTGTATTTGGCTCCACTTACATTTAAAAAGGAAATAGAGATTGTAGCAATCTATCTAGAGCAGGGGTATCCAACTCAAGGGCCAGGGGCCAGATCCGGCCCGCTGGGTGCTTAGATCTGGCCCACTGAGCCTCCCTGGAAGCAGCAAAGGACCAGCCCATGGTGCCTCTGCCAGCAAAAATGGAGTGGCCCTCCCGAGCTCTGTTTTCTCTGGCAGAGGTTTGCAGGAGTCCATTGTGGCTGAAAACAGAGCTTAGGTGCCCATTTTTGCTGGCAAAGCACTCGGTCCAGCAAAAATTGAGCTCCCAGAGGGCTTCAGGAGGTCACCACAGCTGAAAACAGGGCCTGGGGGGCCACACACAACACCCAAGCTCCATTTTCACTGGCAGAGGAATGCAGAAGGCTGTTGCAGCCAAAAATGGAGCTCGGGCCCATTTTTGCTGGCAGAGTACTTGGGCCCCCATAGGTGCCCCTGACACGAGTGACTTCAAACTGGCCATGCCCACCCTGGCCACACCCTCCCCAGTACCCAAGGTCAAAAACAAACCTGATGAGGCCATCAATCAAATTGAGTTTGACACCCCTGATATACACTGAAAAATATGACATAAACTTTGTTTTTTAAATTATATTCTAAAAATTCAACAAAAGGCTATTTTGATTGCCAACCTAGACCAAATTCAAAAGAAAAGTTGTCAACAGAATCACCATGCCTGTGTGGTCAAGAAAAATACATTATTGTGATAAATTAATTTTCTAAAATTAATTAATTTTAATTAATTAATTGACTTAATTACTATATGTCATGGTATACTATATACAGTACCATTACAAATAGATTTGGCTTTGATTAGAGCTCTCCTTGGAAGCTCTATTAAGATAAATATTGAAAAACTTCCATTGAACTACTCATGTCAAAGGATTCTTTGTTCTGAAAGATACCATTGCCGAGAATAAATCTATGAAGCTCTAATGAAGATATTGGAATTGAATTGTTTATTCAATTGCTATTCAAATGATAGCTGACAATAATATGTTTTCCTAACCAGCCAGCTAAACTTTTTTTCTTTTATTTTCCTCATGGATTTCTAAATTTGGGGTCCATTGAGATAATTTTTTTTATTTTTGTCAATACTTCAGCTATTATATCCTTTCATGTGTTTTCTTTTTAAATTCACTAGAATTACCCTTACAAAATTCCTTAAAAAGTGAAACTCATAAACTGTTCATGTCTCCCATATATCATTAAAATAATATGGATTCCCATCCTTAGAATAGCTTCTGTGTTTTTAAAACAAATACTTGTAGACAAATGTAAGACATTATAAGAAAAGAGTAATGTAAATAGTAATGTAAGAAATCAGATTTAACTCTATATTAAATGCCACTATGTCTTAATGATTTTAAGTTGGGTTCAACTATCTCAAGAATTCTGGAGTCCCGGTTTCTGTCAATCAGAATAGACACCTGCAGTCCTAAGAACGTAGACAGAGTCCTGTGGGAGCCTCAAATAGTATTGTGTCTACCAAATCGGGAATTGCTTCTGTCTGATAGCTACAATTAAAAATAAATATATGGAGAAATGAACTCTACTCAATTGCAATCAGTACAGTAAGTGACTTCCTTTGTTTTAATTTAATTAGACTAAGGAAGTAAGTGATCATGAGACTCTTTTACATTATTAATTTCACTCAGATTTCTGACTACTTGTCTTGGATGTAATCTAATGTTTAGAATTAAAGCTTGTAAGTAATACTTCATTAAGCCACATGCTTCTATTCATAGCCACCAATTTGAATGGTGGCATTATGAAACATTAATTTCTTAATTAACATTACAAAAGAGTTCCATCCTGTACATAAAATTATTAGAATATTTTGTTACATCAGAACCACAGTCCATTTGATAGACAACAACCTATGTCCCAATCAGTTACTTCTGTAAGCAAGAAGTTACGATAATAGTCCTCTTGGACCATTGCTGTTTTCAATCACTAATGATTAGTGGTATTCTTGCGCTGAAATTGAAAGTTATACTTAAAATGGAAAGCTTAAAAAAACTTATATTATCACTTTACATCTATATTATGCTGAGTGGTATAAACGTTTCTTTGATTGCTTGTTGTTGGCAGGAAGATGGGGTTATTGTTTTCACCCTTTGTATATTGGGTTTTATTTTTTGTAAGCCAGCTAGAGTCACTGAAAGTGAGTGGGTGGCCTTATTAATTAAACAAATAAGTAAAAATAAAATGCATTTATAACTAAATGTTCTTGTTTTCCTACATTTCTGTTTTGTTTTGCATTGTGGATTTTTTTTAACCAGAAGCCTAAGTAAAGGGAGGTATGTAATCTGTTCTGAAAATCTTTACAGTTGAAGAGTGATTATAAACAGTACATTCAGTAAAGCTATCATGATTCATCACTTATACAGGGACTTATTCTCTATAAATCCATCTTCTTCTAAATGAAATTCCTCATAATCTAAACTCTATTTTTAATGTTTTGTTGTAAAATTTACTTCTTCTCAACCCATTCTACATCCAGGCAAGAGTTCTGGGGAAAGAAAGCACCATACTGGAAGAAGGATGCAATCATTGGTTTTTATATGAAAAGGTACAGAAGGTTACAGAAGTTCTTTCCTGTGAAGACATACCCCGGCGCTTCTGATTCCAAATATGACGAAGGCTGTAAAGAATGCTGCTCAGAAGCTGTATGTATATTCAAAATCTACTTAATGTACACATAGTAATTCCTCATAACATTGTGTGCTTTTCCCCCCAGAGTCTCAGTACAAACATATCAGTCTAGATATATTCTAAATATTTTTGCTTGTCTTGTTTATTGATATTTATTGTTATTATTTATTCTTCCACAAGCAAATGAATGTGCACCTCCCTCCTTCAACTTTCCCCACAGTAATTTTCCATCTCATGCTGTGGATTGAGTTGGGTTGAGAAAAAGTGACTAAACCAAAGTCATTCAATCACCTTCCAGGGCTACAAATGGACTCGAACCTTGGTTCTCTTTTTCTAAACCAGCATCTTAATTACTATTCTATATCTATATTTAATTCCTGGAAAAAAAACCCTAATGCCACCTACAAAGAGTTTTCTAATTTTTTGTAAATGAGAATATTTTTACACTGATTATGGCAATAAACTCTGCAGAATTGAGAAGTCTAATGCAATTTGATATTAGAAGATTATTTTTATACAGACATACACATGCAGAAATACATCTACAACACACAGAGAGAGATAGAGAGAGACAGAGACACACACAGAGAGAGTAATCTCTTCCTTTCCTTTGGAAAGTAAAATACAGTATACTAATGGAATGTGGCAAGAAGTTATGTCATGTTACATTATGTTGTATTATAAACAAACTGTCCATAGTACAAATAAGAGAAATAAATACAATAATAAAAGTAACAGTCATTATTAATTTAAAATCAAAATAATGCATAAATAATTCCTACAGACCTATCCTAGATGTATTTTAAAAGTTTTCCATAATAACTATATTTTAATTTGCTTCTGGAAGGCCAGCAGGGTCAGGGAAAGTCTAGCCTCTGGTGGAAAATTATTCCATTGGATGGGGAAGAAGCATTTACTCATAATCTCAATCTCCTTGATTTCACAAATTCACAAATTCATCAACAATGAGATGACCATACTAAATAGAATAATTCTTTTGCAATTAGATAATAATAAAAACTGGACAGATATATTACCGGAGAAAACTTTACATTTTCCATATACTGTAGATATTAAATTATCTCATCTAAGATTGATTTAGGGAAGACTGTTTAGAGTAATCTGTTTGTGGCACAGAATACACCTTGTAATGGCAATGGAAGTTCATGGGATTAAAGAGAAAGTAATAAAACAGGCTAGGAAGATGGTCATGTTTGTTCTGAGAAATTTAGTGGCATCTTGGTTTTTGGGGACATATGATGAATTGAAGACATTGATTAAGACAAGATATTGATCATTGATCAAGACAAAGATAAAAAAATTGATGATAGACCCATTCTTTGGAACGTCTCTGAATAAAGAGAAGACAAGAGATTACACATATGTGGTCTGGAGAGCTGCTGTCCATGAAGAGACTTCAGGTTTTCTACAGGTTTGAGTGCCAGGAGACAACAGGGTTAGCCATCTTTTCAAGGAAACTAAGTTATGAAACAGCAAAAAGCTAAATATGATTTTGATGCTGGAAAGTTATAAATGGACTAAGGCAGGGGTTGGCTTCAGATCCTTTAGCAATGGGTTCTCTGCCCCTTGTTGTGTGAGCATGGCCATGGTGTGTGTGGCATAGTTGGCTGGGAGGGGATGGGTGGGAGGAGTTGGGAGGGATGGGCAGGGTGGGCATGGGCATGGGCATGGCCAGCCAGGGGTGGCATTTGGCAGTTCACCAAATCCCAGCGATCCTTGGCTAGAGGATTGCCCGAACCCTGCCAAATCCCCAGGAGCCCACCCCTAGACTAAGGGTACAGATAAATTGGAATATGAAAATTTTACAGTAAGATTTTGGAATTAATTATAAAGTACATTAATAGATTCTGTTTTGATTTTCACAAGATGTAATATAAATAAAGAATGTTATGATTTCAAAAACTGAAGACTGGAACAGACTAAAGATTTTAGGTAGAAGAAAGATATACAGGCCTGCAAGATGATACAAAACATGTAACTGTAAAAATGCTGAAGGAGACATTAATGTCTTGAAGACCTCTGTGTGATAAGACAAAGAAAAAATGAAAATAACTCAAATCCTATCACACTATTTGAATGAACGATTAAGGCTATTAGAAGTAAAAGGGAGCAAAATAAAATTGATTTATTTGATCATAGTTAAAATAAGATATATTCTTACTTCTGTTTACATTTTATGGATTTTCTGTTAACCCCAGGAATGAAAAAATGAGCTGTAAGTCAATATTCTATATTTATTGTTACATGAAAGGCAAAATACTCATGTATAAAATATATGGGATAGGAATTTGGTGATATAGTGTTTATGAAGGTTTGTAAAAACATATATTTCTATTAAAGAATAAAAGCAATCAGTTTATTAGCACATGGCGAATATAGTAAAAAATGACCAAAGAAGATATAGAAATATGATTGGCAAAGAAACACAAATATTCATAATCATTCTCTTTTCTAAATCTCTCTGATTATTCAAAACATTAAAAACTAATTTAAAAGCTAGTAAGAATTCAAATTCTCTTTAGAGACTGAACTTTCAATTATATCTAATAAATAATAACTAAAATCTGAAAGCACAATTTCTTTTAAATGCTCATTTTATTATAAAATAATGATGCCAAAAAATATAGTTTGTATGCTTCTAAAACGCTAATCTTCCCCTTGCCAAAATTTTCTTTCTGTAGCCACCTGAGGATACCATGTTTTAAAATTTCATGAATTCCATCATGATTTTGTGGCATCTAATGCCCACTATCCAAAGTAATAGTTGAGATTAATTTAAAATATATGTACTTTCAATGCTTTTCTTTTGAAAATAAAATCTAATGTTGTATCAATACCATACAATAAGCCAATGCTTTGGAAACTGTTATTTAATTTTTAAATAGCTTGTCATGTTTACAAGGGGCTATTGTTTCAGAAAACTACATGCTCTTAGGCTCATGAAACTAGTTGCACAACGCTTTTGGAAGTTTTGGAAGTTAGCCAGAGCAAACTCAAAAAATAATGCTGAAAAATGAATGAAATTATAAGTCTGAAATTTGCTTTTATGTCAGATGCCTTAATTATTCACTGATTTGTCAATGTAATTTATGTGTAAATTAGAAACTAAAGCCTGTTACAGAACCTAACACTAAATTTCTTTCTAAATATGTATTAGACAGTATGAAACTTCTTTAAATAAATGGCAGTGTGAATTACTAAGAAAATTAGAATTAGAATTCTAATACATCAAATTCTAAAATTAAAATAATTAATAATAGTTCCTTAACACAATATTTTCTTCCAAAATGATTTATGTGCACTCTAGTTGTAAACTTTCAAACAAACTTCTAAAATAAATCAGTGAGCGTGTTTATGAGTTATAATAAGGGTAAGAAAGGACATATAACCAAGGCTACCATGTAAGTCCTTAAGAGAAATATTTCCATCATTTCAAGAACAAATCTACATTGAATTATATGTAAACATCTTAATAAATCCCCCTTTTTAAAAAAACCCTATATATAATTTAGCATATTTATTATGTTAAAACTGTGTTCAGATATATCCTCTAAAGAATGGAAATTTTTCATTGACTGTTGTAGTATTCCAAAGCAGCTGTTCCCAAACCATAACCTTTGCCTTTAATTGGCCTAAATTTCATATTTCAATTTGGGATTTACTTTTTTCTCATTTTCTTTCTATTTCAACAATCAGTTTTAATCAACAAAATTAATAAGATTTATGGATTCTCTTTTTCACGGCTACAAATATAAATTCACTACAGTACAGAAGAAAGTCAATCATATAAGGAAAAGTCTGGGAATTTTTGCATCAGTCCAAAGAGAGGATATCTAATACATATTTACTAAAGAATATTATCATCATGAAAGAGTTGAAGCCCAGTACAAAAAGTGAACACAAGGACATTTTGTTCTATTTCAGTAACAGGGAGACATAAACAACTTGCCAAATGATAAAAATGGAAACCAGATAATTATGGTTCAGATGTCAGAACTAAAATTTGTGGGGGGGAAGATTTAATTTTCAGCTCAGTTACCATTGAGGAAATCTCTTAAAGAATAAAAGACTACTTTCACAAAGTGGGGTGCCTAACTGATCATCAGTTCCGACTTTCTCACTTTCATCTCTGTGAGCCTGCAGAGAGGAACCGATATCTATGCCAATCACTGGCCTGAGGGTCTGCCCTGAAAGGGCGGCAGTTGGTTAGCCTCAAGACAAGTGGTAAAAGACTGCAGCCAGCTCTGCAGAGACAAAGCAGCTGGCAGGAGTGAGTAAAAAAGGAAGAAACTTGTGCCCATCTGCCGGGAAGAACAGTGACAGGATAACCATAACGCTAAAAAGACCTTCCCAATATGGGATGCCTATGAAGGAAAGAACAACAACAACAAAATCCACCTCCAATTACTGCTTAAGACAATTTATTAATCTAGAGAACTCCTGACAGAATGTCTATTCAGTCTTTATCCAATGTATTCTGCCTAATGGGAACCTTATTATGTTTGACACTGCAAGTAATTATCCTATGAGAATTTTTGCATATGAGAGAAACAAATGCTTTAATTTTCTGCAGGTGTCTTGCACACATTCAGTGTGCCAAAGAATGAGGTGTGCATTCTTGTTTTCCTGTAGTGATTTCAAATTAGAATGGTTCATGCTTGAGGAAAATGTCCTCAATGTCAGGAAAAGATCATAACATATTATTTATCTGACAAAAGTCACAAAAGCCAAGAAATTGCTTTCACAAAACACAGTGAGAAAAAAAATAAAACATTGAGAATAGTATTAATTTACAGATAGTTTTAATGTTCTTTTTTTAAAGGGACTGCTTCAAAATGCTCCTTATTTCATAAGCATCTGTTTCTTGGTTATACAGTTCAATCATTTTCAGGGAAATCATTTCCTATTCAGCTAATTATTGATGTTTATTTTATTAAATATGTGTCTGGCGAAAAGTATATTAGTTCTTAGTTCCAGAAGTGAAGTATTCATTGGAAGGAAAAACGACAGTGATTCCAAATCCACTATCTTTTGTATTTTTTATTTAAAATATATTTGTTATGAGGGAAAGAAAGCAGAAGAAAGTACGTGTATTTCATAGTGAAGTAACTCGACTGCAGCTCAAATGTCTGAAACAGATGGTGGAACAGTTTAAGTCTGCCATCCAATAGCAAATAGATTTTACAAGGCTTTCTTGTTCTGTTATTAAAACAAGATGTAAAATAAAGCAAATTGTGTTACTTGAAAAAGGTGCTGTTTCTTGTTTTAGTAATTAGGTTATTTAAATTACCAAGAATACAGTATATCACATTCACAATTATAACAATGGATATACTTTAGACTGAAATGGGACATTTCAATGATTAGGGATGATCAAATTGTAGGTTAGGCAAAATTATTAGGGCTATTTATATTTCAAAATTTATTCAGAAAGCTTTGAACTCCTGCCATACTCTTTGTAAATGGTGGATAGAACTGAAGAAAGTGATAGGCAAGGCCAGAGTCAAATATGATAAAATCACAAATTTCTTTTAAAAATTTCACTACCTTAGTTTTCTTTTGTAAACTGTATTTTATTTGGTGTCACTAACACCAGATGATTCTAGTAGGCTTATAGTACACTAAACAATATAAAAACAATTAGAAATAACAAAAAATGAACTGGAACAAAAGAAAAACAACAAAGGAATAAAAATAAATCTAAAAGCATGAATGGTTGAATTGTTTATGAGAAGATGAGACAATTAGTAAAGATTAGTATTGCCTGATAAATGGTTCTGAATGTGGGAAAATGGTTTTTGTTTTGTTTTTTTTTTCAACGTCAAAAGATGGTCTTGGAGGGGAAAGTGCACATAAAAGAAAAGAAAAAAGAGTGAAAGAAGCAAAAGTTAAAGTAAAATGATTACGGAAAAAGAAAGTTAAAGACCAGTATAAAATTTTTAGAATACAAGCAAGTCTTCCAAAATAGAATTGAAAATACATGAAAGCAAGCAGGATGTGAATTTGCTTAGAATAGCAAAAATCCCACAGAATTCCATAAAAATATGAAAGGTATGCTTGATGTAATGAAGAAGTATATACATATAAAAGAATGACTACAGCAAAGATGTATTGCAATATGTGTAAAAAGAAAACAATCTTTCTAAAAAATGTATTGGATGATATCACGGAATATTTAAGAATGCAGCATTGTTTATATGAATAAAAGCATAAGAATGGGGTAATATTAAGGGATATTTGTGGATTGTATGTAATTTTGTATACAGACAAAGTCATGTTTTGGGCTGAGAACATGAATGATTAAATTGATCAGTTGGTATAGCTCTGGAAATCAACATATTAAACAGCAAGGTTATGTTTCACAGGAAGACTGGAGCGAATGATTGCAAGTTATACATTCAGACTGAAAAACTGGAATAAAACAAATAGGAAAATGAAAGAAATCAAAGGAAGCAGAAGATGTGGAAGCTATGATTGTTTGGGGTTGATAAAATCTTTTAAAAGAGAGTGGTGAGAAGTTTAAATAACAGAAGCAATGGCTAATCTAAGGCAGTGGTGGGTTTCAAAATTGTTTACTACTGGTTCTGTGGGTGTGGCTTAGTGGGCGTGGCTTGGTGGGCATGGCAGGGGAAGGATACTGTAAAATCTCCATTCCCACCCCACTCCAAGGGAAGATTACTGCAAAATTCCCATTTCCTCCCGATCAGCTGGGTCTCGAGAGGCAGAGAATAGATGGGTGTGGGGCCAGTCAGAATTTTTACTACCGGCACTCCAAACTACTCAAAATTTCCGCTACTGGTTCTCCAGAACTGGTCGGAACCTACTGAAACCCACCTCTGGTCTAAGGACTTGATGGAAGCAAGGATCATTTTCAAGGCTAGAAATGTACTAGAAAGTAATAGCAAATTATTTGGAGACAAACTACTTTTAGTTTTGTACTGCTACTTAGTTTTGTGTTGCTATTATAACTATTTCTTGACTCTGCAGAATATTACTTACTCCAGAAGGAAATAACACAGTTTGTGCATGTATGCGTGTGTGTCTGTGTGTCTGTGTGTCTATGTGTGTGTAATTGGCACATTTTCACTCTCTCAGACACAACCAAGTGTATAACACAAACATAAAGCCATTTCCAAAATTTATTTTAGTTGGACATGTATTGCCAAAATCAAATCCAGCAAAACAGAACCAGACTGATTGAAACCAAAATGTGATCTCTCGCCCCCACCCCTGTGAAGCTAAAAAAACCCAATGGCATTCCCTTTTTTGGACAGCTTGTTAAAATGACATTATAAGAGTTGGGGCTATTTAGGAATACTTACGTCATGAGCAAAAACATGTTTAGACAAGAAGGGAAAAGAATATGTTTAAACCTGCTTGGAAGCTTTAAAATAAGCCTAATTAACATTTTGGACAAACTAAATGATGCTAATTTGTAATTCTGGCAAGATGCCTCATAGCTTTTTTTTTTTTTAAGTGCATCATTATTTCTTAAAAGTCTTTTCCATGTGAAATGAAAATAGAATGCCTTACTGTTGGGACAGTTTTTTAAAAGGATTTAACAAATAAGCTATAGAAACCAACCCCAAGTTGTTTAGAACTTTGAAGGACAAGCATCAAGGGCATTGTAAAGCATTAAATAAAAGGATAACAGCAATTAACCTCTTTAGATGGGTTTATGCAGTAAGTTGTTTTGTCAAAAATGGATGCACCCTAGACAGGCTGGCTCTGCAGTAGGATCAAGACCAGATGGAGTTTATAAAAAGTGCATAAAACCCTACATGATATGGATAATGTCTGTTCAAGAGCTATTTCAGTTTAACAAAGATGATGGAACAAGAGGGTATACATAAAAATTAAAGAAAATCTGATTGGAAACAGATGTTAGGAAACCCCATTTTAATGCAAAGAAACATAGCTGTTTTGAATAGTCAAGAAAGCAAAATTGTTCAGGTAGAAACACTAGTCTCATTCATAAACAACTAAAAGGCAACCTGGGATGTAATGGAGTATGAATGACTAATGGGTCTCATTTAGCCAAGGATTCTAAATTTGCAATTGCCGTGTAATATGTTCAAAAGTAGATTATAGAGGAATTCATAGGTTGAGATGATTGAATTTTTTTCCCAGTCAGCATTTGTTCAGTCAGATTTAGATTTTTTTTTCCTAATCGTCAATAGCTCCTTTATTCCTGAGTTTTCAAAACTACAGAAATTGAATTAACTGTGTGTGTCATTGCTTTGCCTTTTGTATCTTTTTGTTTGTTTATTCTCAAGCTGAAGAAAATAGTATATATCAACTGATTCCCTTAGATGGATGCTTTTTGGGGCAGTGGGAAGACAACTCCACAAGCTAATTACAGTATATATCATTATTTGGGTTTTTTTTTTTCCTTTGTGCCAAATTTTGCATGTCAATTTAAATTGCAAAACTATAAGCCTGGTTTTCTCAGAATTTTAAGTTTACAGATAGCTAGGTACAAAGCTCAGACTAAAGGAAAGCTGCAATTTATGGATATATGCAGATATACATACATACATACATACATACATACATACATACATACATACGCAAACTAGTTACTAAATCTGCATTACTATTAATCTCATCATTCCTATCACCCATTTCCTCCCACTTATGACTGTATGACTGTAACCTTGTTGTTGGTATCCTTAAGATTTATATTGACTGTTTCCCTATGACTATCATTAAGTGTTGTACCTTATGATTCTTGACGAATGTATCTTTTCTTTTATGTACTCCGAGAGCATATGCACCAAGGCAAATTCCTTGTGTGTCCAATCACACTTGGCCAATAAAAAATTCTGTTCTAAAGAATTCTATTTTAAATATGCCTGCACAATCACAGCAAGACAAAACAATCACAATAATCTCCATATCTATATTTCTTCAGCACAGAACACTGAAGCAAAATGGCTTTCATAACCCACAAATAAAAAAAACACAGTCAGGACAGGATACCAAAGCTCAATGGAAAGCAGAACACACAGCTTTATTTTCAATGCTTATTGTAACATTCAATGGAACAGAAATCAAACAAACCAGGAAAAGTAGCTTAGCTTTCCGAGTTCCTTACCCTTTTGCCAGCAATGGCCATAGTAGGTATCTGCATTTTCTTCTCTGTAACAAAGTATTGTGTCTGTCTGCATGAATGTTTCTGCTTGTCCTATTGTGTTCCATGTATATGAAATGAAATGTACTATATGCACTGGGAAGCCCAAAGTAGTTTTCTGTACAGAAATCCATCCCATTTTCAACCCCAACTCTTTCTTTACTACTCTCTTCCTGATGAGCACACAGAGTTCTGAGCATAATTTATTTATGAAATGTATTTCCAACATTTTCACTGGGGTGAAAACAACAAGTATATTAAAATTAATCTAGAAGCAGTAAAACTTTGATTACATGCATAGATGTTAACAAGTTTGCTTAAAAAAATAAATAACAACAAGGAGTCTACTTGATGTTGCTGGCTATTTATTTGATAAACTGTTTTTACTTAGAATAAAGAAGGCTATTGTGTCTGCATACGTTAAATAGCCTTTACTTTCTTTTGCTAAACCACTTCTCTAAACGAAGGACTTGACCAAACATGACAAGCAGAAAATCTATATGAATCTTTAGCAAGATACTTTGTATTTCAGAATAACTTTAAATTTATTATCAAAGTAGTATGTTAAACAGTATGTTAAACAAAGTTTTTTAAAGCTTTGATCATCTAATCTTTAATCAACACAAAAATGTATTACACTGTATATTTGAGACTATTTGGAAATGGCTCTAATGCTGATAAAAGTGTAAGGAAAGGGAAGAAGAGGACAACCAGTACTCACTGGTGAATGCAGCAGTGGGAAGACTTGAAAGAATAGGTTAGGGATCGATAATCATAGAGGAAACCTATCTGTTGCTAGAGTCAAACATGACTTGATGGTACCCAATCAATCAATTTGAGGCTAGCTCAGCCGTTTATTTTACATCATCTCACACCCCAGAAAACAGGGTGCAGCCCCACTAGATAAGCATTTCAAACAAAAAAAGAAAGGAAGTCCATCTTCCATGGATCCCTTAAAGCTAGTAGTCCTGCTATAAATGTTCGTCTTTCTTTTCATCCTCCCAATTCCAGCCAAGTTTTTAAAGTCACTTTAAAAATGAGCTTTCAGATTATTCAGTAGTTCTTATCAATAGCTGTAACTATTAGATATCCACATTTATCCAGAGTGATACAATGATGGCATGCATTCTAATTCAGACTGAAGAAGAAAAAGGGAATAATAGTTTCTCAAACTATCCAACATAGTTAATATAGAAAAAAATTATACCTATCATTTGTAAATACTAAAGCCAAACTGTAAACTCATAACAGAAAGTAAAACAGCCATTTGATAAGTTTCATTCTTATTGCCTTAAAGGTGACATGGATGTATTTAATAAAAACATTCTAGAAAACTGTTTTACTAATTTCCATATACTGAAAAAAAAAGTTTAACACAAATTGAGACTGAAGTCTACTGTGTAACATTGATTAGGAAGATGACATTCAGGCCACCCATTTAAGAGAAAAAATAAAATCCTTGTTTATATGTGCAAAAAAAAAAGGATGTTCTTAATTCTACTCTAGTAAGGCAATAGTCTTACTAGAGTATAGAGTAAAGAAGGGATTCAGTGGCTAAGATGCTGACCTTGTCAATCGAAAGATCGGCAGTTCAGCGGTTCGAATCCCTAGTGCCATGTAATGGGGTGAACTCCAGTAACTTGTCCCAGCTTCTGCCAATGTAGCAATTCAAAAGCACATAATAAATGCAAGTAGAAAAATAGGGACCACCTTTGGTGGGAAGGTAACAGCATTCTGTGCGCCTTTGGCATTTAGTCATGCCAGCCACATGACCACAGAAACGTCTTTGAGAGCGCTGGCTCTTTGGCTTTGAAACAGAGATGAGCACCGCCCCCTAGAATCAGGAACGACTAGCACATATGTGCACTACCTTTACCTTTATGGTAATAGTCAACTAGTTTGCACCCTTGATTGTTCCCAGAAAATTTGACATATAGCACAGTCATCAATTTTAAAATGCTTCCAACAAAACACCAGTAATACAAATCTTTTATAATTTCTATTTTTTAATATATAGCATTTGTAATGTCAAATATAAATTATGCAAGGTTAGGTTGGCACCAACCTTATTTGTATATAGCCAGGAAAAGCACCATTTTTAGCCAAGAAAACTGGGGAAAAAAATTATAAGCACTCTGGCTCATCCTATCATGATTGCAAAATTGTAGTACCTTTTCACTCAAAAACAGATCATAATGACTTATCTTTTGTGTATAAAGTACCATGTGCAGCATATTTAAGATGATCAGTGTAATTAAACTCTGGAGAATATTAAGACCATTGATCCATTTATAATACTATGGTTGCCCTATTATTCATCAATATGCATGATGCAAATATGAAACTATAATGCAATCTAAGTTTAAATCATTCATGCAGAACCAATATTTTGTTCAATCACAGTTTGGTCTTTGGCAATCTGAAACTGACTTGTATATGTATATGTATGCATAGTTGGAAACATGTGGAAAAGCCCTTCATCCTGCAGTGGATATATACCGGTAATCATAATTTTACCCATTGTCTATCCACTACAAACTACAAGTATAAAAAGCATAATAAATATCCTAAAAACCTAGAATAACAAACCCTAAGTGAAGGGAGAATAAAATATCCCCTCCCCACAACTATGTAGCCATGTAGACAAGGCACCTTTTGTTATTTCTGCAAAATGAATGAAGATATCATGCTTTAATCGCAGGAGGATCAGCCTTAGTTACTATTTGGATAGGAGAATACCAGAAGACCTCAGTACTGTTGCCCAGTCTGGAAAGTTAAAGATATTTTTAAAAGGAGAGAAAAAACCCTTTCATATTTATACTGTCTAAAGAAAAAGTCAAAGGAAATGGAAAAGCACTTCCATAATGCAACTATGAAAACTTTACAGATGCTATCTTCAGCTAAAAGATGCTTTCATCTTTATCAAACTCTGAAATAGGAATCATAGATTAAAGAGTTAGGCAGTCTTGAGCAAAAGATTCCTCTATCCTTTGACTAATATATGCCAAGCTGGTTTCAGCTGATGGTATCCAAAGTATAAAAGATCTTAAAGGCAGCAAGATCCCTTTTTCTGGGTTAAGCAAATGGGCTCTATGAAGAAAATAAAAACAGGAAGCAAAATGCAGAGATGAGTATAGGGAAAGAGAAGGGAGGAAGTATTCTTATTTCTTTCCTCCATTCCAGCCATCATCAGAAGGGTTATTCTCAAGTGGCAGCTAAAAATAAAACCCAGGAAGGAGAAGAAGTACTCCTTCCTTTCCTCCTTCCCTTCCAGTTTGTAAGAACACACACCTGCCACCTGTTTTTTGTCTTTGATGAAAAAAAAATAGGGCAAGGCCCATGAATAATACTTGACAGATGTATCCATATGTATGCATTATTAGCAATGATGTATGCTGATATTAGAACTAAAATGACAACATAGTGAGAAAAACTGAGAAGAGAAAGTGACTAAGAATAAATCCAAAAAGAGTTGTATATATGCACAGGAGCAAACAAATTGATACCAGCTGAAAGCCGACAATACAAAATGACAGCCAACAGGAATGAAAATAACTACCCAGCAGCAAGTCTTACTAAACTAAGTCAATGATCATGAAAGGAAATGGAGGATAAGGTAACATGTAATGAACAGCTGCTGGCATCAAATGAAAGTTCAGACTAAGAACTTATCAGAAGTCACCACCCATGTACCTCACCATATAGGAAGCCTGTCTTTTCCAACTTTCTTTGTGTTCTTTGACTAGTAGTAGTGAAGCTTAGTTGTATGAATGTGCAAGCTTGGGTAATTTAAACAAATGTAATCAATAAAGAGAATATCAGGAACTATGCTTCAACAGAAAGAGGAATAGATTATAATATTGTTGCTTAAGTCTGCTGCACAGTTAGCAGTACAGGAACTTGTACAACTGCGTTAGGTACAATGCATTACTAAAATGTCCAACTTCATGTCTGATGATTAAAATAAATAAAACCTCTAGTTAGTATCATGTAGTGTCTGGAATTCCTCTTGGAAGTGTTCCTGACACCGTATTTCATGGAACATCTTTTGTTGATTCAGACAGTGAAATATCAAACCAGATGTTTTTAAAAAATCACTTGGAGGCGTTAAGAGAAGGAAAGAGACAGTTTTCATTAACAAAGACTACAGCAATGAAAGTGCAGCTTCATATTCATTGAACAGATTATGCTTCAATATATTTCCTGTTTTAGAACTTGGATTATTCCATTCTTTCTTTTCTACTGTAGCTATTTTCTGAAATGTATTAGAAAGTTGAAACACTAGTCCACAACAAGTAGTATAACTGAAATATCTGCAAAATTAGTGTGCAAAATGTTAAGCAGCTAATATACCAAGTTGTCTATATAAAAGTACTAGAGGTACTAGAAAAGGCAACAAACCCAGCGGTGAAATCCCCAGGTTCTATCCGGTTCGCCGAACCAGTAGCGCTGGTGGCAAGAGGCTCCACCCACCCACCGGGACATCATTACGTGAAGGTTCTGCGAATGTGCAGTAGGTTCTGCAAATGCGCATAAAAGTGTGTGCATAGCGTGCATGTGCTCCCGTGCACTCTCGTTCCTGAACCGGTAGCGAAGGTAAGTGGATTTTACCACAGAACAAAACTGACCCAAAACCCACATTCACCTTCATTGTTTCATTGCTTTAAATTTCACTGCAATACAAGATAGAATTCTGGATTAGTACTTGAATTACAATAATTTCCTTTATCCAGGAAAATACTGTGGGTTTGTGGGGTGAGAGGGTTTAAAGAGGAAGAAAGGAAGAGAGAGGTCAGTAGAAATCCATTCTATCCTATTGTCTGTACAAGGAAGACAGTACAGGGAGTTTCACTACATTGTTGTACTATGATATTTGTTTAGAATCCATATACCTTTGTGCTTAACTCACCCAAAGAAATCAATTAAGAGTTCTCCTTTGAGACACAAATGATGAGGCTCAAATTATCATATTTAAGATGCATTATGCAAAGATCAAATTCTCTAGAGAATTCTATATTGCTGAGAATTTGGAAGGAAAAATAAGACAACTAGCAGCAGGGAAATGGTTTCTAATTTCAGTGATGATGGATACATTGTCAGAATATCTGAAATACAAAGACAAGGCCAGATCATTCTGCAGAATCTACCTACATGGTCACTAATAGTCAATTCTGACTTGAGGCCATCTAATTAATTAAATCAACAATAAAGCCTGTGCTGTGAATGTCAAAAAAAAATCATTTTGTGGGTGTCTAAGTGGACAGCTAGGGAAAAGGACATGAACGGGCAGAGTTCTAAGATAAAAATAAGACATGTTTGATCCTTTGTAATAAATAAATTCTGTTTAGTTCATGTCCCAAGTGAAATAAGCTTCAGTAGGCTATCACTGGGGACATACAGATACTAGTACAGTTTTGTATTTTAATTCTTTTTCTAATAAAATATTTGAATTGAGAATGTTTTACCTATTGACACCTTTGTTCTCCAAAATATTCTAAGGAAAGCAAATATTAACACTATAGCACATGCATGTTTCTAATTTACTGTATGTGCCCAGCCCTGATCCCTAATTTCTACCGTAGTTCTACTCCTATTTTTCTTTTTAAGGTCAAGGAAATGACTTAATTAATTAATTGCCATTACGCTCTCTATTCTCATGACAAAGAGTTTCTGGAAACTGTTTGCTTAATTTTTGGTATATAATCCTTTCTTGCCTTCATCATGATCAATCTTAAAGTCATCTGGTTGTATGATTTCATGATGCTTTCCCCCTTCAGCACTCTTCTTCCCGAATTGTGCTCTCCAATACTTTTGTGAGCTTTCTCTCAGTTTTACGCACCATTCTATAAATCCTTGTACATGTAAACAATTAGGTCCATTTCATTTTTATCATCATCATTACTTACTCTGGATAGAAACCACCAGATTACAGACCATCCTAAACATTTATTAAAGATGTTGAATTCATGTTAGCCTTTTTAGGACCTTTAGCTGCAGCCAGCTGCTCTAGACTTATTTCTTCTCCCCAGAATCCTTTTAGATTTTAATGTGTCACCTGAAAGTTTTCAAGTTGATCCTAATTTCATATCTTTTCTACTTTTTTATAAACACTATATCCCAATTAGAAGCTAAACTGTTGTCTATTTCCATTAAAGTAAAGTTTGATGTTAAGAGAGCTTATTTGGGTTAGTTGCTCTTTTCCCAATTCCCATTCCAGGATCCACAAAAATGTGAGGAAATATGAGTAGATTGCACCAAAGTATGGCTGACTGCTGGCTTGTCACAATGCCAGTCTAGTCCCTTGAAGATGAATATAGTTAGTTTCACTTCTATATATATATTTCCAGCATAACTAGAAATGGTAACATAAAGTGCTTATCAATGTAATCTTCATTGGAAAAGCATAATGTTCCTTAGAATCAAAGCAATTGGCCTTGAAAATAAACAGGTTGACTACTGTACTGGTTGAGTTAATTACTATTTTCAAATTACTACAATGATCCTGAAAGAGGATCTAAATGTTAAAACTGTGGCCCTCTACATTTTCTTTGTCTACCTAATGATATATGCTGTATGCATGTGGTTGAAAAACAATTGGCATCCTGGCTTCCAGCTGAGATTCCCTACCAATGTCAAATTGAAGCAATAAAAATGACCTTTGCAAGTACAGGATTACTAAAGCATTCTTTCCCAATGTAGCTCTAAATAAGAATCATACATATATACAAAAAATAGTAAAATACTCATTACCAAACCACAATTATTGCTACACCTAAAACCCAGATATTATCTTGAGTCATAAGTAATCCAAGGGATTCAAAAAAATCTCAATTTGTCTGATGTTATATATATGAAAATTTGACCTGCAATACCAGCTATAAAGCCAAAGATTAAAGAAACAAATTCAGTCATTATCAAGAACAGTTATTTAAATCTAAGGTTCTTATTAATTTCTTTACCGCACAAAAAGAATCTTGGAATGGTGAATGTAATTTGCTGTATATAGATCATTTATTCATTATTACAAGTGACTTTTTAATGAATTCTTCAATGAAACAGGACTCAACTTCATTGTATCAACCATAATACATGTTGATCATTATGACCTTTAATTTATATAATCTGAATAGAAACAAAATATAACAAAACAATAAAACAAAATCTGAGCTGAGGATTTTGCACAATTTCTGCAAGATAAAATCGCTCAGATCTGGGTTGGACTCTGATTGGATAGAGTCCGCTGAGGAAACTGGGGCTAGTCTTGATGGGAACACCTGGATTGAGTTTGAGCCTGTTTCGCTGGATGACGTGGACAGGATTATGAGTAGGGTGGGGTCCTCCACATGTTTATTGGACCCTTGTCCCTCCTGGCTTGTTTCTGCAGCCAGAGAGGTGACTGGAGACTGGATCCAGGCTGTTACCAATGCTTCGTTAAGGGAAGGGGTCTTCCCCGCTGCACTCAAAGAGGCAGTGGTTCGACCCCTCCTTAAGAAGCGTAGCTTGGATCCTGACATTCTTAACCACTCTAGTCCAGTCTACAACCTTTGCTTTTTAGCAAAGGTTGTTGAGTCCGTGGTGGCGCAGCAATTCCCTCAATTCCTGGAAAAAACAGACTACCTTGATCCTTACCAATCTGGTTTCAGGCATGGTCACAGCATGGAAATGGCATTGGTTGCCCTAGTATATGATCTCTGGCAGGCCAGGGATGGGGGTTGTTCCTCCATCCTGGTCCTTTTTGACCTCTCAGCAGCTTTCGATACCATCAACCATGGTATCCTGCTGCAGCGGCTTAAGGGGATAGGGATAGGAGGCACTGTTTTACAGTGGTTCTCCTCCTATCTCTCTGGTCTCTTGCAGTCTGTTTGGGCGGGGGGGTCAGGGATCCTCCAAGGGGCCCCTCACTTGTGGGGTGTTTCAGGGTTCGGTTCTCTCCCCTCTGCTCTTTAACATCTATATGAAACCACTGGGTGAGATCATTCGTGGTTTTGGGATGAGGTATCATCAATATGCTGATGATACCCAGCTTTACATCTCCACCTCTGACCACCCTAGTGATGCCCTTTCCGTGATGTCCCACTGCCTGGAAGTGGTGTGGGTTTGGATGGGGAGGAACAGACTCAGACTCAACCCTTACAAGACTGAGTGGCTGTGGATGCAGGCATCTTGGGATTTGGAAGTTCCATCTTTAGTGATCAGGGAAGAGACTCTTACTCCCTCTGACAGGGTCCGCAACTTGGGTGTCCTCCTGGATTCTCAGCTGTCCCTGATGACCATCTGACGGCCGTAACCAGGGGGGCCTTTGCACAGGTGCATCTTGTGCACCAGTTGCGCCCTTTTCTAGACCAGGATGCCTTTGCCACCGTCACTCATGCCCTAGTTACCTCTAGGTTGGACTACTGTAACACCCTCTACATGGGGCTGCCTTTGGGATGCATCCAGAGGCTCCAGCTAGTCTAGAATGCAGCCGTGCGGGTTATTACGGGGGTTTCTCGATATTCCGGTGTAACACCTCTCCTGCGTGAGCTGCACTGGCTGCCGGTGGCATTCTGGATTTGTTTCAAGGTGCTGGTACTTACCTATAAAGTTCTTCATGGCTTAGGCCCAGGGTACTTGCAGGACCATCTCCTGCCGCTTTCCCATTGTCCCATGTGCTCTCACAGAGTTGGCCTCCTCAGGGTGCCATTGGCCAAACAATGTCGGCTGACGGCCCCCAGTAGGAGAGCGTTCTCTGTGGGAGCCCCGACCCTCTGGAATGGATTGCCCACTGAGCTCAGGACAGCCCCCAACCTCCTTTCCTTCCATCACGAGCTGAAGACATGGCTCTTTCGTCAACTCAACTGATCCGTTTTGGATGTACATTGTTATAATTTTAAATTGTTTTAATTGGGCTGTTGATTTTAATTTTATTGTGATTTGTATTGGAAATTGACATTTTTGTAAGCCGCCCTGAGTTCCTCGGGAAAAAGGCAGCATATAAATCGCAATAATTAATAAATAAATAAATAAATAAATAAATAAATAAATAAATAAAAATAAATAAATTTAATACAATTTAAACATAATAAAAATGTAAATTGTAATGGGGTTACTCAGAATACATGGTTAAAATGATAAAATTTATTTCATTTTCTCAATATTTGGAGATGTCCCTCAAATAGATGCAAATTTTCTGGATAAGTGGCATAAATGGAATACTGTGCTTTCATTTGGGGCAGCAATAGAAACAAATTGCCATGATTACAGAGAAAAGCTTTCACATTTCTAGCACTTCCTTTTGAAAATGCAAAAAGATATTTTATATTCTAAATATAAATTAAACTCAGTTATCTTCTATATGTGATCAGATTTTTTAAAACCCTCTTTTTAAAATATTTTATGTACTATACTCCATTCTGGTTTTCCATGTTCTATTTATTTCGGGGTTTTTCCCAGTTATCTCCAATGTAATAAGTGATGTAATTCCAATTTTATTTTTGTCCATCTAGCCAACTGTTTCCTATTCTTCTCTGATTAGTTATGTCAATGCAGATATTTTTATATCACTCATCGGTTACTTATTTCATGAATTAGAAAAGTGCTGAATTTGATATTATCTTCATTTGAAGCATATACTTTTGAACCTCTAAAGTCTCTTTAACTTTATAAAATTTCAGTTAGCAGTAATGAAACAGTGAAATAATATATTACTGTCAGTGGTGGGATTCAACCAGTGTAACAAATGGTTTGCTGAGGGCACGCTTCATGCAGGCCTGTTCGCTTCACTCACACACATGCCAAACACATGCTCCACCCGCGCGCAGTGCATTTGAAAACAGCTCTAAAACTTACCTTCTACTGCAGCCCCAGTAAATAAAACAGCTGAGGTGTGGCAATCCGCTCTACAGCGCCTACCAGCTGGGCTTCAAACAAAGGAAATATAGTCGGTATAGCACAGGGGCAGGCAGGTGGGCCCAGCTGATTGTCAGAGCAAACTAGTTCACTCTCAGCTGATTGTCGGAGCTACTGGTTCACCTGAACTGGTCCAAACTGGCTAAATCCCACCCCTGATTACAGTGTGGGGCAAAGCCCAGAATTATTGTGAGACATAAGTGCCTTGTTCAAAGGCCTATAGGAAGAATGGGTGCTGTTGGAAAAATATAAAAGAAAGGGGAGGTCTTAAACTTCCAAACCTACAGTTATATTATATTATATTATGAAGCAGCAGCCTTGACTCAAGCAAGCGATTGGTTTGAAAGAAAAAAGAGCCTTGATGGTACAGTGGTTTAATGCACCCTGTTATTAACACAGCTGCCTGCAATTTCTGCTGGTTCGAATCTCTCCAAGGCTCAAGGTTGACTCAGCCTTCCATCCTTTCTAAGGTAGGTGAAATGAGGACCCAGTTTGTGGGGGCAATAAGCTGACTTTGTATAAAATATACAAAAGAATGAAGGCTATTGCTTAACGCATTGTAAGCCGCCCTGAGTTTCCGGAGAAGGGCGGCATATAAATCAAATTAAAAAAAAAAAAAAGACTGGAATATTGAATATAGAAAGAATATAGAAAGTTTTGACCTTGAATTTGGATGGCATGCTTACTTATTTTATGAAGATAAAGTGGATAAAGTATTTAAAAGTCATATACTTAGAGATTCCTTGATGAGAGTTTGGAAGAAGCACCAATTCAAATGGGATTATAAAATACCATTATGGCTGGATCTTGGTCATATTATGTGGAATACAAATATAATGTCACTCGGGGGGGGTTTATATAAAGAAGTTCTTTTTACAGATGCGGGCAGATGGCAACTGAAGACATTAGAGACACTGTTGGACGAAGGGATTAATCTAACTTGGTTACAGTATAATCAACTTCAACTGAGATGGAAAGAGGACCAAAAAACTGGTATTATGTTGCATGAGGAAGAATTGGTTAGACATATAAAAGAGAAAGGTCCAATGCATATTAAAAGGCTATACAATGTTTTGTTAGAAAGGGATTCAGAAACTGAATTGGTTAAAGATTGTATGATTAAATGGGCACAAAATTTTGCAGAACCAGTGATGTTGGAAACATGGGAAAAAATATGGGTTCAGAATGTTAAATTTACACAATCGCAGAATTTGAGGGAAAATTTTTATAAAATGTTTTATAGATGGCATTTAGATCCCAAGAAATTGTCGTGTATGTACCCTAATGTTCAGCCAAAATGTTGGAGATGTGATTGTTTAGATGCCACATATTATCATGTTTGGTGGACCTGTAAGAAAGTTAAGACTTTTTGGATAAAAATATGGTGGGTTATGCAGAATGTTTTGAAGAAAAAAATTCAATTTTCTCCACAATTGTTTTTACTGGGTATAGTAAAGGGTTTCACATTGGATGAAATTAAGTTGATATTGTATATGATAACAGCAGCGATATTATTGATAGGTAAATATTGGAAAAATGAAGCTTTGCCCACTATTGAAGAATGGACGTTGAAGATGGCCAGCTTTGCAGAGATGGCGAAGATTTCTGCATATCTAAAAGATCGCTCACAAGAGACTTACGAATGGGAATGGAAAAAATGGATAGATTATGTGCAGAACAAATATCAAACTAGGAAGTATCAAATAGCTTTTCATTGAAAGTATTATATAAAAATAGAAATATTTGAATTTTGTGAAGATGAAAAATTATATGGGGGTTTGAGGGGTTCAGGTTTTATAAAAAGGGGATTTTGATGGGATTATATTCTATGGAAGTCAGGGGGGAGGGTTAGGGGGGTTTGTGAGGGTTAGGTTGGGGAGTATGGGGTGGGTTGGGGGAAAAATGGGGTGAAAATGTAATTGTAAAACTTTTGCAATAAAAAAAAAGAAAAATATAAAAGACTATAAAAGAGGTAACGTGATAATGGCATATGGGTCAAAATGTTAATTACCCCAATGTGATTATTATTTATTAGATTGATTTGGCCCCTTCACTGTTTTTTTATGATTTGTATTATGTTGTTATCATTGTTTTTAAATATTGCAAGCCTCCCAGAGTTGCTATTGTGATATGGACAGCTATATAAAATAAAATAAAATAAAATAAAATAAAATAAAATAAAATAAAATAAAATAAAATAAAATAAAATAAAATAAAATAAAATAAAATAAAATAAAATAAAATAAAATAAAATAAAATAAAATAAAATAAAATAAAATAAAATAAAATAAAATAAAATAAATAAAATAAAATAAAATAAAAT
This sequence comes from Arizona elegans, assembly GCA_022577455.1. Taxonomy (NCBI): domain Eukaryota; kingdom Metazoa; phylum Chordata; class Lepidosauria; order Squamata; family Colubridae; genus Arizona; species Arizona elegans. Next base: position 31,483,998 of record JAKOOJ010000009.1, on the reverse strand, counting down.
AAAATAAAATAAAATAAAATAAAATAAAATAAAATAAAATAAAATAAAATAATAAAATAAAATAAAATAAAATAAAATAAAATAAAATAAAATAAAATAAAATAAAATAAAATAAAATAAAATAAAATAAAATAATAAAATAATAAAATAAAATAAAATAATAAAATAATAAAATAAAATGATTAAAGGATCTGAGATTAGTTGAAGATATGTTAAGCACAGTTTGGGGAAGGAAGGAGTTGTATGGGATTGATATATAGTTGGAAATTTGGAAAAATAAATGGAGTCAAGGAAACAGGAAACGCTAGCAACTCCTGACTAGGACCATATAGGTTGAACCTTAATTCGTTTCTTAGAAGACTTAGAAGACTGATTTTAGAACCTTGGAAAGAGAATCTGTCCCTTTTCTGAAGTCTGATAGTGTGGAAGGAGGGAAAATGTGTAGAAAAAAATGAAAGAAAAATAAATTATAAAATGGAAAGAATGATGTCAAAAGACTAGGGAAAGTATCATACATGTGTTTTATTGTTTGGCTGTGCACCGTCCTGAGTCCTTCGGGAGTAGGGCGGTATAGAAATAAAATAAAATAATAAAATAAATAAATGATATAGCAGCAAAAAAAAATAATAATAATTGAAAAACAAATATACTGTTAGGGAGAAACAAATAGTTCATTTATAAGTTAATTGGGTTCATTGAAAAGTTATAAACCCTGAATCTAATTCATAGTGAAAGAATTTTTAGCTTATGTGTCTCTGTATCTATTTTAAAGATGAAATTACACTGATAATCAAAAATTCAGATGTTATGTAATGCTGAGAATTATATGGAAACTCCACTCAATGAAGCAATAACTGTTCTTACTGCTTTAGATTTTAAAATCAATGGTGATTTACATTCATAACTTCACTAAGAATGTCTGTTATCTATTTTTGAAAGAAAGACTGGTAGAGTCCTTGGAAATACTTTCCCTTTTATTAAAAAAATGAACATAAATCAAGGTTGAAAAACAATCCTGCCTTCCTTGCACATTTCTATCAGCTGTTCCATAAATCCAGAACTTTTAAGTAACCTTTTTAATGTATAAGGATCAGCCAAATTTTATCTTTTTGGCTGCTTCAAAAAAAAAAAAACGGGGTGGGGGGAGGAGGGGAAGAGTTTTGCCTGTTTGCAGTTTATCATATGGGGTGAACCAGCCATTGTGATTTATAAACATTTTTCAGTGACTTTGGAGAGCTAAATACATGTTGCAGATGTTAACAAAAAGATCAACTGTTGTTCAAGGAGACATTAGCTACCTGGGGAAGTTATATTTGTAAATACCCATTATATCTCTCCTAATGGTATTATAGAAATATAGTTCTCCCCTAGTACTCAGCGGACATAGAATTTTCAAATGAAAAAATCATACTCTTCCTATTCTATTCTGATCATCAACATGCAATTTACAGGCACTTCAGCTGACTGTCAGAGGGCACCACACAAGAAGCCCAGGGGAGAAAAATTGCAGATGAGGGCCACACAGTTTAAAAAATTATTCAAAAGAAATGCTTCATAACTCACACAAATGCAAATGCTACACTGTTGTACATTCAGTAAAGTACCTTGTCTTTTTTTTTCCAGATTCCCATGTGAGGGGTTACATTCATTTTAATGGCAGCAGCAGTATTTAGACTTGTATGAAAGCCTCTCCCTCTCAAAAAAGTAGCAATTTACATGAGTAGCAGAGAGATGCTGTCCTCACATAAGATCCAAAGCTCTATGCAAAAAATTTTTCAAATGTGCAAGCCTATTGCAGATTTTAATTGCCTATAGATTCCGATGGCATTTTGTACAGTTTTCTGGAAGCAAAGCCTGTTCTGGATTTGAAGTACGAAAAAAATTATAAGGTAGCAACTTCAGAAGCCAAGAAAAGAAACTCACCAAGGAGCAGTTCACTGTAAAATATTCTTAGGTCAAAACATTTTCCCTTTTTATATTATACACTTTTATTTCAATCTACATAGGTCTTTGTTTTCTTCTTTTTAATGTGACATAGATACATTAATATTTATCTATTAGCTCATTAAATATAATTAGAATCATTAAGAATAATACATGTATTCTTTTTCTTGAATGTAGCAAAAATGGGAAAGACCTGAATTGATTTGTGTTCAATGATTATCAAATCTATAAAATGAAATCCAGTTCATTAAAATCAATCCAAAATTAACATTACTGGATGGTGTAACAGAAAACTTTCTGGGAAATAGTCAAAGTAAAGTTAGAAAGTCTTGATAAATGTATTCCAGGATAATTTCAGGAATAATTACTACAGTTGCCTTCACCCCAAACAATCACTACTGCTGCTACAGATTTACTAAATATGGTATGAGCTGAAAAACATTATCTGAAATGTTAAGAAAAAGAATTTCTAACAAGCATTGGTTCATTGTTGAGACCTAGCTGTCAAATCTAAACACATTTTGAAACCATCTCAAATTCACCCTCCCAACTTCAAAGAATTACATCTGTCCTATATGTAGTATGTGAGACACATGGAGAAGAAATTATAAATCTCATACATGATTTTTAGTAGATGAAGGTGGTTTTTTCTACAGATATATATATATATCTGTGGTGGCACCTACCCTATGGAACAATCTACCCCCAGAGATACGAGTGATCTACGACCTCCGGACTTTTCGTCGGGCCCTAAAAACTTATCTTTTCCAGTTAGCCGGTCTGTCTTGATTTTAGGGTTAGTTTTTAAATTTTTAATATTGATTTTAAATTGACAAGTTTTAAATTACGGGCCAAATTTATAAATTATTTTAACTTTATTTTTAACTGTAATATTATGTATAGATGTTTTTATTTTGGCTGTTCACCGCCCTGAGTCCGAAAGGAGATGGGCGGTATAGAAATTTGAATGAATAAATAAATAAATAAATAAATAAATAAATAAATAAATAAATAAATAAATAAATAATAAATATCTGAGCTATATGTTCCCTTTAAAAAAATAGCTAAAATTAAGAATTTTATATAGATAGTTGATTGTTTTAATATAATAGTAGTGTGTTCAGTATTAGGGATGTTTAGCTTTTAGGGATATGGTGGTTCAGTGGCTAAGACACTGACCTTGTCGATAAGAAGGTCGGCAGTTCATCCATTCGAATCCCTAGCACTGGGTAATGGAGTGAGTTCCCATTACCTTCTGGAGCCCATTATGACACAAAGCTACAATGAGACCCTGTCCCACTCGCCCCTGGCAACAGCAGCAGCATTGGCCGCAGTGTGAGACAGTGCAGTGTCTTGGGGCAGAGAGCAGGTTGTGTCTCCTGAGCAACAGAGGCACGTCCAGCACCAACAAAGGCTGGAAGTAGTCACCTGCCATTTCCTGCTGCAGTCTGTTGGGCAGTGAGACCCAGCTACAGATGAGGTGCCAGAGAATCAGAATCAGAATGAGAGAGTGGGGGGGAGAGAGAAGAGACACACAGAGAGACACAGAGAGAGAGACAGAGCACACAGAAGCAGACAGCATTTTGGTTTGCTGCAGATTGATAATTTAAGTTCAGCTTTTTATTTCATAAATATAAGGATGACTCAAATAGAGTATTTTATTTGAAAGTAACCTTCAACCCAGCGTCTTTTTTTTCGGAGTTCAAAATGTTCTTGTTGCATGCAGAAATAAAAATTTGTTTTCTCTGTAGCAGTTCATTGATTTCATAAATGCAACACACTATAGTTTTTTTATACATAGCATAAAGGTAAAAAATGACTATGCAGTGTTATCTTCATTTTAGATGTCAAAAGAGTTTTGTGGCTCCCGGTGTTTTCTTTTTTGTGGGAAAGGGGTCGAAATGGCTCTTTGAGTGTTGAACTATCTAAACTTTGCTGTCTCTTCATCCTCTGGAATACAGCTGCTCATTACTAGTAATCCAGGTAATATTTTACCACCTCAGTCCAGAGAACACGAGTTCTAGTTCCACCTTAGCCACAACACCAGTTAGGTGACTTTGGGCCAATCATCAGGATATATGGCAAATCAGTTCTGAAAGCTTGCCAAGAAAACTGTGTGTGTGTGTGTGTGTGTGTGTGTGTGTGTGTGTGTGTGTGTTTCTGCCATGGCCCCTGGCTTCTGGAGCATCTTGCTGCCAGAGATGAGATCTGCCACCACTTTTTGCTTCCAGAAGGGCTTTAAAACCTAACTCTGTGATTGGATTGGGGCCTCAGTGGAAACACACTATGTTGGAGTTGCATGTTCTTGGTTTTTAGTCTTTATTTAAAAAATGGCTAATTTTAATGCTTTTATATTTATGATTTTATTGCATTGTATGCTGCCCAGAGTCACTTTGGATAGTGAGATGAATAGGGTAGGGTAGGGTAGGGTAGGGTAGGGTAGAATAGAATAGAATAGAATAGAATAGAATAGAATAGAATAGAATAGAATAGAATAGAATAGAATAGAATAGAATAGAATAGAAATTTTATACAACAATAGACTGTATTTTTTTCAGAGTGCATTTTTTCAGGGTGGTTTTGCAATTTATTTTGAGAGATGCAGATTCTCAAAACCTGCACAATGTTTACTTCTGATTTTGGCTCTCCAAAACTTACAGAGGTTCACCATCTCTTTGCTAGCTCAATATTCCATTTGTAATGTTGTGAGGAAAAACAGAACAGAAAATACTGGCAGGAGATAATATAAACAGGTTGCTTATATCCAGTTCTTATGATGGTAAACTGTGATAATTAAGCCAGTTTAAAAAGTCAATGAATTTATCTCTCACATATATTATACATAGTTCCTTTGGCATAATAATTACAATGCCACTTGGATGAGACGTACTCTTAAGGAAACAACTTGGTCTTGCGTCTGCAGAACTGAATGAGCTAATAGGTCTTTTCTGAACAAGCTGCATAATATCTTTACATTGCTCTTAAAGAGAAAGGGGCGCTTTGCTACATTGCATTATGCAGATGGAAGCTACACAGCAGAGCAGATATTTCTGAACACAAGATTCCTATGTCATGATAATCTGTGGAAGTCTGTTTCCTTAGCATGTGGAGTCTATTTGTTTAAATTAATATCTCAGCCAGAATGTATGACACTGTAGCAAGAATATTTGCAGCTGATGGGAGTTGGATAAACACAAATTAATCCTATTGGCTCTGTGCTGATGTTCCTGGAAAGCGACAATGCAAAAAAACATTTGTTATACTATTTTGGAAACAACAAGGATTGTAAGGGGAAATCATATAGATCATTTGACATTTGTAGTTTAGTTTTTAATTATACACATATGTGCACACATCCATGCACACAATACACAGAGAGTCTAATTAATAAGACCTTGCCAGATCAGTGGCTTGTTATCGCTGCTTATGAATACAACCATCAAAACAGTTAGTGTTTAATTTATCTAGTTTATTTCTTTCAAATCTAAGTCTTTTCAAGATGGTTTACTGTATGAAATATATGTCAATATCATAAATAATTTCATAAAACCATAAATCATTTCCAACATATTCAACAGTATCTTCCCTAAATTTAACAAGCCAAACCAAAAACTTGAAAGAAAACATTTTTTAAAAAAGGTTCATTTACACGATTTTTTTTTTAAAAAAACCAATCAAAATATTGCATGTGACTTCATGCATGTATTCTGTACATGCAGTGGTGACATTCAGACTGTTTCTATAATGAATAATGAGATATTTCAGTTAATGGAAGGCATAGTTGCCCAAGTCACTGTTAGAACTAAATGTATCAGTAATACTGTATAAGTTCCATACTATCAGTACTGGGGTTTTCAGTGCTCACATTATAGCATTTATACACACACCCAGCCATACATTTATATATATTTATACAAACACTCAGCCAAATATTTAGCTATGTGATAAGTAGTTGAGCATGGGTGGCCAATATATGGCCGTCCAGCCAAGGGCCTCCATGGGTGGTGAGTAGTCAACAGCATCAAAGTGACAGGCATAATCAGAGAATTAGAACCAATTTTTCTCCCATTTGATTCTTCCTGTGGATCCCTCTGATCTAGACATCGTGCATTTACATACTTAGTCCCATAATGTTTTTCCATTATCTTGCGCATCCTACCGCAGGTATTAAATAATTAAACTACAACATATCCAAAATCTATGATTCGCTGTTTAATTTCAATGTTGAAATTTGGAGAAGGATTCTGAAGGAAGGCCATAAAAATAGAGCTTTGTATAGCATGCACATGCAGGCTATAGGCTGTCCATAATTCTTTTTTCTTCAATCTTCTTTGTTGTTTTGCTTTCCTAAATTTGCTTCATTCTTAAATATAAGCATCTCTAAATTCCTCTTTCAGACTTAGGGTAGCCATTTGTGAGTCAGCAATTATGAAGGAAAACATTCTATGACATCACAACAACTCGTATTTTTACTGACAAAGGGTCTGATTAAATTTTTCAGTAAGCCACAATGTAATTTATAGTGTTATAAAACATTTAAATTGGATTATTCGGTCTAAGGGAAAATTCTTATTGAAGAGTAGGGCTCATTTTCCAGCTCTCTTGGATCCGTTGGGGAATATCTGATAAGTAAAATAGGGAAGAAAAAGCTTAAGAGTATATTGAATCCCACTATTCTAAAGCTCCCTGGAAAATCTATTTGTTTGATCAGAACTGATAATAACTTCTTATGAGAGCATGGTTGAATGGTTCTCCGTGCGGGAACTCTCATGCCCAATATTTTTTTTTCTTTCCATCAATGGATAACTAATAAAAGCAACACCATATTGTTTCTTAATGCACCCTAATTTATATAATATGTCTTTTAAACTGAAACTTTGGAGAGCTATTCCTTAAACACTCTGGCAAATTATTTAGTGGAAACAAACAGACATTCCCTACAGACTACTGCTCTGCTAAACCTGTTGCCAAATACGACACATATTTATTTATGTGCAAATTTCTCTCCCATTCCTTATGGAGAGCACTAACAACCACCACAGAAATGCAGGAAAGAGATGCAGCTGTGGCAAACTTAGCACATTTCCGACAGGTTCAGCCAGAGGGAGAATCTTTCCTGGCTTTCTTGGTAAAGTTATGCCTTTGAACCATGAGGGTTTCCTCTTGAATCTTGGCTGAAGAGGTGTGGGGCTAAAGTCCAGCCACACCCTCCAGACAGAGAACTCTGCTAATTGGTTAAGACCTCTTTAATGTCTGGCCACCATTTGGCAGGCCCAAGAGGCAGCTGCAGCACTCATCTCCATTTATAAGACACTCTTGATTAACACCATATTTTAATACAAGGCCAAATGAAGTTTCAGCAGAGCCAAACATCTGTATTTGTACATTCCTTTGGAGAAATCCTTTCTTTTCAATTGCAGAGTTTGCTGTCATGCTTTTTGGGGAACACATGGTGTAACCTGGCTTTTGTTCTTTCCACAAAAATACTCAACCATGAACGTTAAGATCCATAGTTCCAAATTTTCATTGTTACCATCCAACTGTCAGCTCTCTTCCAGAAAACCACTTTCAGTAAAGGAATAACTCCAGCAATTTTAGTGGGATTCTCTTTCAACTTTGTCCACAGCCATAAATGCTTCATGAAGCAAAATAAAGCATCATAACTCTATGGTATTATCCCTCTCTATTGTATTCCAGCAGACTTTATCTCCATCTCCTCTTTTTTTTCTAGCACAGATCTGCCTGATATTAACAATCAGTTTATTGATTAGTATAGACACTATTAATCCTTAACAAGACAGTAAAGAAGCCAGATTTTTTTTTTAAAAAAAAGTGAGCAAAACAGTTCACAACACTTAACATAAAAGGATTTGCTACAATAGTACATATCAAAAACAGTAGAATATTTTTGTAAGAAGAGCAGCAAAAGTACCAATAAAGAAATACAGCTACTTAGGGTTAAAGGTTCAAATGAATATGAATGATTCAGTTTAAGCTGCAGTCTTATGTAAAATCTCTTGGCAGTAAGACCTACTGTGAACTCAAGAGGATTTACTTCCATGACACATTTCCAAAGTCAGAGGCTAAGGGTTCATCCAGATAGTCACTTGAAGGTGCTTTCTTCCTATGCTTGTGTTGGCAGAAAAATATGCTGATATAAATTATTCTGCGCCGTGCCTGAGCTTTACTGTGCCTCAGCAATGAAATTAGACGTTGTGTCTCACTGAAATGTGAGACAGTTTCAGAGCAGCAGTTGGTGGATTCCCTGCCACTCTTTCTCCTCACACGCAGTGTGGCCTATCAGTGAAGAAAATAATCCCTAATTGCTCCCAGAATGTGTGGCAGACTGGAGTTTGGGGAACTCACAGATAAGTCAATCAAACTGGTGTGTGTGTAGTTGCATAGGAATTAGCTCTTTTGAGACCAACATTCCTTGACAGGGCAGATGAAGGTAGAAGCAAAAACACAACTACAACCTTAAAGGAAAGCATGGGATGAAGAGACAATCATGCAAAAATGTGCAAGGTCTTAATTTTTTGGGGATAACTTCTCTGGCCTCCTTTCCTATTATCTCCACCATTACATTTTCTTTCTGTTTACTCAAGAGAGTTTCAAAAGATTTCTTCTTTATCCTGCTTTTATTCAAGGCACTTATTTTTACCTCCATGGAAGCTTCCCCCCACCTTTTTTTTTTTAACCAAACACTGTAAACATACCTCTCCCCTAAAAAAAAAAAAAGGAAAAAGAAAAAGAAAAGTTCGGTCCTGCAGGAATTGAGTTAATTAGTGAGGATAAGAGTTTAGGATTTTTTTTCTCCATTCCATTTCTCTTCTTTCTTTAACATAAACAGTTCTCATTATCTTGGTACAGCCAGTGACATCCTTTCCCAGGCCAATTGATTTCTTCATTGATCTATCACTCTGCATGCCACTGTTTCCCATTGGGAAAAAAACTATCAATTTGCTTTGAGATTGATAGTGCTGAGGGGAGGGACAGATAGGTTTTGGAGAGAGAAAAATGGTGTTTCCTGCTTTTTTACTTTTCTTTCACCATCTTTCCCCATGTGTCTTACTACCACAGTAGTTAGCAAGGTTTCTGACTGCCAATACTTCAACCATAGCAACAAAGCAATCTCTCTTTTCCATTCCAAAGTAGATTGTTGAACACCCTGGGGAGCCAGGGGCAATCTCACTTACAGTATTTTCTGATTTTCAAAAGAAATCCTGACGTTTGGAAGCAACATCTTTTTCATTCTAAGTGTGGATGTCAGGCTTCTCATAAAGTCTGGGCAGAACTTGCTGGCTTGTCATCTGCCATTTCAAATAGGGAATCACACTAAATGACTGAAGGGGAAACAAAGGGTGAGGGGAGAGCATGCAGTGCTACAATTAGTAGGCCCAAAATTCCTTTAAGTTGCATTGGCTCTTTAGCCACCAAGATGATAAAATGGCAGTAGAATTAAAGTGTCTAAAAAGCATAGGAAGGAAAGGAAATACACTTAGGCAGCCAATTTGAGTTGGATGGATTGCTGCCCCTGACCATGTTATTTCCAAGTTCATAATGAAGGCGAGCTGGACTGCAGATTTTCTATGGAAGGAATGAAACCATCACTTTCCACAACAGAATAAATGAATATGCCTTTCGTTTACATCTGAAGAGAGCTGAGGAATCAGATTCAGAATTATCCTCATAAAATGTTACTTTCTGACACCTGTGTATATCTCCTTGCAATGAGATTCATCCTGGTGAACAGAAATCATGCAATTTTAATCTGTCCACAATACTGTAGCATAATGTAGCTCTCAGAGTTTTTGACATAGTCGTTCTATTTCTATTTGCAGATTTTGATATTTTGTTATCTTCTCCAGTTCCTTCTCTTCTATTCTGCTGTTTCCAGGTAGTGCCATGTCCACTTCTCTTATTGTTAATTGTTAAATCTGAGGTGTTACACAACAGGTGCCTGTCTGTTTGAATTCTAAAGTCCCAGAACAAGTTAGTTTCTTCATTTTCTATGACTTTGTCTATTTTATGGTCCCATCAGTTCTTGCTTGCAGGCAATTGATATTTCTTGTAGATCTTCTAGTGCACTGTTGTTGCTGCTTTGTCATGTCATTGCTTGTAGACAGTCTGGGAGATCTTGTTGCAGTAGCTAACCAGGTAGTCTACTATTTCTTCAGCTTCTTTGCATAGGCAGCACTTGCTATCTCTTGCTGTCTTCTCAATTCTGGCTTTGTATGCATTTATTCTTAAGACTTGGTTTTGTGCAGCCACAATTAGCTCTATTTCTTCAACTTTCCTTCTCTAAGCCATTGCTGGGTTCTGTTATTATCTGCTAAGTCTGCTATTTTTTTTAATCGAATAGAATTGCCCAGCTGTTGTTTGCCTTGATTATTTCCTCCACTGAGTTTGGATTGTAAGATCTTCTTCACTCTCTTGATGTATTTATTTCTAACCTTTTCCTTGACTTCTTTGTGCTTGATGTTGTCAGCTTGAAGGATGCCCAGGTATTTATGCTTGATGTTGTCAGCTTGAAGGATGCCCAGGTAGTGATCATCTTCATCCAGACTCTTGATATTATTTCCATAGGGCATCTTGATTCCATCAATGTTCATTATTTTCCCATTTCATGGCAAGCATCTGTTCAATCCAAACACCACTGCAATATCTTGGCTGTATATATGGACAGTGTGAGCAGCAATTGTATTTCATATGGTGTTTTTCTATATAGCTTCAAATCATTCATGTAAAGCAGATGGGATGGCATGATTTTGATTTTTGATATCCATGGCCTGAGTTATTCAGTATTGTTGACAGAGGAGTCAGTGCAATGATAAACAGTAGTGGTAATAGTCGGTCTCCTTGGAAGATTCCTCTCTTAATGTTAACCACTTTCAGTCTATCACCATTGACCAACAACCATATCTTCCATTGTGCCATTCATCTTTGCCCTAAGTTCCTGATGTATCTACCGGGTTTTCCTGAAAATAAGACCCTATCTTATATTTTTTTGAACCCTGAAATAAGTGCTTGGCCTTATTGCCATGTGCTCAATAAGCTGATTGGGTTTATTATCAGGGTATGTCTTATTTGGGGGGAAACAGGGTACTCATTCCTGTGATTTCTAGGCTCTTGATTATCCATTCATGTGGCAGGGAATTGAATGCCTTCCTATAATCAATCAATGCTCCATTCAAGTTGGTCTTCCTTCTCTTGCAGTTTTCCAGAATCATCTGTCAATTAGAAGTTGCTATTTTGTTGTTCTGCTGTTTGGGAGATTTCCTTCCTGCTCAGCTGGAAAGACCTTATTTTCAATTACATGCTGCTGGACTGCAACGGCTATCATACCAGTTAGTAATTTGAAAGTTGTTGGTAAGCAGGTAATTGGCCTGTAATTGCCTGGTGCTGCACCTTTTTCTGGCTCTTTCATTATCAGGTTTTGCTAAATGTTAGCCACTCTTCAATTTCATTTCCTTGCAGCATGTTGTTAAACCACTTGGCAACAAGTGGATATAGACTAGTCAGATGTTTCAACCAAAAACATGCAATTCATCTTCACTGGTGCTAACCAATTCTTAATCATCTTTGCCCTTTTTTCCACCATTTCTGCTGTTATTACAAGTTCTTTCATCTCACCTTATTTTTATTCTTATCCGACTCTTTTAAGCAAAGCTGCATTTTTCTTGTATTTATTTAGGTTATCCCGTAACTGCACTCAGAACTGTACTGTTTCTTCCTTGTCAGCTACTGACTGATTCATTGCAGGTGAAGTAAGTGTATTACCCCCACCCACCCCCAGGTTGGGAAACTCTAATCTAGCACATTACATGACAATGTCACTAAGAAGGAATGATATCAAATTTATTCTTTATGTTCGAAGGCTGGGGATTGCTATAATAGTTTATTTTTATGTTCTTTATTGTAATATACACCATTATAATGGTCAAGATTATGGAATAGTTGAATTTCTTATGTTGGACATTTGTTTAATATGATAGATAGATAGATAGATAGATAGATAGATAGATAGATAGATAGATAGACAGATGATAGATAGATAGATAGATAGATAGATAGATAGATAGATAGATAGATAGATAATCGTTCAGTGAATCAGAATCAGATGTGCTGCCTTTTAGGAAAGTGACAACATCTGTTTTCTAAAAGGACTGCTGGTGGGGAAGGGTAGAGATAACAAAGAAATAATTAATTATAAGAGAAAAATAAAATTAGAATCTGCACATAATTAGCTGCATTTAAGATGCCAAAACATAGTTTGAGAAACATAATTAATGAATTAGTAGGAATTCTTGGCAATCCCTTATAATACAGCCATAAGGAGGTATTACCATCTGTTTGGCACGCCTGGTGGGCAACGATCTGTAATGTGATACTTGCCAAGAGTAAAATTGTATTTTTCAGTTGAAGAAAATGGGTCAGATTCTTTTTCATTTCCCTTCTGATTGTGTGAGGCTAATTAAAAAAACAGCAAGTTATTTGCATAACTTCATTAATCCATGACTAAATTACTTTTGCCATAATGCTGCTGGGGGGGAAATGCACAGATATATGTAGTTAGGTTCAGTGAGCTCTTTAGACTTATTCATGAAAAAGTAATTATATATGTCCCCAGTATCATTTAATAACACAATTATATCTTTTAAATTTCTTTAGGAGAGCACTGAAGTCAGCTCTTAAAATGTCTACAAGAATTGAATAGATGTATTAGCAATAATCATTCCTATTGCTGATATTTCAGGGCTGCATATCTTTTATAAAATCTAAACCAGGATTTTTCAACCTTAGTGATTTTAAGAGGTGTGGATTTTAACTCCAGAATTCTAGCCAAAGTTGCCAAAGTTGAGGAACATCCATCTAAATTCAGCTGTGCTACTGGATTATATTAATTCTCAATTAGTATGCAGTCCAGGGCTGATGGCAGCAGGGGTGATATTCAGTTACCTTTGCTACCGGTTCACAAATGGGAGCGCACACACTCATGCGCTGCTTTGCTCGTACATGCCATCTCCACACATGCGCAAGACCTTCTGTGCATGTGCAGAGCATCAAAAATGGAACATGATGACATCTGGGCAAGTGGGCGGAGCCTCCTGCAGCTGCCACTATCTATTCGCCCGAACCGGATATAACTGGCTGAATAGCACCACTGGATTGCAGGTTGAGAAACCCGAACAATATATCATTTTAGGAATCTTGTTATATATTGGTAGATTATTACATGACAGCAGTGTAAAACGTGATTACCACTGGAATTTCTCAAAAAGTTCCATTTTGCTACAAGGCCCTTTTGAAAAGGAAGTATAATGATAGCTTCCTCTAGAGCCCTATCCTCCAAACAAATATGTTGTATATTCCTACCATGACTGATACACTTCTTTAGTTATGAACTACAGGCTATTTTCGCTATTCTACTAGGACTTCAAAATTAGGAAAGACTATGAAGCACTGACAGGCTGTTCTACATGGTTGGCAAGCTATGTTCAGTTTGGCAGGCCAATGTTACTCAGTCTTAGAGCAGGAATCCAAGCTTCTGTCATTTTTACCCTGGCTGTTTCCAGATCTAAACTGTATTTCACTATTGCTTTATTGTTATTTTATATTATCCTCATATAAATCTTGCATGCTGGCAATCTAGGAACCCTTTTTATTTTCTCTTTTTCTTATAAGATCTTCATAGAGATATGCGCACTAGAAATTCAAATAAGACTTGGCAAGCATAACTGAGTTTTCAAAAGGTAGCATAGCAAAAGCAAAGTTGTTAAAATTAGCTGAAGCTAAAGAAAGATACATTCAAGCAATTCTACTCATTGTTACATAATATTAATAATAAACTTTATATCAGGAGGTAAGTCTATAAATTAGGATATAAGAACAATGCTCCTGATCAGACCAGTAGTGGGTTTCAATTTCGTTCGCTACCGGTTTGCTCATGGACACGCACATTCATGTGCGCGATGCTTCTGGGCATGAGCAGAGATGTCTGCTCAGGGTGGGCGGAGCCTCCCGCTGCCACTGCTACCAGTTCTCCCTATCCGGGGCGAACCGGTAGGAACCCAACACTGGATCAGACCAAGGCTAATTCTCATCCAGGAGTTTCCCATAATGTTAAAATAAGATGCTTCTGTGGCCGCTGACTGGCATGGAAGTTTCTCCTCCTCCTCCTCCTCCTCCTCCTCCTCCTCCTCCTCCTCCTCCTCCTCCTCCTCCTCTCCTCCTCCTCCATTTATTTCATTTGAATTATACTAAGAATTTGCAGTCCTTTTGTTTTAATTAGCACAGGTCTATCCATTTTATGAAAGAAAACTTCTTAATTATTAAAACTTCCAGGACACTACCAGAGAGCCATGCTATACCTCTTTCTAGACTTGATTGACCCTTTCTTATATTGTGGAATGTATTCTAACTGAACTCCAATTATTACAATTTTTAGCAATCTTCAAACATTCATAGTTTTATCCCTCTTAACATTTAAATATCATTTAGGTACCATTGTCTCATCCACTGATCTCATATATCATGCATTAATTTACTATGCAGATAAAGTCCCAATTTTTTACTATTACAATAGTGCACTTGCAATCGTATATTTAATCCTTAATCTAATGATAATGTGACCTAAGTAATGTTCAATATTTTCTGACTCTCTGGTTTGGTAGTCAATGAAAATGATAAAAATAACAAATATATTTCAGTGAAATTCCATATATATTTACCTTGAACAGGTTAACAGGTTCAGAAGAACATACCTTGAATAGAACTGCATATACATCAACTGACATTCCACCATTCAACTGGTGGAAATATTTTAAAACAGAAGCAGGGTCAAGCTGAATATGGGCTAATGTGAGATAAATTCTAAACAACCTGGAACATACCTATTCCAGTTTTAAAAGAATAACAAAAAACAAAAAACAATGGAAACTTTCCTTACAAGATGTTAAACACAGGGCCTTCTGTTGACTTAATTATACACTTTTTTCATCCTTTTAAATAAGTTAATAGTATATGCTCAGCAACAGAAAAAGACATTGATTTGCTATTTCTATAAAATGTCCATTATCCTGGAATATGGACATTGACTAAGTGAAATGAAGTACGTCTAGCCGTTTCTAAAAATAGCTCAAAGACAGCCATGGAAAACAGAGCTATTTCACACATAATTGCCTTGAATGTTTCAAATCATAAAAAACAGAAATGGAAGAAAAATCTACTCTCCAAATTCCATTTCCCATAAACCACAAGCACTAAAAAATTGGCATGCCTGCATACATCTTATCTCCTCAATCAGCATCAAATAATTCAAACTCTTGGGGATTTTTTTGTTTTGTTTTGTTTTTTTGCACTGTCTTGAAAACTGCCCTGCTATATGCACATTATAGTCAGTCATTCTTTGTGCATACTAATCTATGAAACAAAAATGGACCCCTGCCTCTTCCATTCCTGACACTGCCATGCTATCATAGCATTGTTATTGAATGAAATGTTCTAGAGGTCACTTGAAATACCGCCCACCAATCTGGTATGAAATTTGAACATTGTTTTTATTTTTTCAACTTTTTGTCAGCTTCTTTGGTTGAACTGGAAATTTCTGACATTGGAAAGAATAACAGGGGACACTGAAGGAGTCAGGGACCAGGCTAAAAGTGACTAAACAGCCAACGGATTTTCTATGTTCCTTTTCTGCCACACCTAATAACTGCCAAAAATTTAGACCAGCACTTGAGTTGGACTAAATTTATTTCCTCTTATTGCTAGTACCAGACAATATTTATTTTAAAGAGCAATACCAGGAGAAGAAAGAAAAATCACCAATCTCTTTGTCCTTTGTTCTGTCATTATGCAACAAGCAGAACCTTGGAAGCACTAATGCTATCAATGAGCAGTGGAATTGCTGTACACATAAGCAGTATTCCACAGAGTAGCCATGTTTGTGTGTTACAATAAAAACCTTGATTTGATCTCTATATTTATTTATTTATTTATTTATTTATTTATTTATTTATTTATTTTGTCGCATTTCTATTTGTTGAACTTTGTTCTGACCTAGGCTTCCTGAGACAATAAAAAGCACATGGTTAGTCCCAAAAACCCTCTTTTTATTTCAACGGCTGTGAATTATGTTCATTCACAGCCCATACTGAATCACAAATCGTTTGTAAAGAGCCTGACAGAAGTCTGCCACTGTTCCTCGGGGACATAAGGCTGATAAGCACCCACCTTTATCTCCCTTGACACACTGCCAAAGATCTAATTGGCAATTAGCTTTGTAAGGCCACACGGAGCACAGAGTCAAAACGGAGCTTCCGAATTTAAACTGAGCAGAACGAACAAAGTTGCTTCCTGCAAAATCTCACATGCCTTTGCTCCTCCTTTATGTCTTATTTATTTATTTATTTATTTATTTTATTATATTTCTATACCGCCCTTCTCCTGCAGGACTCAGGGTGGTGTATAGCCAGAATAAAACATAGCATATAAAATTTAAAAACATTTTAAAAAACAATTAAATAATTTTGGCCCAAATTTAAAACAAGACCAATTAAAACCAAAATTCGATTAAAAAATTAAGAGGATGGGATCAAGCCAGCCCAGCTAGATGGAACAAGTGTGTCTTCAGGGCCCGACGAAAAGTCCGGAGGTCTGATATCGTGCGTATCTCAGGGGGCAGGTCATTCCAGAGGGCAGGCGCTGCCACAGAGAAGGCTCTCCACCTGGGGTTCGCCAGCCGGCACTGCCTGGCCGATGGCACCCTGAGGAGGCCCTCTCTGTGAGAGCGAACCGGTCGGTGGGAGGCTATCGGCGGCAGAAGGCGGTCTCGCAAATACCCCGGCCCTAAGCCATGGAGCACTTTAAAGGTGGTCACCAACACCTTGAAGTGCACCCGGAAGACCACAGGAAGCCAGTGCAGCTCGCGCAGGAGAGGTGTTATATGTGAGCGCCCCGTCGCTCCCATAATCCCCTGCACGGCCGCGTTCTGGACCAACTGCAGCCTCTGGGTGCACCCCAAGGGGAGCTCCATGTAGAGAGCATTGCAGTAGTCCAGGCGGGAAGTGACTGGTTGACTGACCATGCGTAGGGAGTCCCAATCCAGAAAGGGACGCAACTGGCGTATCAGGCAAACCTGATAAAAAGCCCCCCTGGCCACGGCCATCATATGCTCTTCTAAAGACAGCCGTGCAACCAGGAGGATGCCTAAGTTGCGAGCCCTCTCCGTGGGGGCCAGTGATTCGCCCCCAATAGCCAGCGTTGGCACCAGCTGGCTATATCGGGACGCCGGAAGCCACAGCCACTCGGTCTTGGAAGGGTTGAGTCGGAGCCTGTTTCTCCCCATCCAGGCCCGCACGGCCTCCAGGCACTGGGACATCACTTCAAAGGCATCGTTGGGGTGGCCTGGGGTGAAGATGTACATCTGAGTGTCATCAGCGTACTGATGGAACTCCACCCCAAAGCCATGGATGATCTCACCCAGCGGCTTTACATAAATGTTGAACAGAAGGGGCGAGAGGACCGACCCTTGTGGCACCCCACAAACAAGGCGCCTCGGGGTCGACTGCTGCCCCTCTGTCAACACAGATTGTGACCGGTCAGAGAGGTAGGAGGACAACCACCGCAGGACGGTGCCCCCCACCCCCAGCCCCTTCAACTGGTGCAACATGATACCATGGTCGATGGTATCAAAAGCCGCTGAGAGGTCTAACAGGACCAGGATAGAGGAACAACACCTATCCCGAGCCCTCCAGAGATCATCCACCAATGCGACCAATGCCGTTTCCGTGCTGTACCCAGGCCGGAAACCGGACTGGAGCAGGTCCAGATAGACAGCTTCATCCAGGTACCGGGGAAGCTGCCGCGCTACCACACTCTCAACAACCTTCGCAACGAAGCGAAGGTTGGAGACTGGACGATAGTTAGCCAAAATAGCCGGATCCAGGGAAGACTTCTTGAGGAGGGGCCTCACCACCGCTTCTTTCAAAGCAGTCGGCAGGACCCCCTCACTCAGAGAAGCATTAACAATCCCCTGGAGCCAGCCTCGTGTAACCTCCCGGGAAGCCAGTACCAACCAGGAGGGACACGGGTCCAATAAACATGTGGTCGCGTTCAGCCATCCCAGGATCCTGTCCACGTCCTCAGGAGCAACAGGATCAAACTCCTCCCAGATAACACTCTCAAGACCTGCCTCAGTCATCCCGTCCGGACTTACCCAGTCAGAGGCCAGGCCTTCCCGAATCTGAGCGATCTTGTCATACAGATACTGCACAAAGTCCTCAGCTCGACCCTGCAAGGGATCATCCTGCGCTTCCAGATGGAGGAGGAAGTGGGTCACCCTAAATAGGGCGGCTGGGCGATTATCTGATGACGCGATAAGAGTGGCAAAATAGCTAGATTTCGCCGCTTTTATCGCCACTAGGTAGGTCTTAATATGAGACCTCACCAGTGTTTGGTCAGATTCGGAGCGGCTGGTCCTCCAACTACTCTCCAGGCGTCTTTTCCGGCCCTTCATCTCCCTCAGCTCCTCAGAGAACCAAGGAGCTAGGTTAGTTCGGTGCCGGGTCAGAGGCCGCAAAGGCACGACACGGTCCAAAGCCCCGGTGGCCGCACTATCCCAGGTGGCCACCAGGTCTTCAGCCGAGTCATGAGCCAGAGTCTCAGGAAATGGCCCAAGCTCCGTCTGGAACCTATCAGGATCCATCAGGCGCCTGGGGCGGAACCACCTGGTCGGTCCCGCCTCCCTGCAGCGAGGTGCAGCGGTGGGAGGAACCAATCATCTCCAAGCTCTACTCCCAAATTGTCCCTTTTGTTTTAACTGTTCTTGCCTTTTGGCAGCTCTGTGCATGCGCACATTGGGAACAGGCTCCCCCTGTTCCTTTGCCTCGCTGATGTCTGTCTCTGGAGGCAGCACATAACTCCCAGATGGTCCTGGCCCCCTCTCTGCTTCCAATGCAGAGCCCTCGTCCAAGCCTTCCCCAGACTCCAGGACTGGCCCATGTTCCTCCCCAACCTCCTCACTGTCCGACTCTGCTGCCAGCTCTGCAGGTCACCGGCAGACCACAACAAACGTAAAGTTTTGTTTTTTAAAGAGAAACTGAAATCATTGCAGTATTTCTTTCAAAAACAAAGATTCTTTTTTTTTCAGACCAACCTCCAAAAATGTAGACTGCTTGGCTACAGCTCTACTTATAGTATATGAATTAAACATAAGAGTGAAAGGATTAATTGATCATATTGTTTGCAAATCAAACTAGTAAAAATTGGCTTAGGCTTTCAGCAGCTTTTTTTTTTTCATTAACTGCTTTGACTGTAAATAAAAAGTTAATCATTTTTCAAACTAAGGAAATATTAGAATACAGCTTCAGGTATAACACTGTCTTAAGTTTCACTTAACAGGCAGTGATGGAAAATAGCTCTCAATAGAGTTGCCCTTTGTTCAGGGTTACCTTTCCCAATGTTAACTTAAGAAAATCCTTTTGCTTGTTGTTTTCCTTAGTCTCACACTGAATTTCATGTCTTTAGGTTTAATTTCATGCAAGGAATTAAATTACAGCACCAAGTCAACATCTATTTCTTGGCTCAGAAAAAGAGTCTCTTCATTCTTCATTTAAATTCATTGTTTTCTATACTGTTTACATTTTTCTAAATAACAGAACTCCACCCTGTTTACTTTGTTTCCATACAACTTTGCTTAGCCAACAACATCGTGCTTAAATGAAAATCCTAGTGGGAGGCAGCAGTTGCATCACAAGATCAATTTATGGAAAACAGATACTTTTTCAATCTGTATTAGTCTTAAAGCAAAAATAGAAAAATGACAAGCACCTTTACTAAATCTTTTTTATTATTATTCTTTTTCATTTGTTCAGTGGGCATTATGACTGTACCTGTATACCTAGTGGACTGCATACAGTTTCTTATATGATTGGATAAATCTAGTTTTACCTTAATATCTATCACTCAAATATGTAGAAGCACCTGTCATAAAATGTTGATGTCTCCAACTGATGAATATTAGAGGAACCGTATTTTAAATCTGGAAGAGTAAGGAATTTGTAATGTTTTTATGTTGAAATTTCTGGTTCATAATTTGGACAAACAATGGAGTAGCATATTTGCCACAAGTATGTCATGTATTGGAATATATAACTCAGGGGTGGGTTCTAAATTTTTTTACTACCGGTTCTGTGGGCGTGGCTTATTTTGTGGGCATGGCTTGGAGGTCATGTGACCGGGTGGCCATGGCTATGTGTGTAGGGACTACTCAGAAGGCTGAAAAAATTAATTTCTGACAGGTTCTCGCACTTTTGACTAGTCCTCACACTTATGACCATCCTCACATTTATGCCCGTGCAGCATTCTTAACAACCCTGTCACTCATTTCACAACTGTTTCTCTTCACCATGGTGACAAGATAGGGCAAAAAACGTAAAATGTGAGGACAGTCGTAAGTTCGAGGACTGGTCAAAAGTGTGAAGACCAGTCAAAAATAATTTTTTCAGCCCTCTGACTGGTCCATATGCACAAATGGATACAGCAATAGAGAGAGATGAAGGAAGGAGAAGAGAGGGAAGGAAAAGAAGGGAGGAAGGAAGGGAAGAGAAATTAGAGTAGGAGTGAGGGTAAGAGAGGGAGGAAGAGAGGAGGAGAAGGACAAAGGAAGAGGAAGTAGGGAGGAGAAGAAGAGGGGGGAAGAGAAAGTAAGAAGGAAAGAAAAGAGAGAGGTGGTAGGTTTGACGAGAAAGATTGCTGTACAATAAAAAAGATGAAAGCGAAGAAAGGCAACCCCAAACAAATATAAAGATATTAAGATAAAGAATGAATTGTTAAACTTTAAAGAATAAAAGAGAGGGGCTCGGACTCAGAGGCGGTCGGTCACCGCGTGGCCAGGATAGGGCAAGACGACTGGAGAGAGAGGCGTTCCCAGCCGCTGCAAAAAGAAGGGCTGAACCAGGAAGTAACATCAATTGGCTATTGGCCACTCCCGGGCTAATTGAAACAGGGATACAGGGGCACGGGGAGGAGCTCAACCTCAATGCCAATTTTGTGTTTTCTTTAACGTTCGTGTGTGACTGCACCGAGAAATGAGAATTAAACCTGCTTACAACCTCGTGCTTTGCCTGCGAGTCGTGTTTTCAGCAGTTCAAGCCATCTTGGTGAGCAGCATACGACATGTATTTTCTTTGAAGAGAGTATTTGGCCGGTTCACAAATTTAAACAGTGTTTAGTCATTTCAATTAAATTTACAATTTCTATATTTCCTTTTTGCCATATTTATTCCTCATCTGTTTTTTTTAAAAAACCAATATTACCCTTCATCCTCAACTCTAATCTTAATCAAATTCAATTTTTCCCTTCTATTCTATATTATACCCCATCCCATTGTCATCTATTTTTATATCCATCCATTTTGGTTAATTATGTAATATTACAGTTGTTTAATACAAATTCAACATTTTAATATAAATCAATTAATTATATACCTATCTTTTTTGTATATTAATCAATATGAACATGAATATTCCAATTATTTCCATGCAATCCAGTTTCTTACAAATCAATTAATTATATTTACCAATAACAATAAACCAAATAATTTCCCCCATATATTCCTCCAAACCACAACTTAACCATTTCTGCTTTCAACACAATATACAATTAATAGTATCTCAATTATTACAATTCCCTAGTTAAATAGAGCTTTTTTTCTTTTGTGTTTTAAAATCTTGAACTCTCCTCTTTTGCCCTAAATTTCCCATTGTTTGCACCTACCTTTTTTGGTGAGCAAAAAGAAAAAGAAATCTCTCCCTGCCTCATTTTGTCACGTTGCAGCAGAGCCTGCTTTACTTTCAGTTTTGTTTTTTCCCTAGCATAGCTACTCATTTCTTTTCTTTTAACACTGATCAGCTGTAGGGCGGCCCTTTGAAGCCCTGCGGCAAGAGTTTAAACAGTTTTTTTTCCCTCTAGCCATCAGATGGGGCTCAGGAGGCAGCAATAGATTGGGAGTGGGGCCAAATAAAGGGTAAGAATAACGCAGGTCGGGAGGGGTGGGGGGGAGAACCAGTTCGGTGACGTCATATTATCACTGCTACCGGCTGGCGGGAACCGGTGCGAACCGGGAGCAACCCACCACTGATATAACTTCATCTGAGAAGTGCTTTTGTTCATTATCTTAAAGGATAGATTCAAGAACTGTTTACATATCCTACCCTGATAACATCCAAAATTTCCACATTTCTGTAAACAGGGTTATTGTGGCAGCTTAATACTGT
Source organism: Arizona elegans (assembly GCA_022577455.1). Classification (NCBI taxonomy): domain Eukaryota; kingdom Metazoa; phylum Chordata; class Lepidosauria; order Squamata; family Colubridae; genus Arizona; species Arizona elegans. Next base: position 31,461,775 of record JAKOOJ010000009.1, on the reverse strand, counting down.
ATTACCAGTCAATTTTATTTTATTCACAAACATTGCCAATTTATTTATAGCACCATGGGTATATATAGATAATATAAGCATAGTATAAAAAAGAAATCATCTCATTTTCTGCTTGTGCAAATATAAAGGTATTACACTTGGCTCTGGAAGGATGCAGATTGTCAAGGGAAAAGGTCAAGTTAATCAGAAAAATTCACTCCAGAGGGTAGATAACAATCTTCTAAATTTGCTTATTTGTAGCCTCAAATAGCTTAAAGGTGCATACACAGAAGTCCTTAACCTAGAATTTCTTTTCTTATTCTCACTTTTCTGGTGCCACCTAGTGTCTTCAATTTACTACTAAAATTGCTAAAGTTTGTGTGTTGTTTCATCTTTCTCCTAAAAAGGCAAGGCAGAACAACAACATACAACAATATTAACAGTAATAAAAACATCCTCAGGAGGATTTAAATTCATAAAAATGTTATGATTTAAACTGGAGCCTGTGGATTAGTGTTAAAGAAGGCTGCAAAATTGTCTATAAGGAGAGTGACATGTTCGCAACTTAAACCTATCCTCTCTATTTGAATGAGAATTAGGATGCACTATAGTGGTGCCTAGAGACTCATGTCTTTTTATTTATTTGTTTGTTTTAGGAATTTAGCTAATATTAAAAAAAATGTTATAGCAATTCAGCAGGGTTCAAAAATTGAATGTAATTAAAAAGACAATTGAAATACAAATCAAATGGCGGCATTGTTTTTTTAAAAAATATATACGATGGCTGAACAGAAAACTAGATTCAAAATCAACCAGATTCAAAATCACTTTAATGCTTCTAAAACAATTCAGAACAAAAAAATGTTTCTGGATCTCTTCAGATGACAGTTCCAAAGTGGAAGTGCTATTGTGGAAAAAAAGTGCTCCTAGTAGACACCAATCCGTTATTTTAATCTTCATTTATGAAGAAAATGAGAGGAGGACCCATTAAAAACATTGTGTAGATCCTCTAATTGGAAATACCCAGAGGATAATACTGCAGGCAGGGGCAGGCAGCCTGGTGTTTTCCATCTGTCTATAATCTGGAGTATTGATAAAATGTTTGTATGATGAGCATTGCTTGAGATTCTGTTTCTCTCTCTCTCTTATTTAATTTGCTTTTGCTCCGTACATATTTATTTCTTTTTTGATATACAGTATGATGATAGAGTACCAGTATAGTATAACAAATAACATAATGGGTGGTGACCAGGAAGAATGAATTTCCCCAATTAAGGTTGGAGTTCTCTGGATGATTTTTAACCAGTTGTTATTTCTCAGCCTTCCATTGCTGCTTTTTTTTTCTTAGCTTGTTAATAGATTTAGAAAATAATATAAGGTCACTAAAATAAACATAGAACATAATGTAATATATTGTGGTCCTAATACAATATTGGTGATCAAAAGAATATATATGTAACATGTGATCAACTACTCTGAATAATTTAGGAGTTTAACGAGATTACAGGTTAGTCCCAAAAGTTCTTTATGCTGCAAAGATAGACTAAAACAAAAAACCCATTATCATATATCATATACAATATTATCCATTGTAATATGTGACTCTTCAAGCAAAACATTAGGTTCCTTATATTCTCAACCCAAAATCCAGAGTATTTCAACATTTGAGGTTTACAAAAGTTATAATATAGGGTAGTAGAGTTTTAATGTAAACTTGTTCTAAAATGGAACAAAATTGAAGAAAAAATATATTTGACAGAATTGCTTATTTCTAACATCACTCTAACTATACATAAAATGGGTTGTATACTTTTTATAAAAAAGAGATTTCAAAAGTTATAGTCACATAGTCAGAAATGCTATTTAAGAAGACCATAGATAATTACTAGTATTTCACTGTTGTATAACATTGACATAATGCCATCTATTTATTAATACAAATAACAGATAGAGAAATTATACTCCATAGACTATATGATGACTTGAATCCATTTTTATACTTCCTTTCATATTAAATAAAATTTAAATATTAAGTAAATATTAAATAAAATTTAGTGCCTGTGATTTTCTATCAATTTTCAAAGTAAACGCAAGGAAAATTGGCAGGCTCAGAACCTAACAGGCTTAAAAGATGAAGTTTCTTTCAAGACATGCTTGACTTCTGGTGAATACATCCATACTATTTTCTTAGCTACAGCGCGGAACTCATTTGCTACTGTCTTCTTCCGGGATAATTATTTTTTTAATCCTTGATATTTCCTGCTGTTTGATTGATTATGTGCCATACAATCATTGTCAATTCCTATTGTTGATACAATTTTCTCCATGATGATCTAATCCAGGGATATCAAACTCGCGTCATCATGTTGTTGTCTTTTTTCCCCTTCGCTAAAACAGGGGTGGGCGTGGCCAGCACATGACACATCTGGCCCATGGGCTACAAGTTTAACACCCCTGATATATCCCTAATCTGGTCTTTCAGGTTTTCCAAAGCTGAACTCATCATCACTGTAACTAAATCCAACCACCTTGCTGCTAATCTTCTCTTTCCACCTTACTCAGCATTACTGTCTTTTCCATCCACAAACTAATCAGCTCTGACTCTGCTTGAGTTTTTTAATTCAGCCAAGATCAGCTAGGTACTGCCACCGGATTGTCAGACTTAATTCCCCTGTGAATATTTAAAATAATCTTTCATTCGTTCCTCATACAATAAGATTCAGACCCACCTTCTCCAAGACCATCTTGTCTTCTGTAGCTTTCAGTTAGCAAAGTAATATTTACAGGAAGAAGAAAAGTATACACTAACCATTAGCCTGTTTCTGATCTAAATGTGTTATTTACTTTCTGATCCTTTGTAAAAGGCAAAATAGTCTCCATGTTTTGTATGTCATTTTCTAACAAGCCTAAGTTATTTTCCTGAAGTGCTTTTCAAGCCTTTTACAGGATTCCTAACCAGATATACAGAGTGTATATAGAAACTACAAAAGTCGGCTGTGCCCTGACCTATATTTATTCAATTTATTTATATGAAGACACCTCACCATGTTCTCTCATTGGTTTGGATCCAGGTTTAGCTGCATATGACTAAACTGATATAGATTCTTACTCTACCTACTCACAGTAGCATGTCTGGTTCTCTGCTGAGTACTACACCCATTTACTAAATGGATGGATTGTGATGTAAAAGGGAAAAGAAGACAGCCCCCCTTCCCCCCCAAAAAAAGCAGTGTGAGGACCTTTCCATTAGTTGGTTATTCCACACCAAATAATAACCCTGTGTTATGTAATTGCTACATGTGAATGACATATTATGGCCTAGAATTGAAAACACCTACCTCAAAACTTTGGATAAACTTTTAAGGTTTCCAGAAGCTTTGTTTTTACAGCTTCCTTTGCTGCCCTTTCAGACAGCCAATGTAAGCCTTAGCCAAATTAAATTTTTATAAACTGGATTCTTTTTTGCTCAACTCAAACCACATACATTTGGACAATCTCAAATAAACAGACATGTGAGAAGTTTTGGTAAAGTTTCAGACAACTATTCTAATTTTCATTCTTTTGGAAAAATACAGAAAGATTTGTTTTCCTTAACATTAATTCTTCTTCCATTTCTTTCAATTTCCCCTTGAAAATATAGATATGATTCTCCATATGTTAGCCAAAGGATGTGTTCATGTATAACTTCCTTTGCTAAACACACTGTTGTGAAGAAGAAACAGATCAACTGTCTACAGAAGATAAAGTTAGCATTCTGAAACTATTCCAGGAACATTAAATTAACCTAGAATTAGATTTGTCTCTTGCCAAGATTGAAATTAATTACAATGTGCTCAATTCATCTTTTCCATTCTTTCATAATTCTATCAGTTTTCAACGTTATAGAGTTTTATATCCCTTTCCATAGTGTATGTTATATGCTGTTTTCTTACATTTCATTTACATCTCATTTATTAATTATAGCTTCATCTGACAATTAATTTGGTAAAATTGCCATCTTCCAAATCTAAAATAATCCCCAGTACTCAAAAACATCTGGAGAACATCCAGTGCTGCATACACATGGTTGTGTTTATGTTTGTATACATGGGCATCCATGAAGCAATAAGTGACATTGTTTGCACAATGAAGTCATCATACAAATGACACAAATTACATATGTGCATGCACAGAGTAATCCAATTACATAGTTTGGATCATTTACATATTGGATCATTGCACACATTATATGTTTTGATGTCCCTATAGCTTTTGGATGCCTCTCTTTCTTTCTCTCTTGTGTGTAGTGTGTGTGTGTGTGTGTGTGTGTGTGTGTGTTGAAAACCCACAGGTCTCACCTGATGATGTATTCTTCATTAATAGATTATACACTTTACAAATTGTAAATATGTTCCTTTAATATGGTAAATTTAGGCAAATCTATAATTTATATGTAGATTTTTTATTAACAGTTAGACAGGTTTTAGATTGTATTTCCTCCTCTGATATTTAAAAACAATTTAATAAATACTAGAATTTCTGTTCTGGTCTAAGACTGTAATGATAACTTGTATTGTATTGACTAGAATTTCAATGTTTAAATCTTTTTCTTGTATTAAGAAAAAGGATGTAGGGCTTTGTGAAAATCATTATATATAATCATCAACATTTGGCAGCTTTAAGTATATGAAAAGTTTTGGAGCACTTTGTTCAAGATTTTTTTTTTAAAGTGCCTGTTCATCATTGATCAAAGTTTTTTTTTTTTTTTTGTCTCTTTAAGAGCCTTCTTAGTGTCTTGATCCAGCAGTTTTTTAAAAAAAGAAGCAACTTGCAGATATATAGACCTAAAGCAGGAGAGTTTTTAACCTGCTTTATTACATGATTATAGAATTAGAATTTAGAACAGACTACTGTAACAGAAAGAGAGATATCATCTGTCATATTCAGTTATGTTTCAGCATTATTCTTGGTAAAATAATGTATATTAAAACATGAATTGTTAAATGCTGACAGCTTTCTAAGTGCCTCTAAAAAAATTAGAGGCAAAAATGTGATAATTGATGTTGCATGAGGTGATATGTGCTACCAATGCCAAATTGGACTTAGATTGCATACATTTTTCCACTTTATACAATCCCTAATTTACCAGTCTTACTTGTGACATGAGTGTCTAATGGAGATGTTGACAATAAAATAGCCTAGTTAACACTTCATGATTTATTGCTCATTCCCCACATCCTTGCAATTTAAAAATGTATCTTTTAGAATCTGAGTATATTTTTGTAGGCTTTTAACCAGTATAATTAGACCATATATATAATGAAATCACAGTTTTATATTATATAATTCTTGAATTAGATTGGCTTGAAATAATATGCATTTATGAAAATCATCTTACTGAGGCAGTTATAAATCTATTCATAGCAAATTTGAGTATTTTGATATACATTTTTCATATGACATATTTTATATGCAGAATTGTCTCTAAAGAAACTAGAGATACAAAAACATAAAGAAGAAATGAAGAGAAGAATTCCATTGCCAAGTTTATCAACCACGACATAAGATGATATCCATATTTCAGCTGTTCTCAAACTTTAAGAAGCACTCTCTTTATGAATCACAAACATAATTCTCCTAATGAATACACTGAATCAATATTTAGTGCATATTATTACAATATTGCCAAACATGCATATTAAAATATATATTATTGTGACTATGGCAGCATTCCCACATAATTCCTTGTAATTTTTTGGGAAAAATCACAATTTATTAAATAAGTTATATTACTTTTTTTTTCACATAATGCCAAATATAACTTTAAGAAGCTGTCTTTTGCCTGTTCACACCCCATACTGTGCCTCCTCTAACTATGTCAGCCTGGGATACACAACAATTATTACCTTCAAATGGTAGTTGCTGCCACTGTATTATCTTCTTCACCTTAACCAAATCCAAAATAAAGAAAATGTTTTCCTTTTTCTACTGCTTCAGAAACACTAAAACAAATAAGACTATAAGACACTCTGAAGTATAAGACTATGGAGTTTATCTGAAATCATCATTTTAAAAAAAAAAAAACAGATCATGGCAGTCTAGTTTCCCATGGACATAATAGAACCAAAAAAGGCCAGATTTGGAGATTTAGTGGGAATACCAAGGGAAATAATTTTGGCCACATTTGTGCCAATGCCTAATATGCCCTGACTGGCAGTAGCTTTCCAGATTTCAACCACAGGTCTTTTCATATCTTATGCCTTTAAAGCATGTGCTCCACACATAGCTAAGTACTTCCCTTCTACTCAAAAGAAAATAAAATAAAAACTTTAAAATGTCTTATCCCCTTCTCATGTTCCAAACACCCTACCTTTAAATATTTTTCTGATCCTGTCAACATTAACTAACATTTATTAAAATAATTTATGTTCAACTGAAATTTAACTGAATAATGTTCATGCTCTTAATGAAGGAGTAGCTACCAATATCTTTCCAAATGCACTGCCTTCAGACTTCCTTTTTAGGAAAATCTTTATTTGCACTGGAGTTATTTTATCAAATTTATGTTTTCTATTACTATTTAGGAATAGTATTTAATTTCTGCTTTTGAAGCTTTTAGGATCCAGTTGCCAAACCTTCTCTCCATAACTAGAAGATTAAGACGTGAAATCAGAAACCATGCTTATCTTCACTATATAAATATGGTGATTATCTCAATTAGATGTAGGTTTCTATGAACATAATTCTCTATGAATATTACCTTTATGTATGTAATTCAGTTTCCAACCATGATTATGTGATTAATGAAACTGTACTTGAGCTGCAACATTAAAATAGCATGCACTAAAGTATTATCAAGAAAATTAACAAGTATGACATTTGCTATCAAACCATACTAAGTATAATTTAATACTATCCAAATGAAATAATTGCTGATAATATAAGAAGCTATTCTCATATTGTATATCTAGTAGTACAAATCTATCATAGTTCATCTTTTCAAATAAATAGCAGAAATCTAGATAATTGAAAACTTGGTGGAAGATTAATTGGTATAGTTTTCTATAGAATTACAAAAGCTCCCTGATAGCATTTAATATTTCTAAAATGTTTGCAACAAAAAATCAGTATACCAGTCACAAAATTCAGTCTACTTTATCAGTGGTCTTCAATATCTTCTATTGAAAACTATGATTTAATATTTTTACAGAAAAAAAAATAATTTCTATGTTATGGATGGATTCAAGAAACAAACACAATAGGCATAGCAGACACAACAGCCCAAACAAAAAACAGAGGCTCTGTTCCAGGCCTACACTGTACAAAAGAGTTATAGACAAGATGAGCAAGAGGGAAAAAAATATGCTTATCACATTTGTACACAATATAAAAATAAGGGAATATTATGTATTGGGCCTACAGAGAGACAAATTGTCTGATGTACTGTAGTAAAGAGGCAGTTTCCCAGGAAGGAGGGAGCCACATTCCAAGAAGGGGAATAACACAGCCTGGAGCAGGATCAGAGTTAGAGGACCAGAATTAGGATAGTTATTCCCTAGAATGTCCTTCAGGGCTCAATGGCTCAGCAGTTAATGCTGGAGAGTGGACAGCCCGGGTTCTAGACCCAAGCTCCACGCAATTTTTTTTTAAATTTGATTTATATGCCGCCCTTCTCCAGAGATTCAGGGCAGCTTACAATGTGTTAAGCAATAGCCTTCATACTTTTGTATATTTATACAAAGTCATCTTATTGCCCCCACAAACTGGGTCCTCATTTAACCTACCTTAGAAAGGATGGAAGGCTGAGTCAACCTTGAGCCTAGTGAGATTCGAACTTACAGTAATTGCAGACAGCTGGTGTTAATCACAATGCTATTAGTCTGCTGAGCCACCAGGCCCATGGGAGCAATGGAGTGAGCTCCCATTACTTACCCCAGCTCTTGCCCACTTAGCATTCAAAAGCATACTGTACAAATGCAAGTAGATGAATGGGTACCATTTTGGTAGGAAGGTAACAGCATTCCATGCACCTTTGATGTAAAGCCAGGCTGGCCACATTCGGACAACACTGGCTCCCTGGCCAAGAAATGAAGAAAAGCATGATGCCCTAGAATCAAATATGACTGACAAGGAAATCTTTATTTTTGATTTACTTTACTCTGAGGGTTTATCCAATTGGGAGAGACTACTAAAGGTTTCCTTTGGCAAGATTCTATCTCTTTGGAGAACGCAAATAAAGAACTGAACTGTCTGGATTGTTCTATGTCACGGGTGTTAATTTGATGACCTGCGGATTGGATGCATCACATACAGGTCACACCCACCTCAGCTCTGCAAATGGAAAAATGTCACGAAACGTCATGTGACAGCAATGTGACACAGCAAGATTGACACCCATGTTCTATGTCATTCTTGAGCCGGGCTTGACAAGTGATAGTAATACCTTGTAATACCTAGTATATATCTTTATAGTAAACATCTTGAAAGACAATATCAAAATGCCATAAGTTCTTGACAAGCTGGAATAATGGGTAAAAACCAAAAAGACACATTTTAACAGAACAAATGAAAAGTCCTTTATTAGGTAGGGAAAATATAAAGCATAAATATAGGATTAGGCAAACCACACTGGGTACGCAGGTATTGAAAAATACAGTATTGCATGATTTCATGGATCACAAACTGAACAACAGCCAACAATTAAAAACAGACACTCTGTTTCAGAATACTGAAAAAATAAGCACATCTGTAAAAGACTGATCAATATATAATTCCTGTAAGGTGAAAAAAACATATAAAGAATGATTGGGTGCTACTGTCAACTTGTCTGCTGTCTATATCAGCCACCACCTTTTCTAGGGTCTGATCAGCATCGGCATTAGGCACCTTAACTGGGCGTTTGGTTCATCCCGTAGTGCCAGTTCTGCTTACCAAAAGTGGCCCACTAGGCATCTTGCATTCCATGCCCAGCTCCATGCCAGCGAGCCAGGATTCTTACACATTTAAAGTTTGACAATAGATTGAAATTGTTTTGGCCCCAAGACCTCTAATCATTCGCTTGACTGGATAAAACTGTGGCAGCCTTTTGCCCGCAACTTCCAGCTATCCTGACGGAAACTTCAGAGGGAACCGGCTACTAGATGGTTCAATTAGTCTTTCACCCCTATACCCAGGTCGGATGACCAATTTGCACGTGAGGACCACTATGGACCTCCACCAGAGTTTCCTCTGGCTTTGCCTTGCCCAGACATAGTTCACCATCTTTCAGGTACTAACACACACACTCACACTCCACCTCTCTGACAGGGCGGACAAGAGGGGAGGGGTGCACCCTCCACTCGGAGCTCTTGGGATTCCACTTCGGCCAGCGCATGCCAGCCCTCACTTTCATTGCACCATAGGGCTTTCGTCTGCAGCCTCTGACTTGCACATGTATTAGATCCTTGGTCCATATTTCAAGACAGGTTGTGGGGTGGCCGGCATTGCTACGGACCCCATGCTCCCTGCATGGTCTGATCTTTCTCGGCAGCATAAAGCGGTCGGGGCGCACTGAGGACAGTCCATCCCGGAAGACAGTCACGTCGGGGGCAGAGGGGCCTATTAGATTCCTGCACTGGCCCAGGAGCTAGGTTACATGATGCCCAATTTCACATTCTACTAATACATTCTATTTAAGGATTATACAATTAAATATATCTTCATTCATTATAAGGAATACAATGAATGATAAAAAGTTCATCATCTTATGCCAACGACAATTGAAATATGTGCATTTTCCAACATAACTCCAAATCTGACATTGACTGTATAACTGCTTTTTGTTTTTTAAAAAAATACAAGGAAAAGGGTGATAGACCATTTCTGAATTTGATATGTATGTCAGAGGTGAAATGTTCCCAGTTTGGATCGGATCACCCGATCCGGTAATGATGGCGTGGGTGGTACAGACAACCAGTAGCAAAAATCCCTGCGTCCCCCATCATGCCCAGCTGAGCTGCATGATCATCAGAGGCTTTTTTTTTAACTTTTAAAAACATTTTTTCTATAATCTCTTCGGCCCAAAAAATGCTTTTGAAAGTAAAAAAAAAAGCCTCTGATGATCATGCAGCTCAGCTGGGACCGTCAGAGGCTTCTAAAAGAATTTTTTTTCTGCAACCTCTTGGACTGAAGATATTGTAGGGGGAAAAAATGCCTTTAAAAGCCTCTGGGGATCCCAGCTGAGTTGCCTGATCGTCAGAGGCTTTTAAAAACATTTTTTCTGCAACCTCTTAAGGTTATAGAAAAAATGCTTTTAAAAGTTAAAAAAAAAGTTGGCCACACCTACCCAGTCCCATTACCCCACCACCAAGCCATGCCCACAGAACCAGTAGTAACAAATTTTACATTTCACCACTGATGTATGTGTCTGAATTAGCACATCTACAGTAACTGGATATGTAATTGAAAGGACTTGTCTCCTGTACTTAGTAGCTTGCCTGGCAGAAATTCCCTTTCTCAAATTTAGATCTTCAACAGACTGCACAGATGTGAATGATCACTAGGTGGCAATCAAGAAATTAACTCTTTGCTACCACTTACTGGTGTTTAGGCTGCAGAGTCAAATTTTGAGGAATTAAAAAGAAATGGAGTTTAGTAACCAGAGATTGTGCATGACAATTGGAGAAAGTTTTCCACATGGTAGAAGATGTTTTAATGGGGCTAGAATTTCAGTTGAAGAAACCACCAATCACAACCCTTAGAATATTCTGTGAAAAGGTGTATGTGTTAAAGCACAACAGAGTTCCATCACTGGTGCATGCTAATGGTAAACTGTAGGGGCAGAAAAATTTAAGACTGTATGACTTTCTGTCATACAGAAAGTCATACAGTATGACTTTCTGTCTCCATAACAACAATGCAGCTATGTAGGTGTGCTTCATAATAGCTAACATGATAATGAAATGTATTTTAATAACGATGACCTCAAACAACCAATGTAGTTGGTCATAATGTATCTTTAGTTCATAAAATACAACATTATATAAGAAAATTCCCATTGCTATTTGCAAAACTTCCACTACTATTATATTATTGCTTTCAGTGCAGTACTGCTAGAACAAGGACCGTATGCTGGCTTCTCTCGTCTGGCCTGACTCTCCCTTCTATGCAAGACATTCCTGTTCTGGGAACCTGCCTCTTCCATTTTGTTCAATTGTTTTACACTATTCAGCTAAATAGAGTGAAATGAAAATGTAAGAGACTTAAATATATTATTTCATCATTTTTCCTATGGTACAAACTAGCTGAGAAATTGAAAAAAATGGATTTTCAATATGCAGTTTCTCAGATAAACAGTGATCATTTTTGCACTAAGATGGTAGGGTAGAGATAACACAGATCGTCTCTGTGAATTCTATTTTTAGAGCCCTGGGAAAAAGCAGAGCAGCACACAGAATTGGATGTATCATATGCAAGAAAGAAATGAAGCAAGAGAGTGGGGTATAACTAAGTAAGTATATGAGGAGATATGTTTAATGTGTTGTATTGTACCTCTGCAGATGTATATACTTCTGACATTAGCCCACCATTGGTTTCAAATTTCACCAGCAAGATGGGGAAAATTCCCATCTCTGCTGTGGAATTCAGTGGTTGGAAGAACCACTGCTTCTTATTTGATGCTACATATAATAAAGCCAATGACAGAATTAGTTCAAAACCAAAATATGATATAGATAGATAGATAGATAGATAGATAGATAGATAGATAGATAGATAGATAGATAGATGATAGATTTTTCAAACATTTAAAAACAAAAATTGAATGGGCAATAACCCTGATTTATTTAGTGAACTACATTATCAGTTTCACATAAGCAACTGTTTCATTACTTTGTCTTAAACTTGTCAAAGAAAATCTTTTTGCATAGTAAGCAGTACATACTTTCCTAACAATAAGGTGAAAGTTTAACTGCAAAAATCTTATTCTTAGTAAGCGTGGTATTTTTGTTGTTATATATGAGCCCAAGAGAGAGCTAAAGTTGCTGCTGTCAGCAAATAACTTGGCTTTGCAGTAAAGGTTTATAAGCCTCCCTGTGAAAGACACATAGATTTTTTCCAACAAATTCTAAGACATACAGTAAGATATGTCTGTCTATCTGCCTGCCTGCAGACACACAGTGGAAGGTGTTTTCTTTTGTGTGTGTGCGTGTGTATGTATGTGTGTAAGGACATATGGACAAAATGAGGGAAAAAAGGAGAAAGTGTCAAAGCAAAGAAAATTAAGAATGAGGATGCTAAGGGGCCTCAATCTAATTTATTAACTAATCACAATTGTTTTAATTTGAAATTAACTTTATAAACGATAAAGGACAATATTTGCATCTCGGGGTTAAAATGAGAGATCCTTGGTGCTCTCTGAGCTTGGTTGCTTTCTTGTAGATGTTTCATTACCCAGATTAGGTAATATCATCACTGCTAGTAAGGAGCAACCAAGCTCAGAGCATCAGGGTTCAAGTAACACCCCCAACGAAAGAAGACTCCGAGGCTTGACTTTCCTCAAAGTTCCATTTTATTGAAGATTACCAAGGACCTCACTTTATAAATGGGAATTTATTGTTGGTGAACAGATGTGGGTCAGGTATGCAATGTTGTGGCCTTGTTTTCACTGGCTGCTCCCTGATTACATCCTCAGTGTTTGCTATCAGAACACATTGTTTTTCTATTTTTGTCATCAGAAACCAAACACTAATAGTATGCACAAAATTAGAGCCTCGGTGGTGCAGCAAACTAAGTGCTGTTAAGTGCTAGCACTTAGCTGCCAGCTGCCTGCAATTAGTGTGAGTTCAAATCTCACCAGGCTCAAGGTTGACTCAGCCTTCCATCCTTTCGAGGTAGGGAAATTGAGGACCCGGACTGTGGGGGCAATAAGCCAGCTTTGTATAGAACAACACCACTTGGGGGGGGGGCGAAAGCCCTAATGAGCAGGTATATACATAAAAGTATGCAGGCTATTGCTATAATGCATTGTAAGCCACCTTGAGTCTACGGAGAAGGGCGGCATATAAATTGGACTAATAAATAAACTAATAAATAAATAAAATTAATGATAGAAATCCTGAGATGACACATTTCTGCCACTTGATAACTTTTGTGTTGAAAACCTTCATCTGTTTCTAGAGATAAAAAAGGAAATATTATAAACCTGGTCATTATTTCCCACTTAAGAACATTCCCTACCTCCATTTCAAGACTTTGTCAAGTAAAGGTTCCCCTTTACACACACAAAAATTGTCCTCTAATTTCCAGTACGTCAAATAAGTAACCAAATAAATAAATATCATAAATCTGAAACAGTCTTTCCATTCATTCTAATATGTTCTGCAGCTAAGATAAACTCCACCCGCTATTACTACCAGGGATTGCTTTTTGCCTAGCTGATCTTTTACTTACTTTACCATACTTTGCCTACAGTACCTGGGTCCAATGTTATTGGTATATATGTATATCCTGCTAATTGGTTCCAGTGGGCTTATGAGAATTTATTGCTTTCTGTTCATATTTAATATTAAATGGGAATATGCAGCACTGGTGAGATTGTCGATATCACCCTCAAGAAATGAACATAAAACAGCATAATTTTAGCCCTGTGCTAATAATCACAAATTTCTCTATATTCTGACTGCTTACTTGTAGAGTTCCATAGGTATCCACATGCTCTTTGGAAGTTTATGTATATAGATTTTTGAATAATAATATATTATTCTTTAATTTTAATTTTACTCTAGAACAATTGAGAACATATTTCAGAAATCTACACATGTGAAGTCATTGTTGAGCTCCAGCTCCAGAAGGGCTTCAAAGGAAAGAGATTATCTGGAGTCTTTTGTGTTGTATTTAAGGATCTGGAATCTGAAGAAAAGTTCAATGTTTCCAATAGTTCCTTGCATGACATCCTGTGTATAGCAGTTCTAATAACAACCAAGAATAAGTATATTGCAAAGATTGCTGGGCTGTATAGGGTATGAACCAAACCCTCTAGATATTACATTTCTAGACTTTGGAAGCATAACCTTATGGGTCCCTGAAGAATCTCAGCCATATTTTGTTTCAAAGCCTGGAAGAATAAGCCAATCAAGTAGCTAGATTCCTAATCGGACACTCACTCACTCACTCACTCACTCACTCACTCACTCACTCACTTTTTTCAATTTATATGGCCAAAAACTCTCAATCTGCTATTTTGATCAGCTAACTTAAAATTAAAATACAGGACAAAAATGAACATTAAAAAATCCACAATCAAAACATGATCACATTCCAAAATTCCAGGTAGGTTGCGTCAACATTTTAGATTTTTAAAAAACCTTATAGAAGATTAATAGTATTCTAGTTACAAAGAAAATTCTTGTCACCCTCCTTTCATCTTCCATCCACAAACATTATTTTATTCTCCATTTTCATGTGATGTGATACTTCTACCACTTAGCACAAATGTGTCTAAATGCATGTAAATCTCTTTCTCTCTTTGCTGTGGCAAAAAGACCCAAAATTCTGATTTTCTTTTCTGCAGCAAGAGTATGTTTTTCTTTCTGACTTCTGTTGCTGAGTATTAATATAAATGGCTTCTTTAGATTTTCTCTCTTATCCCTTCTCCCATGTTTTTATGTCTGTTGGGAATCAGTATGCCATTTTCTGGTTTCTGGGTGTTTCTTTCACTGACTGAATGTGGAACTGTCCAAGCTCAGTGCCTTTCTCCCAGTGAATTAAATCTGATTCTTTTAGAACTAAACAGTATACCAACTTTGCAGACTATTACTGCTTCTTATTTGGCTACATTTGCCATAAACTGTCAAATGCTTATTAATAAACTATTTTTAGACCATTAGTTAATACATTTTTAGGATAGTGCTTAGTTATAGTTGAATTCTTGTTCAGGAACAGTAGCATAATGTTCCCTTCAGAACTGCTGCTGTGGCAGACCACAATTTGTAGAAGCACAGGATCTGGATTCTGACTAATACTAATTTCAGCTTATTTTAATCATTAACCTTCTCCCATATTTCTGCAGTTCCAAACTAGCTGCATGCAATTGTATTTGGTGACCTGTAAGTAATCTTCTATGATTATCCCTGCATGTATTACTGGTTTGTTTTCAGATCTTCACAAAACATTTTGGGCAACCACATTGGATTCTGCTTCCCCCTTTCCACATGATATTATTTCCAACTGTGCTTCATGTTGTTTGTTTGTTTGTTTGAAAAAGTATTTATTTAGAATTCCTTTTCCCAATAATTTCTTCTTCCATGGAATTCTATTTATTCCTGACTTTTTAAAATCTATTTTTACAATAAGGTAAAGTAAAGGTTCCCCTCACACATATGTGCTAGTTGTTCCCGATTCTAGGGGAAGGTGCTCATCTCCATTTCAAAGCCGAAGAGCCAGCGCTGTCCGAAGACATCTCCGTGGTCATGTGGCTGGCATGACTAAATGCCAAAGGCGCATGGAATGCTGTTACCAAAGGTGGTCCCTATTTTTCTATTTGCATTTTTTACGTGCTTTCAAACTGCTAGGTTGGCAGAAGCTGGGACAAGTAATGGGAGCTCACCCCGTTACACAGCACTAGGGATTTGAACAGCTGAACTGCAAACTTTTCAATCGACAAGCTCAGCATCTGAGCCACTGAGCCACTGCACCCCTTCTTTACGCTATACTCTAGTAAGACTATTGCCTTACTTTTACAATAAATATATACCAATATATTCATCTTAAAAGTAAGTCTTCCGAATCAAGCTTGACTCGTATTTAACTACATGGACACATCCATGTTGTCTTCTTTGCTATCATATGGAGAAGTTTTGCCAGTGCCTCCTTCTACCATGTTTCTTTTCAGTTTTGAGTTTAGTTTATAAATTCCACATTTGAGTAAACCAAAGAAAGATACTTGCAATATTTTTCCCTTTTGATTCTTTTTTGTGAAGTGGAAGGAAAGATGAAAAAACAGTTAATCATCCTCCTTTGCTAAAGATTCCTCATGGAATAATTTCCTAAGTAATTTTGGTTTTTCCTCACATTTAAGGTCAGTGATTTTGGAAGAAAACAGGGATTATTTGTCTCATTTAACCTGATATACCATACTGCTGGATAATTATTCTATTTTATCTGTGGAAGATTTTATGTTGGTTAGTAGCCTGGAGAAAATGGCAGACTACACAATATGCTCTTTCCATTTTCCCACCACTCCCCCTTTGTGTCTTAAATTGGATGGGGAAAAAAATCAAAATGTTCTCAAAAACAGAAAACAGAAAAGAATGCATTTGAAGACTAAGCTGGGACTCAATGTTCTGAGGTACCATAGCCCACAGATTTATGTATGTTAGATTTTTGAATGATTGTCAAATTCTGAAAGTAGAAATTAATATGGGGATATGTCAGCCAAGGTTGACTGACTTTATATAGTTAGGACCTTTTGAAAATCACATTTTCTTGGCTATAAACTATTTAGTGTCCTAGTATTTTCATACTGGTCTGGCAACAAGAAAGGAAAATTAGAGGTAATAGACTGCAGGAACTAGGTAAAATAAATCCATCATCATTTCTGTTTACCTCATTCAATGCAATTTGTATTTAATTCTTTTTCAAGGGCTCTGTGTTAATTTACTAACTGCTTATGCACGCCCCTTACAGACCTCTTAGTTGATGAAAGTCTCATGAATCAATGGCACTATGTGTTTTCTATCACTTTGATAGCTTGCCTAGGAAATATTGCAGTTAGGATTAGAACAGGGAGTTAGCATCCAAGGCCATATAAGCTATTTCCCTAAATAATAGAAAGGTCATCTAAAACAGGTTTGTTTGACACTTATCCTTTTTAAATACTCATTGCACCTCCTAGAGACAATTAAGGATGAGTATTGAGGTACCACTGTAGTTTGGTTTCAATGAAACTGCACTTTCTCTTTCTTCTGGTATTTTTTTTTTTAATTTGATTTATATGCCGCCCTTCTCCAGGGCGGCTTACAATGTGTTAAGCAATAGCCTTCATACTTTTGTATATTTATACAAAGGCAGCTTATTGCCCCCACAAATTGGGTCCTCAATTTACCTACCTTAGAAAGCATGGAAGGCTGAGTCAACCTTGAGCCTGGTAAGATTCGAACTTACAGTAATTGCAGACAGCTGGTGTTAATCACAATGCTATCAGTCTGCTGAGCCACCAGGCCCTGTATATTATTATTATATTGATATAAATTAACCCTTGCCCTTGAGTGAGTTTATTTTGCATAATATGATTATAATCAGTATATGCTAATGGATAACCAAATCAAAAACAGGAATCAATTAATTTATTATCTTGGGAGCCATCCAGAATTAGATGAAAGATGGATAGCTATTTAAATGTTTTAAATAAATAAATAAAAAGAAAGTTAATTCAAGTCTCTGTACCATTTATAGTAAGGTTTTTATATATATGTTTAAAACTAGAATTTTAAACTTCTTAGTTAGGAATAGGCCTAATTTAACACAAGTGTAGTCTTATAGAGGTTTCTACTATAATATTTTTTTTGAATAATATGACAATAAATGCAAATGCAAACATGCACACAAAGAAATAATATGACACAAATATTGTGCTTGTTAGTATTATTAGTCATAATAGCAACTGCAAAAGTGATAGGAGCTTAGTTAGCTCCTTAAAGCTTAGTTTTAGGTTGTTGAATGAACCAATACAATTCTCTTGGAAATTGCCATCTCATTTTCTAAAAGATGAAAGGAATTTAAATTAGCATAAAGTATATAATTATGCCAGTAATTATAATTAAAGAAATCAGATGTAATTAGAGTTAGTAAAGAAAAGTTCAAGCTGCAGAAACACCAAATTAAATCCTCATTAGTAGAATAAAACACTTTTTTTTTTTTTACTACAGTTATCCCATCTGGAAAGAATTCAAAGTTATACTAAATAAAAAAGACAGCAATGCAATATCCCCAAACAAATCTAGCAACAAAGAGGTGTGAGATTTAAGATTATTCTTAAAAGCCATTATGCTGTCTGAAGACTCTCGTAAATAAGGAACTTTCATCAAGTCCCAGAATGAAAGGGCTGGAAGGGAACTTTATAATGGTTTAGTTCACCCTCATGTCCCCTGCAAAAATCCACTCCACAGCTTCCTAGACAGATGGTCATCCAACCTCTGTTTAAATGCATCCAATGAAGAAGAACTGACCCTTTCCCAAGGCAATTGGCAGTCCTTCAGAATGTTACTGACTGTTCTGTTCTCAGCCTCCCCTCCTGGTCATAACTCCAAGTGGAAGTCTACTCTGTGCTTCTCAGTGCATCCATAGATAAAAACATGCAAAGATACAATATCAAGGGACTTCAGAAAGACACACATGCAGCATGTTACCTTGATATGCAGAAGACATTACAGATACATTTTAAGGTCTCTATTCCTAAAGGTACTGAAAAGAATTCCAGAAACCATGTTTTGTATGCCTTTCCCTTCTTTACTTCCTGCTTTTGTCTTTGGTTTCCATCCAATTCTCTAAATCTGATATAGATAATATAAGACTTAAATATCTTGAATATGTAAGATTTGAATATCTTGAATATTCAAGATATTCATAGATACCTTGAATATTCAAGATATTCAAATATGTTGAATAGCTTGAATAAAGATCAGACTTGAATTCTTACTGAATCAGCATGGTTATGCTGAAACAATTTTAAATTTAGCGCACAAATTTCCCTGCTTGTCTAAACTGTTAATAAGACAGATAGTTTGCTTTTTGTCTTCTGTATAGAATCAAGTAGATGGAGCAGCATACACAAAAGCTCCCAAGAGTATGGGAGGAGGTAAGACTGCTGTGGATAGAGGATTTAGAAGCCTATCCCTTATGGGAGCCAGAGGGGCTATGTATGTAAGCAAACTATAACTACAAATCACTCTAGCTATTGCGCTCACCATCAAGCACTCATAGGGAAAAAAATTACACAATAATTGTAGCTTTAGCGGCTATAGCAGGAATACATAACCTGCACATAGTGAAGTTTGTGGGCGATTCCCATCAACACATCTCCATAATAAATATAAGGATTTGTATGAGCTATCATTAAATATGTAGAGAGCACAAACTGATATTCAAACTGATAGGATATGACTTTTACTGCTACTTTAAGTGTATTTTATGTTCAAACCCACAGTAGCTCATTAGTGGTTTATAAGTAGGT
Organism: Arizona elegans; assembly: GCA_022577455.1. NCBI lineage: Eukaryota > Metazoa > Chordata > Lepidosauria > Squamata > Colubridae > Arizona > Arizona elegans. Next base: position 31,442,610 of record JAKOOJ010000009.1, on the reverse strand, counting down.
AGTTACCCCATACATGGCATCTGCCATTCCTGGATTTTTTTTTTTTATTTATTTATTTTGCCACTGTAATTGTATACTCTTGAGTAATTGAGCCAGTTTAGTTCTGCAAGTCTAGAGAGTAAAATACTGGTGCCTAGACAAGTACAACAATTGCAAATTATCAGGAAACCAGACATTTTTGGAATAAGTCCAGGTATGCTAAATAAAAACCCCACAAATCATACTGTGGTTTGGTCATAGTTTAAACTGGAATGAAGCATTAGATATATATCTTAATCTTAATATTTATTTTTTCTATGGTCTCTCTGCATCTTTTATGTAGAATTTAAATTTCAAAATAATGATCTTAGCAACACATTTGAAACTGGGGTGAAGGATACATATCACTTATCACATGAAGAGAAATCCAACAGCATTTCCCAGTCTTCAAGGATTATCATCTTCTCACCTTTAAATCATGTGGCTCTGTAGACACCTAATGTCGGTCATTGCCTCATTCACTGGTTTACTTTTCTAGCCTGCTTACCTTACATAGCCATGAGTTGATTCAAACAGTTCTCCAGTAAAGTAATCCTTCCTAGAAGCAGATCTTTAGATGCTCCGTGGTTTGTGATAAAGAAAGATACCAGTTTCAAATCAAGGCATCATTTTTAGAGCACTTTTTGGGGAATCCTTTTAAGATACACAGAAAGCACATTTTTAAAAGTAAAAATGTTCTATTTTCCATTTTTTATGAACTGATAAATAGTGTTATATATTCTATGATATGAACAGAGATAGTAGCTTTTTCTTCAAGCTAATAGTTTGTCCAGATTAATAACATTAGTTGACAATTTTACATCTTACCATTAAGAGAATCTCATTTTTATTTGATAATTTTATTAAACTTACAAAGTATAAAATACAAAGGAAAATAGTGGGAAATGGGAAAAGAAAGAAGTGTAGGGTAAAGCAAAAACAGACTTCTGATTATTTTTAGTTCAGTTGGATAACATTGCAGTAGGATAACATTATAGCCTCAACTTTTAACTTTGACATACGGTTAGTCCTAAACTTACAACCACAATTGAGCCCAAAATTTCTGTTGCTAAGCAAGGCAGGTTTTTTGACCCCATAATCCCTTGCATCGGGGTGGAGTTGGAGCTGAGTGTTTACTGGCCAGATGCCCTTCCTGTTGCCAATGTGGAGTTTGCAGCAGATATATTTTCATTGTGCCAAGAGAGAGAAATATCTGCCTCTACCTAGGATCGAACTCACAGCCTCCTGATTATGAGCAAAAGCGCCACCCCAGGCCACCGCACTCCTCTTGCTAAGCAAGACAGTTGTGAATAGAATAGAATAGAATAGAATAGAATAGAATAGAATAGAATAGAATAGAATAGAATTCTTTTTTGACCAAGTGTGATTGGACACACAAGGAATTTGTCTTTAGTGCATATGCTCTCAGTGTACATAAAAAGACAAGATACATTTGTCAAGAATCATACGGTACAACACTTAATGATAGTCATAGGGTACAAATAAGCAATCAAATCATACTAGGAAACAATATAAACCATAAGGATACAAGCAACAAAGTTACAGTCATGCAGTCATAAGTGGGAGGAGTTGGGTGATAGGAACAATGAGAAGATTAATAGTAATAGTAATGCAGATTTAGTGAATAATTTGACAGTGTTGAGGGAATTATATGTTTAGCAGAATGATGGCATTCGGGGAAAAAATGTTCTTGTTTCTAGTTGTTTTGGTGTGCAGTGCTCTATAGCATCGTTTTGAGGGTAGAAATTGAAACAATTTATGTCCAGGATGTGTATATGTATTATGTAATATTGTGTATGTGTATTATGTAATATTTTCACAGCCCTCTTTTTGACTCATGCAGTATACAGGTCCTCAGGCAGGTTGGTAGTAATTTTTTTTCTGCAGTTCTAATTATTCTCTGAAGTCTCTGTCCATCTTGTTGGGTTGCAGAACCAAACCAGACAGATGACAGACTCAATAATTCCTCTGTAGAAGTGAAAGTGAAATTCACTCTGTTAAGTGAATTTTGCCCCAATTTACGATCTTTCTTGCCACAGTTGTTAAGTGAACCACTGCAGTTGTTAAGTTGGTAACAGAGTTGTTAAGTGAATCTGGCTTCCCCATTGACTTTACTTGTCAAGGGTCATAAAAAATTATCACATAACTCTAGGACACTGCAACCATCATAAATATGAACCAGTTGTCAAGCATCCAAGTTTTGACCATGGGGATGCTGCAATGATCATAAGTGTGAAAAAGTGATCATAAGTCACTATTTTCAGTGCTGTTCTAACTTCAGATAATCACTAAATGAACTATTGTAAGGCAAGGGTTAGAGATGCAGTGGCTCAGTGGCTGAGCTTGTTGATCAAAAGATCAGCAGTTCAGTGGTTCAAAACCCTAGTGCTATGTAACGGGGTTACTTGTCCCAGCTTCTGCAGTTCGAAAGCACGTAAAAAATGCAAGTAGAAAAATAGGGACCACCGTTAGTGGGAAGGTAATAGCGTTCCATGCGCCTTTGGCATTTAGTCATCTGGCCACATGACCACGGAGACGTCTTCGGACAGTGCTGGCTCTTCGGCTTTGAAACGGAAATGAGCAAACCCCCCCACTACAGTCAGGAACAAGTAGCACATATGTGCAAGGGCAACCTTTAGCGTTACGTTTTTTAAGGCAAGAATTATCTGTACTTAGTATGTACTAACCATTTCTATTACAACAAACATATCTAATCAGCAAAATCCAAAGTCAACATTACATTTTTTTCCATCTCAAGCACAAAATCCAGAAGTGTGTTCCAAATAAAAACGAAGTTGGATGTGTTTCTTTGATTAAAGCAGTTAATTTAGCCATCTCTACTAGTTCCATCAGTTTTTCCAGTTATTCATCCATTGTGGGAATTAAAGTATCTTTCCATTTTTATACATAAAGCATTCTTGCTGCTGTCAACATATATAATAGTAAGATTACAGATTTTTTAAAGTTCTTTGCCTTTAAACTTAAAAGAAAGATCTTGGATTTAATTTTTATATTCACTTTAAGAATCTTCTGTACTAAAATATGAATTTTACCTTTTTATCTCTTTGCTTTATCACAAGTCCATCAAAGATGATAAAAAATTCCTTCTTTACATTTACATTTCCAACATACTGTACATTTGAAATACCTTTGTGTACACATTTTCTTTTACAATATAATTTAATGCAAATTTTAAACCTTTCATCCACATGTTTTCCCATTGTTCAAGCATTATATTATACCAAACATTATTTGCCCATTGAATCACATAATGTTTCACATAGTCATTTGCCAAAGTCAATTTCAATAACAATTTATAAACCTCGGCATCATTACCACAGCATTCAGTTTCAAATCCATTTTGTACAAAGTCAAACCTCTAATTTTTTCCTTATCTAATTCAAATATTTCTTTTACTTGTAAATATGTAAAGTTTTCCTTATCTAATTCAAATATTTCTTTCACTTGTAAATATGTAAAGTAGTGCTAGACATATTCTATCATGTCTATTAAAGACTCCAACTTTTTGGGGGGACTTGAGGGCAGGTTCACCTTGATTAAAAAAATATTATTTGACAATTGGTCCACTGGCTTAGCGTCACATCATTTCTTTTCGTTAAAAAAGGCTTCTTAAGGTGTCACCAAAAGAGGTATCTTCATAGACAGCCTTGTTTTATATTTGTTCCAAACCCTTAGGATGATACATCTAACAAAGTGAATCTTAAAATCAACATTTATAAAAGAGAATTTTATTTTTTACATTTCTTTATGAGGAGAACATTTCCTATATTTGTGTCTAATTTTAGAGCATTTTATACTCCTCAGGTGTTGACCCACAACTTCCAAACTAATTTGCATGACTAAGTAGGAATTGTGTAAGCTGCTAGTCCAATATATTAAAGGGCATTGTATGCCCTTAAAAATTCTTGGAAATCCTTCTGACATCAGTTTAACTCGGTACATACATGAATCAGTAAATAATTACATGAAATGCGCTATATACCTATACTAGAATTAACCAGTCTGAATTGCAAAAATCCATATAATGGCAGCAGAGAGATACTTTTTTGCTCCCATCTAGTGGTTCCCTGGAATAAATGTCAGATTCCAATCAAATGCCAAGTGCTAAAAACTTCCAGTCAAATGACCGCTCTCTGAAAAAACTCTCTTTCACTAAATCAACATCATAGAAAGGCTAATGACCATGAAATCAAACCTTGGCTCCAGAATAAAATATCCAATATTGATGGTTGCCCTATCTGAGTATACCTGGCAAAGGGAAGCTCATCATCTCTTTGGATAACCATTTCTATTGCTGAACTATACTACTAACACACAACTGTGTTCTTGTAACTCAAATATATTATTCCATACCTGGCATTCTTAAACATGATTTCTAGTTCTGACTCATCTGTCCCTACTCCATGTTAGTATTTTAAAGTGTATAATGTATAGTAAATATATATAAATTAATAAATTATATATATATATTGTGTGTGTATAATTAATCCTACAGCAGATCAAACATTTATCTAATCCAACATTTCATGTTCAGAGAACAATATCTCCTTTATATTCTTTAAATTCTGATTAAAAACAAGAAAGAAACAGGAAAAGGCATGGATTTGTTCATTAAGAGGAAATTTGAGAAATGCCTTTAGCAAGAAACTGGAGACAATAAATTAATCAATATTAAGATATATGTAATTGGTTTGATGTTAAGCAATTAGATTGATTATTTACCAGGAGACATTTACTTTATGTTGTATTGGTATATTCCAGAGAAACTGCATCAACTGCAGAATGAAAAAAAAAAGACAACATACATTTCTAAATTGTGCAACATCTGTTTGTTTCATCCTAGTTATAACTGATTCTTGGGGAAAGAAGACCCATTCTGTACCTCAGAATTGAATATAATCACACAGCAAGAAGCATTTTTCACTAAGAACGTATCTGGCAAATATTTGCCTTTGACTGAGTTATGAAGACCTTCTACCTTTATTTGTTGTTTAGAGGTCTCCTACTTCTTTGAACTGCTTGCCTGCTTTCCAGGCCAAAGCACATGTTTCTCACAGGCATGTTTCTTTGAGTCTCAGTTGGAATCTGAATGTGCTTATCTGCCCTGATTTTGCCTTCACGTGAAATGCCTTCAAGCTGCATTCTCCAATTACATTCATCTGGATACTTTAAGTCTTGGTTTTGAAGCAATTTCCAAATTGCTTTCTGTCATAAGTTTGTAAGTTATGGTTTGTGGATAGTTCTGAGTTTTGAGCTGCATTAACTCTTTAACTATTACAACAATCAGAGACAGCATCAGTGCAAAATATAAAAGACAAGCACTACAATAAACCTATTTAGTGTTGGCAGACATAGTTGTGGTATATGAACAGTCTCAAGAGATGACTCATATTTTGTTTGAAGGAAGCTACTGGCAAAAAGAAAATCCTCAGAGCAACAAACTGTTATAAACATATAGGAAGTTTATAGCACTTTAGCAGAACTTGCAAGCACATTGGCTTTGACTCAAGGGTCTTTATTCTTCACAGGAAATTCTATGTATCCACTGTATATTGTCTTAGCTAGCAGCAGCCATTATGCACACTTCTAACAAGAGGAGAACCTCCTTGCCCGAGAGCCTTAAATGCAAAATACTGTGACCAAAAGCTATGTTTGTACATGTAAATCTTTCCTGCCCAAACCTAGACTGCAACCTATTATTTTACTTCTTCTGTGCCAGAAAACGCACCATGCATGTTGAGGATGCATGGAAGATCTTTGTCCTGCCATGTTATCTTCACACAAGGTAATATTTAAAATCCGTGAGAGTAATTGTAGAAATGCATTTACTGTGGCTTCCTTATTTTATCAAAATTATATATTCAAAAATAAATTCTGATAAAAAAAATAAAGATGAAGCATGATCAACCCAGTTGTTTCAATTTTATAGACAGAACATTTCTTTTCCCACTATATACTCACCCACCTACTCACATTAATTGACTCACATATTCTGTTGATGCTGTTACTGATCCAGGAATTTCTTGGGGTCTGCTACATTGCTACATATAACCATTTGTAGATGTTAACAATCACATCATAAAACCCTGTATGACACCTAAAAGCAAGTTTGGCACCTTTAAAAAAAAAAACTATGTGAAACAATTTAAAGCCTTGAACATTATAAATATTCTAAATTTATTTGTGAAACTCATTGTGAAACTCTCATAAATATCCAGTGCTTTTTTTTTTTTTTTTTGAATTTGTCATGTACATTCAGCAGAAAAATAACTCACCTATCATCTGCAAACAAGGTAATTTTGTTTAAGGCTTTTAATATTCAGTTGGTCCAATTTGGTAAGACCAAAACTACTGTGAACTACTGATATTTTACAATTAATTTTTTATTAATGCCTAATTATAAAAATCAGTTTTATAACAAATACCTTACGATATATTACCTGTTCATGACTGGTGAAAAGTGTATTTCGTAGTGTAATTCCAAGCAGAGTTAGGAGAATTCAGGGGTATCCATAGAAATGGAATCAAAAATGTCAAAATCATGCAATGGAAGTCCCATCTGAAAGGTTGGAGCTTTGATCACATGTTAGTGACTAACAACTTGGTATTTTTTTTACCACCACTCCCTCTGAGCACATACGTGGGAAAATGTGCTAATTTTAATTCATGTTGGATTATCACTCTCATCTTAAAATAATTTTATAAAGGAACTTTGTAGGAAGATTCATCTCTATTTTTATGCATATTTATAACATTTTTATTTCCTGGTTACTTGAAAGACTGCTTATTTCCTATCATTTTTGCCTGCTCAGTGTGTTTCATCAGTGGGTGAACTCCAGGTTCCTTCCATTAAAATTGCCATCTTGTGGGATTTAGGAGGTATGCTTTCCCTGTTGCAAACCCACCCTAGCATATTCCCAGAGATAAGAATTGTGCCTTCTCAGTCTTAGTCTTAGTTATTAGTCTTAGGCCTGGGTTGATGTTTCTCATGGTTTAATGCCCCTTTTTGTGGATTTTGTTAGCAAAATATTTTAGTTTTGACTGCTTGCTGGTTTAGATTTTCTGGGAGTTCTTCTGGGTTATTTTAGTTTTGTATGCCACTAGGAGTCCCTTGGAGTTGTGCAGCCAATACATTTAAATAAATAAGTAAATAAATAATTTATTTCTGTTCAATTTTTAATTATTATGTACTAAGATGCTGAGCTTGTTGATCGAAAGGTTGGCAGTTCAGAGGTTCAAATCCCTAGTGCCGCATAACGGAGTGAGTTCCTGTTACTTGTTCCAGATTCTGCCAACCTAGCAGTTCGAAAGCATGTAAAAAATGCAAGTAGAAAAATAGGGATCACCATTGGTGGGAAGGTAACAGCGTTCCGTGCACCTTTGGCGTTTAGTCATGCTGGCCACATGACCACGGAGACATCTTCAGACAGTGCTGGCTCTTCGGCTTTGAAACGGAGATGAGCACCGCCTCCTAGAGTCAGGAACGATTAGCACACATGTGCAAGAGGAACCTTTACCTTTACCTTTTTACTTTTTCTGGACAGATGAATCACAAATCTGAAGATGTATTTTGAATGATAAATAAGTTTGTTCAAAAATATTGAATTCAATTGAGTATATGTGTGCTTATGCTGATCTGGATATAAGAACTGGTTTTTATTCCAGCCTTATAGAATTCAAACATAATAAGGCACCAGGCTAGGTTATTGAAGGCTATTTAATTCTATATTTAATAATGAAATAAGGGATTTATTTAATGCAGAAGCAAATAATCTGTGCCTTCCGGTATTTGGTACAGCTGCCAGACTCCCTCAACAATTAATGTGACAGTACAGAAATGTTTAAAAGATTGGTAATGTATTGATTTTAATTTAGTTCCTGAAGTTCTTCTGAGATTACCAACGTTCCCATCAATCAGTAATAGGTTATACTGACCTATAATTATAAATCAGCCATTGTGCTTCATTTATTTAAAGCACAATTAAGTTATGTGATTTATGTCAAAATAGATAGGAAACTTTCCAAGAGGAATTTGATAAACACTCTATTCCAGTTTAAACAAGTATGCTCTGGAACTATTATGATGTTAAGCTAAATCTTTGAGACTGTGTGTGCATGTGTGTTTTTCTGTCTACATTGTTTCTACAGCTCTACAATCTCTTAGACATGATCGCAGTTCACACCTTGGCAAACATATGATTACAATGTGTGTATTTAGGATAACGATGGTACCTACATCTTTATAGGATTAAGATCCTATCTTTCAAAACCACAGACCAAGGCCAGATGACTGCTTATTGAACAGTACATTTTTCATCTCCCCAAATGCATTTTATATGAAACCTTTTCTGAAAAAAAGTCTACCAAAACTCAAATCCTTTGACTTATGTGTACTGTATAAATGGTGCTTTTGGTATAAAGAGAATTTATATTGCTTCTCCAGGATGTGTAGATATAGTATACATTTCATACTTAGAAAGCCACAGGTACCACAAACAAATTGTAGGTTTCTATGGAGAAAAGAACAAGGCAACAAGGTAAAAAAAAAAAGGTTAAAAATATGAGGTCATATTAGTTTCGATTTCTTGGATTCTTTTTAGCAGAGAACAGGGATCCTCTCTTTTTTTGTATAATTATATGGTAATTCTAGCCAATTCAAACCTAAATTTCCAAATGTATATGCAATGTATTAGCAACGTAATATATTACATTCTGCCGGTGCCTAACCAAGTCTGGAGAATGCAAGCTTGACTGATTGAATCTAAATCAAGGCTCACTGGCAAATGGTAACTCTGAAAAGACCCACTTACCAGGACAATTCGTTTTAAAAATAAGGAGCTAGATTCATTGGACTGGACAGTACACTAAAAATAAACAGCTGGACTTGCTAACCAAAATATGTACTAAAAAGAAGCATGTGGACTCATTGGGTCACAATCAATGCTGACAAAAAACATCTAGGTTTATTAAGCTATTGCCATACTTAATATAAATAAAGTGATAAACTGCTGGCTGAAGTTGATGACAATTGGCTACTGCCCTGCCTACACAAATCACAAATCCAGGTAAGTAAAAAGAGATGATTCTCCAGGGGAAGCCTACTTGTAATGCTATAAAAAAGACAACTTCCATGTTTGCAATCAGTAGAAAAGTAATTATTTGTTCAGTTTTATAGAACAAAGTTGTATGCAAACAAATTTAAATAATAGTAATGAATAATCACAGATATCAATATGTGATTGCTTTGGGCTAATAACTAGTTCTGTATTGATGTAATGGTAAGATTGAGAAACATTATTTCACATGCTCAAGATTTATTGAAGAGTTTTACTTATCATTATATTAGTTTTCCTTATTTTATGCATAATACTTTTTGTTTTATCTCCTTTAGTTTCTCTTTCTTCTTTGTTTTTTTTTCCTTTTTATATTTTTTGACTAAAGAAACACATAAAATAAAAAGAATAACTTTAACTGAGCATCCATAGAGTAGATAGGCCAATCTGCTATTAAAATCTCCCAACACTTTAATTTGCTTTCAGAAAATACTTTACTCTTTGAGCAAGATTTCCACTCACAATCTTAATGAGTAATTTTTCCCCATTCCCCATTTCATTTGTATCTGTTTTTCTGTTTTAACTTCTAATATATATACAGTATATTCACAAGATTGGAAAGATGAAAGAAAAGAAAGAGATGAGTTTAATAAAATATTAAGCATCATTTTATGCTGCAAGAAGTATAGCCTAATTTTTCATAACATTTTCCAGCCAATTGAACCAGTTTGCTATTGTAATCGCTTAAAACCAATAAAATATCCAACTCCATCTTTATTGCATTTTAAAATTGTCTGAAAATATGCTTTGCTCAAAGAATGGACTTTTCCTTCCTTCCTTCCTTCCTTCCTATTTATCTAAATCTTGGCAATGTAACAAGAATATACATTCTAATGCCAAAATGGATATCACATCCTTGCTTGAAGTGATCCATTATCTGATGTATTTTAATCAAGCTTTAGGAATCTCTAGTAAAAACCAAAGGCGTGAAATGGAAATATGATAAAACTATACATATTCGATGAACTCAAACTACGAAAAAAGCTGCTCTAGATTGATGCCTTTCTGCTTACAGGACCTTTTAAAAACACCCTGAACTCTAACAAAGACTGAACCAAATTTAGATATTTTTAAAAGTGTGTTTCCTTTTTTAAGTGGACTAGATATTAGAAGTCTTTCATCTTGAACTGCTCCCTTGCATAAAATCTGTGTGTTGTTACATTTTTGAAAAATGAAGTAAACTCAATGAAGAAAATTACTTTAAGCTACACATTAAACTGTTTCATTATATGCCTACAGTTGTACTGTAAATCAGTGCAAGACTGATTTGAGGACAAGAATAAGTGAGCTTGAAAATCAGACTTACTATATATTCTGGAACACTGACATTAGCTACCTTGAAATCAATGGAACTATTCATGTGCCTAAAATAAAGCCTTTGTTTGTAGGAACAAGCTGTTTAAATGTTTTAGTAAACCACCCTAACATTTGGTCCAATAATTGAAGACTTAAGCAACATAAAAGTAACAAAGGGTTTTTTTTTTTTGAAGGAATAACTAGCTATTTAAAAAATATATCTTTAGCATGTTAAAACATCGTCCAAAGTGGTATTTTTTATTTATAATTGATCTACCATATGTGTTGCATAACTGCCTATTAAAAGATTCCATTTTCATTTTATTTCAAATGGTGCTGCTTGGCAATTTGTCCATAGTTGTTCTTCCAACTGCCTTAACAACAGATCTTAGGAGCATTTTGTGAGCTCAGAAGCAAATGGAATAATCATTGCAAAGACCAATGCCAAAAGCCACAATTTCCTATAATAAGAGACAAAATTTGCCCATTAGCACCATAGTAAATATATCTATGCTATTTATGCATTGTGCCTTGATTAATTTGATTGTCAGTTTATTGAATCAAAGAGTGTTCTTGGCAATAGGCGATAGATTACTGATGTGAAGAATTCTCACCTGCAAGCACCCTTTTATCTGAAATTACTATTCTGTAGAAAGACAAATACATACCTGAATGAGTGCTTGGGGGGGAGGGGTATTCTTTGAAATTCTGTAACTTGTGGGAAATACAGCAAAGCAGCCTTCTTTGTTACATGAATATTGCCACTGAAACAGAATAATAGAATAACAGAGTTAAAAGGAAGGCTTTCAACTTGGAAGGCTTCTAGTCCAACCTCTGCTCAAGCAGGAGACCATATACCATTTCAGACAAATGGCTATCTTTTCTTAAAAACCTCTAGTGATGGAACACCCACAACTTCTCTGAAGGCAAGCTATTCCACTGGTTTATTGTCCTCGCTGTCAGGAAATGTCTCCTTGGTTCCAGGTTGCTTCTCTCCTTGCTTAGTTTCTACCCACTGCTTCTTTTTTGCCTTCTGGTGCTATGGAAAATAGGTTGACCTCGGCTTCCGGTTTGCTGCTGGCCGCCGCCAGACGTTCCTCTGGGATCGTCAGCTCCCTCTGCCTGTATAGAGCCGCCGTTACAGCGGATGGCGGCTCGAAAAAACTCCGTTTCCAAGAGGAAACGGAGAGAGAGCCGGCAGGGGTGGGTAGAACTCTCCGCAGAGTCCCAAAAGTTTTTTTTTTAACTTTTGGGACGGAGCGGATGAGAAGCCCCATATCCCCTGCCGCTGCTCCGGGCTTTGGGAGACCTCTGCCTATGCAGAGCCAGACGTTAAGAGCAAGCCTGTGAATCTAAAAGAATAATTAAAGAAATGAAGAACTGGACCCTTAATACTGAACCGCAAGTATCTCACCCTTTCAAAAACTATTTAAAAGAAAAGAGCAGAGGAAAAGAGGGGAAAAGAGCCTTCTAAAATGGCGTCTGCTGTGGCTGGAGAAGGGCTAAAAGGGAAAGTCCTTCCGTTTCTCATTATTACAATGTAGCGGAATAAATATCACTGGCTACATTTCTAGAGAAAACCTCGCTCCTGTGCTGCTCAGAAGTTTTTTTTAATGAGGGAAAGTCTTTTTGTTTTCTATTTCTTCTCTTATTTTTGCTAAATCTTGTCTGTGTGGGAAATGGCATCAGGACTTATACAGCTGGACAAACAGGGGGGGGAATTTCCTCCCTTAAGAAACTGCGCCAACAAATTTCAACTCTCCAGCGTCAGAAACCCGATTTTAATATATTAGATTTTATCCTTGAAGAGATTGTAAGAAGGGATGAGATTGTGAATCAGCAACTTGAAAAATTTAAGCAGGAAATTAAAGAAATTGGTGAATTGGTGAAATCAAAGTCTGACTTCTTGAATAAAAAGATTTCAAAAGCTGCTAATGGTTTATCAGGCTTTCTGATTCGGGTGGAGGCAAAGACTGAATTATTAGAGACTAAAATGAAGGAAATCGAGGAGAATTTGGATGACATGACTCAAAAAATTAAAAAGGATTTGATAAACATTCAGGATAATAGCTTGGAAGACAAATCTAAAATGGAGACTGACCAAAAGATTGGTAATGAGGAAAATGTACAACAGAGGATTGAAAGAGAAGTTTTAATGACTCAATATAATTTTACAGAATATGCAATTAGACTGAGAGGTCTGCAGGAAAATAATAGAGATGATTTAAGGAAAGTATCTTCTGAAATTCTGGCTGGGATCTTAAAGGTTCAACCTGATGAAGTGTATTGCAGGATTGATAGAACTTATAGAATAAACTCCTGGTGGGCAAAGCAAAGGCAATTGCCTAGAGATGTGGTGATCTATTTTACAGATAAAGAAATTAGGAATAATATTGTGCAGAACTCTTTTAATTCCAATTTGCAATTTCATGGAAGAAAGATTTGGATTTTCAAGGAGCTCCCGCCCAAGATGTTAATGGAGAGGAAGAAATTTGGCTTTTTAGTGACTGAATTAAAAAAAAGAAATATCCTATTCAGGTGGGACATCCCAGTTGGTTTAATATTGAGATATCAAGGCATAAGATATCAATTGCACACTGTTGAAAAAGCGGAAGATTTTTATCAAAAAATTCTAAAAATGAATTTAACACCTTTAGGCATAATACAGGATAAGCAAAAGGAGTTGGAAATAAAAGGAAAACATCAAATTACAGAGGCTGTGATGGATAAATTGTCTTTGGACTCCTTGGAGACCCCAGCTGGACTGTTTATAAATAAGAGAGCAGTGTCATCCGAACCCAAGGTGATGAATCATCAAGTCACAGACAAGTGCGCAAATCAATCAGTTGATATACAAGTGATGGAGAAGAAAGATGAGATGATAAAATTAACCCAACAAGAACAATCCACAAAGCAGAATGAAAATCAACCAGCAGATATACAATTGGTAGGCAAGAAAAGAGGATGGAAATTCAACCCGAAAAAGAAAAAGAAAAGAAACAGATCTTATAGAAACAGCAATTTCTAAACTAAGCAACAGTGAAGCCAGGCGCTTTAAAAAATGAATGAATATTAGAAAAGATAGTGGCGGCGAACAATTGTCTGATACTATCCTGAGGATTGTGGCAGATCTCTGCAAGGCCATGATTTTGGGATGTGGAAAGAGCCTCACTTTGTTGGATTTGAATCATCTAATTTTTTCTTATTTACCTTTTTTTTCTCTTGGAAATATATTATAACTACTTTGAGTTATAAGGCAGGAGAGTTTTGCCGGGGCATGCAGAAGATCTGGATGTTACTCAGTAGGATGATGGGAATTAACAATCCTGATGAATACCACAACTATAACCATACGGATATATTCATAATTATAATGTCACTCGGGTGGTTGTTTTTACTTTTATACAGGTGTGAGGATATCTACTACTGATGGGGGCAGAAGATGACTGAAGATTTTGAACAAACTGTTGCACCAGCATGTTATTTTACCCTATTATGGGTGATGGATTTAACAATCTAGTGGAAAGACATCAAAGAAGATATTATATGGATCATAAACTTAAAGTTATTGTCTTTTCTCTTTTTACATAATGAAATGCATATATAGATATGTGTATATCTTAGTAATGTGGGCAGTTGATTATATTTAGAATTGTACTGCATGATTTTGTAGGAATTGAAGGGTTGAAATAGGTTAGTTTACTGATTGTTATAAAATGGGATGCATATATAGATATGTGTATATTTTAGTAAAGTGGGTAGTGGATTATATTTAGAATTGTATTGTTTGATTTCAAGTCATATATTTAGAGGAGTGGAGGAAGTGGACAGAATTGAATAAATTTGGTTGCAGGGAGAAGGCCGATTTAAAATGTTATATTAATATATATAAAAGATTAAAGGTTAATTTGTAATAATACTCAATAAGTTTAGGGGAGGAGAAAAAGGGCAGATTACCGTAAAAATGGGAGTTATAAGATTAACAAGTTAAGGGTCAGTATTCCGAGAAGGGATTAAGGGAAAGGGAAGATATTATGTATGTAACTAGTTATGAAATAGCCTATTGTTGTGAAGAAGTCACAGGGGGGGTTGGGTGGAAAGGGTGGGTTAGGGAAGAGGGGGGGGGAAAAGGGGGAAAAACTTGTATTTGAAAACTTTTTCAATAAAAAAAAAAAAGAAAAGAAAATAGGTTGACCTCCTTTTCTTTATGACAGCCCCTCTAATATTGGACTGCTATAATGTTACCCCAAGTCCTTCTTTTCACTTGATTTGACAGAACCAATTCCTGCAACCGTACTTCATATGTTTTAGCCTCCAGCCCTCTAGTCATCTTTGTTGATCTTCTCTGCACTCTTTCCAGAGTCTCAACATCTTTTTATATTGTAGTGACCAAAACTGGATGCAGTATTCAGAGTGTGATTTTATCTAGGCCTTACAAAGCAGTACTAACACTTCACGTGATCTTCATTCTATCCCTCTGTTAATGCAGCCTAGGGTTGCATTGGCTTTTTTGGCAGCTGCAGCACACTGCTGGCTCACATATATGTGATTATCCACTAGAACTCCAAGTTCTCTCTTTCAGTTACTGCTATTGAGCCAAATTTCACGTAATTTGTACCTGTACGTTTGGTTTTCCTTGTCTAAGTATAAAACCTTACTTTTCTCTATGTTAAATTTCATTTTGTAGATAGGGAACAGTGTTCAAGTCTGTCAAAATCCATCTGGATCTACAGCCTATCCTCTGGAGTGTGGGCTATTCCTGCCAGCTTGATGCTGCCTGCAAATTTGATGAGTTCTCCTTCTATTCCCTCATTTAAATTATTTATGAATATATTGAAGAGTACTAGGTCTAGAACAGAACCTTGGGGTACTCCACTGCTTACTTCCCTCCATCTAAATCAGTGGTGGGTTGCTCCCAGTTCTGTCCGGTTCTTGCAAACCGGTAGTAAAAGCAGTGGGAGGGTCCGCCCACCTACCCAGACATCATAATTGACTATCATAATTGACTATCGTAATTGATATGCGCGCTCCCGTTGCAAATCGGTAGTAAAAGTAAGTAGAACCCACCCCTGATCTAAATATAGTTTCATTAAGGACTACACATTGAGTCCAGTTTGTCACCCAATTACAAATTTATCTCGTGGTGATGCTATCTCTCCCACATTTTTCTAGTTTACCTATTGATAAATAGTAAATACCTATGGACATATGTCTTGATTAATTTGTTAAAAATAGTTTTGGATTGTTTTCAAGGAGATTATAGTTAGCCTAAAGGGAAATACTGACAAGTAAGAATGCATATTGCTTGCTTAGATAGCAGACTAGATATTGTGTCTTCTAAGCTATTGGTACCAGATTCTATATAATTTGAAAAATGCCTGATCCCTCTGAGACGCTAGCTACAACTTTATATCTTCATATCAGTGGAACCCAAATAAATAAAAGGTTAGTTCTATTTGCTCTCTTTAGAAAGTCCAATAAAAAAGATACTATATTCAAAAAAGGTTAATGTGCCTAAGTTGCCCAGCTGTTGAACTGTGCTTTTTTTTTCTAAGAATGAGAAAGGAGGGGTAATGAATTTTTAAATTGTTTTAAATTGGGATTTTAATTTTATATTGGCAGGAATTATGCATTTTACCATTGTGAACCGCCCTGAGACCTCGGATATAGGGCGGCATACAAATTGCATTAAATAAATAAATAAACAAACAAACAAACAAACAAACAAACCAGCAGGAAACAATCTTGAAGCATATTATTTTAACTGAACCTAGCTTGAGAAAATATAAACACTGAACTATCTCCTCCTAGGAACAGCAATGAAAAAAGAAAAATACTGATAAGATTGCTTCTTGACTAGGGCTGTGCAGTGCTTCAGAGCTGAAACTTAAAAAGTAGTGCAGAGGTTGGGAGGCATCCCATACTTTATTAGCCTCTTTTAAAAAGCTGCATATTTTGCTGGGCTACCACAATGCCAGGAAAATATATTTTGGAGTGAGCATCTATGACCAAGGTGAACTAGCAACTGGGTCTCCTAGTCCACCACTCTAATCATCATGATGGTGATATATTCATTATCCCATGCTGGACTCTGGCTTTTGTGTGGGAATTCAGAATTTCATGGCCAAAAAGCAAACAGGATTGGAAGACACAAACAGAATATAATCCATCCTTAATAGTCTTAACTAGAAAGAATAATGATATGAAAATATAAGATTTGTATTTATTCTCTTTCAATAACTTTCATTTCCAATTTTGTATGTTAATAGTTTCATCTAGAAAAAAAAGACTCTATTGAAATGATCTTCCTCAGAAGTCAATTTTTGATAGCTTTTAATTATTTTTTTGGCTCTAGCGGTCGTCATTTTTCTTTCTTCATTGGGATGGAACAGCCAAAAGAGGACTTCTGTAGTAGAAGTATGTATTGGAAGTCCAGAACATTCAAAATGTATATTCAGTCAAAGCTTAATTAGAACCAATCAAAATATAAAAGAACAGCCTAATAAATAACAATAACAAGAAGAAAATATACAGTACTGGGCAATGTTGGAATAGAATTATCAAATCTGAAAAAATTCACTATCTCTGATTTTCATGATCCATTGAGGGTTGCTTTCAGATCAGAGGTGGGTTTCAGCAGGTTCTGACCAATTCTGGAGAACCGGTAGCGGAAATGTTGAATAGCTCAGAGAACCGGTAGTAAAAATTCTGACTGGCCCCGCCCCCATCTATTCTCTGCCTCCCAAGTCCCAGCTGATCGGGAGGGAATGGAGATTTTACAGTATCCTTCCCCTGCCATGCCTACCAAGCCATGGCCACCAAGCCATGCCACAGCCACCAAGCCACACCACAGAACCGGCAGTAAAAAAATTTGAAACCCACCACTGTTTCAGATAACATTTTGCGGAAAATCCATTTCCTTTATATATGTACATATGGATAACCTAACACCTGTCTGACATACCATAAGCTCTGATCATTTATGATAAGCCATATGGACTTTTGTTTTTCATCATATATTACATTATTGTAAAATATAAACCAAAATGTATTGGACATTGTGTCCTTTACTGTAAGCGATATTTAGATGTAAATGAGAACAATCCTTTAAAAGAATTGTTACTTTAGAGCAATTCTGAAAAAGAGATTGTTGCCTTCCTCCTGGATTTTGTTTGCATCTTCTTTCTGTCCCACTTTTATTATTCATTTATCCAGATTTTAAATGAAATGGAAGAAACACCTATTTTATGAAGTTGCATAAACGAAATTAGATTTTTAAAAATTATTATGCGTAGTGCCTAAATTTATGGCTTAGTTCTAAAAGCCCATACTCTCTACTATTTAGCATGCAAGGTGGCAAAGCTTGTAACTGAGCTACCTCAGAATGGTGCAGAAAGAATTTAGAGATTTATTGTATACTATCAGCAGTCACAAAACCCTTTCTAGTTCTCTGTATCTCAAAGTACAATTAACTGCATGCTCTACCTACAGCACAGTTCTACTAGGGTCACTTACAGCAGCCTCCATGTTCTCCACTAAATCTAACACTTAATTCTCACTTGATTAAAGAACAGTTAGGACTTCCTAAATCTTAGTATAAACACAGAAGGTGCAGAATGCTGTTTTATGTTTCTCCTTCATCCCCTTGCAATACATGCTATGGAAAGGTCTTTTCAAGCCTTCTTGCATAATTTTCAAATTTCAAATTCCTTACAATGTTTACTGTCATAAAAAAATGAGGCAATTGTGAATGTATCGTTTTACGCAAAAAAAAAATGTTTTGAAAAATTACTTGTTTTGTATTGTCAGTTTAGCCAAGAGGAAACCTTGAAAAATAGGCCAGTAGTGAATAGTTATGGCTACCTTTATTTATGTTACAGACACTGAATATAAAATAAACATAGAAATGTATATTTTTCAGAAAGCAATTTTTATCCACATGTTACTAATTCCCTCATGATATGAGCAACTTTTATATCAGTCCACATTACATTCACTACAGAAAGACAATAAAAGCAAATGCATCTGAGAATTATGGTATATAAATGCATATATGATAATAAATGTATCTGCCTTTATGCTTTTTTTGTTGTAGTGAATCATAATGCCAAGTGTAAGAATATTTGCCATACTGAACAAAATTCAGAATATAGAAGAGAAAAATTCATAAAACAACCTATATATTGGATTCTGAGCTCTCTCTCAATTTTAAGGCATTGACTACCATGCCTGGATTAAGCTTCAGTTTGTCATCCAATGTAATAGTTCACCGACTTAAAAAGATCTATGTATATAAAATGAAATCCATTTTCAGGTCTCTACCAAGAATTTATATTGCAACTGCTGATAAAATTTTGTTCAATTTCATATGATTATTGTATTTGTACCATATTTTAAGTAATTCTTCATGATAAATATGACCAGGCCAGGCTGTCTTTAGAAGAGCATATGACGGCCGTGGCCAGGGGGGCTTTTTATCAGGTTCGCCTGATACGCCAGTTGCGCCCCTTTCTGGATCGGGACTCCTTGTGCACAGTCACTCATGCCTTGGTTACGTCACGCCTGGACTACTGTAACGCTCTCTACATGGGGCTCCCCCTGAGGAGCACCCGGAGGCTCCAGCTGGTGCAGAATGCGGCCGCGCGGGTGATTATGGGAGCGACGTGGCGCTCCCACGTAACACCTCTCCTGCGCGAGCTGCATTGGCTCCCGGTGGTCTTCCGGGTGCGCTTTAAGGTGTTGGTTCTCATCTTTAAAGCGCTCCATGGCTTAGGGCCAGGGTATTTGCGAGACCGCCTGCTGCTACCGATAACCTCCCACCGGCCAATACGCTCTCACAGAGAGGGCCTCCTCGGGGTGCCGTCGGTCAGGCAATGTCGGCTGGCAGCCCCCAGGGGGCGAGCCTTCTCTGTGGGGGCATCCGCCCTGTGGAATGAGCTGCCTCCCGGAATACGATTGATCCCGGACCTCCGGACCTTCCGTAAAGCCCTGAAGACGTTTTTATTTCATCAAGCCGGCCTAGCCTAAATGGTTTTTAACTGGGATTTTAAATTTTATGGATTTGGGCTTTTAAATTGGGTAGCCAATTATTTAATTTTTTTAATTATCTTAACTTTTGTATTTGTATGTTTTTTAATTTTGGCTGTTCACCGCCCTGAGTCCCTTCTGGGAGAAGGGCGGTATACAAATTAAATTAATAATAATAATAATAATAATATGCCATCCCTCAAGTTTTATAACAATTTAACAATATGATCTTTCTAACATTGTTTTCCAATATATAAAATAAAAAGTAAAACCATGAGTGATGTCGAATTTTGATCTGGATTCAGAAAAGCTGTCTGTCTAATATAATTTGCCAACAGCCACATTTTAATATACTAGTCTCTATTACAGGGAGGAATGATACTGAAAATTTAAGAACAAAAGACAAAAGCTTCCATAAACATGACCTTTTTACTTTACTTTCAGAGCTTTCTCACCCATTTCAGAAGTCAACATAGCCACCCATTGCTGATGCTAAATTGCCTGTGACTAATTATCAGGGCTTTCTACTTTATTTTTCCTCAGTCTTTTTAATACTGTTGAGAAAGTATAACAATATACAGAACCCAAAATCAAATACAACAGCACAGCACATTTTACTAATAACAGTCTCTCTCTCTCTCTCTCTCTCTCTCTCTCATATATATATATATATATATATATATATATATATATATATATATATATATATATATGTATGTATGTATGTATGTATGTATGTATGTATGTATGTATGTATGTATGTATGTATAATTTTCAGGCTTTATACTTACATTTGACAATAAAATGCAGTCAAATCATGTAAATATGATGCAAAAAGAAGCAAATGAAAGAAACAAATTACAGATTAAGAAAATTGTTAAGGTCAATAGTACAAAAGTGTGGTATTAACTCAAGTTCTGGATTACTTTTAAACCATTATTTAATATAAAGGAAAATTACATGCTTCCTGTTTGTGAATGGTCAGTATTCAGTCACTGGATTGCACAACCTTGTTTGAAACCATGTGACAAAGAAAACATTTTCTGATGCCAAAACTTTATTTATAAAGTTGAGAGAAACTCCAGTGCATTGGTGGTCTTCACTAAGCGAAGGATCTAAACAAAGACTATTAATTCAACTCTCTTTGCCATAGCATCGGAAGTTACAAAAATAGAATTAATGGTCTTTTCTACTGCCTTTCCTACTGCTTTGACATTTTCACATTGTCTCAGTGTCTTCATCCTACTGCTGCAGACTTGTTAAAAAGCAAAACTTCAAATTACGAGGCTCTTAAATCACCCTGTTTAAATATTAATTCTATTTTTGTTTGATACCATAAGGTATGCAAGAATTCAGTGGCATATCAAATACATTACGCTGTGACATTCAAAGTTTATAATCTATAACAGGTATGTTTTGAAAAAAATCATAGGACTTCTCACAAGTAACGTAGTTATATGTATGTTTTGTAAAAGAAAAGTCTGTGAGATAATTCCTGACCCCTTCATGTTTATAGAAGGAAATCAAATAAATCATTCAGAGCTCATTTCCATCCAGCTTTCTCTTGAAAAGAAAATTCAGTTCTATACTTATGCTATATTCAGTTCTTGTTCCAATAAACAAGAAACTGATGTCCCATATTTTTTTTTTGGACAGTTGGAACTTTCTAGAAGCAACATGTGTTACTTTACATTAAAACAAAAAATTGTGTTTAGTGGGGAATCTCTCAAGGCAATTAAATATGACTGAATTTTCCATAAAGTCATAAACAACCATTAAAATGGGGCTGCATTCAAATACATTTTGGCTCAACTGACTGTTGTTAAACCCTTCCTGAACTCACTTTCTCCTTGAGGTGTACAAACTTATGATTAGGTTACTATGAGAAATTCCTTGATGATTCATCATAACATTTGAACATTTGGAGAGAGCATAGCAAGTTTCAGATTTAATTCTTCTACAATCTGTGCAACACCAAGTCCTAGCCAGTCAGTGAAACCATACAGCTGAGTGAGAATTAATGAGAAGAATTTCAATGGAAGAAAAAGTAGAGAAGCCTTTAGATACATGGGTAAAACATTTTTAAACATGTCCATGGTCTCTTAAGATAGACTCACCTTTGTTATATATATAACCAGCATGTGGTTCCAATTCTGATAGCATTGCATAATTGTTCACTGGCTTTTAACTGCACAATTCACTGTGTTTAACTATGGCATGCCCCAGACTCCCCTGTAGAGGTCAAGAATCTGGCATATGCTTGCTAGGTTATGGTGGTTATAATCTTAAATTTTACTGGAATAACATTAGACTCTTTGAAGTTTAGAAATTGTACTTATACAGAGCATTTATTCACTAGGGAGGAAGAGGAAAAAGAAGGAAGGAAAATATTTAAAATCATTCTGATATATTGCAATTTTAAGAATACCTTTAAATGTATTCTACCCTTCTGCCTCAATAAAAAGGCTACATTTTCACTTTACTAGCCACTTAAGTAAAAATAGTTTCATGATGAAATCTGACATTTACTTATTTCTCTCACAGAATGTTACAGCAATATTCCAGTTTAGTTAGCAATTACCATAAATTAGTTCTTTTGAACAGAGGTTACAAAATTTTAAAAAGGTTTATGTTTTCTTTGACCAAAAAAAATAAAACACACTTGATTTTTTTTTTAGTGTATAGTGAAGTTAAAGCATTTATCAGCCTATATTCAGTCAAAGCTTCCTCTTGACTGTTCCACACAAAACCTAAACCAAGACTTTGTGCTAGCTTTGCTGATAAGCAAAACATGGGAATACACATTTATAAAAAAGGGTAAAAGTGGACCTTGTGTATGTTAAATCGTGGGCGATTGAAGGAAGACTCGAACAATGTAACAGTAACTCTTTATTTAACTCCAGAAACAGCAATGGCAATGCAACCCTGGGCAACCCTTTATATAGGGAAGGGGCTGTCCCTGGCTGCAACCACTGACGTGCCTTCTAATTTCCCGCTCTCAGGACTGATTCCTGATTGGCTCATTTGAACTGTACTTGATATCTAACACTCCTCCCCCCTAGTTCAGTGTTCACCTGTCCGGGGTCTCTAGGCTACGTAGTCGCGTAAGTAGGCGGGACGTTTGGACGCTCGACCGGACCTGCGCAGTTCAGTTGTCCCGGTGCCTTCGGGTTGAGAGGTTGAGGTCCGCTGCTCTCTCTGTGTGGGCTCCGGAACTCTCTCTAACTCGGTCTCCGGCGTGGATTCGCCTCCTTCTCCCACTTTACTTGGCTGTCCCTGCCGGTTCCTTTCGGCGCCTGTTACCTCCTCCGTGGATTCAGGTACGTGCTCGCTGTTATTTTCTTCCGGACTGGTGTTTGGCGTGTCCAGGGCTAGCGTCTGTGTATTGGCCGGCTCTGGTACTGCTTGCGTGTCTTTTCCTTCCCCCTGGTTGTTGTGTTGGGGTTCCCCTCGACCCTCGTTAATCTTCCCCTGAGCTGGTCGATGTGCCTTTTCCAGTGCTGTCCTTCTGTTGTCTGGACCCGGTAGGACAGGGGCCCCGTCACCTGGGTTATCGTTGCTGGTACCCAGAGTGGGTTCCCGCTCAGGTTTTTTGCATAGACTCTGTCCCCTGGCTGGAACTCTCGGATCCTGCTCGTGGAGTCGGTTGGTTTCTCTGTGCTGTACTGCGGGTGCAATCTGTCCAGATGGGATCGCAGCTTACGGCCCATTAGTAATTCCGCTGGGCTTCGGTGGGTCGTGGCGCTTCGTGTGATGTGCTAGATGGCTAATAGTTTATCCAGTTTGGCCTGGATGTCCCCGGGGCCCAGTCTCATAAGCGTCTCCTTTGTAGATCTCACCATCCGTTCTGCCAAACCGTTCGTGGAAGGTTTTTTTGGGGCGGATAACGCGTGCCTTATTCCTTGGTCCGCGAGGAACATCTCGAACATATTTGATGTGAACGGCGGCCCGTTGTCGGAGACTATGAGGTCGGGCATCCCATGTGTGGCGAATAGGCATCTCAAAACTCTAATTACTGCGTCTGCTGTGGTCGTCGACATGAGCACTACTTCCAGCCACTTTGAGTATGCGTCCACGATGACTAGGAACGTATTCCCTTTGCACGGCCCTGCGAAATCGATGTGCAATCTGGCCCATGGTGTTCCCGGGTTTTCCCAGTCGTGGACGGGGGCTGCGTTTGGTGCCGCCCTTGATTCTTGGCAGTTTGTGCAGGCGGACACCCACGTCTCGATTTCCTTGTCCATTCCGGGCCACCACACGTAGCTTCTGGCCAGAGCTTTCATCCTCACTATCCCCGGGTGCCCGTCGTGGAGTAATCTGAGTGTCTGTTGCCTTAGTGTGTTTGGGACAATGACTCTATCCCCCCACAACACGCACCCCCTTAGTCCTGACAGTTCATTTTGTCTCCGTTTGTATGGCAGGAACTCTGTGCTCATTTCTCTTTCTTCCGGCCACCCCTTCCAGATCCAATTTAAAATCCGCGCCAGTATTTTGTCCCTTGTGGTGGCCCTCGCGATGTCGGCTGCAGATATTCGGGTTTCCTCCATCGTCTCGATTAGCAGGGTGGTCATCGCTGGCGCTGGGTCCTCCCCCGTTTCTGGAAGTGGGCACCTGCTGAGGGCATCTGCGTGGTCGATTGATTTCCCCGGGTGGTGGAGCAGTGTGTAATTGTAGGCTGCCAGAAACTCCACCCATCTTAGCATTCTGGGCGACAAAATGGGGGGTGTTGGTTTGTCCCCTGCCATGATGCCCAACAATGGCTTGTGGTCGGTTATTAGTTCGAACTTCCGACCGTAGAGATACTCATGGAACCTTTTTATTCTGGCCACTGCGGCTAGTGCCTCTTTATCCAATTGGCTATAATTTCGTTCGGGTTTTGACAAAGTCCGGGAGAAAAATGCAATGGGGGCTTCTGTTCCGTTAGGCATCTTGTGGCTTAAAACGGCTCCGATGCCGAAAGGGGATGCATCGCAAGTTAGTCTTATTGGTAATGTCCCGCTGTATTGCACTAAAATTCTGTCTGATGTTAGAAGGTTTTTTATATCTTCGAACGCTTTCCTCTCTCGCTCCCCCCATTTCCATTCTGCCTTCCTGTCCAGCAGCCGGTGAAGTGGTTCAGCAGTGGTAGCTTTCTGCGGTAGGAAAATATTATAAAAGTTAAGCAACCCCAAAAATGCCTGCAGTTCGGTTTTGTTTTTTGGGGGGGGTGCTTCCTTGATCGCTCTCAGCTTTCCGGGGGTGGGTCTAATTCCCGACTCATCTATCAAGTATCCTAGGAACTCGACCTTAGTCTCTGCTAGTTGGCACTTGTCCCTTTTAACTTTGAGCCCCACTTTCTGGAATCTTGTCAGCACTTCCCTCAGCCGCTGCTTTAATTGAGCCGTGTCCCTTGCTGATATTAGTACATCGTCGAAATAAGGGACGACTCCTTCAATTCCTTGTAGGAGTCGTTCCATCAGGCTTTGGAACAGCCCGGGCGCTACGCTCACCCCAAATTGCAGTCTCTTACATTTGAATGCACCCCTATGTGTGACGATGGTTTGTGCTTCCACGGTGGCTTCATCAACGGGCAGCTGCTGGTACGCTTGTGCTAAATCCAATTTTGCGAAGATCTTTCCCCTCCCCAAAGAATGCAAGAGGTGTTGGACTACTGGTATGGGGTATGCGCTTTGTTGGAGCGCCTTATTTAATGTACTTTTATAGTCTCCGCACAAACATACTGACCCGTCCGGTTTAATTGGTGTTACGATAGGGGTCTCCCATCTCGCGTGGTCGATTGGCTCTAACACTCCCTGCGCGACCAGTTTATCTAATTGTTCGTCTATTTTTGGCCGTAGCGTGAAAGGGACTCTCCGAGGTTTGATTCGGATTGGGGCTACCTGGGGGTCTAAATTGAATGAGATTGGGGACCCCTTGTACTTGCCTAGCTCGTTGTTGAAGACCTCTGCGAATTCCCTCATCAGGTCCTCCTCCCAGGTGTCGTTTCCGATGTGATCGACGCCGGTGATGGCTAGCCCCAATGGTTCGAACCACTCCATGCCCAGCAGGCTGGGCCGGTCTCTGTCCACAATCGTGAGGGGTAGCGTGGCCTTGAATGTTTTGTAGGTTACGTTGAACTTGCCGATGCCTACCACAGGGATTCAGTTCCCTTGGTAGTCAATGAGGGTGAGGCGCTGTCGTTTGAGGTCGCGGGCTGTGATGTGTGGCAGGAGCTTCTTGATTGTTGTCCAGGATACCATCGATAGGCTGGATCCCAAGTCCACCTCCATTCGGCAGGGTCTCCCCTCGATCAAGACTGTTGCCGCCATCTTGTCTGCTCTTCCCGCGCTGGCATGGCCGATTACGATGGTCTGATGGGTCTCGCCACGATCTGCCCGATGGTCATCGTTTCTTTGTCCTCGCCCAAACGGTTGTCTCTTCCCACTTGTCTGGACTCTTCTGTGGTTTGTTGGTGATCGGGGGGGTCTGGTTCTCCTTGAGGCTGGCTGGGATGCCCTGCAGACCCTCGCTATGTGTCCCTTCTTTTCGCATCTTTGGCAGATGGTGTCCCGGAATCTGCATTCGGCTCTCAGGTGGTTCCCTTCGCATCCCGAGCACCAGGCCTCTCTCTTTCCTTGTTGTCTCTCTTTGCGATCGGTTCGGAGGTGATGGACTTCATCCTCCTCGTCCTCTTCTTCCGAACCTGATTCTGCTCTTTCATAGTGCATGGCCGCCTCCTCTTTTACGGGCGGCCCGCTTTTCATTTTCTTCATAGCCGCCGCCGATTTCTGGGAAACTTCGGTTGCGGATGCTTCTTCCAAGGCCTCCCTGAATGTAATTTGAGGCCGGGCCAGCAACCTACTCTGTAACGTGAGGTCCCTCATTCCCAGTACTAGACGGTCCCTCATGGCCTCTTCTAGATTCAGGAAATCGCAGGCGGCAGCTATTTCCCGCAAGTTCGCCACGAACGCGCTGATCGTCTCTCCCTCTTTTTGGTCCCTCCGATAAAACTCATGCCTTCTTACCAGGGATGATGCTTGCGGTGCGTAGTGTGCCTTGAGTATCTCCTGTAGCGTTGTCCAGGTCATGGTCTTCAGGTCGGCTGGGGCGGCAAGCGCTTTTGCCATCTTGAAAACTGCCAGGCCGCAATGGGTGAGGAAAAGGACCCTCTTCCTCTGCTCTGATAAGCTCAGCAGATCGTTCGCCTCCATGAACATATAGAATCGCTCCATGTAGGCTTCCCAATCTTCCCCGGTTGGGTTAAATGGAGCGGGCGGTGTGATTGCAGACATCTCGATAGCCGATGATCTGACCGGTGTTTCGGTGGATCAGATGTGTGGCTGATGATTGCTTGGAGATTGGTGTGCAGTCCTGTTCCTTCAGATCCCACCTTCGTGAAATCGTGGGCGATTGAAGGAAGACTCGAACAATGTAACAGTAACTCTTTATTTAACTCCAGAAACAGCAATGGCAATGCAACCCTGGGCAACCCTTTATATAGGGAAGGGGCTGTCCCTGGCTGCAACCACTGACGTGCCTTCTAATTTCCCGCTCTCAGGACTGATTCCTGATTGGCTCATTTGAACTGTACTTGATATCTAACAGTGCAGTTCTTCTAAATAATGGGAAGCTAGCAGAAAATAAGTCCTTTACTTTGAATGTGAGCAACTTGTACATCTTGATCCATTTTATGAATTTCAAAGGAAATCCAAACCTATTTAATACAACATATGTGCTGTTTTTATATGTTGTCAAAATGTTTTTCACCATCTAACCATAAGATTACAAATTAATCTTTCATTTTTATTGGTTCATATTAAACCAATATGAACCTTGCCTAGTTTTAATAAACTCTGCTTGGTCATTCTTATTAACAAACAGTAACACTTGTAATCTACAACTCAGCTTCCCATAAGAGGAGCTGCATATTAGTGCATAAGAACATTATTCAGATAATGTTCTTATGTACACTGAGAGTGTATGCACCAAGACAAATTCCTTATGTGTCCAATCACACTTGGCCAATAAAGAATTCTATAAGTACAAACACACTAGAGCAACCCAGAGCACCAGAAAAAAGAAACAGATCATCTCTATAACATCTTCCAACAAAATAGATACTCAACTTTTATCAAAAAGTATCTGATCCACTCAATCCACTACAGCACAAACAACACAAGTTGGAAAAGGATAATACTGCCATTCATCAAAACATTTCGGAAACAACCGACAGATTACTACAACCACATGACCAAAGCACAGAAACCAACTAAAGCCTCCGACGTATCTTAAGTACACCAAAATACCCAGTAGTCCAAGAAAAAACATGTGTCATTTATAACATACAGTGTAAGAATGGCAACAGCCACTATATAGGACAAACATGCAGAAGACTAAAAGAGTACATCCATAAATATAGATTCATCTGTGAGCATCCTAAACTAAGCTTGGCATTTAGGCAAATCAACCATTAACATAAACCACATTTACACACTATTCAAAACAGACAGTGAAAAAGCTAAGACTAAAGATCAGAACACATCCTGTTCAGCAGCCAACACCTAGATATGTAGGAATTAATAAGTAGGGATTAATCAGACAAAAAAATCAAGCAGAAACAATATCCTTGTCACGTATTATACCATTTTATTTTAAACAGGGTTAGCTATGACAGTTAGTTTTAAATTATAATAAAAATCAGTGTAAGGCTACATTATACAATACTATTTATTGCTTGCAGTTGTAGCTATATAGCTGAGTAGCTGCAATATGAATATATAGTAGACATCTAGTAAAAAGCAGAATGATGCTGCATGTGTTATAAAACAAATATGTTGTCCAATATTTTGTATAGTGTGCAAAAAAATAAATTTTAATTGATGTGTTTTGTGTCATATATACACACTGTTGCTTATCACTTTATTGCCCCTTTGGAGAAGCCCATGAATGATAATGCACTGAATAATTAATTAACTGATCCCAAAAAAGATTTTGATCTCCTACTCCAGAAAACAGAGTTTCAAGGACACATTTAGCAGGTTTCTGGTATAATGACTGCTATATATACATTTTTAAAAGGTGACAATTGGAACTACATTATTTTTCCCTGAACATAATATTTTAATGTATTGTATGAAAAATCACCTCCAGACACAAACCATGAATGGAAAAGGGTAGAAACCATGTAAATGCACAAACCAAATAATTAAAAAACAATAGCATCACATTCGAGACCTTCGAGACCGTCTTCTGACACCAATAGCCTCCCACCGACCAGTCCGCTCCCACAGAGGGGGTCTCCTCAGGGTGCCATCAGCCAAGTTATGTCGGCTGGCGACACCCAGGGAGAGGGTCTTCTCTGTGGGAGCCCCAGCCCTGTGGAATGAACTGCCCCCGGAAATACATAAGATCTCTGGCCTTCAGGTGTTTTGTTGCGCATTGAAGACCCTGTTGTTCCACCAGGCCGGGCTATCAACATAATAATTTTAATTGGGGTATTTTAAATTTTTGGGGTTTTAATCCGGCCAAATTATTTAATTATTTTAATTTTTAATCATTGTTGTGTCTTGTGTTTTTTAAATTGGCTGTACACTGCCCTGAGTCCTTCGGGAGAAGGGCGGTATAGAAATAAAATTATTATTGGTTAATCTTTAGTGAGATTCACAGCCTTTGAGGCTGGTTAATAGCTCAGCAGCTCGAGTCCTAACCAAGGACCTAGGAACTGTTAAAGTATCGTCGGAGGATGTAAGCTGTTCCGAGTAAGGTGGTTTTTTGTAGAGTCAATTATTATTATTATTATTATTATTATTATTAATAATAATAATAATAATAATAATAATAATAATAATAATAATAATAATTTTTCCAATAAGATTCAGGTCATCAGCCTATCTCAACCACCGATAACACGCCGCACTCAATCGTTTTTATTTAAACCACCAAATCATGTAACAAAGAGAGTAAAATAATATTTCACATAAATATATGGAATTTGATAACACACATGAACTTTATAAAAATAAAATTATAACGCAAAATGAAAACTTTTACTTTAAACTTTTCTGTAAGGGGAGTCATGCTGTGATCTGTCATCTCTCTGAGTCCAGGATTGATTTGACTGATCTGCCTTTATATAAAGGCTTATATAAAGTTGAAAAGGATCAATTACTAGTAAAAGCAAGGTATTCTAAAGAATGATAATACGTCATGTTGAATGCAGGATGAATCTTGCTTCTGCATGAACATGAATGATTTGCGTTCTTTGTTTTTAACATTATGAAAGGTAAATTTCTTGATATAAAAAAAAATATTCTAGTATCTATCGATAGGATTATAGAAAAAATATATTTCACATTATATAGATCCCCACATAAAGCATTTTCCTTTCCACAACTCAGTGCAGATGCTGCATTGTGACATTTTTAGATGTTTACCCAATTACACTTCGTTTACATTTTTTATTTAATTTCCTTGTTCAAAGTGAACCTTATAGCCTTTGAAGCTTTGCAGATCTTATTTTTTCAAAGTCTATAAAAGCAAAAACAAAGCAAAATATAAAGGAGCTAGGACTGAATCATATTAGTAATGCAAACACCATTCCCAGCTTACATTACGTATCACTGATAAACTGAATGAGATGGAACCAATCCATAACAGCATGTGGTTGCGATCACAATCCTTCTGATACAGATTATTAGACACACATAATTTCTCAATAGGATGCAAGGGCTGGAGCTCAGTACTGTGCATTAAATAACAAAGTAAAAAGGAACAACTGATTTGATCAATATGAAGTGAAGCAATGTCTCTTTGAAAGTTGATTGCAGTAGCTTCTTCTGTAATACTGTGTCTCACATAAAATGAAGCATGTTTTGTTCATTGGTAACAAAATACATGTCCATGACTGCAATCCAATACTTGAGAAAGTAGCTGTAGTAAAATTTGTGTTTGTTTTCATATTACCAGTAATATCTGAATTACATAGTCTTCTGGCCCCCATATATACTTAATATCCTTATTGTCCTGTAATTGGCTAACATTTTTTGCTAACATGAAAGTCATTCATATGAGGCAAGCCTTGGGTATTAATCTTCTTAAATCAGTCTAAATCCTTGAAACCATTATACCTTAGACAGGAAGCAAGAGTTAGTATTTTCCAATCCCTGTCACCTTTGGATGTGTGTTATACTGGACAGAAATGATCCCCAAATTAGCAATATGAATAGATAGAGAACAGATAGAATAATAGACAAAGAGTGACACAGAATAAATCCATAATTATTGCTGCCCTACTGCCACGTATATCCAGTAGACTGTGATGTATTGGACAGTAGTGTCATTGAAGTCACACTTCCAACAGAAAGCAATTCAATCAAGATAGAAATATGTTAGTTTTGTTATTTTAAATAATACTATTTCCTTCACATTTCAATTTTTGTTTTGAAGTAGATTAGTATCTATACAGGACTTGCAAATTGATAGATAGATGTTTTTGACTTCCAATCAAAACCAGCATGAAAAGTTATGGTCCATAACTTTCAATGCAGATGCCTTCAACCTGCAGTAGATTGATTAAGGATGATGATGATGATGATGACAATGGTGATGATAGTGATGAAATGTGCATTTATTTTCAATGTTAGATCAAATATTATGTACCAAATCATTCCTATCTTATAGGAAAATTTATGCTAAGCTGTCATTTGCTTATGTATGCATCATAACTGATATGGTTTATTAATCATAATAAGGCATAAACAATTGTTAACAAGAACAATGGATACAGACAGCATCTGGATCAAACCCATAACAAACTACATTTTGGCTTAGTATTTTGAATGGGGATGAGAATATCTCATATAGTATCTGCTGTTCATATAAAAAAAAGTTGTCCAAGATATATGGAAAAAAAGAAAGCTTACCATGGCCATATAGCAAGAGAAACATAATCAATTTAAAGTCTAATTGTATGAATATGAGTATTACATGTATGTATTGCCCATAATATGTTTATATACGTTCTGATTTTCATATTCACTTTGGACAACACGTATTATATCCGTTTGTTTTTCCCTTCATAATACTTGGCATTTCTCTAAGAGCCCAGAAGGTTTATGAAATAATGCCAAAAAATTACTGTTAGATGAAAATATATGGGAAATAGAATGCTGGCAAAGCTGTGTAGATTGTAAGTGCTTTCTTCTTTTTTATAAGAGCAATGGGTGGTCATGTGTTTTTTAAAAAGAAGTTTGGCCTCAGTATAGTGGTGTGACACATATCAAAAAAAGGAAAAATGCCCGAAGGTTTGAAATCAGTGAGACACTGGTATTATGATTTACCATTTCCAGAATTTGTAATTTAATCAAAATTTTTCAACTCATTTCTTCTATCAATCTCAAACAAATATGAATTATTGGAAGCTATAGGTCATCCAGAACAGTCGTCGCCAACTGGTGGTCCATGGACCACTGGTGGTCCACGTGAAAATTTTGGTGGTCCACAGAAAAAATATTTGCATTTTTTATATTGCACTAAATCAGGGGTCCTCAAGCTATGGCCCCTGGGCTTTATATGTGCAACGAACGTTTGTGTTGCTGCAGAGAGTCTCCCCCTTCTGGGTCTTTTTGTGTGGGTCAGAGAGGGACAGAAATTCTGACTTGAGGTCTGCTTCAGCCTCCTGGTGCGGGGCTTTGGGCGAAGGCTGGAGAGAAGTGTCACTGGTGGCGAAGAGCCAGAGGGGCTTTTTCCAATGGAACTGCATCATAGCCTGGAACTGGCTGACTATCTCAGCCTGCTGAGCCTCCAGGCACCGATACCTGGCCTTGCACTCCCACAGGTCTTCCCTCTGCTTGGAAAGTCTATGCTCGTAGTCCTCAGTGAGGTGCTTCTGCTGAGCTTCCTTCTCGGTCAGATCCAATTTGAACTGAGCCGGCTGTTTTGCCAACTCTTTCTCGTGGTGGCTGCTTAGCTCCAAGAACTGCTTCCTGTTGGGGCCCTAAGGAATCGGGTGGGCAGGCGAGGAGTAGCAAGTAGAGGCTGGCAAGGCACCCTTTGACAAGAGTGACATTGAGTTGGCCATGCCCACTTAGTCACATGACCACCTTGCTACGCCCACTCAGCCGGTCATTAGGCAGATCATATTATTTATTTTATTTATTTATTTATTTTTAAATTTATATCCGCCCTTCTCCTGAAGGACTCAGGGCGGTGAACAGCCAAAGTTAAAAACACAAAATACAAAATTTAAAAGCAATTTAAAATAAATTTAATAATTTGGCCCAACAGTTTAAATACCACATTAAAATTCAGATTAAAATTAAAAAATTTAAAAAATTTAAAAAATTAGGCCACCCGGCTTGGTGAAATAAGAAAGTCTTTAGGGCCCGGCGAAAAGTTTGTAAGTCCGGGATCGTCCGTATCTCCGGAGGGAGCTCGTTCCAGAGGGCAGGTGCTCCCACAGAGAAAGCTCTCCCCCTGGGGGCCGCCAGTCGACATTGTTTGACCGACTGCACCCCGAGGAGCTCCTCTCTGTGGGAGCGTACTGGTCAGTGGTAGGCTCTCGGCAGCAGAAGGCAGTCTCGTAGATATCCAGGTCCTAAGCCATGGAGCGCTCTAAAGGTGATAACCAACACCTTGAATTGCACCCGAAAGACCACCGGAAGCCAGTGCATCTTGCGCAGGAGAGGTGTTACATGGGAGCGCCATGACGCTCCCATAATCACGCGCGCAGCTGCATTCTGGACCAGTTGGAGCCTCCAGGTGCTCTTCAAGGGGAGCCCCATGTAGAGACCATTACAGTAGTCCAGGCGGGACGTGACAAGAGCATGAGTGCGCATCCCGATCCAGAAAGGGACGCAACTTGCGGATCAGGCGAACCTGATAAAATGCCCCCTGGCCACAGCTGTCATATGCTCTTCTAAAGACAGCCGTGCATCCAGGAGGACACCCAAGTTGCGAGCCCTCTCTGTGGGGGCCAACGACTCGTCCCCGATAGTCAGCGATGGCACCAACTGACTATATCGGAATGCCGGGAACCACAGCCACCCAGTCTGGGTGGGTTGAGCTTGAGCCTGTTTCTCCCCATCCAGATCCGCACGGCTTCCAGACACCAGGACATCACGTCAAGGGCATCATTGGGATGGTCCGGGGTGGAGATGTACAGCTGAGTGTCATTAGCATACTGATGGTACTGCACCCCGAAACCACAGATGATCTCACCCAGTGGCTTCACATAAATGTTGAACAAAAGACTGAGAGGACCGACCCCTGTGGCACCCCACATATAAGGCGCCTCAACGCTGACCTCTGACACCCCGTCAACACAAACTGTGACTGGTCAGAGAGGAAGGAGGATATTAGTGGTCCACAGGATTTAAAATTATGAATTTAGTGGTCCCTGAGGTCCGAAAGGTTGGTGATCCCTGGTCCAGAATGTCCCCGCATGTCACCACTGCTTCACTGGTTGAAGTTGACTCCTGGTTGCAGTTCTTGCTGGTTATCACTATAAATCACTTTATAGTGGTGTAGGGCTGGTTATTTGAGATGTAAGATGTTTGTTTATTTCTTATAATTTTTGCCCATTCAGTAAAATCAAGCAAAGAAAGTGTTTTTCAGATTCCTTTCTTTAAACAGTGTCCTCTATCAGAACATAGGAAGTGTACCTTCATGAAATCTGCCCTATGTAATAGCATCGCCCCAAAGATTCATAAGGCTGCCATTCTGATAAATGACTAAATATTTCAAATCACATGAAGTTTTAGAACTAATATCATTTCTCAATATTTTTTAACAATATGAATCTCTAGATAATTGTTCCGTTCATCTTCTCGGCAAACATTCTAATTCCTTTTATTTTGCCAAGTTCTATCTTCCTTCTGCCAGAAAAATATGTTCCCATAAATACTTTTACACATAAGCAGCCATAAGCAACTTCTCTTGCTTCTAAGAGATTATCCCAACAACTGGTTTAACAGGATTTCCTCAAATCACCAAGGCCTCTTAGATTATATGTTAGCAATTTGGTTTTTTAGCCCATAGCTGATCTCTATTTTGCCTCACTGAAAAGGCAGGTGAATAGTGGTTTCCTGACCATCAATGTGTGGCAAATTAAGATGCAGCTATTAGTGGCTTTATTGTCCCTATATTTCCATTCCGACCAGATGGGAAAAACAAACTCTAATTGCTCTTCTTAAGAGCAATATTTATTTTATTTTATTTTATTTTATTTCGAATTTATATACCGCACCTTCTCCCAAGGGACTCAGGGCGGTGTACAACCAGATAAAAACATACAATACAAACATTAAAAACAATTAAAAGAATATATATTAATTTGGCCCCAGTTTAAAATGACAAACCAATTAAAAATATTTAAAAATATGTTAAGACAGCCCGGCTTGCTGAAAAAAGAAAGTTTTAAGGGCACGGTGGAAGGCATTGAGGTCTTGGATTCTCCTTATCTCTGGGGGCAGCTGGTTCCATAGGGTAGGTGCCCCCACAGAGAAGGCTCTCCCCCCGGGAGTCACCAGCCTACATTGTTTGGCTGATGGCACCCTGAGGAGGCCCTCTCTGTGGGAGCACACGGGTTGATGGGAGGTTGTCGGTAGCAGCAGGTGGTTTCAAAGATAACTAGGTCCTATGCCATGGAGCGCTTTAAAGCTGGTAACCAACACCTTGAAGCGCACTCGGAAGACCACTGGGAGCCAGTGCAGCTCGCACAGGAGTGTGTGGAAATGTTCCCCCTGCCACCAACTCTATTACAGAGTGCATGAATAAATACTTCATCTTACAGAAGTGAGTATATATTAGTAGGATAAATTTTTAAATTATGCTAGAAAATTGTATTTTGTTACACTAGTCCTATTCTTAGATAGAGTAGGACAATAATATTACCAGCTGATCTGGGTTCTGAAATAATTGTTGGTGGGTATTCGATTTATTATTGACTTTAACTGCAAAGGGGAAAGGCTGGGATTTCTTAGATTTTTGTCTGAACTGCTACCAGCTTTGGATGTTTTGCGATATGAGGGAGCACATTTTGTTGTTCATCCTTAAGGACAAATTATCTTGACCTAGGCTATGCATAATATAATTTTTCCTGAATATTATATTTGAAACAGTATTTCAGAAAAAAGGATCATACGCATATACTACTTTACTAGTGTATTTTTGTACTAGTCAACAGTGCAGTCAAAGCTAGTCAAGCTTTGTTTTTGAATACATGAGTTATATCTTTTAGGTATACATGGAATGTTGAAAATTCCTTAAGATTAATCTTGAAGTGCTGCTTTACTAAAACACTAAAAAATCAAAACATTTCAATGCAAGATACTATTCAAAGTTTTTATTTGAAGAATCTAGTCATGATTGCCAAAGGAAATTAAATTTAATAACCTATAGTACCTGAAAATAACTTAAATTGTCTAAATTATCACAGATAATTTCCCATTTTCCATAATTCATATTTACTTCAATTTTATGTCATTTAATATTTCATCTTGAATTAAATATTGCTTTATTTTTCCAAGTAAAGTCCTTGAAACCATTGGGTCCTCTCCTGCTTACCATCAAAAAGCATTTTATTGTATGAAATAGATTTTATACTCATTCTGGCTTAGTATAAAAATTGGCTTCTATTCAGTCTTTGAATTCCTGTGTTTAGCTCTGGAATAAGAAGAATTCCACCCTAAGACACTAGCAATTATTACTCTATAATTTACTTTTAACCCCATGGTCAGTGGTGTTTTCTCTTGAGATTGGTTGTAAAGTCTTGTTTCTTTTTAGTTCATGCTTAAAGCAATTCCTAAATAACTACTGTTCTTTCTTTTGTGGTAATTTGTCCATAAATTGATCATTTTGTACTCATTCCTTGCAGTCAGGTTTTCTCTTGCAAATTTAATTATAAAGTTGTCTCCATTAAAGAGGAGGAGACTGCTTTATGCCATGTGGAATAACAATTTTCAAAAGTTATTAAAAGCTGAATATTTAAGTAACCTTAACTTACCAAACTATGATCAGCTCTACCATTTAACATATTAATTATTCAAAATAAGTTTTGATGAAAGAATAATTATTTCTCAAATTTGGCTATTGTTCTTATTTATCTGGTTATTTTATTTTCATTGTTGATTATACATAAACTCTATATTATATTTCCACAGAGCCCTGATTATTATGCAATAGTGTTGCTAAAGGGCCCTAAAATAAATTAGAAGTATACTACCTGCTTTCAAGATGATTGTTTTTACATTTGTAAGCTTAAAAGCTCTAGGATTCTCTCCCGTCCCCCATGGTCCTCCATGAAAATAATGACAAGTAGGGACATCTGCAGCAGTGGTGAAATCCAATTTTTTTTACTACCAGTTCTGTGGGCATGGCTTGGTGGGCATGTGTGGTGTGGCTTGGTGGGTGTGGTGGGGAAGGATACTGCAAAATCTCCATTCCCATCCCACTCTGGGCCAGCCAGACGTGGCATTTGCCAGTTCTCCGAACTACTCAAAATTTCCGCTACCAGTTCTACAGAACCTGTCAGAACCTGCTGGATTTCCTCCCTGCTCTGCAGGGTCTTGCTGCTTTTGGGGAATGTCAAAAAGCAGTATTGCCGCATTGTGCAACAAGAACCACCTTTTTTTCTTTTCTTTTCTTTTCTTTCTTTCTTTTTTTTTTTTTTTTTTGGCAAATGTGAAAGAAACATTTTTGACAAGCATAATTGTTAGCCATAAATGTCAGCAGATCTACAATGAATCCACCCTTTGAGCACAGGAAGTTTTGAAATACTGTAGTCAATGTGAATAATTTTCCTGGTTGAGGGAAGTAAAGATAAATCCATACCAAAAGAAGAATGCAAAGTAGAAAATCTTTTTAAAAATTAATAATAAAGTAAATGCATGTAACAGAACAAAATTTGCATGAATTTAAACTATATTAATGAGCCTATTCTTATAGGAAGCAACATCCTTCAGGTTAGGAAGGTTAGGTAGTCTTAGAAATGATGAACATTTTGTAAATATTCTTAAAAATATGCATTTCTAATCACATCTTATCCTAAAACACACATATCTAAGAAAGAAAAATGGGCATATTTTGAACTGCATTGAAAAATATGAACGTGAAAAATGCAAACAGCAATGTTCTAATCTTAAATGTTATCAGGAAATGCACAGCATATCTCTTCATATAAGAATTCACACAGATCAGATTCCTCAAGGATAGCTAAACAATACAGACTATGACTGCAAGTCAGAGGTTGGAAAGAGGCTAGCCCAGGATAGTTAGCAGAAAGAGCAGGCTTTCAACAAATGTCAAAACTAAATTCTATGTGGCAGCGCACAATTACTAAAAAATGGTTATGATAAGAACAAGCAAATTTATATACTAAGGTGATTCAAAGCTGAGGAAAGGGCATAACTCAGTTGCAAAAAGTCTCATTCCATTTCCTGGTCCAGCTAAAATAGTCACAGTAGATGACAAGGAAGACTATCGGAAATCTTGAAAAACAGGTGCCAGTCATAACAAATTAGTCTTCCAACAAAATGCTGTCTTGCCATTTCCTTTGGCCCAGGCCTAAGGGTAAAGGAGAAGTAACTTGAGAGATGTAGAAGATAGTTGCTGAGGCATGATTGAATTTTTTTTAAAAAAAACTATGCTGTGTAGATCATCTGACCAAGCATGAGACAACATCCTTTGCATTATATTAGTTTTGCACAACTTTCACATTTTCCAAATACATGAGCTTCAGTTTTCAATAATCTCAGCAATGTCTGAATTGGCTGGGGAATTTTGGAAACCAATATCCAATACAATTGGAAACCAATACAACTGGAGGATGCCCAGGTTGGGAAATGCTGTTCTATATAATTTCCCAGTTTCCCAGACCTGACATTCTCTGGATGCATCGAGACTTGTAATTCCAACACATCTGGAAGGCGCTAGCTTGCAAGGGCTGATGGAATCCATATGTGGATACTTATAGGAAAAAAATTCAAAAAGGGGAGCAAGAAAACATATGATTGTTTTCAGTGTGAACCAAATACTGTGCCCTGAATATAAATTGTCACCAGGCTGGTTCTAATACAGAAGTGTCATTAACTACAAGCACATTTTAAAACTAGCTAAGCCATTTCCTTCTGATACACTTGTTCCTCTAGGAGGAAATGTTTTGGAATGAAGGGGGACTTGTGACTCAATAACAAGCTATAAGTGTGACATTCATAATTAATTTCTATTCGAAGTCCTAAAGAGCACAAGCACTCTTATGTAAGCTAGAGCCTTTGTATGAGCTGCAAGATTACAACTGTAAGGAAGAGTCAAGGAATCAAATTAGCACAGAAAGAGTTACATCATTTTCTGTGCATGGCTAAAATCTGAATTAACATGAAGCATCTGTTTTCTTAAAGATTTTGAGTTTTATTCTATCTTTGGGATGGCAGAAGCATTTTTAGCCTCAAGAAAAATACGGAGTTGAGCCAATGGGAAGGATTGCAGACTGTGTGTTTTGTATAAACAATAAGGAGAACATGAACTGCCTGGGGCTCTTATTTCTTTTCTGTCCCTTTATACTACTTTACAGCTTTTCACAAATAAATACACTGCCCATTATGGAAGAACAGCCAGTTGGCAGTGTTAGTCTGAAACTCATCTACAAACTACCTTGTAATCATTTCAGCTCAGCTGGAAAGACAGTTATTTCCTTTGGCTTTTTCTGAAACGTAAGTTCTTCTGCAGCTCTTTGGGGTTCCTCCTGATAGTTTCTATCTATGACCTCTCCCTTTGAGGTTCTTGTAGAAATTGCAACCCATAATTTTTTGAACCCAAACAAGAGTTCAGAGTGACATTGCCAGCTGAAACCTAATTAGCTGTAACTGAGACCAGTAAAGGATATGTTTATGCTAACCACTACCTGGCATTCACAAAATAAAAAATAAAAAAATGAAACAAACCGATTTAGCAACTCCTTTGAACGAGCACATAGACATATGAGATTCTTTACTTCCTCCACACTGGATTACAGATGGAAGGGCACCTGTTCTTTCACTTAGATCATCTGCCATTAAGTTTGTCATAAATCAAGACGTTCTTCATCCTTGCTATAGTTTCTTCTTTTATTCACAAAGCCAAAGGGAATAAAGATTTGTATTTGCAGGTCAAGTTGTATTTGCAGTAAAAATTTTAAAAAAAACCTTCACAGGTACTTTTATCACTACTTGCTAAACTCAGAAACTTTTGGTTTTTCTAGATGTGAAGGACCACATAGGTGATTTCACTTTTTGTGGATAATGGATTAGAAATTTCCAAATAATTTTCCGTTCCTAATGATATATTGTCTTTATGTTCCATGGAGTTTCCTTGCTGTTGATAGCTAATACCCTACTAAAAGCTTGGATCAACTTCTGAACAGATCGGAGTTTACTTGGGTCCCCAGTGTACCTGAGAATTAGGTTACTGCTGCAGCAATCTACCATGACCAGTATCTGATGTAATGCAAATCTTTTCAGTCTATTATTAATTAATTAATTATTCCATATGGGAGGACATAAATAAGTCTGAGTTACTCAGATAGTCTGAAGAAAAAAATGATTCTTTACTATTACCAAGTTGTAAAAAGCTATCAAATATAAAAGCTGGTAAAAGTAAAATTTCCCTCTGGACTAACTCAACTTCTAATAACATCTTGAGTACATGCATGTAAATTTACTTTGCAACAATATTTATTATTTATTAGTTTGATTTATATGTCACCCTTCTCCGGAGATTCAGGGCGGCTTACAATGCATTAAGCAATAGCCTTCATTCTTTTGTATATACCTGCTTAGTAGGGATTTTTGGCCCCCCAAGCAGTGTTCTATTTTATACAAAGTCAGCGCTTATTGCCCCACAAACCGGGTCCTCATTTTACCTACCTCGAAAGGATGGAAGGCTGAGTCAACCTTGAGCCTGGTGAGAATTGAACTCAGAGTAATTGCAGGCAGCTGGCAACTAAGTGCTATTTTAACAGCAGCAGTTTAGTCTGCTGCGCCACCAGGCTCCTTGTAGAAGTTGTTTGCCGTTTCTTTTTTCTGCTATGTTTTTCTGATTTCTCATCCTATTGTAGAATTATTGTCAAGCTTGACACTGCTTAGCTGTCTGAGTTCGACACTGCTTAACTTTGGAGGTCAGTCATGATCTAACTATCTTCTAGATACTTAAGATGAAGTCCACACATCATATAATTGCCAAATTTGAGAAACACTAATTTAGAGTAGCCTAGCAAATTGTTATGCTAAGCCATGTCCTCTTTTGTATTTATTTTGATGTTGCATTTCCTCTGTGTAAATAGTGACTGTCTTCCACAATAAGCAATTTTGACAGGGTTATGCACTATTACAAGAGACAAAATTTTCAACCAGTGCAATTTCTAAGGACTCAAGGATGAATGTGGATGCCTTAACTCACACTGTATTTTCTTCATATAGATGCTTTAGTGGTTATAGTTCTAGAAAGATTTCTTTTTTAAAGAATCAAAATAAGAATTATGACTGTAGTTC
The DNA here is from genome assembly GCA_022577455.1 of Arizona elegans. Taxonomy (NCBI): domain Eukaryota; kingdom Metazoa; phylum Chordata; class Lepidosauria; order Squamata; family Colubridae; genus Arizona; species Arizona elegans. The sequence goes on along the minus strand of JAKOOJ010000009.1, from coordinate 31,401,614 downwards.
TAAAATCCACTTCATTTCATTAAGTCTTACATTTAATATCACTTAGAATGATGCAAGACCTTGATCTTTCAGCTGCTCTTATGTATTTTAGTAATTTTCATGTTTTGTGTATTTGCGAGGATCAAATACAGATAGCATACATTTAGAATTGAGGCCTTTGAACTATGGTGCTGGAGAAGACTTCTGCAAGTCCCTTGGACTGCAAGACGATCAAACCAGTCAGTCCTAGAGATCAACCCTGACTGCTCTTTAGAAGGCCAGATCCTGAAGATGAAACTCAAATACTTTGGCCACTTAATGAGAAGGAAGGACTCACTGGAGAAGAGCCTAATGCTGGGAATGATTGAGGGCAAAAGAAGAATGGGATGGCAGAGAATGAGGTGGCTGGATGGAGTCACTGAAGCAGTCGGCGTGAGCCTAAATGGTCTCCGGGGGATGGTAGAGGACAGGAAGGCCTGGAGAAAAGTTGTCTATGGGGTCGTGATGGGTTGGACATGACTTCACAACTAACAACAACAACAACGTATTTAGAGATCACAACTAGGACCAGCAGCTCAGTCGTTTAAGTGAAGCTAGGTGAAATCACAACTGTGCTTATGATCTTGTTTCAGCTTTTTTTTGCTTTACAGACCTGCAGAGGTTGTAAATGCAAGAACTGGTTGCAAAGTTACTTTTTTGTCAATTATTGTAACTGGTGAACAGTCACTAAACAAGGAAAATCTGTAGCTATGTTGCAATTTATTTTGCCAGTAGAAAGCATAAAGGACCATTATAATTTCTGTGTTTTGTCATACAAGTAAGGCAGTAACCTCCATAGCAGCATGTATGGTTCTGAAAGTAGCAGATCTTTGGCATCCAGGATACTGTCCTCAAAGTCACTTCTGTTGCTTCCTTCCATAATACACATACATTATGTATCTCATTTTTCTTAGCTCTACTGGGATGTACTATGCTGCTTTCCAAGTTCTAAAAGTTACTCCAATTCTGAATACTGGAAACATTACCAATTATAAATCAAGCATTCAGCTATTGGACATTAACAAAACAATCTTTCTTATGACAAAAGGAAAAAAAATCATGGTTATCAGTTTCCTTATATGTCTTCATATAAGTATATTGTTTTGTGGGTGTACAAATAACTATATTTTTCATCACTTCAATGGCATGCTTTAAATGTCAGCATTAAAGCTGAAATTCAAAAGGCTCCAATAACTTTCCATTTCTTTGCAATATATCAATTTGTTTTTCCAGACAACTTCTGAGTTATTTTTTGTTTTAATACATATAACACATGTGTGTGTGTGTGTGTGTGTGTGTGTGTGTATTTCTACCAATAGAAACTAACATTAGGAACTTTGCAAACCTGAATTTGTTTTGAAATCCAAAATGTTTCCCTTTTCTTTTAAATCTAAATAATTGTTTCCATATTTTTGGCAACTTCTGGATGAAATGTCAAATTGTTATGATTATTAGCTCCTAAAACTGAAGGTTCTTTCCATTAAGCTTCTATGTGGATCTCACCTAATTGTAATAACTTCCTTTTATAATTATGATTCATGTGTACCATTTAACTAAGGGAATGTATCTTTAAAAAAAAATAAACACAGACGTGATTAGAGGACCTACAAGAGACATCTGCAGAGTGTCCATTGATGTTTCTCATCAAAAAAATCCAGCATGAATCCAAAAAAGCATGCAATCATAAAATAGCAGCTACCTCCACAATCAGACTTTAGCTATTTGCAAATGGAAGAAAGAGTTATACAGCTGAAACCATAGCCCAAATCCTATCAAAACCCTACTATAATATTATTCACAAATCTGGAAAATGATTGAATACTGCATCCAGTTCTGTAAACAGAAATTCTTGATGTCTGGTATCTTTTTCTACAGTTTTCATTTGTGTTTCTGCAGCAATGCATCATTTCATATTAACAATAGCTTTCAATATCTTTCAAACCAAGAGACAGCAATATATAGTCCCTTGTGCATCTGAAAGATTGTTATAATACTAAGAAATTCACTCTCCATTTTAATGTATTCTTCTACTAGCAAACTGTATATCGCCAAATTCACCCAAGAGCCAAAGTCCAAAATGAAAGCAAAGCAGTTTGCCTCCCCGATGCCCTTGTCAGTTCATGCCTTTTTTGTCTTCATGCTAGCTTTGGTAATCCAGCAATATTTGATAATCCAATAATAATATTTCAATATTCATGCATCATATTAAAATGGGTTTTGCAAGAAACCTTAGTGGTACCCTCTAAACCAAGTGATTAAAAAATGAAATTAGCTGACAGAACATATGGTGCTGAGACTATTCTAAATCCAATGCAATATCTTTGATTTTATTTTGCTATTAAAGCTCATATAATTTTGTAACAAAAAACCAAAAATTAAAGAATAACAAGAAACTGAAAGGCAAATATATTGTGCTGGATATTGGGAAGAGAGGAAAAGAGAGAAGGAGTAGATTTAAATTAATCACTTAAGATTCATTTAGTTGAAAAGCCAAATCTAAACATCTAAATGGTCCACTTTTGGATCTAGATGGATTTTGGCAACCTCTTGTGGATTTTACCCAACAATTTGGTAAGCAGTTCTGCTGATTGCAACAGGCAACAACCCAAGCTGTCAACAAGATTGCTTCTGAGCAGCACCTCTCTGCAGTCTGATTTCAATTGGCCTCTTTTTTTTTTAGGAAATCTAAAAGATGAGTAGCAGGGCACTTAAGTACTATGTGGAGAAAGACAAAAAGTGTATCTGTGCAAGTACCAGCTAGAAACCCAGGTTCAGGCTCACATCCTGACAATAAGAAAGATGAAGCATCTCTATTTTTCTTCCTTTATTATTCTAGTGGTTTTCATTTAATTCCTACTAGGGTGGATGCAAGAGATAGATTCTGTTACCATTTTGCATAGCATTTTACAAGTTGCTAGATTCACCAAAAATCTTGGCTCTTCTTGCGCATGATCTTGAGCAGAATCTGAGGAGGTAACATTTGTTGATGAAGTAATGTTTTGTCATGTTGTCTGGCATTTTTTTAGACCTGTGGGTTCTAGTGAGGGAGATAATATACTCTCTAGAATGACTTGGCACACATGTGCTCCGGATCCCTGCTGCCCCTGGCTCCTTTGGAGAACTAGTAAATATGATGTATGATGTTATCTGGATCCAGGAGACTGACAATGTCTTTTTAACAAAAAGTTGTTATTTTCAGCCTTGCTAAAGAAGATTCTCTCCGAATCCAGATTTGACAACTATTTTTATTTCATTCTATTTATTTATTCATCCCATCTTTATTATTTTTATAAGATTGAGACCATGGAAAATGGAAGATTAAGGCCTTGTTATTGTAAATATAGTAGGCTATAGAGGGTCAGATAGATTGATGGTCTATTAGGCAACTTCTTAAAAACAGAGAAACTTTAATTTCTTAAGAATGAGACGAGATATGTTCATATCATGAGTACAACTTTCAAATAAGAATTCTTTCACTTCTATGATATTGTATTCTTGCTGCATTAATATAGATAATAAAAAAGTTGTGCACATTATTTGTGGGTGTAACTAGTTGAATTTATAAGGAAATAAGATTGTGTCTCGTGCAGACAAACAAATGTCAAGAATGGATTCATAGGGTACTGCTAGGGCTGTGAAATGAAAATGATTTTTTCTAATATATTCTCCAAATATTCTTTTTATTTTTTTCCTTATTCTGATATTTGTCACCAGAGTCATTCTGGACATACCCTGACTTCAATCACGAAAACTCACAGAAAAAGCACAGAGATATTGAATTCAGTTCTGAGATACTGAAATTATTATTATAAAAGCAGGAGTAGTTTAACTGTGGACACTTTGTGGCCAGATTTTGTTCATATTCTGATCTGATATCTCCACTATAGCTCTGGTTCAGAATCCCTATTTACTTGGATCCTTTGCATGCCCATCTAAATTCTAAAACACTTTAGTTGAAAAATCTCATCAAAAGAGTAATTATAGGCCTTAATGCTGGACAAGGTGAACAGAAAGAGAATGACCAGCAGAAAGGTGATGGACTGTTATAGTGGCAATGAGCGTATCACTCGAGAACCTTTAAAAAACAGTTTAGGGATATACCCACATGGAGATCAAATATCTAGTTGTCGCTAGGACTCAAAAACAACTTGATGACATCAATCAATAAATCAATTTATATAAGATGAAGAAACATGTTTTGAATACAGCAGATCAAACATTTAATCCAATTCTTCGACAAAGTCCAACCCATAGGAATATTGTGATGGCATAGAATAAGAAAACCTTCCTCACAAGTGCCTGAAAAGCTGCTGTCAGTCACAGAAGACAATGTAAAAATAGAAGAACAAAATATCCTGATTAGTACAATGGAATTTTTCTAATTTCTATCTTGAAATATCTGCTTTGACCTATTTCAAATTATTCAGTATATTTATTCTAGTCTACAGTGTCTAGAAAAATATTTACTATATTTATATTACAGTTCATATAATTTGAATAGAAATAATCATGTGAGGTAGTTAAACAGAACATTGATCTTAAATAAAAACAAAAATCACTGCTTGTCTGTTTTACTATCTTACTTAAATGAGTATTTCTATTTAAATTGTATGAGATGTAAGACAAGCATTTAGGTCCCAAAACAGCCATAGAATTAACAAATGTAAGGTCTTGAAATACAAAACTCAAGATATGTGTTAGAATGAATGGTCCAGAATACAACTCATTACTTCCGTCGAGCTTTGAAGACCTTCCTATTTCAGCAAGCTGGGCTGGCTTAAAATTTTAATGGGTTATTTTAAGGGTAATGGGTTTTAATTTTTGGGAAGGCAATTCAATTTAATTCTGCTTTTAAATTATTTTAAATTTTATATTGTATGTATTTTAATTTTGGCTGTTCACCGCCCTGGGTCCTTCGGGAGAAGGGCGGTATACAAATTTTAATAATAATAATAATAATAATAATAATAATAATAATAATAATAATAATAAGTATCAAGATTAGTAGACTTGACATTGGTCAAGTTAGCATGACTTTGTTTATCTGTTTGTCAATTTATGTACATAAACATACACACATAGATATGTTGTACAAAGAAGTTTTTATTCTGCAAGGATCACGCCATACAGAATGCTGTATCCTGTAATCTTTATCTGATTGAATCAATGGATCGCACATGTAGCAATTTTCCAATATATACCCAAAAATTTATCTCAGGTTATTCCATACTGGATCATTTATAAAATGAAAATTCACTGCTACATTTCTTTCCCTTCAGCCTTCACATTTTATATCTATTACTGTAGAACTTTGTATCAAATTACTGACAGGCATGAATCTTTTTTCTGCTGTAGAAACAATGCTAAAGTTGTAATGTAATAAATCAATGTTTTGTTTATCAAACCTAAAATAAACTCAGTTGGAATTCCATCACTTTTGAATTAACATTCAAAAGTTAATTTCAAATGCCCACTTAAAGTCAAGTCATATTCAAACCAAATGTCTACTTTTGTTTCCAAAATCTGGATTCTACATTTTATTTTATTTTATTTATTTATTTTATTTTATTTCCAATTTATATACCGCCCTTCTCCCTGAGGAGTCAGGGTGGTGTACAGCCAGAATTAAGAACATGAAATACAAATATTAAAAAACAATTAAAATATATATAAATTTGGCCCAAAAATTAAAAATCACAAACCAATTAAAACATTTAAAATTTCTTCTTAAGCCAGCCCGGCTTGCTGGAAAAAATGGGTTTTAAGGGCACGGCAGAAGGCGCTGAGGTCTTGGATTCTCCTTAACTCTGGGGCAACTGATTCCAGAGGGTAGGTGCCCCCACAGAGAAGGCCCTCCCCCTGGGGGTCACCAGTCTACATTGTTTGGCTGATGGCACCCTGAGGAGGCCCTCTCTGTGGGAGTGCACAGGTCGATGGGAGGTCGTCGGTAGCAGCAGGCAGTCTCGAAGATAGCTAGGCCCTATGCCATGGAGCACTTTAAAGATGATGACCAACACCTTGAAGTGCACCCGGAAGACCGCCAGGAGCCAGTGCAGCTCGTGCAGGAGCGATGTTACGTGGGAGCGCCATGCTGCTCCCGTCACTACCTGCGCTGCTGCATTCTGGACCAGTTGGAGCCTCCGGGTGCTCTTCAAGGGGAGCCCCATGTAGAGAGCGTTGCAGTAGTCAAGGCGAGAGGTGACGAGGGCGTGAGTGACTGTGCACAGGGAATCCCGATCAAGAAAGGGCCGCAACTGGCGAATCAGGCGAACCTGACAAAAGGTCTCCCTTGTTACAGCTGTTAGATGTTCCTCCAAGGACAGCTGCATATCCAGGAAGACTCCCAGATTGTGAGCCCTTTCTGTGGGGGCCAAAGACTTGCCCCCAATAGTCAGTGATGGAGTCAACTGACTATATCAGGGTGCCGGGAGCCACAGCCACTCAGTCTTGGAAGGGTTGAGCTTAAGCCTGTTCCTCCCCATCCAGATCCGCACAGCCTCCAGGCACTGGGACATCACTTCAAGGGCATCGCTGGCCTGGGGTGCAGATGTACAGCTGGGTGTCATCAGCGTACTGATGGTATCTCACCCCGAAGCCACGGATGATCTCGCCCAGTGGCTTCACATAAATATTGAACAGAAGGAGCGAGAGGACCAATCCCTGTGGCACTCCACAGATGAGAGGCCTCGAGGTCGATCTCTACCCCCCTGCCAACACAAACTGCAACCGGTCGGAGAGAAAGGAGGAGAACCACCGCAACACAGTGCCTCCCACCCCCAACTCTTCCAGCCGGTGCAGCATGATACCATGGTCGATGGTATCAAAAGCCACTGAGAGATCTAACAGGACCAGAACAGAGGAGCAACCCCTGTCCCGAGCCCTCCAGAGATCATCAACCAACGCAACCAATGCTGTTTCCGTGCTGTGCCCAGATCTGAAACCCGACTGGAATGGATCTAGATAAGATGTTTCCTGCAGGAATTGTGGAAACTGTTGTGCGACCACACTCTCAACAACCTTCGCCATAAAGTGAAGGTTGGAGACAGGACGGTAGTTGGCCATTATTGCCGGATCCAGGGACGGCTTCTTGAGGAGTGGCCTCACCACCTCCTCTTGCAAGGCAGCGGGGAACTAACCCTCACTCAATGAAGCGTTGATAACACCCTGGAGCCAGCCTCGTGTAACCTCCTGGGAAGCCAGTACCAACCAGGAGGGACACGGGTCCAGTAAACATGTGGCCACACTAAGTCTCCCCAAAATCCTGTCCACATCATCGGGAGTCACAGCATCAAACTCCTCCCAGATAACATTCTCAAGACTATTCCTCGTCACCCTGCCCTGATCTACCCAGTCAGAGTCCAAATCCCCCCGGATCTGAGTGATTTTGTCATACAGGTATTGTCTGAAATCCTCCGCCCTGTATTCCAGGGGATCCTCCCACACTCCCGGATGGAGCAGGGAGCGGGTCACCCTAAACAGGGCGGCCGGACGATTCCCTGATGATGCAATAGAGGCGGAAAAGTAATTAAACTTTGCCGTCTTTATCGCCACTAGGTAGGCCTTAATATGCGACCTTACCAGTGTTTGATCAGATTCAGCGAGACTGGCCTCTCCAGGCATCTTTTCCGGTGCTTCATTTCCCTCAGCTCCTCAGTAAACCAAGGAGCCGCCCAGGATCAGCACCAGATCAGAGGCCGCAAAGGCATGTCTCGGTCCAAGGCCCCACCAGCCGCCCGATCCCAGGCGGCTATCAGGTCCTCGGCTGAGTCATGTGCTAGATTCTCAGGAAATGGCCCAAGCTCCATCTGGAACCTATCAGGATCCATCAGGCACCTGGGGCGGATCAATCTAATAGGGTCCGCCTCCCTGCAGTGGGGGGCAGCGGTTCAAAGATCCAGGCAAAGGAGTGAGTGGTCAGTCCATGACAAGGGTTCCATGTCTATATCCCCTATAACAAGACCACTCAACCACTGGCCGGAGACAAAAATCAAGTTCAGCGTCTGACCTCCCCTGTGAGTAGGGCCATGAACTAACTGGGTCAGGTCCATGGCCGTCATGGAAGCCATGAACTCCCGAGCCACCTCAGGCGTTTCACCAATGGATGGCAAGTTGAAATCACCCATGACTAAAAGCCTGGGTGTATCTACTGCCACTGTGGCTATCACGTCGAGTAGCTCAGGTAGGGCTGTTGCCACGCGGCAGGGAGCCAGGTACGTAAGCAACAAGCCCATCTGAACCCCACGACCCCACCTCACAAGGAGGGACTCACATCCGGCTATCTGAGGCACAGCGGTCTCCCTCGGACCCAGATCCTCGTTAATAATAACTGCCACCTCCCACCCCTCCCCTGGACCCTCGGCTAATGGAATGCTCTGAAGCCTGGTGGGCACATTTCAACCAGAGGGACGCCGCCCTCCGGGCCCATTAATACAACCTAGAAGTTTCTATCAGCTTTCAGTTTCCCCCTTGTGAATCCATGCTGATATGGAAAATAATGTTATATTGGACATCATGCCATATGTGTATATAAACCATAATCTAAAGGATTACGGATTGTTTTCATCCTTTAGACAGAATAGGCAATTTTCCATTTTAAATTCCATGAGATAAAGATGGAAAACTGCTATTTTATAGTGGGATACAGGTAATTAATAATAATTTAGTAGCTGTTTTCCCATTTTCTCCTATTTAATTCATTACATATATACATTGATTGATTGACTGATCTAGCCTCCCATCTCACAATTGCACCATGGGCAGTAGACTTCAGAAATAAATAAAAATAAACAACTCTAATTATTATTATTTTAAACAAAAGCAAATATTGTCTTTGTAGGAAAAAGGATAAAACAATTGACTATTTGATCAGTGACTGCAGCAAAAATTCACAAACTGACATCATAACAAGCAACATCATAACCAACTTACCAGAATTATTCATTGGAAACTTTGCCAGACATTTGGAACTTGAAAAGGTTTTGGAAAATGAAAGGGACTTAAGATCCAAAAGAGAGGCAACTTGTTCATAATATGGCTGATATAACAGTTATTGAAAAAAGAAAGTCTAGTTCATTGAAGTCACTATTTTGGGTGAGCTAGGATAAAGAAAACAATTGGGAAAAATGCAGAATACCAGGACTTGCAAATCAAAGTTGAATGCTTATGGAAAAAGAAATCAGTTGTATTCCAATTTGATTGGAACCCTCAGAGTGATAACTAAATGAATATCTGAATATATTGAATTTATTATACCTGAACATCCTAATTTACAAAAAAAACCTGCACCCTGATTGGAACTGCATATATCCTTATTAAGATGCTATCTTAATCATTTTTAGATATTGATTGTTCCAAAGAAACAGCTAGTAAAAGTATTCAAAGATGCCAATACTATAAAATATTAAATATAAGCACCACTCACCATAAGGAATAAACCAATGAACAACACATCTGCAGTTTTAATTCAATAACTTGGATGAAAAATAACTAGCCAAACAAAAGCCAATCAGTGGGCCACCCAAATTGAACATCAAATAGGAAATAAGATCAGCATACTAAGATCATATACAAGCAGATTAGAACAGATGAAAGAAAAGAAGGTGAAGAACAGGAAGAAAAAAAATACCTGATCAAAGAAGTATAAAAAACAAGGTGTATAACAAGGTGATCAATAGATACAAAGCCCAACTTGCACACTATAGGCAGAATCTCTCATTTCAGTTGAATCAGAAATATTTCTACCAATTCATCAATGGAGGGACAGTAACAAACTAGTCATTACCTGACAAAGAAGAAGCAGTGCAATTCTGAATCTCAGAGAGAATGGTGCTCCAAAGAGCAGGACCTATAACAGAGAAGTCCTACTTCCTAGGTCATGCCAGATGACACTACTTAATAGACAGAATCAGGGTTCTACTTACCTTTACTACTGGTTCACAACGGGGCCATGCGTATGCGCAGAAGCTTCTGTGCATGCGCAGAAGCATTCTGATGACGTTGGGGTCGGTGGGCGAAGCCTCCCGCCGGTTTTACTACCGGGGCAACCCTCCACTGGACAGGATCCAAAGCATATACACTTTGCCAGATCTAGTGTGCCAAACAGAAATAAGGTTGCTCTGCAAACAACCTGGCCCTAGACCATGAAAGTCTCTATAGGTTGCAACTAGCCAGTGCAGCTCAACACATCTCATTAGTTGCCATAGCATTCAGGACCTATTGCAACTTCTGAATTATCTTCAAGGAAAGCTCCATGAAGATTATATTGCAGTAATCCAAACTGAAAATAACTAGGTCAAATCAAATTAAATCAAACCTTTATTGTCAATGCACAACATGTGTACAATAAGATTGAATAAGATTGAATGAGCCTCCCTTGGTGCAGCCCCCCCACCGCCCGGGAAACACAGAATACATCTCAATAACTCAAAAGAAAAGAAAAGGAAATCCCTAAACCCAAATAAGTAATAACTAGCACACATTCCCATATACATATATGTATATGTATATAACATTGTATTACATTACACCAGTATTAACATGTTGCACATTGCGCTGGCCCTTCAAGTCTATCATATTAAATCTAATTGTGGTGTTATGTTGCGTTCAGAAGTCTGACAGCCCCCAGATAAAAGCTATTTTTCAGCCTGTTCATGTGACTGGCTATGCTATATCTCCTGCCCAATGGTAGGAGAGTAAAGCAGTGCTGACCAGGGTGTGAATCAAACCTGAGGATTTTCCTCACTCTACTAAGGCAGCGTGTCCTGGCAATTTCATCCAGTGAGGTCAGGGAGCAGCCCATGATTTTTTGTGTTCATCACCCTCTGTAATGCCTTTCTGTCCGCGGCTGTCAAACCAGCATACCATACCGTAATACAATATGTGAGGATGCTGAGGGCTTCCGGTTTGCTGCTGGCCGCCGCCAGACGTTCCTTTGGGATCGTCAGCTTCCATTCCCTGTCAGAGCCGCCGTTACAGCGGATGGCGGCTCGAAAAAACTCCGTTTCCAAGAGGAAACGGAGATAGAGCCAGCAGGGGTGGGTAGAACTCTCCGCAGAGTCCCAAAAGTTTTTTTTTTAACTTTTGGGACGGAGCGGATGAGAAGCCCCATATCCCCTGCCGCTGCTCCGGGCTTTGGGAGACCTCTGCTTATGCAGAGCCAGGCGTCAAGAGCAAGCCTGCGAATTTAACAGAATACTCATAGAAAATGCGAGCTGGACCCTTAATACTGAACCGCAAGTATTTCACCTTTCCAAAATCTATCTAAGAGAAAAGAGGAGAGGAAAAGAGGGAAAAAGAATCTTTTAAAATGGCGTCTGCTCTGGCTGGAGAAGGGCTAAAAGGGAAAGTCCTTCCGTTTCTTCTTACTACAATGTAGCGGAATAAATATCACTGGCTACATTTGTAGATAAAACCTCGCTCCTGTGCTGTTGATTGAAAAGAAGTTTTTTTTTTCCTTTTTTAAGGGAAAGTTCTTTTGTTTTCTATTTCTTCTCTCTTTTTTGCTAAATCTTGTCTGTGTGGGAAATGGCATCGGGACTTACACTGCTGGACAAATGGGGGGCGAACTTCCCCTCTCAAGAAATTGCGCCAACAAATTTCAACTCTCCAGCGTCAGAAACCCGATTTTAATATATTAGAATTTATCCTTGAAGAGATTGTAAGAAGGGATGAGATTGTGAACCAGCAACTTGAAAAATTTAAGCAGGAAATTAAAGAAATTGGTGAATTGGTCAAATCAAAGTTTGATTTTTTGAATCAAAAGATTTTAAAAGCTGCTAATGGTTTATCAGGCTTTCTGATTCGGGTGGATGCAAAGACTAAATTATTAGAGTCTAAAATGAAGGAAATTGAGGAGAATTTGGATGACATGACTCAAAAAATTAAAAAGGATTTGATAAACATTCAGGATAATAGCTCGGAAGACAAATCTAAAATGGAGACTGACCAAAAGATTGGTAATGAAGAAAATGTACAACAGAGGATTGAAAGAGAAGTTTTAATGATTCAATATAATTTTACAGAATATGCAATTAGACTGAGAGGTTTGCAGGAAAATAATAGAGATGATCTAAGGAAAATATCTTCTGAAATTCTGGCTGGGATCTTAAAGGTTCAACCTGATGAAGTGTATTGTAGGATTGATAGAATTTACAGAATAAACTCCTGGTTGGCAAAGCAAAGGCAATTGCCTAGAGATGCGGTGATCTATTTTACAGATAAAGAAATTAGGAATAATATTGTGCAGAACTCTTTTAATTCTACCTTGCAATTTCATGGAAGAAAGATTTGGATTTTTAAGGAGCTCCCGCCCAAGATGTTAATGGAGAGGAAGAAATTTGGCTTTCTAGTGACTGAATTAAAAAAAAGAAATATCCTATTCAGGTGGGACACCCCAGTTGGCCTAATATTGAGATATCAAGGAATAAGATATCAATTGCATACTGTTGAAAAAGCGGAAGATTTTTATCAAAAAATTTTAAAAATGAATTTAACACCTTTAGGCATAATACAGGATAAGCAAAAGGAGTTGGAAACAAAAGGAAAACATCAAATTACAGAGGCTGTGATGGATAAATTGTCTTTGGACTTCTTGGATACCCCAGCTGGACTGTCTATAAATAAGAGAGCAGTGTCATCCGACTCCAACGTGATGAACCATCAAGTCACAGACAAGTGCGCAAATCAATCAGTTGATATACAAGTGATGGAGAAGAAAGATGAGATGATAAAACTAACCCAACAACAACAATACATAAAGCAGAATGAAAATCAACTAGTAGACAAACAATTGGTAGGCAAGAAACGAGGATGGAAATTCAACCCGGAAAAGAAAAAGAAAAGAAATAGATCGCATAGAAACAGCAATTTCTAAACTATGCAACAGTGATGCCAGGGACTTTAAAAAATGAATGAATATTTGAAAAGATAGTGGAGGCGAACAATTGTCTGATACTATCCTGAGGATTGTGGCAGATCTCTGCAAGGCCATGATTTTGGGATGTGAAAAGAGCCTCACTTTGTTGGATTTGAATCATCTAAAAAAAATTTTTTTTTTTTTTTTTTTTTGGTAAATATATTATAATCATTTTGAGTTATAAGGCAGGAGAGTCTCGCCGGGGCATGCAGAAGATCTGGATGTTACTCAGTAGGATGATGGGAATTAATAATCCTGATGAATACCACAACTATAACCATATGGATATAATTATAATTATAATGTCACTCGGGTGGTTGTTTTTGCTTTTATACAGATGCGAGGATATCTACTACTGATGGGGGCAGAAGATGACTGGACATTTTGAACAAACTGTTGCACCAGCATGTTATTTTACCCTATTATGGGTGATGGATTTAACAATCCAGAGGAAAGACATCAAAGAAGATACTATATGGATTATAAATTTAAAGTTATTGTTTTTTCCTTTTTTACAAAATGGAATGCATATATAGATATGTGTATATCTTAGTAATGTGGGCAGTGGATTATATCTAGAATTGTACTGCATGATTTTGTAGGAATTGAAGGGTTGAAATAGGTTAGTTTACTGATTGATTAGTTTAAGAAAAAGGATTCTTAAGTCATATATTTAGGGGAGTGGAGGACTTAACAATTCAGTGGAAAGATACTAAAGAAGATATATTTTTTTCTCTTCTTTTTTTTTCTCTTCTTTTTATAAAATGGGATGCATATATAGATATGTGTATATTTTAGTAAAGTGGGTAGTGGATTATATCTAGAATTGTACTGTATGATTTTAAGTCATATATTTAGAGGAGTGGAGGAATTGGACAGAATTGAATAAATGTTAAATTTGGATGCAGGGAGAAGGTCGATTTAAAATGTTATATTAATATATATAAAAGATTAAAGGTTAAATTGTAATAATACTCAATAAGCTTAACATGTTAAGGGTCAGTACCTCGAGAAGGGATTAAGGGAAAGGAAAGATATTATGTATGTAACTAGTTATGAAATAGCCTATTGTTGTGAAGAAGTCACGGGGGGGGGTTGGGTGGAAAGGGTGGGTTAGGGAAGGGGGGGGGAAAGGGGGAAAAACTTGTATTTGAAAACTTTTTCAATAAAAAAAAAAAAATGTGAGGATGCTTTCTATTGTAGACCAGTAAAAGGAAGTCATCAGTCATTGTTCCACCTGATTTTTCCGCAACACCCTAAGGAAGTGGTGGCTCTGTTGAGCCTTCCTGACCACATGGAGCATTTTATTTTTCCAGGTGAGATCTTGGCTAAGGTGGACTCCCAGCAATTTGAAAGTGGAGACCCTCTCCACACAGTACCCCTTGATGTAGAGTTGGGCAGGTTCTTCTCTCTGTTTCCGGAAGCCTAGCTCCATCTCCTTTGTCTTGCTCGTGTTTAGATGCAAATTGTTTTTGAGTACCATGTCGATAACTACTGGACTTATTCCCTGTATGCTAATTCGTCTCCTCCTGTGATAAGACCCAATACGGTGGTATCATCTGCAAATGTTATTATCATATTAGATGGATCAGAAGATATACAATCATATGTATACAAAGAGTACAGGTAGGGCCCTGAGGAGAGCCAGTGCTGAGCTTCAGGGAGGACGATGTGAAAGACCCAGCCCTCACTGTGCCTGGTCCATCAGAAAGTCTTTAATCCAATCACAGCTAAGAGAGAGGGGAAATTCAAGTCATGGGTGACTGCAAATAATGTCCCCCCAATCCAGGAAAATTGCAGAAGCTTCATCTACCAGTAGTTGTTAAATGGGGGTGGGAAAAGAATAGATCCCAAAGAAAAAGCTTCTTGCATCAGATCCCTCCCTTCCTATCAACACTGATTGGACTGGCCAAAAAATTAGGAGAAACAGCTCGGCACTTCTCCACCTGTGGCAAGATGGATGGCAAATAAATTTTAAAAACAAAGAAACCTTCTGATTGGTCCATAAGGTTACCACAATCAGCCCATCCACCACTGCGGGAGATTGTCCACAAATGTTATTTTGTTCCCAGGTGAGAAACCAATTGGAAGTAGTCCAAATAATCTGCTGTCTCCAGCGGATAATAGGTTTCTATTATTTTTCCTAATGGTTTTTCATAGCTTAATTCGTAAATTGTAGCATGTTAATATTTTTCACTTTTTTTTAAAAAAAAAAGACCCTTTATTACAGTGATTGACAGCATCAAATAGCTACAGCAAGAAACTCCAGAATAAGAGTAATTGTTGAGCTTTTATGCCAATGTTCATCAACATGTGTGTGTGTGTGCGTCTGTGTGTGTGCATCTGTGTCTGTGTGTATTCTGTTTCTATTCCTTTCCTATGCAAATTTTTTTAAACGGAAGCTCTTTTTAAACGGTTATTTTTTTTTCTTGGCTCATACAGAAACATCTCTTTCAAATTATTAAAACAGCAATGTGTTTTTCCAGGTTTCTACAATTGTTTTGGAAATTACTTTTTGCTGCCTCCATATGTATTAAGGATTAAAAATTAGGTGTTTCTTACACAGTGGAGCTCATTTTGGAGCACCTCCTTCAAACGACTTGCAGAATTCTACTGAATAAAGTCTCCTTCCCCCATATTAAGAAATAAAAATCAGATGGATTATTTTCATGTTAATATTATTTGCATGTTATTTTCCTTCTGTTCCTCAATCACTCACTCCATTTTCGTTTTGCAGCTGCTTGGCAAGAACTGTTGGTTCCCAGGTCAAATAGCTGCACCTTCTATTCAGTTTTATCTCTAACTTCCTTGGGGTGGAGGAGAGAAATTCAAAATTAATGGAGGCAGCTACAGTGCTCAACCTCGACCATGAAAGGATATATTTGTTTTAGCTCTCCATCCAATGTTCTGAGTCAGATTTGAGATGGAAAGAAGCCCAGAATTCTCAGTGTATTCAGATTAGGTTGCATTAAATTATTTCATGCTTCAATACTGCTGCACATTGTCTGATGTCCTGTGAATGCTGTCCCACTGTGCAGCACTATGAACAAGTCTATCATGTGAGCTGTTCAGGGCAGCTTTCCATTAGCTGCTGTACAGGTGGGATAATCTATACTTTACTGTCAAAGGGGGAGAAAATGTATATGGTGCTGGGACATAAATGTGAGCCAACTCTAGCTGGGATCACACCTCTTAAACACTGTAAGAAAGCAATATTTTTCCAAAGTGTCTTGTTGGTAATTTTTAATGATGTACAGCAACTGCTTCCATGAAAATGGATCATTTCTGGTTCTTCAACATGAACCCTTTGGAATGTTAAATATATCAGCTATTGAGGACACTAAATCTATGCAGCTGTCTCTGTTTAATTGATGAGCTGGTTAAGGCTTCATCATGATTGCCGTTTCTGTTGGGAAGGTATCTTTATTCAAGGCACTAAGATTTCATTATGGTACTTTTTAACAATTCAGAGAGCTGTTCAAATTCCTCTTCTCAATCAAGTAATTACAGACAAGCATGACTGATATATCCCTTGATGTTTATGGAAATTCACTCTGACCAACTGAGTTTCACAAGCCTGATGCTACCATGCTGGGCAGCCATTTGGAGTGCATCCTGACTTGAAGTTTAGCTAGATTTAACATTAAATATTATATTAATATTTAAATATTAAATAAATAAAACAATATATATATACAGTCACTTCAGAACACAGGTGTTGCTGGCAACTTGTTCTGACCTAGGCTTCCTGAGTCAGTAAAACACATGAGTAGTTCCAAAAACCTCTTTTATTGCAACAGCTGTGAATTCTGTTCATTCACAGATGAGTCCCAAATAGTTGTAAATAGATAAGGCTGATAATCATCCACCTTTATCTCCCTTGGCATGCTGCCAAAGACCTAATTGGCAAAGCCACATGGAGTCCAGAATCAAATAGACCTTCAGACTTTAAACTGAACAGAATTAACAATGTTGCTTCCTGCAAAGGCCCACTTGCCTTTGCTCCTCTTTTAAGTCTGATGGGAGGGGCCAATCATCTCCAAGCCCTACTCCCAAGTCGTCCCTTTTGTTTTAACTGTTCTTGCCTTCTGGCAGCTCTGCGCATGCATGCACTGGGAACAGGCTCCCCTGTTTCTCTGCCTTGCTGAGGTCCGACTCTGGAGGCTCCAGAGGCAGCACATACCTCCCAGATGACCTTTTCTCTGCCTCTGACACAGAGCCCTCATCCGAGTCTTCCCCAGACTCCAGGACTGGCCCATATTCTTCCCCAACCTCCTCACTGTCCGACTCTGCTGCCAGTTCCGCAGGCCACCGACGGACCACAACATAACTAAAGAATATTTGGACTTGGGCAAAGTACATACAGTACTATTCCTTCTAATACAATTTCACGTGCATATATCTTTTTAGTCTTTTAAGGATGTGAAGCACAGATTTATAGTAGTGATTAACAGTATTATTTCTATGCTAGATCCACAATCAGTAAACATAAGCAGGCATAACCAAAGCCATAATTACAATACACAACAGAATAAGTTAAAAGCCATCACAATAGCACACAGGGTGCACAAAACAAAATGCTGGCAGGTAAGGGAGTAAGTGATAAGAAATATACAATAGTTTTGAGAACAGTTAAAAACAAACTCTTTGTCCAATTTCCTATAAGAGAAAGAAAGAAATTAGAGATAATTAAGTACAATCAAAGTAATTTCCTAAATCAAATATTTTTGGTAACTATTAAGTTATACTGAAAATGGTGATGTAATGTACAGTATATAAACCAAAGCTATTAAATTGCCTATAAGTTTTTATGTTATCCGTGAAAAAAATACCCTATAGCTTCGTACCAATTTTAGAAAACCCGCAAAGCACTTTGCAGTATTTGTTGTATTACCTGTAAATTGCGTTCAAGCAAAAAAGTGTTTCTTGCATCTAAATTGTAAATATATGGCCAAAAAAAGACTAGAATTAAAGAGAAAAGAGCTTACCTAAAATGGAATGCCCCAAAAATAGATCAGAATCTATACTATTAATTGATCATTGGGTGACTTTTAGTGAATCTGTAAGATTTCCTGTTTTCCATTTATTTCAAAATAGCAATAAGATTATCCTCTACAGAATTAGACAGAATCCTGACTTTGTAGTAATTAATCTGTAGATTTTTTTAATGTGTACATATTTATACTTTAAGTGTTATCACAAATTGATACTATGATTCATGGTTAAAATTAATTATGTCTTTAATTTTTTTCTCATTTTTTAAAACAGTACATTATTGGAAACAGAATTTATTTTCTTCAGAGAAAGAAAGAAGTAGCCGCATTCCACCTTAGCAATTGGTGTGCAAATTACCAGTCCACAGTAAAGTTCCAGAACAATATTTTACAGGGTAATAACTGTCCAAAGAACCTGTGAGTAACATTGGATAGATCACTAACCTAACCATACCCAGAAAAAAACAATTGCAAAATTGAAAAGCCACAACAATTTACTGAACAGACTGCCTGGAACATCTTTGGATGCTGATGCTAACACCCTGCGAATAACAGCCTTGGCTCTGGTTCATTCCATAGCAGAATATTGTGCCAATGTGTGGCCTAACAGTGTTCACACCCAAATGGCCAATATCTGACTCCATCAGACAATGTGGTTCATCTCTGGTACATGATATCTCATTCCTGTGCACTACTTACCAATACTCAGCAGCATCATGTTGACCCACATTAGAAGACAATAAGGTCTCACTCAGCCGTGGTCAAGGATGCTGAACAACAAGGCCCTCCCTATTCACCAGGATGCTGCACAGTCAATTACAAGAGTGAAATCTGATCAGCTATCATGGAAAATAGCAATTCTATTAGTAGGCTTATCATCTATCTAATTTAACCCCAAGAATGCTTGGGGAAAAGAAGAATGATCCAAATTACCATCTTGGGGACTAGCCATTATCCCTCTATTAAACTACCTGGTCTTAATCTGCCTAACTCTGGACAAAACTGAACAGAATTATATGTGACCCTGAAAGAAGTGTCTCTGCTCTAAATTCATGGGGCTGGAAAGATTCCCCTTGTTGTGACTATGGTGCTAATATGCAAACTATTAAACATATTGTGTAAGATTGGGAAATCTGGGAGTTGAAGTCCACAAGTTGTCAGCATTCCAGAAAAACCTCTGCTCCAATTAAAAACTCTGAGGCAAGCATTTTCTCAAAGTTCCATTTATTAGAGTAGGTATACTGGCACATCTTGGGAAAACCTGAATCTGAGAGTTCCGGGTTTTCCCTCAGTAAATCAAAACCTCCAAAACGATCGCCTCACTCATCAGTTGATCACAAGCTCCAATCACCATCCATTCCATCTCGAGACAGCACTCCAACCACTCCTTCTCCAAATGCAGGCTCATCCTGACCTTGACTGATGGAAAGAATGCTATGCCATTTTGTCTAAATACAAACCCTCAAATAAATCTCCCTTTCTACTTTCCCACACATGAGAAGGTGGCAGCCTGGAAGCTTCCGGTCTAATATGGCTTCCAAAGCTGACACAAGTCTTAATGTTGCCAAGGTTGGAGACCCCGCCCTAGAAGATCTGCACAAAGCAATGCCAAGGCAATCGCCTGGATAACTGAATTGGACATCCAGTTATGAAGCTTCTGCCCCTGTAGAAGTTTTGTATATAATTATGTGAATTGTGTGTATGTTTATTTGTCTTCGTCATGTTCTCATCATATGCTTAATAAATAAAAGAAAAAAATGTGAAATGCTCATGAGAGGATCCAGGGCTCTCATTGTGCAGCTATTGTATTAGTAATCTGCAGCCTCTATTTAAATTCCAAGGAGAAGACATTAAGAAATAATTTCTTCCATTAGGTTTTTCCAGATAAGAAAACTTTGGCAATTATATAAGCTGCAAAGTGATGGAGGGATCTGGAATCATAAAGACAAAAAAAGTATCTTTCAGAATGTGGCAACAAAACAGTATATATAAGTCAGTGGTGAAATTCAATTTTTTTTTACTACCGGTTCCATGGGCATGGCTTGGTGGGCATGGTGTGGTGTGGCGGGTGTGGCAGGGGAAGGATACGGCAAAATCTCCATTCCCACCCCACTCAGGGACCAACCAGAGGTGGCATTTGCCGGTTCTCCGAACTACTCAAAATTTACGCTACCAGTTCTCCGAACTACTCAAAATTTCTGCTACCAGTTCTCCAGAACCTGTCAGAATCTGCTGGATTTCACCCCTGATATAAGTATATTATGAAAATGATAGTCTCCAAATATCAGGAAGCAAGTATTCCCAAATTCTATTTCTTATCTAATTCTTTATGACAGTTTTTGGAATTCTGATTAAAAACAAGATACAATTCAGATGAAATGTAAGTTAATGCAGTCAGGATGTGGCAGGACCAAAAAAATGACTTCTAATACTGCCAATCAAAAAAATTAAGCTCTGCCACACCATTACCCATTTGATTTGCAAGTTCTCTCCAGTACACTGTAAATCTAACCTGCTTTTCCTTTATTTTGTCCTATGAATTTTAAATCATGCATGTTTTCAGGAGTTCATCACTGCCTGCTGGTTGGTGGTGAAATATGAGCTGGGAGCTAAAGGCATTATGGCTAGTCTCTTCGATGTAAAAAAATAAATAAAAATAGAAGCATGTTAGACAGTGCCTTCTACCTAACGCATATTTCCATAGAATTGCAATTAAACCTTTGTCCTTCTTTTTGTACTTTGTGAAATTTTAGTTCTTGTATGAGTAAAATGCTCTCTGCTACATGAGTTTTGCTGCCAAAATAGAGTGGAGGGAAGCATAGGAAAAGAAATACTGTTTTCCCAAGGTTGCTTAGCAGCAGGAGTTTGCTGCTTTCGGTGCTTAAAGCACTGATTTGCAGCAGCTACTGTCTTTTTCAATTTTTCCTATTGCTGTTGAATAATATAAGTAAATAATACCAAGGCTGCTCACATCTCAAATTTTTGCAGACCAGCTTTTTTTTTTATCTTCTTTTCCATCAATTCAAAATGTGCTTAATCAATTGTTTTTCTACACTATCCTGCACCAAGGCTAATTTATGCATGAAGATGGAAGAATACAGAAATACTCATAATAGAAGAATAGATTATGAAGATGGTGAAGTTTGCAGAAATGGCTAAATTGGATTGTTTGATTAGGAAGGGAACAATAATTGCTTTTATAAAGAATTGGAAATCCTTTATGAACTTTTTGCTTTCTGGATTTATTTTTGAAAAAAGTTGTTTATGAGAAGGAGGGAATCAAAGTGTGAAATTTGGGAGGGTGAGAACATACATATACATATACATATACATATACATATACATATACATATACATATACATATACATATACATATACATATACTGCTGGAAAGATCAAATGTTCCTTCTTTAGATATTTTTTCTTTTTTTGTCTTTTGCTGTCCCTCACTTTTTTCTTTACTCCTTTAAGTCTTTTTCTTTTTTTCTGTTTAAGTTTCTGTAGTTTTTTAATATTTTGTAGAAATGTGTGTGTATGTGTACACAAAAATATACACATACACACCCACATATCAGAATCCATTTTCCCCCATTACATCTCCAGCTTGTAAACCTGAAGGAGCACTAGATGCTAAGGCAGTTATATTTCCGGTGTTACTTAGTAGCATATACATAACAAAAACAACTGGCTACTTATATGTTCTGCTTCATTTATATGATCATCTCAATTATTATGATCCCCTTCATAATTACAACAAACTGGAGCTGGGATTCCCATATAGTTCAAATGTGTGTGAAGCACCACACTTCTCATAATGCACTCAATTCCAACATACTTCAGCCAGATAGCCAATGAAAACAGTTAAGTGGTAGAACAGCTATATACAAAACACCTGCTGTCCCAGTATATTCTTTTTACATTTAGTTATACATTACATAGCAAGAGAGGGATATTGGACCTTAACTGCTTAACTATCTGCAAGAGGATAACAATTTATATTTAAAAATATTAATTCTTAAACTGTAACAGACATTGGAAAAGAAATGTTTCATATGACACTAGAGAAGTTACCTATGAAAGTCTTGGCTTCAAGGTTGCTTGATTATTGAAATTCTAGCATCATACAATTTGCTGTTTTGTTCTCTTACACCTAAGTCTCCTGTTCTATACGAGTTTAATGAAAACTAATGCTGCCACCTCCTCTATAAATTTAATTTAAATGGCGATATTTTATAAATGAAACAGGAAATAATCTCTGAAATAAATTCTTTCAATATAATCACCACCATCTGTTACGCATTTCTGCCAAAGGTGTACAAGTTTCTTAAAGATGCTGCAAAGTGTACTTCACACTTTGTTTCTTCAATCAGTTCTTGATAGTCTTTTCTGTCTCTGTATTTGAATCAAACAAGTGTCCAGAAAGGGTTTTCTTTTTCCATTTTGGGGAAAGATGAAGTTGTGCGACATCAAGGCTACACTTTTTAGAATATGCGGTAAGATGGCATGATACAACTTCACAATTGCCTCTTAGGTGGTTTATGAAGTGTAAAGCCTGTTATCTTGGAACAAATTTCCTCTTGTGCTTCTGAACTGTGCTTAATTGTTGTTTAAATGTTTTGAGGGTTACAATGCAGTGGTGGGTTTCAAAAATTTTTACTACCGGTTCTGTGGGTATGGCTTGGTGGGCATGGCAGGGGAAGGTTACTGCAAAATCCCTATTTCTTCCCAATCAGCTGGGATTTGGGAGGCAGAGAATAGATGGGGGCGGGACCAGTCAGAATTTTTACTACCAGTTCTCCAGAACTGGTCAGAACCTGCTGAAACCCACCTCTGCTACAATGTCTTAGTTGATGTTGATGCCAGGGTCAAAGAAACCCATACAAGTAATACCATCTGTACACCAAAACCAGTGGTGGGTTGCCCCCGGTTCGCACCAGTTCTATAGAACCAGTAGTAAAACCGGCAGGAGACTCCACCCACTGACCCTGATGTCATCAAAACGCTTCCGTGCATGCGCAGAAGAGCACATGCACGCAGCCCCGCTGCGAATCGGTAGTAAAGGTAAGTAGAACCCACTCCTGACCAAAACACTGTAACCATGAGTCTCTCCACCAAAGACTGTCTTTTGATTTTTTTCCCTCCCTACTGGGGAAGCTTTGTGATGATGTTCCATAGCCTGACATTTTATTTCTGTGTCATAATGATGAACCCATGTTTCAATGGTTATTACAGTGCTATGAAAAAAAGTCTCACCTTCGTTCTTATAGTGTGATAGTAATTAGCAAATTTCAATTTTTGAAGCTTTCATCTTTGCCATCAGGACACAAGGAACTCACCTTGTATAAGCAATACAAAATTGAAGAACGTCAATAATGTGATGCATATGGTCTTGTGAAATTGATATTGATTTCCCTTTGAGTGGTCTGACAATTCTCTTTAACCAGTTCCTCAATTTTTCTCATGTGAAAATCATCAGTTGCTGTCACAGGTTATCAGATTCCTTCTTCATCACACAAATTAGGTCTTCCCATTTCACCACTTTATATTTTTGGTCCAACAACATATAGTATTCACATCAGCATAATTTTCACCTTAAACAATCTACATTCAGTAGTGTGTTTCAGTTGGAAAGTCTCCTTCAGTATTAAATCATGGCATATTGCTTAAAGCACTTTCAAGTACTCATAGCAGCCTCCCATTTCACAAACACAGCAACGTATTTTTTTTCTCACAACTTCCCACCAGCTAAAATAAAAGAACAGCGGCTAAAGAACATATCAGAGCTTCTAACATGTCAGTACTGCCATCTATCTGTTGGTAGTGTATAACACTGAAGGCGTTATTTTTCATTCAACTAAGCATCAAATTTATCAAGAATTTGAAACAAACAACATAATATTTATACCCTTAGATCATTATCATATAACTTTTTCCAAACATTATAGACTTTCTCCACATATATACAAAGCATATGTTGTCATGTGTGCCACATTCATTCATGAAGACAAGTATACACATAATGTCAGGGTTTTACAGAGTGAGGAATGCTGTTTTTCAAAAATCCTTGATTGTATGGAAATCTGTTCATATGCTTTTATATATAAATGAATTTTGCAATCTTCAACTGTATATTAAAAATTCACACGGAGAAGAGTTCTAACAACTAAAATTGACTTGGTTTTGCTTTCCTTGGCAACTAGTTTGCATAATTAATCAAGTATATATAACTTTGAATAACTTATCTATATGAAATTTACAAACATGGAATTTCTATGAGTGGTCTCAAATTGCTGCCAAAAGTAGTCTTCCTTTAAAAATGTATGTAAGTCAAAACCAAAACACGCTATAGATTTCTTAAGGTAGTATTTCCTTGTCTGGAATTATGTTTGCTGGCCACAAGATTGTGTTAATTTTCAGCAACAATTTTATTCTATAGTTTTTACCAAATTAAGCAAAAAATAATAATAAAGAAAACCCACTTTCTTCCCTACTTTACCAAATGCTATCTTAGTGATTGACATAAATCCAAAGAATTTCATGTAATATCCAACAAATTAATTCAAAAACCCCAGATGGTATCCAGATAATTTTACCACACATGCTATTCATCAAAAATACTTCCCTTAAAAAAAACAAAAAGCTGATATTTAAGATTAAATTGCTGTTATGAGTGGAGCCTATACTTCTACACTTTAGGGCAATTCTCCAAAGGCTTCCTCTGATAATGCTAAGAATAGAGCAAATTAAATGGTAAATATATAAAAATTGCTTTGCTTCATCAAATAAAGACTCATTTCTGTCTCCATCTGGACAGCTTATCTGAGAAGTTTTAAAAAAATAGAGAAAGGCATAATTTTATATAAAAAGGAACAATATTCTTGGTTCAGTCATGTAGTATATAACAATTTAGAAATAATATGGAAAAGTTGACTTTAGTCAGCCTTGGTCCTAGCTTTTTGGATAGAATAATCCAAAGTTTACTTAAACAATTACTATCTAGAATGAAAGGATAAGACTTTGCATTTCTAGAAAAAGCCTGTGCTCAAATCCATGTTTAGAATAGAAAATTTCTAAAATATAAAAGCCCTGCAGAAAATATTACTAGGATTCCCATATATTTAATGACATTGCCGGCAAATTCAGCAGTCCTTGATTATATATGCAGTGAATACAAGCTGTTAACAAGGCCTTCAAAGATCCAGAAAAATTCAGGTCATTTCAAATATTTTTAGGCTTATATCCATAGTTTTAAAAAAAAGGTTTATGGAAACTATTCATCATTAGTGATTACTATCTTTATTTATGTATCACTATGCTGATATAGTGTATAGTGTACATAACCACATAAAGACCACATAAAGACCATTTATGAATGATGAATGATGAATGATAAAACTATCAATTATTAGTATCAATAATTTAATGAAAACAAAATACTTTAGAAATATTCATAAAATAAAAATGCAAATGCAAAAAGAAAATAAAATTAACCTTCAATCTCATATTAAATTGCTATTTTGCTCCCTGCATTAACCTTGTCCATCAGAAATATTTATTTTATAACCATTTTGTGAAAATAGTTTACTTTTGTGCTATTGTTATTTGTTCAATCAGATTTTAGTACAAAACTTTCCATTGTTTTTCATGTATTACAATACTATACTAAAAAAAAAACCAAATATTTAAGAAGCAAATATATAAAGAAAATGTACTAGGAAAATCTAAAAGCCAAATAAATATAAATATAAATAATATTATATTTAATAATCTATTTCACTGAAGGTATTAATGATTGTGTAATCTTTAGACCAACTTTGTTTCATTAGAAAATACACCACTTAATACAATGGGAGTTAATGTTGGGATATTATTAAGGGGAGATCAAATGCTTAGCACTCCCCACCAATATCAGTGCAATCAAGCATCTGCTTGTGGTAAGTAAACTTGAATTCACAATGTTTTAGCCTGCTGGTATAGACCCAGGCAGACTGCAGACATTCCAAATGCACATATTTTCTTAGACATGGGCTTCTGCAAGTAAACGAAGGGCACTCACTCCAATGTCCCCTGGCCAGGAGGCTTTGTTGTTTGGGGATCCTACAGGAAAAACTTTGGGAAGGATGAAGAAGATATACTAAGATAGCAGTGAGAAGGACTTGCCAACAATCTCCAACATCTACTTAAAGCGGAATTTCTAAGAAAAATGGAATGTTCATATACAACAGGGTCAAAAATAGAATCTGATTCTCAAGAAAAATGGGAATAAATGGCTAGATAAGAACTGTGCAAATTTAACCTTGTATTCTGTGTGCAGCTGTTAAATTTTATTATTTTTTGAGTTTATTGCTTTGTAACATTTATGAAAATTGAGCATTCATTTGCAACCTTAATTTACTTAAATCAAGCTTGGTTCCAAAGAATATCTTTTATTTTATAATATTTATTACTGTAATTATTTTTACAGTATCAATCAAGACGTAAATCTACAGTATGTGTGTTTGTATAAAACCAGCATCAATTTATAATCTGATGGAAGCAATACAGCTGACATCAGCTATTTTAATGTAATAAAATGTATACATTTCTTGTTTTCAAAAGTTAATTTTGTCCATATCTTGTGAGATTGATTTATCTCTGGGAGTAAAGGCTGGTATTTTAGTCATGTCCCTTGATGCCAGGAAACCAGAAAGTTATGCTTAGGGTAGTACATGGAAACCCATAGAGATTCTGGGGCAGGACATGTGAGATCTTTATCTTTCTATTCTATGAGCTTAGCCACATCACCAAAATATGAAGAGAACTGCACAAATTCATGAAGAGTAAGGTTATCGATAGCTACTAGTGTTCTTGATTTGTCAAGTCTCTAGAACCAAAATCTTTCTTTTATCCTCCTTGTTAGTTTCCAAAATGCATTTGGCTGACCATTGTGGATAGAAAGGTCAGTGTCCCGGCCCATCAGAGTTCTTCTTTTATTCTTAGCTCTCACATTGTCATTTTAAAATTTCTTCATATCCACCAATTAAAGGCATAATAAATGCAAACCTTCTAGTTTGCGTATTGTGTCTTCCAAAGGCAGAAAAGTCACAGAAACCATACTCTGACTGGAATTAATCTCAAAACAAAAATGTGAATAGCTGAGTACAGTAAGTATCCCAGCAGTCCTTTGTGCATTCTGTCAAATTATTTTTTTCTAAATTCTCTCTGCTAAATGTTCTAAGACATGCTTCCTATTAAAGCATCAATCATGAATTGCACTCACATTGGAAGATATAAGTATATTTTCCACAGGTAAAACATTTTAGAGTTATATATTTATCCTATGAGATTTCAAAAGCTCTGTTCAATGATACAACTTAATGAGGAGACTTTGTTCATGTCAATTTATGGTTTAATATATCTCATGGGGATAGTATGAACTATTATTCTAACATGATGGCAATGGCAGAATATAAAGGCATACATTAATAGCCAAATATGTGTGGATCCCAGGTTAGGATATAGATCACTATCTTGCTGTGCATATTGACACAACTGTGCAGAAACTGTTTTATATATTAACTAATGTGTATCATTGATTTCTACATTGCTATGTTTATTTGAAGGATTTAGGATTTGATAAACCAAAACTAATACGATGAAACAAGGAGAATTTCAATATTCAAACATCAACAATACAGAAGAATCTGCAGAAGAAAGAACTGCTGTTTCTATGCTGTTGATCACTAGAGGTCTGGAACTGATCCCAATGTAGAATATTGTGACATTATTGTATAAGTCAAATGTATCCTCCCGTAAATCAAGTAAGACAAATAAAATCAGTACTTGAGGGAGTCTGACCTACTAAGGTAATAATTCTGATCTCAGTAGGATTCCACCAACATTAATAGCTCTATTTCTTTAAAGATCATTGGCCACAGTCCAGTACAGAGTTAAACACAGTTAAGCACAGCATGTGTTGGATTCAAAGTACCATTCATTAATGCTGTTCAAAAGAATGATGCATCTGAATTCAAGGAAATTGAAGTACTTAATTGCATTCTGAAATTACATAGATCTCAGTGTGTCTGAATCACAGTTATGTTCTTGGTTATGTGAGTTAAAAAATTACAAATTGAGTAATACAGCTAAATAAGCTATTTATGAAGTAGCTTAAATAAGTGGATGCTATCAAAAGGTCAGGAATCCTACTAAATGGAAATAGAACATGAAAACCTGTTTTTATTCCTATAAAAACCCAAAAATATAGTGCAAAAGTAAAGGGAGTTAAAGCATTGAGAACTAAAAATAAATAAACTCTAGAAAGGCAAAGCAAGATTACGGCAAAAAAATATGTCTGTGTGTCCATATGTATATATGCACATGTATATATGCCTATCATCCTTTTGCAATTTGATA
The DNA here is from genome assembly GCA_022577455.1 of Arizona elegans. Lineage (NCBI taxonomy): Eukaryota > Metazoa > Chordata > Lepidosauria > Squamata > Colubridae > Arizona > Arizona elegans. The sequence continues at coordinate 31,373,293 of JAKOOJ010000009.1, read as the reverse complement.
TCCCCAGAATATTGGACTACAATCATCATCCCTAGTAGTACGGAAGAATGGAAGTTTAGACTTTTACAAATAAAAGGCCATTGGTTGAAGAAAAATACTATAAGCCTGTGTTTATATGATAACCAAACTTAAATATGAACTTAAAGTAAAACATTTGTTTTTATCTCACATTTATTATTTTAAAAAATAACTCAAGGCAGTGAACATATTCAACAAAACTTTCTCCTCCTATTTTCTCCACAAGAAGAACTCCGTGAAGTTTGTTCGACTGAGAGAGAGTAAAGTCACCCAGCTGGCTTTCATGGACAAGATGGAATTTGCACTCATGCTCATTTGCCTTGTAGCCTGGTGCCTTAACTAGTAGACCAAACTGATAGATAGATAGATAGATAGATAGATAGATAGATAGATAGATAGATACTACTTTCTGATTTAATTCTTATGACCATCAGTATATAGATATGATTAGTTATTAATCTTCTAATAATGAATCAGAGCAGTGAACTGTCTTAAGAAATAAATATCCTAAAGAATCAGGCAAAATATTTAATGTAGAGTTTTATTTAAACGATTGAGCTTTCCAGAATTCAGTATTCTCCTCTTGTAATTAAGATGCTTATCTTACATCTTTGATAAACAGGGATAATTTATTAGCTTTATTCTTTTAAAGTTTTTATACCTTTTTATCCCTATTTGTTTGTAATTAAAATATGTGAGATAAAAGACTTTTATTCTTATTAAATGAATTCTCCTTTGAAAAATTTAAATTACTAGAGTGCCCTCAAGTGGTGGAAGCACTTATTGCTTTCAACAAGCTGGATAGATCCAATTAAAGTAATAGTATACACTACATGTAATATGTACTTGTTTGTTCATTAGATTTATAATTTTATTTTATGTCCAGAGTAGAAATTCTGTGAGAGATTGGCTCAAAATTATACAACTTTTTAAAATCTAGTACAGGTTTAACCTTACTGAAGCAAACAAAATGATTTAACTACACTGAAGGCTTACATACAATGGTACCTTGGAACTCAACTACTTTGAAACTCATTGTATTTGATACTCAACATGTTTTGACATGAAAATTTTGTACTCGTCATTTGTTTGGTACTCAACTCATAAGCTACCTTGTGACTCACTATATTATTCCTTATGGGAAAATTTGTTTGATACTTATCGTTTTTGGTACTCATTGTACCTTCTGGAACCAATTAACAATGAGTACCAAGGTAACACTGTATATCCAAATATTCTTTTTTATTATTCTTTTTATGTTAAGTTAAACTTAAAATATTGGGGATTCATTCTCCAATGATAATTTCTTCAAGTTTTATTGGTTTTTGAGGAAAATTTCAGGCCCAAGTGTTTCTCAAAGGTAATGAACTACAAAAACTTCTAGAATCAACAGTCAAGTCAATGTGCAAAAACTTTAGAACAAGACTGAAATATACAGTGCACACAGAGCTAATCAGTGACACACATATTTTTTACTCACATTCTCTATGTATGTATATACACATAATACATATAAATACACAAATACACACACACACAAATGCATATATAGGTGTATCTCTATCTGTATCTCTGTCTAGTCACTTCACATATATAACATATAGAATCAAGTAATTTAGCATTCTAAAATAGATATTCTTTTTCTAGACAGGATGGAGAAAAATAGCCATGGTATAGACAGAATAAATTTTTGAAATATGTTTTTTAAAAAAATTTCTACTGCTTTCATTAACCCAACATAATTAAAAACTTGAACAATGGAAACCTAACTTAATGAAAATTTTAACTAGTAGATGAATAAAATAACTAGGCATAGTGACTGTTCTCTTTAAAACAGCTACCAGTTCTAAGCTAGAAAAAAAGCCACTCTCCCTGAATCCTATCCTAAACACAAGCAGCAGACAAAAGGAGCTTTAAGGAGCAAAGCTAATAAGAAGCCCATACCAGTGAAAATAAGCAGACAGCTTCCTCAGACAGCAGATTGTGGGGCTCATGACAAGGATACAGATAAAAACCTATTTATTTCATTAATGTAATTTATTGCTGGGGATGGGGGGAAATGCTTATAGGAATTTTTATCTTACAAGTCAAAATAATGAGCCTGGCATTGAGAATTTTTCACCATGATTTGTGTGGTTAGCACTGTATTTGTTGCTTTGCGACAAACAACACAATGCATTAGGTCAGCTCTGAATGAAAACATCTTGTAACCATGTGCCTGTCTCTCTGGAGAGCTGATGTGACATTAATATGATTGCCATATGGCCCATTGACATTCTACTTGTATATCTGTAAAGAAATAAAATGTTTCCAAAAACTTCAAGTAACTCCAGTTCTTTTCTTCAAAGATTAGCCAAATCTTGGGAGCTCTGCCCCTGGAACTTGCTCTGCGCCTGGAGCTTGTAGTTTCTAGAAAAGGAAAATATGCAATAACATTGATAGGTTTTTCTTTGTAATTATATAATACATTCTAATTGCTCAGAAACTTTCTGTATCTGTACAGGGAATTTGAATAATTTATTTAATTTATAAATGCATTCAATTTATTCTGCCTCTAATCCTGTTGTTCATATCTAAAGTGCATAAAGATGTTCCTGATCCTTTGCCTGCAGCTTGCGACATGTTCTGCAGGAGAATCATAAGTTCAATTTCTATAAAATATGAAGAATAATGCTTCTGTGAAAATTTGTCAGAAGCTGAAAATGACCCAGACAAACCCATCAGAGTTTAGGAAACAAAACTTTACTACTTTAATCCCAAGTGAGCATTCAAGTGTCTTGGCCACAAAAGGAAAAAAAATATTACAGCACAAAATTTATTGTGTGATTTCTCAAAAGCTTAATGAAAAACAAACAATGGATAGGTCTATAGAGCTCTTTGCCCTGGCTCTCAGATGACCTAGTTACCATTTAGGGATCACACAACAAAGCTTCCAGTCCAAGATTCTCTGTGGGGATTTCTACTTTGGCTGCTGGAAAAAGGAACATGGCTACAGCATGGTAGGAAAGCTCCATCAGCTAGAACTTAATCATGGGAATATGAACTTCATGAAAGATCTTCCACACATTGTCAGTGTTGTGTTCGGCGGCCCCGGCAACTGGGGACGCCACCCTGTGATTGGCCAAGAGGCATGGCCTCCCTAAAGTGGAGTATCTGTGGTTGCTGATTGGTTATCGTTTGACAAGCTAAGTAGTATAAATAGGCTGTCAGTTCTCCTCAGCCTTGTTCGTGTTTTCTCAATGCCTGTTGCTGTTTAATAAAGTGTTCTCTTTAAACGCAACCTCGGCCTAATTCATGCCTGAACAAACTATTTAACAGTCAGAATTCCTTTGACAAAGAAGAAAAAGATTTGCCTGGTAACATTTTGCTCTTTTCCAGAGCCAAAATAGAAATGGTTACAGAGGCAGAGAGTCTTCAACTAAAGGCCAGCAAATTACCAAACATATTCTGTCTTCTCTGCCTGCCTACCCCTTTCCTCACTGCCATACTTGAGTAATATCCTCTTTCTTCCTTTCTTCTCAAGAAACTTAACAAAGTAATAAGAATCTGCAAAGACAAATGGAAAGGAAGCATCTGCATCTGACTGTTTTCCCGCTTTGAGGAAGTGACTCTACCATCTCCCACCTGCAGGACAATAAACAGAATGCTCTTGGTGAGTTCTTGAGATGACATACTTTCTTCCCATCTTGAGGACAGGATGAAAGCATAGCAACATGTCTAGATGGATGACCACAGTAATCTAAAAAGAGCAAGAGTGCTTTGTGCAGGCCGCTATAAAGTACAATATACAGATCTGCTTATCAAAATTTCATGTGTCTTCACGGAGGGGCAGGGGAAATACCTAAGATTCCTTTAAAACAAACAAACAAGTGCAAGATATTAACATACAAGTTAGAAAACAGATGCTTTATTTAAGAAATACTTTTATGAATATCTAGCAAAGATATTAAGGGATGCGGTGGCTCAGTGGCTAAGACGTTGAGCTTGTCGATCGAAAGGTTGGCAGTTCAGCAGTTCGAATCCCTAGTGTTGCATTATGGGTGAGCTCCTATTACTTGTCCCAGCTTCTGCCAACCTAGCAGTTCGAAAGCACGTAAAAAATGCAAGTAGAAAAATAGGGACCACCTTTGGTCCCGTGCGCCTTTGGCATTTAGTCATGCCGGCCACATGACCATAGAGACCTCTTCGGACAATGCTGGCTCTTCAGCTTTGAAACTGAGATGAGCACTGCCCCCTAGAGTCGGGAACGACTAGCACATATGTGGAAGGGAACCTTTACCTTTACCTTTACCTTTAGCAAACCTTTTTATCTTTAAAAAGTCAAGATGGCAGCTGTGATTGAGAGGAGTCATTGAAACCCTACTCCTTTTTATATGCTTCGTGCACTCAACATACATAAAGTGGGCACTCACTATTTTGAATTTTTAACCTCTGTTCCCTTATAGATGCCCCTGTTACTCAGAAATATATCCCACAAACTACTCAGAAATATATCCCACAGACTTCCTACTGAATCCAACAGAACTCTCAGCAACAATCCTTGGTCTCCTTAGAGTTCTTAGTACTTTGTCTCCCAATCTTATCTTTACAATAAACCTATGACATAGCTCTTAGCAGAGTTTTCTCAAATTTTTTGTATTCACTGATACTAAATAAATGTTCAGAAAATGTAAAGACCTGTAAATATACAGTATACCCTTCCCTATGTTTCTGTTTTTAAGAGCATAGAAGTTACCATTTTTGAGTAAATAAATATTATAGTTGCCTGTATGTATGTTTTCTATCTCTTCCATTTTTAAAAGACTCTTGATTCTATGAAGGTGGCACAGTGCTAATGTAAATCGCTGTCTCTGTCTCTGCCTCTCTCTTTCTCTCTCTCTGCTTCCTCCCCACCCCCCATCTCCCTCCACATGTGTGTGCATGCGTGCATGTCGGTAAAATCCAAAATTAACCATTTATTTATTTTAGTCAGCAATGAGGCTTGGGTGGTTTAAGTGATGAGACAGAGCTAAGACAGCAAATAGTTCCTGATTGGTGAATATGAGTAGGCTATGGCAGACCACCTGGAAAACCTCTGTGGACCAAAAATAGTCTGCAGACCACACTTTGAGAATCATTGGTTTAGATTAAGTGTTACATTGTTCCACAATCATTCATAGGTTCCATGATTAAGTGCCATTTGACAAGGACTTTCTTTATGTTAGGCCAGGTATTACAGACAATTCAATTGATGTTTAAAACCAAATAACTGCTTTCTTCATAATGTAGTGAGGGTGAAATATTTTCCAAGAAAACTTCATGAGGATCTAAAGAAGATCTAATGGGAAAATACAGGAAAGTTAAAATAAAAAGCTGATGACATCTGGAGTGCCAATAAAATTCCATGAATATAAGTAGATGAAAGCATCGTCTTAGAAATGTTTCTGGATCAGAGAGAAAGAACGAATAGATTTAAAAAAAACCTGGTGATTGGGATATATGTTGAAAAATGAAGTTAGTTATATTGGCTAGGTTATAAGGCAGAAAAATAATCTCCTATTTAGTATTAAGCTAAATGTTACTACTGCCTTCTGTAGGTGAATTCTTCAACTTGATGTCTTCCAGATGTGTTGGACTATACTCCCATCATCTTCAATCAGCATGGCATAACCACTGTGGGATTGCGGATGGAAGGAATTGTAGACTAACATATCTGGAGGCCACAGTATGAGAAAGTTTGTATTAGATCTTACCCATTTCAAGACCATTCTTTCTCAGGACTCTGTCTATTCAAATACAGATATGCTTAAAGCCAATAGTATGCTGGAACAGGGTCATACCAAGAGGCAATTGTTAAATGTTGTTAAATTTTCAGGAATTTTGTGAGCCAGCAGCTGATAGCAGAGCTGATCCGTGACACCTAGTGGGGCTGATCATTTGTTTAACAGCAAACAGCAGGGCAGCAACTTTAATGGAACTGGCAGAGCCAGTTGGTATAAATTTATTAGCACACCACTCCTTAAAGCCCAGTTGATCTTGCTTATTAATAGTACAGGGAAAATAAAATGTTGTTACAGTCAGAGCAGGACCTGGCCAATCTTGTCTAGCTCACAAGCCAAACTTGGTTAATTGTTGAATGGTAAACCACAAGAGATTTCCCAGGCGTTAGATTAGACTAGGAAGAAAAATAAATCCTGAGAAAAGCCAACAGTAATTGATTTTTATACTGTTGCCATGAAACTGGATGTATATATCCATAAAGTTTGAATTTAATGCAGATTTACTTTTTTAAAATAAAGAATGATTGTATGGCTCCTTGTACTGAAAACATTTCTGTTATTTCAAAAGCTCTAAATCAAGCATAGACTGAATTTAGGCTTGCACATTTTTACATTATAACTTATACAGTCCACAGTGAACTTGAATTTGAAAAGTAAATTTCATAGTCGAAAGCTAGTAGGAGTTAATGTATCCATTGATGAAGAGTATCAAAAAAATATTTGATAAATTCTCTCACAGCCCTTTGACACCCAGCATTGTATCTAAGTTACAGTATGTCATCCTATATAAGTGTTCTTGTTTTGTATTTTAAACATTGTAGTAGGGCACAGGAATTCTGAGAATAAAGCCTGTAATCAGCTATTTTTAAATAAAAGAATTATACCACTGGTAGAATCTGCCCTCTACCTACATTATCATTCTATATCACACAGTTGGCAATGGGTAGGAACTGGGTTTCCAGTAGAAATTGTACAATGATACACTAATGAATCATGAACTGCCCTCCCTAAGCAGCCCAACTATTCTGAAAAATTGAACAATTAGGGTTTTTTAAAAATTACATATGGCTAAAATTAATGTTTTTTTTTAATTCGGCTTTTACTTTCATCTTATTTTATAAAGTACTATGGAAGTTAACAAAAAGGAAGGTTTTATTTATTTCTTTTAAAGTACTTACAGCCTATTACAACCTCAAGAATTCTGGTTAGTTTACAACATCAAAACAGAAAATAGAAAGCCATGCCATAGACTTAAATCAAAATCAATATTGAGCAGAAGCAAACTACAATAATCATTTTCAAATGTACTTTTCTACCATAACTTGATTCTATTTCCTTATCTCTTGCAACACAAAATCAATTATACATACCTATGGTTTAATCAAAAGTTCTTATTTATTCATGTAAATTGAAAGAATGTCCAGTTCACAATAGTTCTGGGCACTTTACATTATAAAAAACCATAATAATAAAAGAAAGTATCTGCCCAGAAAAAAAAAACCCACACAAACAGCACAATGTATTATAGGGTTTCACCAACCAGCCTATCCCAAGGTCTGGGAAAATAATCAGTTTTTCAGTGTTTTTTGGAATGTTACCAAGGTGGGAGCTATATAGATCCCAGGATGGATGCAATTTCAGAAGGTAGAAGTCATGACATCAAGTCATGTTTCTGGGGGCCCACTAGACAGTATTGTTTAATTGAAGGAAAAGGAAGTACAAATTTAGTAGAAACTTCACAGTAGAATATAATTGGAACATTAAGATAAAACACAAACATGAATCTGAATGCATAGGAGGCGATGTAACCAAGTCCCGTTCTAAAACATTTATTTGTCATTCATATATTCATATATTTAAGACTTTAAAATTAAAATATATTTTAATGATATTTCATTCATGTGCAAACATTTTCTGGTATGAGTCTTTCTTTTGCTTTATTTTCAAATAGAGACAAGTCACAAATCATGAAGTACTTATGTAAGAAGAAGATACAAATACCTTCACTTCCATATTTTATGTGCCAAACAATTTTCTATCATTTAAGTTGTTCAGTGGCCCTTGTGGTGATGTTTCTTCTCAGTACATGACAGGTGCCAGATTTATGATCTTCCAGCTTTACTAAAAAAGAATTGGACACAAAGAGAATATTGTGGCTTTTGCAGTATGGAACATAACTGACAGAAAGAAATATGATGATATTCTTCACATTCCCCAGTTATAAGCAGTGAGAAGATTCAGAAACTGGTCTGCAGGATTAGATGAGGGGGAGAGGGAGCGAGTTATATTTACAATACTATATTCAAAAAGCAGAGCACAATAAAGATAAATACGTTTTTACACGTAAAATGATATAACTATGTAAATTCTAAAACAGAAAGTTGAAAAGTGACAGTGCTCTCAGTAATAACATTTACACAGCTATAAAATGCTAAGCCAATAAATGTGATTCCTGATGCATATCAGTTTATTGAAGCAAGCAAAATCAGGAAACACAAAAACAAGGAAACATAATTGCATACATAGTTTGCCTTAGCACATTTTGTAGGCAAAAGAAAAAGTAGCCAATGTCCCAAGGGATTTCACATTTCATATTAATAATTAAGTTTGCAATGCTCCTTTATCATCTTGAATATAAATGAGAGAGAGAGAGAGATTCTAATTAGCAATTAAATCATAGTTATTATAGGAAGGTGAAAGGTTAACTGGCTAACTCACATTATTTTAAACTAAAATAAGAATATTAAAATAAGAATATTTTCTACATGTAGATTGCAAATCAGATAATACTCCAAGCGCTTTCAACTTTTTTAAAATAGCAAACAATACACAGAAACTTTAAAGACATGAATAAGAAATAAAAATGGTGAGCCTATTTAAGTGAGTTGAAATTGATAAAGAAAATGTTTTGTTCTGGTATGTGTTATATTTCTTTATTTTTTATTTCTTTATTACATTTGTTTGCCGCCCATCCTGCTGTGAGGTGACTCTGGGTGGCTTACAACATATTTATGTTCTTTTTTACTTTTTAATGTATCCAATTAAAATACGTATGTTTTAAATATGTTGCATTTAAACATGATGGTGCAAAAATATATGGCACATGTCATTTGAGGTATTAACTTATTCTTGATCCAATTTTGTGGTAATTCCATCACTGTTTCCTTTCAATCTATTTTAATACAGTACAGTTCATTTTGTCAAAATGGCTGACCTGAATAACTTTTTTTCAGAGACATTCCTCCTCCTCTTATTTGCACAAAGGCTGTGCAACGTAATTAACGAAAAGTAGAGCAAAAACCCTGCTACACTGCTAGCCCTGTGGCAAAAATTGGAATAGGCGCTAGAAAGAGCATATGTTAGGAAAGAATTACAATATACAGCCATTTTCTCTGTTTCTTCCCAGTGGACTAAATATAGAACTATATCCATTTGGCTTATTAACATAAGCTTTTATGCAAGTTCAGCCAGTATATTCATAAACGCATGAAATTGTTACAAAACACCATAAATTCATTGACCTCATTGCAAAGAAACAAAATTTAGGTTTTAAAAAATGTGCAGCTGCAGTTTTTTCACTCAAAACAACATGTGTAACAATATGATATGTCATGGAAGAATCATTGAATTGATATTCACCAGGAAAGCAAATATGAAGCCTTCCTGTGGAGCAATTGTATACTTCTGGTTACCAGATGTTAGCAACAAACAACAGAGATGACTACTACCTAATTTTGCCAACATGATGAAATACCCTGGATTATTTGCCTAGTAGCTGTTGGAGACAGAATGCAGGGCTGGTTTCTTTGAGGCAAATATCTGTAGCAGCAAAAATGGTTTTTATTCCCAAAGCAAGGGGAGGGATTGCAGAAACAAAAGGGATTTTTTTAGATCAAAACTATCATTGTTTCTGCATGACACCCTAAATCATAAATAGCCAACTACATTTTATTCTAAATAGCTTTATTTCCTTTATTGTATTCAAGCCTAAGAAACTTCGATAATTGGATGAACTCAGCTTCTACAATTTACTAATATACAGTAGCTTACAGGAATTTGATGTATAGTATGCTGTCTCTTAGGGTTTATTGAACATAGGAGAATAATCCCCTTAACGGATTACTGCCCCTTCAGGGATTACTGCCTTGTCGTAGCGAAGGGGCTTGCATAGCTCAATTAAGCTATGAGCTACGCCGTACAGAGCCACCCAAGACGTACAGGTCATAGCAGAGAGTTCTGACAAAACGTGATCCACTGGAGAAGGAAAGGGCAACCCACTCCAATATCTTTGCCATGAAAACCCCATGGACAGTACCAAAAGGAAAAAAAGATATGATGCTGGAAGATGAGCCTCTCAGGGTGGAAGGTGTCCAGTATGCTACTGGGTAAAGCAGAGGGCTAGTACTAGTACCGCCAGAAAGAGTGAAGCGATTGGGCCAAAGCTAAAAGGACACTCAGCTCTGATGCATCGAGTAATGAAAGGAAAGTCCAATGCTGCAAAGATTTTTTCTCCATAGGAACCTGGAATGTAAGATCCATGAATCAAGGCAAGCTGGACGTGGTCAAACAAGAGATGACAAGACTGAACATCGACATCTTATGAATCAGTGAACTAAAATGGACAGGAATGGGTGAATTTAATTCAAATGACCATCAGATATACTAATGCGGGCAAGAATCCTTCAGAAGAAATGGAGTAGCCTTCATAATCAATAAAAGAGTAGGAAAAGCAATACTGGGATACAATCCCCAAAATGACAGAATGATCTCAGTTAGAATACAAGGCAAACCATTCAATATCACAGTAGTCCAAGTCTATCCCCAACCACTGGTGCTGAAGAGGATGAAATTGACCGATTCTATGAAGCCCTACAGCACCTTTTTTTTTTTTAATTTGATTTATATGCTGCCCTTCTCCGGAGACTCAGGGTGGCTTACAATGCGTTAAGCAATAGCCTTCATACTTTTGTATATTTATACAAAGACAGCTTATTGCCCCCACAAACTGGGTCCTCAATTTACCTACCTTAGAAAGGATGGAAGGCTGAGTCAACCTTGAGCCTGGGGAGATTTGAACATGCAGTAATTGCAGGCAGCTGAATGTTAATAACAGGCTATTAGTCTGCTGCGCCACCAGACTCTTATAGAATTAACACCAAAAAAATGATGTCCTTATCATCATGGCAGATTGGAATGCTAAAGTAGGAAGCCAAAAGATAAGTGGAATAACAGGCAAGTTTGGCCTTGGAGTACAAAATGAAGTAGGGCACACGCTGATAGAATTTTGTCAAGAGAGCATGATGGTCATAACAAACACTCTTTTCCACCAACCCAAGAGACGACTCTACTCATGGACATCACCAGACGTTCAACACAGAAATCAGATTGACTGGCTTTGGCTCTGCAGCCAAAGATAGAGAAGCTCTATACAGTCAGTAAAAACAAGACCAGGAGCTGACTGTGGCTCAGATCATCAGCTTCTCGTTGCAAAATTTAGGCTTAAATTGAAGAAAGTAGGGAAAAGCACTAGGTCATTCAGGTATAAACTAAACCATATCCCTGATGAATATACAGTAGAGGTGACAAATAGATTTAAGGAATTAGATCTGATAGACAGAGTACCTGAAGTACTATGGACGGAAGTTCGCAACATTGTACAAGAGATAGCAACTAAAACTATCCCAAAGGGAAAAAAATGCAAGAAAGCAAAATGGCTGTCTGAGGAAGCTTTGCAAATAGCTGATGAAAGAAGTGAAGGGAAAGGCAAGGGAGAAAGAGAAAGATACACTCAATTGAATACAGAATTCCAAAGAATAGCAAGAAGAGATAAGAATACCTTCTTAAATGAACAGTGCAAAGAAATAGAAGAAAACAATAGAATAGGGAAGACCAGAAATCTCTTCAGGAAAATTGGAGATATGAAGGAACGTTTCATGCAAAGATGGGCATGATAAAGGACCAAAATGGCAGGAACCTAACAGAGGCAGAAGAGATTAAGAAGAGGTTACAAAATTACACAGAAGAACTATACAAGAACGAACTTAATGTTACAGTTGAAAATACCTAACCTACTATCTGTAAATATGTGTGCTTGTGCATATGTCATTGTGTGATGTCATTGTGTTCCTTACCATTGGTTACTACTTACCATTAGCCCCGCCTCCTCTGTATATGGGCTTTCGTTCTTCTCAGATTGATAGCTGTCTAAATGTGTTCCTGAGGAAGAAAATAAATATTATTATTACAAGAAAGTCTACAGTCTCTTATATTGGGCCTAACCAGGATAACCAACTAGCAACAAATTGGTAGCAAGAGGATGGTTTGGTAGGCCCAACCGAACATAAAGATGCAAGACTCACATAACGACAAAAGAAGACCTGCCACCAGATACATAACGAAAAGAATGGCAGCTCAACTAACTCCTGACAAATATACACCACTTGAAAATATTAAGAAACAAACGCAATTACAAGAAAATGAACTGCTAACACAAAACAAACAACCACTAGCTGGAGCAGAACAAACTTTCTCAACACCAAACAAAGAAGATGAGGTAAAAAGAAAAATACTAGAATTAATAGAAACAACTACAGTTGAATCAAATCTGCTTGTGAAAATCCGCAGCATGATAAACGAAAATAACAAACAAGAAAACTGCAAGGTAAGAAACTCAACCCCTGACTTCAAAAATGACACCGAAGATGGCGACAGCTTCCCGCCTTTTTCATGGCAGCCACCTTACCCACCTAATACCTCTAAAATGCCTGACCAATTACTAAAAGAATTCCAAACCACAAACTACGAAATAAAAAACAAAACCTACCAAGAAGATGACTACCCGAGTCCAAAAACAAATAAAAAACAATTATTTAAACAAAACAAAGCTCAACCTACTGAAGTAGAAATAGACAATGCTATACAGGTGCTGACTGCAGCACTCGGGACTAAACTAACAATACCAAACAAACAACCAGAAAATGAAATAGAAAATTCTAAACTACCATCTACCAAAAGCCAAAAAGAAATAGACTGTCTAAAGAAAGGCCTAGCCACCCGAAGAAAGACAAGCTGGCAATCATACTTACCTACCGAAGAGCAACTCCATGAACAACCCGGCTCCATTGGCAATGGCGGCCTGCCTCAAGCTCCACTTACTGAGGACCTCAGAGAAGACTCCCCGACGAGCAGAGCAGCACCCCAGGCATTCTTCAGTCACCAGAGGCCCTCCGGAAACAAAGCAGAGCAACAGAAGGCCGTCTGGGACTTCACCCCAGGAGCTGCAGACACAGGAACCTCCCTCGCCGGCTGCTGGAGAAAAATGAGGACTGAGCATGCCCAGAACGAGCCTGCAAAGAAAGAAGAAGAAAACATAAATACAAGTCAGCGCAACATAGAGATAAGTAAATACAGACATGCATCTACCATACCCAGGCCTTATTGTGAGTATGCTAAGGTCTTAAATCATGGACAGCTACTAAACATGAATAACACTTCACAACACTCAGGGACAATACCTTCAGACTTTATAAAGTTAAGATTAGATGGAAGCAACTTAATGGAATGGGACCAGTGTTTACAGATTACATATTTGAAAGAGAATGTTTTATTTTTTATTGATAACCCACCAGATAAGCCTTGGACCTATGAAATAGACTGCCTCCATCACAAAGCATATTATATATTAATTGCCTCTATTTCCCCAAGTATACTTCCCAGTATAGAGCATAATTTAACTGTATTTGAAACATACCAAAAATTATTCAATTTGTTCTATAGTAAAAGTGTAGCCACCACCACAAAAATTTCTAGGGAATTCTATTCTGCTAAACTAAAACATGATACCTCCATGAGTGAACATATCTTGAATCTAAACGCTGTAAGAGCAGACCTTATTCAAAGGGGGGAAACCATTTCTGACAACACCATGAAAAGCATTATAATTAACTCATTAGATCACAGCTGGGATAACTATATTACCTTAATAGATAACCTAAGTATAGAACAAATTACTTTAGAAAACCTCACCAATAAGCTTATTACTGAAGATAGACTTAGAAGAGAGCGATATACACAACAAAGGAAAGGTAGAAATCAAAGAAGAACTGATTTTAGGGTCAGAGATAGGTACCCACATGAATGTCTCATATGTGGATCTGAAAGACATCAGAGTAGAGATTGCCCCAAGAATGCAGGATACAGTGACTCATATCAACACAAGGATAGGAGAATACACTTCTTAGACAGAACTTCCCCAGATTACAGGTATAAGCGAAGAGAATCACCACACCCTAGAGAAAGACAAATGTACAGAAATAACCCTAGAGAAAATAAGAAAGGATCACTATATGGAATAAGAAACAATAACATTTTGATGTCTGATTCATTCAACACTTGGCTCATAGATTCTGGAGCCACATGTCATACAACTCATAATAGAGAAATATTAAGTAACTTCACTGAAAAGAAATATTACATTAAAGTAGCAAACCAAAATAAGGTCCTAGTGAGAGGAATAGGAGACACGCATATAAAGGGTATAGGGAAATTAGAGGGGGTACTATTTGTGCCCGAAATTCCAAATAACATATTGGCAACCCTAAAATTCAGTATAGAGAATGAAATAGAAACCACTTTCAGAGGTGGAAAGGTATTTATGACTAAGAACAACAGAAACATAGGTAAACTATTTACAAATGATGGACTAACATACCTACTGCCACAAGATAACGAACTAGTCTATGCAAACTATCAATTAAGAAACAAAAAGCCAAATTCAGATAGCCATGATGAAAGTAATAATGATAATGCATCAAACACTGATACTAATATGTCTGAAAATTTAAACAATGGAAGACCTATTCACGATAATTGTAGTCACTTACTCCACAGAAAGCTAGGACACGCAAGCTTTCCCGTCATACGAAAAATGTTAGAATGTTCCGAAGATTTAAAAATAAAGAACTGTAAAAATTACTGAGAATGTTCTGTGTGCAATTCATCCAAAATTAAAAACAAACCAAAACCCAAAAAAGCCACTCGCACCACACAATCAATTTTTCAACTAATTCACATGGATGTAGTAGGCCCATTAAAACCCTCAATTAAATATAAAAAAAGATACTTTCTAACCATAGTCGATGACTACAGTAGATTCGGTTTTGTATACACCCTTAATCACAAAAATGAGGTTTTCAAAAAATTTAAGGAGTTCTTTAAAATGGTAGAGACGCAACACAATACTAAAATTAAACAAATAATGACTGACAGGGGGTCGGAATTCCTATCCAACGAATTTTCAAATTGGCTAAAATCACAAGGAATATTGCACTTTAAATCTTGTCCGTTTTCCCCATTTCAAAATGGAGTCTCTGAAAGAAAAAATGGTTTGCTACAAACCATGGTTAAATGTGTGTTAGATGATGCTGGCTTAAACCAATCATTCTGGGCTGAAGCCCTTACTTATTCCAATTACACTATAAATCGCTTATGGTCCAGTACAATCGACAAGACCCCATACGAACTCATGTATGGAAGGAAACCAAAAATTGGGCATTTACATGTATTTGGTGTATCTGCTGATGTATATGTCCCCTCACAATTAAGGCGCAAAGGAGAGAAAGTATCCAAAAGACTGATATTTATGGGGTACGAATCAGGAACCAAGGGATATCGCTTCATTGATAAAAATAACCATTTCATTGTATCCAGATCTGCTGTGTTTCATGAACACATGAACTGGTCAAAATTACATCTCAACGAAATATATCCAGAATCAAAAAATATTACACACACGCACACAGAACATCATACATCAGATACCAATCCCAAAACCACAACCACGAACAGAATTAAATGCCCAAAAACAATTAATGATGAATGGAAGAAAGGACACCCCACTTTGAAGGTAGACCAATTAACTGAAAAAGAAGCTAAATATATGCATAGTGATGAACATCCCCAGAATAGGCCCATTAGATCCAATAGGGGCACAATTCCTAAAAGATTAGATGATTATGTACTGTCTATTCAAGCTAAACACCTGACTCCCAACACGTATGATGACATACTTAAGTTACCTCCAGAAGAAAAAAGTAAGTGGGAGGAAGCAATGAAAAAAGAGATGGACAGTTTAAAAGAACTAAATGTATATACACCAACAGATCTACCCACTGAGAAGTCCCCCATTGGCACTAGATGGATCTATAAAATCAAAGAGCTAGAGGATGGTAAATTCTTATACAAAGCCAGGTTAGTGGCTCAAGGTTTTGCTCAAAGGTTTCCGGATGACTATGAAGACACATACTCCCCAACCGTTAGATCAGAAAGTGTGAAAACAGCATTAGTATTAGCTTCCGTTTTAAATCTGGAAGTATATCAATTTGATGTACAGACAGCCTGCTGATCTCGATAAAGAAATTTATGTAAAAGCACCCCCAGGAAAAGATACAAAAAAGGGAGAAATTTGGCTATTGAATAAGAGCCTTTATGGACTAAAACAGTCCGGCAAACAGTGGTATGAGTGTTTATCAAAGATACTTAACGATATAGGCTTTGTGGCTACTTCATCTGATTTTTGTTTTTTCACAAAAAGAAATAATGATTCTATTGAATATGTTTTGATTTATGTTGATGATATATTATATTTTGGACGTGACAAGGTTAAATGTGATAATTTCGCTGAACAATTAGGCAAAAATTTCAACTTAAAAATATTAGGAAAGGTAAATAAGTATTTAGGAGTCCAAATTGACAAAACAGATAAGGGTTTCAAATTATCCCAGAAAGACAAAATTATAGAACTCATAGAAAAATGTAATATGGTTAACTCAAAAATTTGTGAAACTCCCATGTCAACTGATTTTTATAGGAATGTGTACAATGAATACGAGCCATTTAAGGATAACACTTTATATCGATCAATTATTGGGTCCTTATTATACATATCTAATTGGACTAGACCTGATATCACTCTTGCTGTAAATTTGTTGTCGAGACATGTAAGCAATCCTAACTTATACCATTGGGAAGGAATCAAGAGAATTTTGAGATATCTGAAATCTAGCATTAATGTATGTCTATACCTAGAACCATTCATTTCTGAAAAACCAACTTTGACCTGCTACGCCGATGCAGATTGGGCTACTGATTCAAAAAGCAGAAAAAGCACTTCTGGATATGTTTTTCTTATAAATGGTTGTGCGGTGCACTGGTACACTGGCAAACAGAACTTAATTGCCACCTCTACGGCGGAAGCCGAATATGTTTGCTTATCCAAAGCAGTCAATAATCTAATTTGGTTCGATGATTTATTATGTAATGTGTGGGATGAACCTATTTATCCAATTATCATCAATGAGGATAATAAGGCAGCGATAGATATATCAGCTTCCGAAGCGATAGGTCAACGATCTCGACATATCGATATCAAATATAAACATGTGAGGCAACTGTCATGTATAGGATTCATTAAGGCTGTTCATTGCGATACTAATGAACAAATTGCTGATATCCTCACTAAGCCATTAGCAACCAAACAACATGTATATTTGACTTCCAAACTTAATGTACATATATAAACTTAATAACCCACCATTAGTTAGGTATTTTAGAGGGGGATTTGTTACAGTTGAAAATATCTAACCTACTATCTGTAAATATGTGTGCTTGTGCATATGTCATTGTGTGATGTCATTGTGTTCCTTACCATTGGTTACTACTTACCATTAGCCCCGCCTCCTCTGTATATGGGCTTTCGCTCTTCTCAGATTGATAGCTGTCTAAATGTGTTCCTGAGGAAGAAAATAAATATTATTATTACAAGAAAGTCTACAGTCTCTTATATTGGGCCTAACCAGGATAACCAACTAGCAACACTTAATGTCCCTGATAACCATGATGGGGTGGTCACTGACCTCGAGCCAAACATCCTAGAATGTGAAGTCAGATTAGGAAATCTGAGCAACAACAAAGCTAGTGGAGGTGACAGTATTCCAACTTAGTTATTCAAAACCTTAAAAAACGATGCAGTAAAAGTGCTACACTCAATTTGCCCACAAATTTGGAAAACTCAACAGTGGCCACAGGATTGGAAAAGGTCAGTTTACATTCCAATTCCAAAGAAATACAATGCCAAAGAATGTTCAAACTATCGCACCATTACACTCATTTCACATGCTAGTAAAGTTATGCTTAAAATCCTACAAGCTAGGCTCCAGCAGTATGTGGATCGAGAACTACCAGAAGTACAGGCAGGATTTTGGAAAGGGAGAGGAATTAGTCTATGGTTTCTTCCACAAATCCACAAAACTTTAACCTTAGACTGTCTACTGTATACCTCACCCCATTCCTAAGAGGTCTGAAGGGCCATTCATAAGCGCATCAGCATGCCTACCATCCCTGTCCTAATGTTTTCTTTTATTCGTATTCTTTTCATGTATTTATAATTATGTTTACACTTGTATCTGTCATAAAATACATGCTTGATGAAATAAAATAAAATAAATAAATAAATAAACCTACACTGGATCATGGAGAAAGCTAGGGTGTTCCAGAAAAACATCTACTTCTGCTTCATTGACTATGCGAAAGAGTTTGATTGTGTGGATCACAACAAATTGTGGCAAGTTCTTAAAGAGATGAGAGTACCAGACCATCTTATTTGTCTTTTGAGAAATCTATATGCGGGTCAAGAAGCAACAGTGAGAACTGGACATGGAACCACTGAT
The DNA here is from genome assembly GCA_022577455.1 of Arizona elegans. NCBI lineage: Eukaryota > Metazoa > Chordata > Lepidosauria > Squamata > Colubridae > Arizona > Arizona elegans. Next base: position 31,354,791 of record JAKOOJ010000009.1, on the reverse strand, counting down.
TGGTTCAAAATTGGAAAAAGAGTTCAGCAAGGCTGTATACTGTCACCCTGCCTATTTAACTTATATGCAGAGCACATCATGAGAAGGGGGGGGGGGTAGATGAATCAAAAGTTGGAATTAAGATTGCCGGGAGAAATATCAACAACCTCAGATATGCAGATGATACCACTCTAATGGCAGAAAGCAAAGAGAAACTAAAGAGCCTCTTGATGATGGTGAAGAAGGAGAGTGCAAAAGTTGGCTTGAAACTCAATATTAAGAAAACTGAAATCATGGCATCTGGCCTTCTCAATTCCTGGCAAATAGATGGGGAAGAAATGGAGGTAATGACAGATTTTATTTTCCTGGGCTCCAAGATCACTGCAGATGATCCTGCAGCCAAGAAATTAAAAGACACTTGCTCCTGGGGAGGAAAGCTATGGCAAATCTAGACAGCATACTAAAAAGCAGAGACATCACCCTGCCAACAAAAGTACATATAGTCAAGGCTATGGTTTTCCCAGTTGCAATGTATGGCTGTGAAAGTTGGACCATAAGAAAGACTAAGTGCTAAAGAATTGAGACCTTTGAACTATGGTGCTAGAGAAGACTCCTGAGAGCTCCTTGGATTGCAAGGCGATCAAACCAATCAGTCCTAGAGGAGATCAACCCTGACTGCTCTTTAGAAGGCCAGATCCTGAAGATGAAACTGAAATACTTTGGCCACCTAATGAGAAAGAAGGACTTACTGGAGAAGAGCCTAATGCTGGGAAAGATTGAGGGCAAAAGAAGAAGAGGACGACAGAGAATGAGGTGGCTGGATGGAATCACTGAAGCAGTAGGCATGAGCTTAAATGGACTCCAGAGGATGGTAGAAGACAGGAAGGCCTGGAGGAACTTTGTCCGTGGGGTCGTGATGGGTCGGACATGACTTCGCGAAGAAGGAGGAGGAGGAGGAGGAAGAGGAGGAGGAGGAGGAGGAGAAGAAGAAGAAGAAGCGGAGAAGAAGGAGGAGGAGGAGGAGGAGGAGGAGGAAGAAGAAGAAGAGAGGGTTTTGATGTAAAGTAAGCCCTTTTAATCAGTTCAAAATCAACGCGGCAGGACAAGACATGGGAATGAATATAATACCTTAATAATAATCCCTTAACAATTTTTTTTTTCTTTTAGCCATCAAATACTGCAGCGTCAGTAATAATAGCAAGACAGTCATAGGATTTTTCCACCCAGGTTAATTTTACTTTTTTATGGTATCAACCTACCAGAATTGATAATTAGATCTTACCAGATTCCATAGTACAGACAGCAATCACTTATGTTAAAATGGAAGGCAGAATATTCAGTTTAAAATTATTATGGAAGGTTAAAGTACAGCATCTAAAGACTAACTTATAGCTCCCAGGCAGAATTTTTCCTTTTTTTTCCTCAGTGTTTTCCAATATTAAAAAAAATATTTGGGGTAGGGGTGGGAGGAAGGCTGTTGTATTTTTCTAAATGAACAGTATGCTTTGTTGCATGTTATTGCATTAAATTTACACAGCAGATCAAGAGAACTATACAACACACCCAGGTATTAAAATAACGAGGTGCTAACGAGTGAAGCGATCTCTGTGCTTTGCCTGCTCCCTCTGACTCTCAGCTGTGCTTTAAAAGCTTTTTTTCAGCCCTAACACGGCGCTAGCGAGTAAAGCGATTTCCATGCTTTGCCTGCTTTTCTCATTGCTGCTCCCTCTCAGCTGTGCTTTAGAAGCTGTTTTTCAGCCCTAACGAAAGTGCTAGCAACTGAAGCAATCTTCCGAGCTTCTCCTACTTTTCTCATTGCTTCTCTCTCCATAGATCAGCTGTGCTTTAGAAACTGTTTTTTATCCCCAAGCAGGGGATAAAAAAGTACCTGTGCACGCTCAAAACCAGCAAACTAATGTGCTGAAGCTGACCAGACTAAGGACACTAGCCGGATGAATATCTGGTAGGCAGATTTTTTTTTTCCTCTCCAAAAACTAAGCTTCGTCGTTTACTCCAGTGCGTCTTATACTCTGAAAAAATATGGTAAATTATGATAGATTAGCTTGTACATGAGAATTATAGTCTCTTCACAATATTCACTGGAAATGTCTGAAATCAAGTATTTCATTTTGCTATTTTTATTTGGCGTAATTAAATTTTATCTAATAAAAATAATTATTAGAAGTAGAAAAATTACCAGAAGATATGGTGGTGCTTAAAAGTTTATGAATCTTTTTGAATTTTCAATTTTTTCTACACAAATATAACCTAAAATGTGAACTATTCTCCATGCAAAACCTAATCTGAAAAAAGTGAACCCAATGAAAAATGAGTAAAAAATATTATACTTTCTCCTTTATTTGTTACAGAAAATGATCCAAGCTAAATAATTAATTCAAACAACCTTCAGCCCCAGTATGAATTTCTTCTTCAAATTATTTGTTAAAATTAATATGCAGAACAGGAAAAATTACATGCACACCCTAATTCTATGCACATAGTCTTAAAAGAATATCTTAGGGAAGTTCATTAACGAACTTTCAAGTAATGTCTTATATATTTATTAATTTAATTGTGCATAACATGTAAAATCTTTCCTTTACTTTAGCTGTCTTTTTGCACATTTACTGTAGGACCAATTGATGTGGTCTAAACATGAGCAGTGTTTCTGTGCGCTTCTCACTGACTGCAATTACATAGAAGTATAATAAGCTTAGCATCTGCATGTAATAATCATTGAGTGAAGAACAGCTTGATCACCAGCAATGAAAATATATCTTCATAACAAAAATAACTAAACTTCCTTGGGAAAGTAGTGAATATTCTTCATGTGACAGTCCAGAATAAATACAATTCCTATAGTGTTGCAGTGAGATCAGTGTTTACCTCATACTGAGTTCTCAATCTGTTTTTCCTGGATTTTTCTATAAAGTTAAAAGTTTTATTGCTAAGGACATTAAAGTCACATAAGATGAACATTCCTTCCCCTACACATACAAGAATACTGTGAAATAGTTACAACAAGGAGCATTTGATATAGTGTCTATTGGAAGCCTTTCCATTTCTGAAATACCAAGTACCCTGTGGCTTTTCAGCAGGCCTGCATGAGAGAATGGTATAGGGCAGTGATGGCTAACCTTTTCTGGATGGAGTGCCCAAAGCGCATGCACCCAAACCCCCAAAATGCAATGTGTGTGCAGCCCCTATGCATGCGCCTCAGCCCTCATGCATGTATGTGTGGCCCTCCCACACGCACCCCACCCCGTGCACGGCTGTACGCCTCTCTTCACATGCCCCCCACACATGCGCAGCAGAGACCTGACAACCAGCTGGCCGGCGGAAGGCATGTACGCATGCTCTGCGGAGCTGAACTGGGGTGATGGCTCGTGTGCCCACAGAAAGGACGCTGTGTGCCACCTATGGCATGCATGCCATAAGTTCACCATCACATGTATAGGGTATGCCTTGTTTAATGTATGTTAGGAAGGAAGGAAGGAAGGAAGGAAGGAAGGAAGGAAGGAAGGAAGGAAAGAAGGATTATTCATATAATGAAATCCATACACAGCTGTGTATCTGCATTGTACTGAATGTGTTATTAGGAAATATAAGACAATGTAGATATAATACTGTCAAACATGATTCAACATCACTATATTGCTATGTATAATTTACAACCATCATCAACCTAAGAGAATGATAATGTGATGTGGTGTACAAGACAACAGGTTTTAATCAAATGAAAACTCTCATTCGTAGCTGCATTGTATAGAGATATATACTGATACGTAGCCTTATTGCTCTACCAGATTATTCCATTGCATATGCAGGCCAACAACTAATTTTGGAAAACAGGCATGGATGACAATGCCCCATACTCAACTATTGTGAATACAATCTCCACTTATTTTCTTTCTTCGGTCAGTTCCAGCACTGCTCTGCAGTCTACCCAATGTTCATTATTTCCCAGAAGCAGTAAAGCTTATCATACTTCAAGTCTGATGCAGCACCTATTACAGCAGGGTTTTTTTCCTCACTAGAGGTAAATTAGGACTTGCTTAACAAGCCTAATTTGGAACAGAATTTCCATCATTAAGCATTAGGTGAAACATCTTGTGATTGCACCACTGTAATGGTGCACGGGAAAGACTTGGGAGGCTGGGTAAAGGGAATGGACAGATAAGAGACAGCATAGCCTGTAGCTGGATAGTGGGTGGGGAAGAGGCTTAGAAGACCTTCTCTAGTTTTTCAGTGCTGGGAAAGAGACCAGAGAAATTGTACTTTCAGACTTGGAAGATTATTGTGAGGTCTGGTCATAACTATCATTTGTTCAGTGCTGTCATAATTTTGAACAATTGCTAAACAAATGGTTGTTATGTGAGGATTTCGTGTAACGTAATAGTCGCAACACTTGTTTGACATGCAGAATAATTTAAAACAAGTTTTTTTAAAAATTGTTATTACTATTTCTACTTCCTTAAGCAACCTACTTTTCAACTGGGTTTCTTTTTAGTTTGTTTACTGGTACACCATTTTGTTATTTTTCTCATCACTTGAAGGAATGGAAAAATGATGAAATTTTGCAACAGTAGACCTATAAAAAAGTGCATGCTGCTGAGTGGAAACAATTAGGATGGCTGATAGTGATAGTTCATGTATGTCAGGCATATATCAGATCCACTATGGTAATAAGAAAAAGCTATTGTAGGGGGTGCAGCAGACTTTGTTCAAGAAATGAACATGATGCGGAAATGCAAAAAAATATTTTTTAAAAAAATGTGGACTCATTTATTCAAAAATTGTTACTCTATGATGTACTGCTTTGCCCAATTGAAGGTTACAAACAGACATAAGAGCTTTAGTAGTATATATAGATACCTCCCTCAAACTGACAAAACAGAGTGAGACTTCAAAAACATTATTTACATTTAGCAGGTTGTTTGGGTTTTATGGATCAGAGGTTTTGCAGGCATCATATATACAGTCATACCTACAAATCAGTGGTGGGTTGCTACCGGTTCACCCCGGTTCAGGTGAACTGGTAGCGGCGGTGGTGGGAGGCTCTTCCCATCTGCCCGGACATTTTATGGATCAGAAGTTTTGTGGGCATCATATATACAGTCATACATACAAATCAGTGGTGGTTGCTACCGGTTCACCCCGGTTCAGACGAAGTGGTAATGGCAGTGGTGGGAGGCTCCGCCCATCTGCCTGGACATCATCAAATACAATCTCCAGAAGCTTATGGGCATGTGCAGAAGGGGTGTGCAAGCGAACCAGTAGCAAAGGTAAGCGAAACTCACCCCGATACAAATTCATGCATAGACTATCAATATTCCATCTGTCCTGCAGAGAAACATTTATCAAATGTTTTGAAATAAAGCGGAAATTTAAGACAAATTGATATCTTTTGCAAGCCATGTTTTATGGAAGTTCTACCCTATGGGAAATTAATTCTAAAAAAGTTGAAAATATTTTTAAACTTGTTATAGATTTATTTTCATGCAGCTGGATCCCCACGATGTGAATTTCAAAATAGGTAAAACATTCATCAGAACCCATTTTAATTTCTTTCTTTTCTTTCCTGCAATACCATAATGCAATAAAATAGGACCATATTTTCCAAATCTCAATTACACCAAAATTAAGTTTTGAAACCTGTACATAACTATTTCAAGACTAAAACAATGATAGGTATATATCCAAGAAGTATTCTGAAATATTTGATAGTCACAAATATATAAATTGTGGTAGTCCACAGTACAAAATTAATGCATTGCAAGATGATGCCAAAATGTCTCATTTTGGATAAGATTTTCTTAAAACCTGGTTAGAATCGAAACAGCATTATCATAGAACAGAAACAATTTAAATGGTACGCCCTTATATTTACATCATAAAATCCATCATTAAAACAGATTATACCAGGGCTGTTAAACTTGCGGCCCGTAGGCTGGATGAGTCATGCACTGGCCATGCCCATGCCTGGTTTAGCGAAGGGGGAGAAAGTCTCAATACATCACGTGGAGACACTGTGATGAGGTGAGTTTGATATCCCTGGGTTATACAGTACAGCATGGAGTATCACAATGTGAGAAGATGCAAGAAAGCAAGAAAAAGCAGAAGTTGGGGAAAAGGGAAGAAGCCCATTAAACCTCAGGAGGCAATTTATAGGTCGTCAGTAGGATGTGCAATATAAAGCAAATGGTTCTTTATTGTTAAGCCAAAATGTGTGAATTCGAGGTTTTTCAAAAACTTACAATATTTTAACATCCTGTTGATCTCTTTTTCTGACATGTTCTTTTATGTTGTCCTCTTGTCAAAACAAACTTTGCTTTTCCTTGTTTTGTGTCCAAATATATTCTGGGTGTTAGATCTTTACTAACAACAGTCACATTCTGGTGTTATTTTTGTATGTGCTGTTTTCTTGAATTATCTGATTCTTACTTTATAGGTCTGGAATCAAACAGCTGTGCAGAAGTCATCACCTAAAACCACATGTAGTTCCTGCAGAGAGGTATGGCCACATCCAAGAGGCCTAAACGGTACTTGAGCCCAAATATATTTATACCAAGCAAACTTCATACTGCCTTCATTCTAGTGCACACTGCTCTCATAGCACAACCATGAACAGTGTAGAAAAATGTAAGACAAATGTCGAAAGGGAATTACATAATTGTAAAGAGAAATGTGTTTAAATTGGGGTTTGAGCAAAGGTTGAGCCACGCTAGCACACAATGGTATTAGGGTTCTTCTGATTGGAATATGTGCTATAACTATTCTCTTCATGTAACAGAACTCCATCAGCATCGATGGAATATTTAAGAATCCACAATCATACAACAGGCTGTTTCAAAGGAAGACCTGGGAGAAAGACTAAACTCATCCTCAATCAATGGTTCCAAACTCATTTGAATCATGGTGTATTTCTAGTAAAATTAAAATAGAAGTTTAGCTATGTAATATATGTTTTATATATAGTGCAGATCATTGCAAAGAATATAGAAAATTTAGTTAAATAGGCCTGCTGCATTACTTTCTGCTTCATCTACTTCTTTGAACATTTGGCTTTTGTGTAACAGAGATGTTTTTGACAGGAAATAAAACTTTTAAAATCCTATAAGAGGCTGAATGACTGCATAAAATAAGCAAATAATATTCACTTTCAAAACAAAAAAGTGATTATGTTTCATTATAATGACCTTACAAAGCATAAACCACACAATAAGAGTAAACAATAAACCAAAAAATAACAGTAACAGAATCAGGCCATCTTCTCAAGTACCAGGAGGAGGCAATATTCTATAGCATTTAAAAATTAAATGTTATGAATTAAAAATTGCCAATATTAAGAGATTATGAAAAGAGATTAAAGGAAAAGACAAAAAGGAATCTAGATTTATGTATTATAGTATGTGCAATTGACAATACTGTATATAGGAGCAGGGGATTGGTTTTTTGAACAAATAAATCACATGACTGAAAAAAACTATGTATTAACAGTATAAAAGCTGTGAGAACAATTAACTAGAAATATAAATAGCCATCATTCATTTATATGCCAGAATATAATTTGAAGCATGAAACGTCCATTGAAATAAATTAATCACTCTCAATTAACTACACTCTGTGATCTTATTTAAGATTTGGAGGTCCCAAACACATTCAGCAGTATATCACTGCAAAGAACTTTTTTTAAAAATTTAAGGATACAATTCAATGGTGAAATCCAAATATTTTTACTACCGGTTCTGTGGGTACAGCTTGGTGGGCGTGGTGTGGCTTGGTGGGCATGGCAGGGGAAGGATACTGAAAAATCTCCATTCCCACCACACTCCAGGGGAAGGATACTGCAAAATCTCCATTCCCTCTGGGGTCAGCTAGAGGTGGTATTTGCTGGTTCTCCGAACTACTCAAAATTTCCGCTACCGGTTCTCCAGAACCTGTCAGAACCTGCTGGATTTCACCCGATACAATTCCAGCTGAAACTATCTGGTTTTTTTCCAAAGGTAAGGGAAAAAAACCACCCAGGTTTCATTTGACAGCACTCCAAAGCCCAGCATTTTATCAGGAATGAAACTCAACCTGATCCTGTCTTAAGTTATCCAGATGATGGATAATATCATCCAACACATGAAAAGGTCAACACAACAAATAACTATTTTCTAGCACATGAACTCTGAATAGGGATGTATCAAAAACATATGTGTATACTTTTGACAAAATGACAGCATAAAAGTACCTTTTAACATGTTGTTATCCATGCACATTTAGTTCTTTTTGTAATTTACACAGGAAAAATTTCTGTTGAGTTATTTAAATATCTCCTTAGAGAAAAAGTCTGTTATGTAAATAGATGGTTAGGGTGTACATCTCTGCATACTTAAAATGGATGAGAATAATTAAAAAAGCATGATTTGTTTGATTGTTTTTGGTAGAATACTGAGTGAATTAGCAAAGAATACAACCAAAATGAAAAGAGAGACCATTATTTTAAAGTGTGCAAAGTGGATCTTGGGGAGCAAAAAAACTTGGAGGGAACCAAATTAGAGGAAAGTAGAATGATTACAGGAAGAGTAATCTGCCAACACAATTATGCAGACAAATAGATACAGAAGAAACTACTTTGAAAGAAAATAATGATGTGTACAGAAGGATGTATAGTTTTATTAATTGAGTACTCTAGAAAAAGAATACAATTTAAAAAAAAACAATTAAAAGGTGATAAGAGGAAGAAACAACATAATTGCAAGATATTTACACTTTACCTGGGGTAGAGATGCATAACTGGGTATCATCAGTGCATTGGTGTTACCTCATCCAATGGAGATAGATAATCTCACCCAGCAGTTTCATGTAGATGTTCAACGGGACCTCCACAACTTGACATGGTCAACACAACCAAAGATCTTTCTATCAATGAAGCACATAGTGTCTTCTTTAGGGATTCTTTGGTTTTCTCAATTTGTCAACTAACCAGAATGGATCAGCAGCATTCCTTAGCCTTTTCTAAAACCTGCTTGAAGCTGGGATATCATTAACTGGGGAGAGACTTTTAAGGATAATTCCACTTTTTAAAATAATTGGTTCTTTCCACGAGTAGAGATACCACACTATATATTTTCAAGTAAACACTAGCTATCAAGTAGTTACACTAAACCTATTATACCTTATCCATTGTTAAAGAAATAATAGACCACTAACTTTCAGTTATAATCTTATATCTGTAATAAACGTAACTGACTTTAAACTCCTTTTACCATTTAGAATCTAAACATAACACTGTTTTATTTTCTGTGCTGTTCTGTTCTGTACCAACACTAGGTGGAGCTGATTCACTTTAAAAATACAGGGAAAATTCACCATGCATTTGTTAAGACATGTTAAGACACCATGCATATATTAATACATAAAAACTAAATTTCAGTTTCCCAGATGTGCTTATGATTCTGCAATCGACTTTGCATGAAATTAGAAATATGTGATTTTATCCTAAATTATTTCTTGAGAGTGGACATATCTCAAATGTGCACAAAATGTGAGTCCAAAGCAATTCGTTTTCTACTAAACATTCACTGGTTGCATTTTTTTCAATGAACAAGTTCCTTTCCGGTTGAATAGAATGGAACAATAATGCTTAAGTAATGTAAATAAGTGTTGACCCTGCAGAAAAATAGAAGCAGAGCAAATCTTTTGAATTTGTAGACTGATTGCTTTATATTTGTTTTAGCATTTTTTAAGGCATGCATTTTAAATAGTACATATGTACTGTATATTTTAGGACTCCAGACAGCACATTTCTGTTGAGCAGTTAATGGTAAATTACTTCTAAAGAAAAAGAAAAAATAATCATTTGCTCTGAAACATATAGGAGGAAAAATATAACTCTTTAATATGATGTATATTGTACAAACTATATTTAGCTAAAGAAAATGGGCTTAGTTGTTTCTCATGATTCAAGAAGATAAATTTTCTTCAAGGTCACAGCAAGTCAAAGTTTAGACTTTTTCTTTCTTCCTTTACCCCTCCAGATCCATCCACACAAACTAATGGGATTAGAGCTAGCCTTGACTGATCAGGAAAAGATCGTGTTAGAGATAATGGGGAATGGTATTGAAAAGAGAGAGGCCAATATTATAATGCCCTGATAAAAATCAATGGTATGGATTTATTCATGAATATTGTGTGCAGTTCTGGTCACCGCACCTCTGCACCTCCAAAAGGATATAGTAGAGTTGGAGAAGAATCAGAGAAGGAGAATTAAGATGATCAAAGAATTGGAGCAATGAGAAAAACTTGTGACATTTGGCTTTTTAGTTTAGAAAGGAGGCAAATGAGAATGAGAGTGATGCATAAAGTTATACTTTCTTTTTTATATATATAAAAAGTTTTTTATTTATAATACAAATTAAAAACAATGGACATACCATGACATCTTCAGTTTAAACATTTTCATCAAATTTTATCATATAATTGTTACACTTCCTTATCTCTATGCATATTTACACTAATTATCACATTTCAAATATATATATTTTTTCATCCATATAAGTTATATCGATATCTAATTCAATCATATCTATCATAACAAATTGGCATAAAAACTTCTAAACATTTTACTCGTCAATGGTCCTTTATCTCAGCATTCCTTCTTCTTTCCAGCCAATAGTAAAATTTGTTCCAGATTTCATAATACTCTGATTCGTTCTTATCTTTAAGTTCCAAAGTCATGCATAAAGTTATACATAGTGTGGATAAAGTGGACAAAGAGAAGCTATTTTCCTCTTCCCAAAATATCAGAACCAGGGGGTATCCAATGAAACTGAATCTTGGAATAATCAGGACAGACAAAAAGAAATATTTTTATATAACATGTAATTAAATTTATAGAATTTGCTATTATGAGACATGATGATGGCTTCCAGTGTGGCTGACTTCAAAAAAGGATTGAACCAATTCATGGAAATCATGAGATCAATGACTATTAGCCTGGATGGCAATATGACTCTCTGAGGGCCATTAGCCGATAGACTACTAGGATTTCTGCAGTTGGTTGGCCACCGTGAAAACAAACTACTAACTAGACCCTTATATCCTATTTTTAGCCTTTTTAGTTCAAGCTAGTTTATGTTTTATGCAACATTCTTGCAATGTTCATTCAAGTAATAATAGTTATTTGCAGTTTTGCCATGGAATTGTGGGGAAAAAATACCAAAGGAATATATTAAGTAAATGCTGCTTGTGAGATTTTAAAATATATTTTAATTAACATTTATGAAGTATAAGAGATTACCTTAAATGAAAGAACTATTGTTTTATTTTATATCTTCTCCAGAATAAAACTGAACAAGTATCAAATAAGAAAAAGAACAGTCAGACTATGTACTGTCTAAAGCATCTTCTGTGAAGTATATTTTTATGCATTTCTTGTACTTCTGCTTATCATTTAATATGAAATGTTCTTCCACACTGTGAAAACTAGATTTTTTTTCTATATTGTTTTTTTTATTTTTATTGATACATTTTTTCCTTTACTATACATAAGTGCTTAGTCAACAATGTATTATCTGAGTCCATTTACTTATATAAGATCATAGTAGTCGTTCTAGTAATAATAATAACAATAATGATATTTGCTTATATTTAGTAATAATCTTTCCTCATTTACTTTTACATAACAATAAATTTCTACGTCTTTTATCCACTGATAAAACAAGTCTCATGTTATTAAATATTATCTTTCTTCCTTATCTTTTATTTGTAATGTCAATCTACCCATCTCCGCACAGTCCAAGATTTTTCTAATTATCTTTTCATCTGTAGGGGTATCTTTATTTTTCCAATATTATGCGAATACAATTATCACTGCTGTCAACACATTATTATTAATAATATTATTATTAATATTAGATACGTATTCCCTTTATACGTATAAATGATATGTATAACAAATGATTGAGTTGGCTTTGAGTATTGCTAAATAAGTATTAACTACTTATTCAAACAATTCTTTTCTCCCATATTAGGACACAGGGTGTGTCCTAATATAGGAGAATCAAATATTTTGATTTATTGACTCCTAGGTATCTTTTTTTCTTAAAAGATAAGAGAAAGTCCATTAGATTAGATAATGTTTATATGTTACAGGAAGTATGAGCACACAGTAACTCTGATTTCTTATTATCGATAGACACTAATTCAAAACTTTTTTAAAAATTGGAAGTTGTAGGGCTTTAGATATAATGACAATATTTTCATCTGCAATTTACATTAACAGATATTCTGCTTCATTTATATTAATACTTTTAATTTCCTTATTTGGACATAAGACAATTGCCAGATATTCATATATGTATAGCATTGATAACTGGAGTCATGCTTTGTTCTTTGTTCTTGTTATTTTACTTTATCTACTGCTTTATGCTGAGTGCATTAAATAGGCCATACATATATATTTTATAGAAATCAGAAACAAATCAATATTTATTTGAAATTTTGAAAGAAATTTCTATTCAGTCAAATTAATCTCTCCTCCCCCCTCCTCTCTCATGAGTCGAAGTGTTTGTTGATGGAATTGCCTGTGAAGTGCAAGGCACATCAACTTATAACCAGTCTATGAACCTTGAGAATTCAAATCAACCACACAACTAACCAGCGATGCCACCGACCCTCAACCAACCCCCACAAGGATTTTACCTCCCAATGACTCTCACCTGATGTGGCCTCCCCATCACCAGACCCATACCTGACTTGACTCTCCCATCACAAGACCCTCTGACCACACAAAACCTTTATAAGCAGAAGAACACCAACACTGACACTCCCTAAATTCTGCCTAAAATGTTACCTAACCTGGTAATGAAACATTATCAACCAACCCATAAGTTTGGAGAATGACCCTTTACCTTCATCCTACACCCAAGCTACAGATATTTGCCACTATCGCAAATTCTAAGTTTAACAGGGAGTTCCAGGTCCTAGTCTAGCTATGGAAGCTTGCTGGGTGTCTTTCAGTCTAACCTACTTCACAAGATTATTGCCAAGGAATAACATGGAAGAGAGATGTGAGTACCACCTATAGTTCTTCAATGAAAGGTGAAATATCAAATCTAATAAATTGTGTAAATGCAAATTAATAGAATAGAATTCTTTATTGGCCAAGTGTGATTGGACACACAAGGAATTTGTCTACTTAAATCAGTAGAAATCGTACACAGATGAAATGAGATTAGCCAAGGATTCCTATCAGGTTTATACCTACTCCTATGTATACAATAATAAATGAAACTGTATAAAACATATTGATGTATCATGCTAAAATCAGTTGTGTTTAAGTATTTGTATATAGCATTAAATAATGCCATGTGAAAGAAATGAGAGAGGTGATTTTTGTAGGTTCTGATATATTTATAACTGAGAATCCCCGCGATCACTTGGTTACACTGCATTGCATCTTTTTTTGGATCACCAAGATGATTTTCCCCTAATCCCTAAAGCACTAGGTACTAAATTAACAAGGTTTGGGAAGTCTTTAAGACCCAGGAGCGTAATATAAGAAGGACAGGGCTGAAAGGTTCCCACCTGTGTTTTTAGAGGCAGTATTTCTGAATCTTGGCAATTTTAAAACGGGTCGACCTCAATTCCAAAAGTTCCCCAGCCAGGGGTATTCTGGGAGTTGAAGTCCACGCGTCTTAAAGTTGCCAAGGTTCAGAAACACTGAGCTAGAGAAATGGGCTTTCTTTTCTTTCTTTTTAAATCTGCAGAAGAGTTTCTGTATGAGCGCGGAAACTTAAACTTCTTTCGTGCTTACAGACAATCTGACATCCTCAAGAAAAATCGTTACGGTAAATCGAGACTTTTTAAAGGAGGCGGAGCTCACCGGAGGCTCCGTACACCGGAGCGTAGTTTTTCTCAAACTCTCCCGGCAGCCGGCAGGAGCTGTTAAGCATTATAGCTTTTGATTTCCACATTGCTCCTTCCTTTAGCTGTTATTTTTTGCCTAGGGGGAATGATCCGAAAGGTCCTACATTAAACTCGATAAATACTGCGGACGCCGTTTTGGAGGCAACTAATGAAGAGGCGCTTACTTCTTCAGCACCATGTTCCACGCTACGAAGCAGAGAATCCCCAGGCCGCTACCTCGGAATTTAGAAGACCTAGACTCGGTGCAGAGCATCCTGCTGCACAGGTAAAGGTGTAAGTTTGCGAAAGGAGGAGATTCCCAGTGAAAAAAGATGTGCTCCAGATTTCTTCTCTGCTAATCTGCATTAGTTGGTCTCAGATGTATGGGATAACAACACCCTAAATAAACGATGGGTTTTTCAATGCCGCACTGGGGAAAGTTGATGTATATGCAGGTTTTGTCTTTCCAGTTTGCAACTGAGTTGATTTACATTACACATTATATTTCACTAATTCCAGAAGGCCTCTTTCTTTTTTAGTTCCACACAAAATTGATCTGGCAAATCTTAAACTGTCAACTAACCTTCCCACATAAAAGGTTTCTTCCATAGAAAAAGTGTTTATTTTTCTGATGGTGAAAAAGGTAATGCTTTATTATCTAAGTATCACATAATATTGTTTAGTGGACAGGTTTTGGAATGTTAATTTTTATCCAGATACAGCACATTGTAAGATAGACTTGTATATATTCATGCATGCATGTAACACTATTTATACCTGTGAGCACTTTGGAGAGGTTTCTGAATTTATATTATTAATATTAATTGGAGATTGATTAATTGATTTACAAGGCTAATATGCTGCTCTAATCAAGAGCATGTCTGAGCTGCTAGTTACATAATTAAGATAAAAATGAGGTCTTAATATAATAAATAATGCAAAACAAAAGTCAGTACCACAGGTAGAAAAATACCCCATTCATCAATTTTCAAATTGCAGAAGGCAAGTCCAAACTCTTTTTGTGTGAGGAGATGGTTACTTTCAGTGTTTCTGGGGATAGATGATAAAGAATAGCCCCAAATAAAATATGATTTAATGTATGGATTTTTTTTTTAACCCAAAGGGACTTGTGCAATGAACATAGAATCGAGGCCAGCAAGGCATTTAAGGTTCAAGACTGATTCAAAGTTAAACCACCACTACCATATCCCAAAAGCAGAGAAGTTAATTAGTTGAGACACTGATTTAAACCAGTAAAATGTAATCTTCAATCTCACTTGATCCAGTGGAAATCCCTTATGGAAATCCACTTGATCCAGTGGAAATCCGTTATCCAAGAAATGGATTCCTCGGGACTACTTCTAAGTTAATATACATGTTATTGAACAGTTAATTCTTAACGTGGAGGGGGGGGAGTATCAAAGATAGGGTGGCTTTTGAGGAAGGACTTAAAATAATCTTTGCTCTGAAAGGTGAATGATGCCAGGGTCACAGAGTTGGGTTTTGAAGGCAGTTCTTTTATCAGGCTGAATGCATACAAACCAGTGTGCAAGTTTTTGAGAGTTTGCAAGAAATGCAATATGATTCAGGCAAGGTGATTGAAAATCTGGGCAAAATACAAAGCGAAGAAGGGAGGCTAAAGACTGTTAAGTATTTAAGCCCTAGTCTGATTTTAGGAGTTTTAGGGAGAGTTTTTGGACAGGGGCGGAGCGTATGCTTGCCAGGTCTCTCAGCGCTTCTCTGGTCGCCATGGTTTCCCCAGCATTTGCCAATCAAGACGCGGCAGAGGGTGACGTTCTGCTTTTTTCGGATTCCACTGTCATGGCGGCAGAGGGTTTGTAGGGATCTCGGAAGAAACTGGGTTTCCCCACCCCCCCTCTTATTATGGAGAAGACGGCGCTGCCTCGCCGGTCTTTTGAGATTCCCCGAGAGCCGTCGGTTGAGGATTATGAGGAGTCTAAGGGCGGCGACTCGACTCAGAGGGGCGATTCCTGCTCTCCGTCTTTGTCCAGCAGTTCCGAGTAAGGAGAGACACCGCTTCTTTCCCACTTTTGCGACCGATTAAGGCCTGCAGTCTCCGCATGTGCTGATTCCCGGAGGGAAGGCAGGGAGTTGGGTTGGGAATAAATGATTTGAAATGAGCCGCCTTCCAAATGTGCTGTTCCTTGTTGCTTTTAGAGACGCGGAAAGTGTGGAATTGCAATTTACCCAACGGAATGCTTTTCATTTGCCTTCATCTAGGAACTTTACTGATTGATCCCTTAGGCTCTTTTATTCCCTTACCCTTTTCTTCCCAAAGAACAGCTTGGCATTTCAGCATAGGAGATAATGTCTATAGAGATTCTCAGTCATCCAGGTCATGGTTATCTCAAAGGTGCTTTTTCAAGAAGCAACTGGACTTTCTTGTTTTTTTCTTTGAAAAGATGTTTCGCTTCTCATCCAAGAAGCTTCTTCAGCTCTGACTGGAGAATGGTGGGGAATGGAAATATTAGAAATAGGATAATGCAGTAGTTTTCTGTGTTTCTTTTTGGAAAGCCTTCTTTCTCTCTAGCCTATTTGTATCTGAAAGAGTGAGTGGGAATTTGCCCCGTCTATATTTATTCTGAATGAATGGGGAAGTATCCTGGTTTATTAGCTGGGATATATTCACTTTTAATCCCAAACCAATAATTAAATACTAAATAAAAATTCTACATGCTTTCTTCTTCCTTCTCAGATCACAGATTTTGTTCTCCTTTTATCAATTGTCCTTCTTGAAACTTTGCTGATAGTTATTAAATTTATATGCCGCCTTTCTCACTGTCAAGTATATCTGGGCGGCTAAATGCACAAAGTGGAAATATTTCATCTGAAAAGAAGTACAGTATGTAGTAATAACCCCTATGCCTTCAAATATCCAGTTTCTAAGCAAATATAAATACAAGGTCACAGATCACACAATTGGCAATATTTGATCTGATGTGGCAAAAGTGTGCTACATCTCTCAATTATCAGCAATCTGCAAAGATTTAATAATCTTTCCCGTATAATATGTGGAATATATAAGATTGAATTCACTATTGGATTATAGGGAATGCTAGCTTCAGTCTTAATAACTTAATGGTAACTTTGGAAGAGGTAGCTCTTTGAAAAAGCAGGTATATACTTAGAGTCGTCCTAGACTTTTAGCTATTACTCAAACGACAGACAGAGGCTATTCCTGGAGTGGTCTTTGTCCATATTTGGCTGGCATGTCAGTTGCATAATTTCCTGGAGAAGGAAATCCTGGCACTGTGACACATTCCATAAAATTTACTGTAATGTTGCTGCTCTTGAAATCTATTTGGAAGCTGTATTTAGTCCAAAATTTGGAAGCCCATCTGTTGGTGGATGACAGATTCCAGTACAATTAAAAGTGTTGTTAGTCACCTTAAAAGCCTGATGGTTTGGGACCTGAATATAAATGGGATCACCTTCACCCATACAATAATACCTAGTGGAGAAGGCACTTAAGTGTTGTTTAACATAATTGAAGCACTGTTTCCATTAGAACACAAAAGTAAGCCTTTTCTGTTGCTGCTTCCTCCTTTGAACAGTATTCCATTCAAGTTTAGATCAGAACCAACCTGCTGGCATTTAGACAAACTGCTAAGGCCTGATTATATTGGGAAGTGTTTGCAGATATATAATGTTGAATTCCTAATTTACAAAAGAATATTATTATGGTGAATTTCACTTAAATGAATGGCATAGTTTATTATAATGCCCAGTGCAGCAAAATAGATTAGAAACCAATAAAGGAGTTTTGTACCTCAGAATTGAAATGAGGGGTCCTTGGTGCTCTCTGAGCTTGGTTGTTTTCTTGCAGAATTTCATTATCCAAACTAGGTAACATTATCAGTGCTAGTCAGTGATGTTACCTAGTTTGGGTAATGAAACGGCTACAAAAAAAACAACCAAGCTCAGAGATCATCAAGGACTCCTCAGATTGGAATCCACCAACCTCCACATATACACTTTTTATATTTTAAAAATCATGATCAATATTCACAACCATTGTTATCATGACTAATTTAGCTCTTTATATGTTGTGCCAAAAGTGTTGGTTTCAGAATCCAATGCTTTTGAAGCATCCAAATTGTAAATCTTTTGAGTGATAGTTTCTTGGTCCTCTTCTGCACTTCATAACTGCTTTTATGTTAATTACAAATTAAATATACTGCTGTCATCTTGTTCATAGTGACATTGAACCTGAGTGGTTGGATAGTGTACAGAAAAATGGAGAATTATTCTACCTAGAATTAACTGAAGATGAAGAGGAAACCATCCTTCATGACAATTCTCTTGCTAGATCTATGATGAACCATGTGAGATTTAGTGAAAATGAAGCTGAAATTTTTCATGAGAAAGCTGTAAAAGACAGAAAGTGTGAACATAGATTGCAGCAGTTTACTAATTTATTAAAGAATAAAGGTCTTCTGAGGCATTCTGAAAAGAAGAAAGCAAGTAGTAAAGACTGTGTCCATAATTATGGCCCAGCATCCATACTGAAACACCATTCTTGCCATAAAATGGGAGATGTCGACCAACAGCTGTACAAGGACATCTACATTTATGTAAATCCACATAAAGACTCAAATGCTGCAACAGGGGACCAACATGGGCTTCTGGAATCCTTAATAGGAATTATCCACAAACCACCATGGACAACAGCTGAAAAATACAGTCATGGTACTGAATCTAGAAGTACTAATGAAGAAAAAATTACAGTGCGTGGTTTTATCCCAGGAAGCTCAGCAATAAAGTCTGGACAGATCTTAATTGGTAAGTTCAATACTTTACACACTTCTAACAAAACCAGTATTGTGGAAGATGGAGGGGCTTATTTCAATTTTGGTATTGGTCTTTTGATTAAGGAATAGTCATGGTTTGAGAGATATTAGACTTATTTGAGCAATAAATATTTCACATGTTATACATCAGGAATGTCAAACTCACGTTGTAATGGTGGCATGTGACATATCATGACTTTTTTCCCCTTCGCTAAACCAGGCCGTGGACGTGGCCAGTGTGTGACACATTCAACATGCGGGCCACGGGTTTGACAGCCCGTGTTCTACATAATAGAACAAGAACATATTAGGAAGTCAAATCACATCTTGAACATATTTTTTAAAATTTCAACAAGTATATCTGATAGTCTTTCTGGGCCTTTAGAATAATATATTTTTTCCCTGATCAGATGTTTGTTAATTCTCAATTTATAGCATACATTCACAAAAGTAACCAATGTAATTGCAATAGATATTAGGAGCAGGAGGATATAAAATAAATTATATTCTAGCCAATATTGTTTTCTGTTTGTCGGTAATATGAAATATAGGTGTCCTCAACTTACAAGTACAATTGAGCCCAAAATTTATGTTGCTAAGTGAAACATTTGTTACGTGAGTTTTGCCTCATTTTACAACTTTTCTTGCTACAGTTGTGGTTGTGTGGTTGTTAAGTTAGTAACACAGTTGTTAAGTGAATCTGACTTTCCCATTGACTTTGCTTGTCAGAAGGTTACAAAAAGTGATCACATGACCCCAGGAAACTGTGACCATCATAAATATGAGTCAGTTGACAAGCGTCTCAATTTTGATCACATGACCTGCAATGTCATATGATGCTGCAATGGTAGTAAGCGTGAAAAATGGCCATGTCACTTTTTTCAATGCTGTTGTAACTTTGACCAGTCATTAAATGAACTGTTGTAAGTCGAGGACTACGTATGCTATTTGAGTATGTTGAACCAAGAATAATGTAGTTATTGCTTTCATTCATTATAACCTTATGTCATTTGTACAAGTGAAATGTGATTATATAGTATTTTTAATTATCATACAATACATTGGGACTCTTCAAAATCATCAAGCCTATTTAGGGGAAAAGGTAGGGAGTTCAGAAATTGTTACCAACCCAAAGATTCTTAGCATAAAATCATTGTAAAGACTCATCTGCAGGGGAATATTGCAAAGCTAAGTAGCAATAGCACTTAGACTTATATACCGCTTCATAGGGCTTTACAAACCTCTCTAAGAGGTTTACAGAATCAGCATATTTCTCTTGTGGCCGGCCAGTAGCCAGCAGAGCTGGCAGCAGATTCGGACAGTGAGGTGGTTGGGGACGAACATGGGCCAGTCCTAGAGTCCTGGCTCTGATGAGGGCTCTGTGTCAGAGGCAGAGAGGGGGCCATGGCCAGATGCCAGTTATCAGCTCCCTTCAGAGTCAGATATCAGTGAGGCAGACAAACAGCTGGAGCCTGTTCTCAGTGTGCACATGCGCTGAGTTGCCAGACGAAGGGAACAGCTAAAGAACAAAGGTCGACTTGGGAGTAAGGCCATAGATGGATGATGAATGGCCCTTCCCAGAGGGAATAAAAGAGGAGCGAAAGGGGAGTGGAGTTTGCAGGAGACCATTAGTTCACCTAATTGGTTTGTGACTCTCCGAGACTCTTTGCCAAGTTTTGAAGATATCAGCTTGGCAGCTCTCCAAGCCAGATAAGGTCTGTGACCGTAAATTCTCCCTTGAAAGACTTTGTTGAAGGTGAATGAGAGGAATTCACTGTTTGTTAATAAAAGAGGTTTTGTCAGGACCAGGATTCTGCTTCGTGCTTTTTGGGGAAACCTAGGTCATAACAATTTCCCCCAACAATCTGGGCTTCATTTTACTGACCTCGGAAAGATGGAAGGCGGAGTTAACCTTGAGTCAATGAGAATCAAACTGCTGGCAGTTGGCCAGCAGTCAGCAGAATTAGCCTGCAGTACTGCACTTTAACCACTGTACCACCATAGCTCTTACCTACCTATATGTAGGTATTACATGTAGGATAGCAGGAAGAAAGGAAAACTCCTGTTTTCTTTGAGAAAAATGGAAGATCATATATAGTTGAAAATATTTTGAATAGGATACAGTATGTTATATTACATTTTATAAGGATATGGTATCTTTTTTGGCAAACAGGCTAACTCTTGATTGTTAACTAGAATTAAAGCCTTAAGCAACTGAGATATAAAATAAACATACGTCATTGACAGTGAATTCCAATTTTAATAGAATGTTCATAAAGATCTAAGGCAAAGGAAAAAATGAGTAGTGCAGATTTTTTAATAATTAATTTTATTTAAATCCAGATTAGCATTTTGAAAAGCATGCTATCATATTCTAATATAGCAGTTGCTCTTTTATAGGCCGGTCAGTTTTTACTTCTGCTCTGGCAAGCTTCTTTTGACTCCAAATTGACAAGCGATTCCCAGCCCACAAAACAAAAACATCAACAACAACAACAACAAAAAACCCTTGTCTGAGGAGAAAATTAGAAGATTATATGTCCTAAACTAAAGCAACATAATTGAAATTGATAGTTGCTCATATCCTGTTACAAGAGCAAATTACATTGCTGGAAAGGGAAGCAAAGAGAGCAGATAATTTGCATATATAAATGTCTCAAATGAAATAAATATTAATCTTCAGTGCATGCGTATAAATCAGCCATTCTTAAGAAACATCCTATCCATCATTTGGAATTTTATTTTGTTTGCTTCCTTAATTTTGCTTTTCTTTCTGCTTTCAGGAGATACCCTTGTTGCTGTAAATGATGTTGATGTAGACTCTAAAAATATAGAAAGAATTTTGTCTTGTATTCCTGGTCCTATGCAGGTATACTTCAGTTGACTTTATTTAGACAAGCATGCAAACATTAAGTTTTTTATACTAGTTTTTTATATGAACCTTACATAAAACACAACTTTCTTTGTAATCCTTGATGAAAGTAAGTTGTTGTCAGGGCACTGATTTGCAGAAGAGAGCACATATTTTAGTCACTGACTAGGATGAGTCTCTCAGGCTCTTATTTGGTCATATTCCTTTAACTAAAAAGGATAAAATGGATTATCTTGAAAATAAAATATATATCTCATATTTATTTTTTTCAAGGTATGTATGTTTAGAACAATGATTGTATTCTGCTCCAGCCGGTCCTGTCTACCTACCTACAATACAAATATTAAAAATTAATAAGACAGGAATAGGGTCAAGGAGAGGCATTAAAACTTTTAGCACTAAGCAGAAAGATTGGACAGACATATTGTTGCCTGAGCAGTTAAGATATTTCACTCTCCTAAACTGAAAAGATGCCTTTTTTACCATTTGACATAGTTTCATAATCAGATGCGATTATGCTGTAAACATCATTTACAGAACTACACTTAGAGAGTTTGGGAGGAACTCTTCTATATTTTGAAAATGGCACCATGCTCTGAATCGGTGATGTAGAGCCTTAAAAACTTTAAGTAATCATAACAATATAGGGACAAATGTGAAAAACACACAGAAATAGGAATGGGTGGCGCATAGACGGTCAACTTTCATTTGAAGAAAATCAAATCATAAAGTTAATGAACCAATAATAATTACATTAAATGATATTTTTCATAGTGAGACAAAAAGTATGAAGCAAAAAAGACATTCTATAGCAATTGATAATACTGAATATCACTTGCTGATTCCAATATGACAAATGCATTTGACTTACTTAAAACATTTCTATGCTCCATTTTAAAAAATCTGAGAGAAGATTGCATTTAAATTATACAGTTGTGTTTACTTCAAGCCTTTACTATCACAGGTTTTACTTGTGCAGTTGTTAATAGTGAATAATTTGGATTCATTACTTCATTATATTTATGAAAACCATACTGTTGTGTATGTTTAAAACTACTTCCTGTCTAGAAAACATTTCTAAAGATCCAAATTATACCCAGTGAAAATATTATTAATTCTTTTAACAGGTAAAATTTACATTTGAAATAGCAGCATTTGAACCAACAGGAACATCTCAGTCAAGGAGTAAACAGACAGAATCCTCTGAAAACAATTTGGTGAACCTGCTATGGAGAGACCATAATAACGATTTGCAGTTCTCTCTGCAAAGTATACCACATCTTGTAATGTATCTCTCACTTAACTTGGAATCTGATTCATCTGATGAGGTAGGAATACATTTCTAAAATAGTGCATATATCCTCTCTTTCAACAAGAAAGGTGATAATAAGACAAACACAATAATAAGACAAACACAAATACAACAAAAAAGCAATGAAAACAAAAAATTGTTTCCAAGAAACTGGAAACAGCAAGAATCATATATAATTGTAAGCGAAAGAATGGCAAAACGTGGGGGTGGAATTTAAAAAAGGATCAGCCTAGAGTCCCTATGTAGTCAGGAGAAACTTATCAATAGCTTGAGGACCTATAATTTAAAAGAGAAAAATTGCAAAGTGGGTTTTAGAACTCTCTTATAACTTAAAATGCCAATATTATAATCTCTGTTTTCTGAATTTTAATGCAACAGACTTCACACATAACAGAACGAAGTGTACAATAATATCATTTTACAAAAGAGAGTGACATCATAAGTATTGATTTACATAATTTGTATAATGTCACTTAGGGAGTTTGTGGGATAGCAGAGACCTATTTGGTCCACAAAAGCAGGATTTCATATTAAAATTTGGATTCAGTGATAATATATAGTCTCTTTATTTTCCAGAACGCTGCTACTACACTCCAGCATAGGGTTAAACCCTCATTTCTGCCAGCAACTGAGAGAACCTTTATTGATTTAACTTCCTACTCTGTGCTCTCACCATGCCCCTTTTGCACTCAGTTCCCCAGTCTTTCTCTCAGTTGCTGCCAGACTGAGAGGGTTTTTCTCTGTGCTCTGAGGTAAGCGTTAGGCCTTTGTTTATTTTTGATTAGCCCCTTATTTATTTTCGGTTTTATTAGATTTCCCCTTTGGTTTTTTTGTCCTATTTCTTTGAAATTCAGTGGTCTCCCTGCCTGTCTGCTGTTGGTCGGGTTCGTGCCTGAGGGATCAGGTCGTCCCAACCGGGGCGTTCTCACGCCCACAGCTGCCGGTTTCTGTCCCTGCGGGGCGGATCCGGCCAAACTGCGATCCCCGAAGCGTGTGGAGGCTAAAGGCTTCGCTGCCTGCCTGCCGGATTCTTGAAGAGAGTTCGGGGCGGCAGGGAGAGTGGGAGCAGGCGGATAGCGGGCGCGCTACCACCGAGGAGCCTCATCGACGACCGTCCCATCAGGTTCCTGCGGGCAGCGTCGCGGCGATCCTCCCGATCTTCATTCGGGCAGCCTTCCAATGTGTGAGACAGCCGGAGCAGGGCGCGGCGTGGCGGATGGTCGCTCGCCACCCTCAGGCCACAGAGAGATCAGCTGCAGACTCCCCTCACGTGGCGACCTAGGGACAGGCGCCGAGGGGTAAGGCGAAGGCCAGTGAGAACGAGGGGGATTCTCTAGCCCTTCCTGCGCCATTTTGGTTCGCAGGCGGCCGCCATTTTGACTGGCCTTGTGGAGCGCCCTACCTCACAGGGCTGCCTAACTATTTGGGGCCAGTTTTTTTCTGAAAGACTCGAGCATTATTAAACTCCTGCCAGCTATTCACATCCTGCTGGCAGAGGGGGGGGGGTGAGTCACCTGACGATCCACTCTGCGAGCTTGCCTTTATCCCAGGCCTAGTCCAGTGCTTGGAGGTCTCTGGCTGCCCTGTTTAACCAGCTCGAGGATTGGCTAGCGCGTTCCTTTCCTGAGGGGAAGGCCGCCACGGCCCAAATATTCCAAATAATTCATATATTTCAACTTTTACATTTATTGTAGTTTATACATAATTAAGTATATATTTAAAAAAAAAACAAAACCAGCCACCCTAGTTACAAAGGTTGGGCTTCTATGATGGCGGATTCTTCATTCTCCTCTGATGTGGACAGGGAGACCAGTGGGGTTAGATCGAGCAAATCTCGCAAAAAGCAGTCAGATAAAAGGTCCGCTACGGGAGGCCATAAGTCCCGGTCCTCTAAGTCCTCCATGGCGGCTGACAAGGACGAACTCCGTCGTCACAAGGCCTTGGAGAAGCAATGCGAGAAAGCCAGGCAGGCTTCAGCTTCCTCGTCTGGCCGGGACGCGGGTACCGCCCATCAGTCCTCTCTTCCTGCCTCGGATCCGGAGCGGAGGGCGGTCTTGCCCATTCCGTTGGCCTTGCAGAAGGGTGTGTCCCTATCGATGCCGGATGTCTCGTTAGCAGGTCAAGGACCCTCTCCGCCTCCACGACGCCAACCTTCTGCCACGTTCACCCCCATGGCAGCGGGGCTCCGAGCTGCGGATCCTTCCCCGCCTCCTTCACAGTATGACTTCTAGTCGATGCTTTCCACCGCGTTGGCATCTATTATGGCGGCTGGCGCGCAAACTGCGGCCATGACCTCATCGACGTGGACTTCCTCAGGAGGGTTGGGGGCTGCGGGTTCTCGCAGGACTCGTTCCCCCTCCCGTCTAGAATCTGATTCGTCTGAGTCGTCTGACCAGGAGGAGGAGGTGCCAGAGGACCTGGAGTTTTCAGAGGATGAAGGCCTCCCTCCTGACTCTCCAGCTTTCACCAGTTTGTTCCGACCTGCATTATTCAAGTCTCTACTGCACAAAGCCAGACTGACAACTAATTTGGGCTCAACCCCCGGCGACCCAACCTGAACCTGGCCTGCATGATGCTTTGTTCAGACAAGTCAAGCAGGAAAAGGACTTTATTCCGTGTCCTCAGCTGTTCACGGAAGTGTTGCAGGCACCTTGGGGTCAACCGGGGTCGTCTACTGCGCCCAGTAACCTGGACAAGAAGTTGTTCTGTTCGGCTCCTGAGTTGGAGGCGATGTTGGAATTGCCCACGGTGGATGCTCCAGTGGCTAGCCTCACTTTTCAATCGATGGTTTCATCCGATCCTCTTGAAGGGCTGAAATCTGAGGACAGGCGCACCGAATTGGCGTTCCGGAGGTCTCACCAGGCAGTGGCTTGGACGGTCAGAACGGCCACAGCCACTTCATTCTTTAATCGAGCTTCTCTGATATGGCTGCGCCAACTCCAAGAACGACTTCCGCCGGAGGAACGACGCATGCATCATGATATCAATAAGATCATTGCGGCCACAGAATATTCGGCGGATGTCTCACTGAACTCTGTCAAGTTTGCATCTCGGGCTCTGGCGGCTTCTATCACTTCATGACGCCTTTTCTGGCTCCGTCCGTGGAAGGCTGATGTCAAGGCCAAGTGGAAGTTGGCGGCAGCTCCATATAAGGCCTCCAACCTGTTTGGCGCTGCATTGGATCCAGTCCTTGTAGAGGACAAAGACGAACGGAAGATTATGCCTTCCTCTTCTCGCAAGCAAGACAGGCGTTATACCCCTTACTCGCAGCGTCAGCCCTTTCGTGCCTATTCAGGGCAGGGAGGCCCTTCTACCTACCGACAACCGTTTCATCAGTCCGACCATTTCACTGATAGGCAACGTTTCAGAGACCGTGGCAGACCTCAACATGCGTCGAAGCGTCCTTACCGCGGGGCCAATTCTAAGCCCTTCCACAGGGGCAAATGACTCACTGACTTCTGGTCCCGTGGGCGGGCGACTCCAGGCCTTTCGCCACCAATGGGTCCGTTCCACGTCGGACGAGTGGGTCCGGCGCACTATTTCCGAAGGCCTCTCAATAGAATTTTTGGATCGTCCTCCTTGATGCTTCCTCAGATGTCCTGTACCCCTGTCTACAGACTGTCGCAAACAGATGATGGAGGAAATAACTCACTTCCTGGAGATAAGAGCGATAGAACCGGTTCCGTCGGATCAAAGAGGAACCGGGTTCTATTCGGTCCTATTCTTGGTTCCAAAATCTTCAGGAGGCTTCCGGGGGATTCTCAACTCAAGGATTTGAATCGTACGGTGCATTACAGGCGGTTCAAGATGCACTCGCTTCGCTCAATCCTGGCATCGATTCGTCCGGGGGACCTGATGCAGTCCATGGACTTGCGAGAGGCCTATCTGCATGTTCCAGTGCTTCCTTCTCATCGTCAATTTCTGCGCTTCGAGTATGCGGGCAGTCACTACCAGTATTGTGTGATGCCGTTCGGTCTTTCCTCGGCTCCCAGGACTTTCACCAAGTTGGTGGCGGTGGTGGCAGCGACTCAGCGTTGTGCCGGTCAGGACTCTTTGTTATCTGGACGATGTGCTAGTCCTTTCTTCGTCCAGACAGAGGGCAGTGCGAGACATGGAAAGGGTGCTCTTGGCCTTCAGGGAGCACGGTTTCACTATCAACCTGGACAAGAGCCATCTCGTCCCCTCCACCTCGATTTTACATCTCGGAACTGTGATAGACTCTGGGAGGGGGCAGGTGTTCCTGTCAGAGGACAGAGTGAGGAGCATTGCATCACTCCTGGACTTGGTTTTAGCCCGGAGGTCGGTGCCCCTGTTGACATTGTCCCAGTTATAAGGGAAGATGGTGTTGTGCTTTCGCATTGTTCCGTGGGCACGCAGACACTCTCGCCCGTTACAGTGGCTTATGCTCCCCTTCCAACGGACAGGCTGTTCCAATTCGGCGAGGAAGGTACGGGTCTCGCCGCAAGTTCGACTGTCACTACATTGGTGGAAGTCGACTGCCATTCGGAAAGGCTGCAGCTTTCTGGAACCGGACCGGGTAGTGATCACCACCGATGCCAGCCTCCATGGGTGGGAAGCCCACCTAGGTGCACAAGTGGCCCAGGGACAGTGGACCCCGACGGAGCGCGATTACAGTATCAATCTGCTGGAGCTGAGAGCAATTCGCCTCGCCCTTCTACACTTCTGGCCACTGATTCACCGTCGTCACGTTCTGATACTCACGGACAACACGTCCGCCAAAGCGCACGTGAACCACGAAGGGGGGACGAGGTCACGGAGTCTGATGTTCGAGTCGGTGCGTCTGTTCAGCTGGGCGGAGCGACACCTGGCGTCGATCCGTGCAGACCACATCTCCAGGACGGCCAACACACGGGCAGACTGGCTCAGCAGGGAGGTGATCGACCAGGCCGAATGGCAGCTTCTTCCCAGTCTGTTTCGAGAGGCCTCGCTTCGTTTCGGCCGGCCGGTAGTGGACCTCTTCACCAGCCCGGCCAACGCCCAACTTCCCAGGTTCATCTCTCGCTTTCTGTCGCCACTCGCAGAGGACACAGATGCTCTGCGATGCAGCTGGCCAGCAGGCCTTCTGTACGCCTTTCCCCCGGTGCTGTTGATTCAACAGGTGGTCCGCTTTCAGAGAGGGCGGAAGTGTTGCTGGTGGCGCCTTACTGGCCGCGCAGGCCGTGGTTCGCGGACCTCGTGGAGCTATCGGCGTTGGATCCTTGGCTGATTCCTCCCCACCGGATTGTGCTGCGCCAGGGGGCCATACAACACCCCGAGCCCCAGTGGTTCCAGTTGGCCGTCTGGCATTTGAACGTGTTATCCTAAAAAAGGGCCGCTTGCCAGACGAGGTGATAGGGCCAATTCAGGCGGCCCGTAGACCATCTACAACGAGAATTTACGAAGCCTCGTGGAGGGCCTTTTGTCGCTGGTGCGCAGGGGCCCATGTGGATCTGACTTCCGCAACTATTCAGGATGTCCTGCGCTTTCTCCAATCGGGGTTGGACAAAGGTTTGGCTCCGGCGTCCCTACGACGTCAGGTGGCGGCCCTGGCCACGTTGTCATTTCCCCCGTACACGTCGCTGTCGCATCACCCATGGGTGAGGGGGTTTATGCATGGCGCTACGAATCTGAGACCGCCCACAGTTCACCGTTATCCATCTTGGGATTTGTCATTGGTGTTGCAAGCCCTTACAGTATCACCGTTTGCACCGCTAGGCTCTATTTCCTTGAAGTTTTTGTTGCCTTTCTGATAGCGATCACTTCGGCTCGGCGCATATCGGAGCTCTCGGCCTTGTCCGTCCAGAAGGATTTGTGTATCTTCCACGCTAACACGGTTGTTCTTCGACTTGACCCTGCGTTTACCCCCAAGGTTAACTCTTGGTTTCACCGGTCCCAGGAACTGGTTCTCCCGGATTTCTGTCCATCGCCCAGCCATCACCGCGAGGTTCTTTGGCACACTCTGGACGTTCGCAGGGCTCTGCAGCGTTACATACGCCTGACGGAGTCGTTTCGCAAGATGGAGGCACTGTTTGTGTCGTTTCATCTGGCTTCTATGGGTCAGAAGGTGTCTCCGGCCACGATTGGACGTTGGATTAAGGCCTGCATTTCTTCGGCCTATGAGAGGCAGGCACGCCCTGTTCCGGCGAGAATCCAGTCTCATTCCACTCGGAGTGCGGCTACTTCGGCTGCCTGGGCGACCTAGGCGTCGGTGTTGGACATCTGCAGGGCAGCCACTTGGACTTCCTTGTCACCGTTCATTAGACATTATCGCATTGATGTTTATGCATCTGTGGAGGCCTCATTTGGACGGAGGGTTTTGCAGACTGTGGTTTCTGGTTCCTCGGATGGGAGTAGTGTGTTGCCCGACCCTGGAATTTAGGCTTGGGTATGTCCCTATGCTGGAGTGTAGTAGCAGCGTTCTGGAAAATGGACGTTGTCTTACCTGAACGTCCTTTTTCGGAACGCTGCGTATACACTCCATTCCCCTCCCGTTTGTTCTGACGTTTGTCAGTTGTTGTCTTTTTCTGGTGGGTTTTAATAAAGTTGGTTCTGATTTACCTGCTGTGTCTTCGTTCAAGACTGGGGAGCTGAGTGCAAAAGGGGCGTGGTGAGAGCACAGAGTAGGAAGTTAAATCAATAAAGGTTCTCTCAGTTGCTGGCAGAAATGAGGATTTAACCCTATGCTGGAGTGTATACGCAGCGTTCCGAAAAAGGACGTTCAGGTAAGACAACGTCCATTTTCACAAAACAGTAACATTTTTAACGTGGCTTGCAATTAAAAACTTTTTAATTACAAATTATTTTATTATAAAATTTAAAAAAGGGTGCAAATCATTTAATAATATATAGTTCTAAAATCAGTAGTAATGAAATGTATTAGCAAATTGTATACACAAATTTCCCAAGGAATGCATCCTTTATTCTTGAATGTGAAGTTTTTACAATACATTTCCCTGCTGAGGATTTTTAGATGAAATCAAGAAAGATCAATTTTAAGTATGGATATGGATTTTCCCATAATTTTCTTAACTGATACACAAACTGACATTTCTTTGACAGCAAGAAATTATTTACCAATATCCTATATCAAAAGCATCTCAAAAAATAAAAAGTGTAAGAGGAATATTTCTCACGCTGTGTGATATACTGGAAAATATGACTGGGACACAAATAATTAGGCAAGTATTGTTCTTATTAATCATTTTCGCACCACCACCACCATCACCACCAGATTTCTGATTTTTTTCTTTAGAATTTAATAATTTTATACCTTTGCTTTAAATTTGCTGTCCCTGATCTCTCATAAATCATGATTATTGAAAACTATTACCTGTTTTTATGAGAAATAGGAAAATAATATAATATATGCCCAAAAATAGACATATCACAATTATTTAAAAAGTCCATCAAATCAAGTTGAATGCTGTTGAATATTATTAATGGGCTGCCAAGTTATTGTTATTTATATTTATTGTTGGTTTTTGTATTTTAACAATTAGTATAAATTATTTAGGATCATAAGAACTGATTAAGTATTGTAAGCTAAGTAAGTATTGTAAAATAAATAATAAATTGAACATGGTCCTGTGCTTCTTGAATTCCAAATGTTACCCTGGCTATCAAAAGATGTCCAACACTGGATAATATGACAAATCATAGAGTAGTACTAACTTGGCATCCATTATGTTATTTACATAGTCCAAGCTGCCTTTTAAGATAATATACATATAGGAGAATAATAAAAAAAAAAACTGATGGGAAGAATTTTAGCAATTAACTATTGCCTAAAAGTTAAAATAGGAAAGAAACTGAGTTTTTATGCATGGTACTAACTGACACATTTGAGCAATGATATAATTGCATGACCATATTTTCTTTATTATTTTGTTGACTTTTTATAGTTCATCTATGTTTTTATGTGGGAAATTGATCCATGTGGCTTATTGGAAGAAGGCTGACAAGCTGCTCATAATTGGTCTTCCAGCTGAAAGGTACATTTCTCTATTTTTCCCTTTTTATTTTTATTTTTATTTTATTTTTTTGCTACATAAATTTAGTCCCTAAAATTATTCATAAATATTTACTAAAATCAAAAGATCATCCTTCTAAGATAGTTGTAATAAAATATCTAGTCTCTTATGGCATGTAACAAAATTAAAACAATATTTTAAATATAGAACCCTCAAAATAAGTTCATGTCCTTTTCATTTGCTTTTAATGTCAGGATTGTGTGCTATCCTTGCACACATTCTTCCTTCTCCCTTATATGCATTTATTCCGTTAGAAAAATTATCTAAAAGATTATTCTGGTTTTCTAGTGTACCTCTCTCTCAGCTAAGGAACGTGATTGCAGATGTTGTGAGAATATTGACCTTCATGTACAATTCCTTGGATAGGTAAGCATTCCAGTTCTGGACCATTGTAACTAAGCCTATGCATTTTAGTTTTGGTTGCATACTTACATTGTTTAAAATGTACTTGTAAGATTTTATTTTGATGGACAGATCTAGTTATCGTATTCTGAATTATGCTTAAAAATTCTGTCAGTTTCACATGTGATTTGCTCTGCAGAATGGGAAACTGAAAAATCAAACTCAAATTATTTAAATTTCCAGGAGATAAAGTGTAGCTTTGTTTGCTAGATATACTTTATATGTTTTAAATAGCAATATAAAGATGAATCTCTGAATATATCAAGTTAAATATTTTGTTTTGTTTTCTCAGTTTTTCATAATAAAGCAAGTTGTTCACAGAGTCAATTGTTTGTTCAAATGTTTTTTTCTCTTACATTCTTTAAAGATCAGTTTCCTATTGGAATCTCAAACTGTTTCAGAAGCTCCATTTAGAATCTGAAAGTTTTGCTCTTCCACATTTTGACCTGTGTATAGAATATTTTTCTCAACAAGGACCTTTTTCTAACCCCAACATGGTCTAGAACAAGAGTGTCAAACTCGCGGCCGTAAGGCTGGATGCATCACGTGCTGGCCACGCCCATCCCCATTTTAGCGATATGTCACATGACAACAACATGACAATGCGAGTTTTAACACTCCTGGTCTAGGAGATGCCACTGATGTGTTGAATTTTTATCCTTTATACTAGAGGTGTCAAACTCAAGACCCAGGGTCCGGATTCAGCCCACGGGGTGCATAGATCTGGCCCGCATGACCACCCTAGAAATAGCAAAGCACTGGTCCGTGGTGCCTCTGCCAGCAAAAACGAAGCTCAGGAGGGCCATGTGTGGCCCTCCTGACCTCCATTTTTATTGGCAGAGGGTTGCAGGAGTCCATCGCAACCAAAAACTGAGCTTGGGAGCCCGTTTTCATTGGCAGAATGCTTGGGCTACCCCAGGCACCCCAACACGAGTGACGTCAAGCTGGCCCTGGCCACTCTGACCATGCCCACACCGGCCCTCGAGGTCAAACACAAAACTGATGCGGCCATCAGTGAAATCAAGTTTGACACCCCTGGTTTATACCATAGCCATTAAACAAAGTCTAAACAATGTAAAAGTGGAAGCATCTTGAAAATCATGTGTATTCTTTCATATTACATATTGAATTACATATTGAATTATATGTAAGTACTATTGTCTAATAAAAGAACATAATATATTTAGCTTATAAAGATTGTACTTTTACCAGAATAACAGTAATCAGAGCTTTCCACGTAGGAGAATGGTTACATTTAAAATAACTTGATTTTAAAAATGATTACAACCAAATTTTTCTTCCTTTCTTTTTCACACTGTCCTTTCCAGTACCTCTCTCCTTTTTTGTTTCTGTTTTTATTTTGTTTTCTGATTTCTTAAGACTATCTATATCGTGTTATAAATATCTTATGCTAGGTAGATAGATTATAGCAAGAACTAGCATATTTCTCATTTTTTCCAACTTTTCGTTTCCTTGTTCAGTGCTTTTTGTAAGGCAGGAAATACTTCTCGATTGGATTACTTCTTCAGCCTGTTTTTCCAGCAAGTTCTTCAGGATACCAACTCCAAAGCCAACCCTGGTTCTCACCACTATGATAACAGCTCATTACTTTTATACAACTTTCCAGGAGTACGATGGCTGTTGTTGCCCCAAAATATTAAAGTAAGCTCGATTACAGATTTTAAAAATCGGACATTAGTCTAACTGAAGTTACCAAGATACACATAGACATTTTCATGTATGTGCCAAAATATTCTGACCAGGGGTGGGTTCTACTTACCTTTACTACCGGTTTGCATCGTGCCCGCACATGTTTTTCTGCGCATGCACAGAGGCTTCTGCACATGCGCAGATCACCTATAATGACATCCAGGTCAGTGGGCAGAGCTTCCTGCCAGTTTTACTACCGGTTCTTGTGAATCAGGGACAACCCACCACTGATTCTGACTCAGTATTGTTTTATCCCTCAGTCTGAATAACTAGCATATATATGAATTAACATAGTAAATTCAAATAGTCATAATATACTAACTAGATCATGCCCTGAACTGTAGCTCCAAATGGCATGTACTCAGAAGTTTGTATTTCTGAATATTTAGCTGGTAAAATGCAGAGCGTATGCCATGCCCTAATAGAAATTCATGGGATAGTTACAAGCCAGAAGCCACTGCTCATTTAAAAAAATATTAATATTGCTTTTAAGCTTAAAAATAGCTCATTGATACAGACCTCTGGAAGAATGACGTATGGACAGATGAATCAAATCTAAAAATGTTGGGGCTACCTGGGTATTATTGTGAGTTGCAAGCACTGAATTCCATAATAAAATTTTAATAGCAGCTGTGAAGCATGAAACTTGTAGTGGCATAGTTGGGGATGTTTTGCTTCCTTAGGACCAAAGCGATTTCTGATCTTTGAAGAAATTATCAGTCTGCTTTTTATCAGAAAATTGTACAAGAGAACATCAGAACCTTTGTCAGTTGAACCTGAACTGCCAGTAAGTCATGCAACAAGACAACGTGCCCATGCCTTCAAGAAAATATACAAAAGAATGAATGAACAGGAACAAAATACATGTTTTGGAATAGCCAAGCCCAGACTTGAACACAGTGAGAATGTTTCTTTATGATCTGAAAAAATAAGTTGATGCAAGTAAAGCCTCAAATACTACTGAGTTGAAGCAACTTGTTATGAAAGAATAGATCAGAATATTCATATAGTGATTGCAAAATTGTTCACAATTATAGGGTAATTTTGTTGTAGTTACTGCAGCTAACAATAGTTAATCAGTTACAAACTTGAAGGGGCAATCAGGTTTTCATGCTAGGTTATCCCGTGTTGCATGTCTTTGTCTATGAAAGGAATGAAAGAACTAACAGCTACGGGTGCTGTTTGTTTTCTTGGACTCTTTATATAGAATCCACATGGTAACATTGAGTGGCAAAATAAAATACAAATTCAGAATCAAGGTGCTCTTTTCACAGAATCACACATGATCCTCTAAAATTTTTTAAAGGTTTATGTTTTTAAATCTATATTGTTGCAATGCTCCCCTCCCCATCTATCTATGCCCTCAGACACATACACACACATAATGTATTTCTACATAGAAATTACTGACAAATTATTTGAATTAACATATAGGTCCCATTCTTGAAGCAGATAATGTTTTAGCAATTCAAGCCTGGGACGAATTTAAATGTTATTTAATTGTTGGCCTGATACATTTCTGAGTGAATTTGTTGTGGTATGTGGTTTGACATTTCAAAGTTTGGATTTTAAGAAAAACAGACTATACCAGAAAAGTGGCTTATTGTGTTATAAAATTGTAGATTATGATATATCTATAATAAGAATTAAGAAAAAGTGACTTCCCAAAATAGGGAAATGTCATTTGTTTTCAATTGCAGATGTAAAAGAACAGAGGAAATGAATGATATAAGCACCAGCTCTCTGGCTAACAATTTTGGTAACATTGGTTAAAAACTACTGTTTTTCAGACTATAGGGAGTGCCTCTGCTTTCTGATGAATTTTAGAACAGACATTTTTACATTTGGGGGATTAGTAGGTTATATAAATAAAAGTGATTTTTTTGTTTCCTAGGCAAAATAAAGATATTATGTGAGAATTTGTGAAAAACATTTCATAGAGATAAAGGCTAAAGGCTTAGTGAAAAAGATTTTTCTAATAATTCAGTGAGGATGCTATGCCAGATTTCAAGGAAACTCTGTGCCTTGTAATTCATTAGCACGAGGGTGAATGTCTTACATTAAGCACTGCATTGGAGGCTTAAAAAGTATAATAGTTTTTGCTTTATCTGCAAAATAGCCAATGCGTAATTACTGTATATTTTTCTTTTGATCCAGTTTACAGTAGTTTCCAACAGTTGGCTGATATTTAATTTGTTAATTATTGTGGATTGAAAAATGTAGTTGTGTATATTAAGATATTGTTCAGTACCGAGAAGCTTTTACAAGACTGGAACAAAAGTCATACTTGCTTGCTTGCTTAATTAATTAATGTCCACAGATGATTCCGGTGGCTTACAAACATTAAAACTACACATTAAAATAATAATAATAATAATAATAATAATAATAATAATAAACAAAGCACTAAATAACAGTAATCAATACTATTAAAAGATAGGAAGGAGGGGAACACAAAATACACAAACATATATGAACATATATGAATGTTTTCTGCTTATGTATTTTAGGTAGAAATTGATGCAGCTCTGAGTGACCTGGAGGCAGCAGACTTTGCAGAATTGGTAAAGACTTTATTTTTAATCAGGTGTTTTGTGCATTCTGTCATTTCTTCATCTATTTAGTAGAGAAATTACTTTAAAATTGCTGATTTCAGTGGTATGCCAGTTATTCATGTAAGAGCCAAAATTAGGATGTCATCACTGGTGATTCATCAATGCTACAATGGAGGCTCTGCTCCTATTATTGTTCTCCTCTTTTTCATTACTCTTGCTTTGGTGATGTGGTTCAAACGGAGAGTATGAATTAAGAGTAAGGGTCACGCAAAAGAAAATCTCATCTTTTTTCTCATAGATCCAAATTCCACGTAGTAGTTGTTCCTTCTTACTATCATTTCCTATTTTTTTCATAGGAAAAAAAGTAAGGAGAACAGCAAACTACAGTGTGTTTAATAAGAATTGGATCTATAGGAATTGGGAACAAAAATAAGGTGAAGTACTGCAGGAAAAGATGAGATAATCCAAATAGTCTGTCTTAAAATATGGAATACCATTCATTCATGTTTCATGTTGGATGAAAAAATGTAGATGAATTACTTTTTAAAAACATTTCAATATTTATTTCTAATATATGGGTCATTTATGTATGAAATGTCTATTTGCAAACCTTGTTATTAACTGCAAGGACATGGAGTGACAACTATTAGGCATATATATATACATATATATATATATATATCAATTTTCTTACTTCTTCGTAAGGTCTATGTGTGTTTTTCTCCTAGCCAGGTTTTCCCTACGTAGCCAAGGTTTTTTTGTAGCTCCAGCTCAGTAGAATCTCATCTACTCGGTTCTGGGCTTTTTTCCTTTCTAACACCTAGCAAGCTGTAACTGCTAGGTGGGAGACCTAAATAGATCCATTTCTAGCTCGTTAGCTGTCATCAGTAGGCCACACCCATCTCCTCCCTGTAAAGGCATAGTATCAATTTTCTTACTTCTTCGTAGGGTCTATGTGTGTTTTTCTTCTAGCCAGGTTTTCCCTATGTAGCCAAGGTTTTTTTGTAGCTCCAGCTCAGTAGAATCTCATCTACTCGGTTCTGGGCTTTTTTCCTTTCTAACACCTAGCAAGCTGTAACTGCTAGGTGGGAGACCTAAATAGATCCATTTCTAGCTCGTTAGCTGTCATCAGTAGGCCACACCCATCTCCTCCCTGTAAAGGCATAGTATCAATTTTCTTACTTCTTCGTAGGGTCTATGTGTGTTTTTCTTCTAGCCAGGTTTTCCCTACGTAGCCAAGGTTTTTTTGTAGCTATGATATATAAATCATAAGTACAATTTTGAATTGTAGGATCATGATAAATTCATTTTAATCCTCCAGTTCATGTAAATGGTGAACAAAAGGGATGAGAGCATCAAGACTTGTTGCACCCTACAAGTCAGGGGCTAAAGACACAATTTCGTCTCCTGTTAACACCACTTGAAATTGGGCACAAGGAAAGAATAATCACAAAATAGTACCCTCGATACTGATCAACAGTATAAAAAGCCACTGAGTAATTAAGGAGTACAAAAATGGACATAATAACCTCATAATGGCTCTGCTCCAAGTCGTTCACAAGCACAACCATTTCCCGTCTCGATTGGTGATCCGGTCTGAAATCTGAGTGAAAGTAGTTCAGATAATGAATTTCTTCCGCAATCTTCTGCAGCTGAAGCCCAACTAAACAGGGAAGGTTGGAGACCAAACAGAAATTCTCCAAAATCATTGGGTCTAGCAATCAATCACTTCTTAAGGAAGGGTCACACTATAGCCTCCTTCAAGGCTGTTTAATAATGCCCTCCTTCAAAGAAGTAGATGTCACCACATAGACCCAGAGCAGGATCTGGATCTTACAAACAGGTGGCTGAGCTCTCAATCCTGACTTGCATTCTACTTCCTCAGGTTTTTTCCACAGGCATACAAGTTTCCAGATAAACATACCAGACTCTGTCGTAGTCATCTTCACTGTATCTGTTCAGTTGGTGTCTTCTCTGGAATATACTGCATCATATTCTTTGTCAAATTATACATCCTGCTGGTCAAGAAAATAAGGCAAAATTAGAAATATTCTATTCTATTATTTAAAATATTCTAAAACTACACATTGGATCAGCTAAAATCCAAAATTCATTGTCTTTCTTTTTATAGTCTGAAGATTACTATGATGTTAGACGACAGTATACATTTTTAGGCTCATGTCTCTTCTATAAGGTAAGCTTTTGCAAACTTTACTGCTTTCTGGTAAATCAAATGTAATCAAACAACAAAGCCAACTTTAATTGAACCACATACAAGGTGTTAATTGAGGGGGAAAAGATTTTAAAGTCACAATAACTATAATAAGACATAAGGTGGGTTTGGGTGGTTTGTCTTATTCTATGTATATACTGTCAAACCTATTGCCTTTCTGAGCTATTTCTACCGAATAATAGTTTTTAATTTTCACAACTCAATTCATCTGAAGATGGTAGGTAATTATACATTAGGAACAAATAAATTTATCATTATCAGTAAAAATGACAGTGCTTAATTTAAATTTGTTTTGATTCAATTGGTTTGGACTGAGTTTTGTGACAATATGTAGTATTTTTTAAAAAAATATGAACTACTAGTGTAAGAAGTTCTAAAAAAAATGAGTGCATGGCTGTATAATAATGTGTTGTCTGTGTTTTTATTTTAGGGATATTTAATTAGTAGTCACTTGCCGAAAGAGGACCTTATTGATATTGCATTATACAGCAGGCATTATTGCCTTTTGCCCTTAGCAGCAGAACAGAGAATCGGTCAGTTAGTAATATGGCGAGAAGTATTTCCACAACATCATCTTCAGGATTCTCAAACTTCATATGAAGGATTCCAAGAACCCCTAGCAAGATACTTCTTACTCATTGTTGGCTTGGTAGGTTTTCATAGCATGAACATTGCTTCCTGCGGTCTTTGTTATTCTTAATTGATGCAATTCAGCTTGTAGTGAGAATATGGTAAATTTCCATCTATGTAATCCTGCACCAAGCTTTCAAGGGTCTACGTAATGCTGTGCAAAGTATTTCAAAGGATGCAGATAATTTCAAAAGCAAGCAGGGTACCATTCCTCAAGTCATTAAAGCATTTATGTCCTCTAAAAGACTCACTATAGCTTCTCTGATGGTTCCTCCATGAGCACATGCATAGACAACTCTTTACTCTGTCTATGAGTGAAGTAGCTTTGCATGTACAGGTAATCTTACTTAATGACCAAGTTGCGACTGACAACTCCATTGCTAAGTGAAATGGGCATTAAGTGACAGATCCTGTAACCACAACTTGCAATTGTACTGCCAGTTACTCCAATGACCTTTGTTTGGAAGCCAACTGTGAACTATGCAAATGGAACTCATGTGACCATGGGACGCTGTGATGCTAAAAAGGACAGTTGTTAAGCAAGGACTACATGTATATACACTCAAGAACTGGAAAAAGACTTTAAAATATGTTGCAGGAAAAATATAATTGCTTTAATACTTCAAAGAGGGATTCTTTGCTCATGTCAGGACATGTTGTGATATACCCATCAAATACTTTATACAATTGTAGTAAAATTAGCATTTCTTGTCTATTCATGTTGCTTCAAGTATCTAGGTTGACCTTGTTTAGCAACTGCTTCATTTAGCAACTATTCACAGTTATGATGATGATAAAATAATAGTGTGACCAACTCTTGGATTTATAACCTTCTCAGGACTGTAAAGCAAAGGGGAGCTGAATTAAAACATAAGCACAATTGTGATTTCATTTAGCGACTGCTTCGCATAACAACCAGATTGCTGGCCCTTGTTATAGTCACTAAATCTATATAATAAATACCTGCATAAGGTTGACAAGCTATTATCAGCTTATCAGCTATTCCCACAAGCACAAATGCATTCCATATTCTAGTACAGAATGGACATTGGTCTTACCTGATACGTCCCTTCTCAGCGTGTAGAAAGCGTCAGTCAGGCTGGGAACATGCCTCGTCTAGCGTATGACCGAGCCTTGCAATTTCTTTTAAACTCCGCCCTTCCGGCTGCCCCAGTTCTTCGTCGAGGGCGAAGCGCAGGCTCGTGAGACGTGTCTTCCTGTAATGAGACAGAATTAGTATACAATTTATTTATTTTATTTTATTTTTGAACTTGTATACCGCCCTTCTCCCTGAGGACTCAGGGCGGTGAACAGCCAGATAAAAACATCAAATACAAATATTAAAATACAGTTAAAAATATATATAAATTTGGCCCCATTAATTAAAACAATAAACAAAAACAATTAAAAACACTTAAAAAGAGTTAGGCCAGCCCGGCTTATTGGAAAAAGAAGGTTTTAAGGGCACGGCGGAAGGCACTGAGGTCATGGATTCTCCTTATCTCTGGGGGCAACTGATTCCAGAGGGTAGGTGCCCCCACAGAGAAGGCCCTCCCCCTGGGGGTCACCAGCCTGCATTGTTTGGCTGATGGCACCCCGAGGAGTCCCTCTCTGTGGGAGCGCACGGGTCGATGGGAGGTTGTCGGTGGCAGCAGGCGGTCTCAAAGATAGCTAGGCCCTATGCCATGGAGCGCTTTAAAGGTGAGAACCAACACCTTGAAGTGCACCCGGAAGACCACTGGGAGCCAGTGCAGCTCGCGCAGGAGCGGTGTTACATGGGAGCGCCATGCTGCTCCCGTCACTACCCGCGCTGCTGCGTTCTGGACCAGTTGGAGCCTCCAGGTGCTCTTCAAGGGGAGCCCCATGTAGAGAGCGTTACAGTAATCAAGGCGAGAGGTCACGAGGGCATGAGCGACTGTGCACAGGGAATCCCGATCAAGAAAGGGCCGCAACTCCCCCCAACCCCCCCCAACCCTACCACCGGACCGGAGAAAGAAGGGTGGGGCTGACTGACGCTTTCTACACGCTGAGAAGGGACGTATCAGGTAAGACCAACGTCCATTCTC
This sequence comes from Arizona elegans, assembly GCA_022577455.1. Classification (NCBI taxonomy): domain Eukaryota; kingdom Metazoa; phylum Chordata; class Lepidosauria; order Squamata; family Colubridae; genus Arizona; species Arizona elegans. The sequence goes on along the minus strand of JAKOOJ010000009.1, from coordinate 31,314,292 downwards.
CAGCTCAGCAGAAAGCGTCAGTCAGGCTGGGACATACCAAAGCTTGATGTACCCGGGCGGGCAAGACGGTTCCGGTGGATCTCAGGAAAGGTGAACCGCCTGGAGGACTCGCCTGCCAAAGGCTGCATCGGATGAAGCAAAGGAGTCCACTCGATAGTGCCTGATGAAAGGACTGAGAGAGGTCCAAGTGGCAGCCCTACAGACCTCCTCCAGTGAAGCCTGTGTAGACTAGGCGGCCGATGTTGCTGTACTCCTGGTAGAGTGGGCCGTGATTCTGTGAGGAGGAAGCGAGTCCGAATGGCGGTAGGCCAAGGCAATGGTGGCCCTTATCCATCGGCCCAGGGTGGAAGCCGAAACTCGGGACCCGATGGATGATGGGTGAAAGGCGACAAAAAGAGCCTCCGACTTGCGGTGTGCTGCTGTCCGAGCTAAGTAAATTTTCAGTGCCCTCCGAACATCGAGGGTCTGCCAGGATCGTTCCAGCCGATGAGACGGGTGAGGACAAAAGTCCGGCAGGACGAGCTCTTGTGCTCTATGGAATGGTGAGTTCACCTTGGTTAGGAAGGCCGGGTCCAGACGAAGGACAACTCTATCCCTATGAAATATACAGAGATCCGCCCGGATGGATAACGCCGCAAGCTCTGAAATGCGACGAGCGGAGGTAATCGCCACTAGGAAGGATACTTTCAACGAAAGAAATCGGAGGGAAACAGAACGGAGAGGCTCGAACGGAGGAGACATAAGAGCGGTAAGAACCTTGTTCAAATTCCATGAAGGGTAACGGTGAATGGTAGGGGGACATAAATTAGTGGCGCCTTTCAGGAAATCGTGAATGATCGGGTGGCGAGAGAGCGAATCCGGAGAGCCCCGGGAAAGGATAGATGCCAGGGCAGCCACCTGACAGCGCAGGGTGTTGGGAGCGAGGCCGCTGTCCAGTCCACGTTGAAGAAAGGAAAGAACATGCAAAATGGAGGCATCCGTAGGAACAACTGAAATTGAGGAACACCAGGCAGCAAAGGATCGCCATGTGGCTTCATATATACGAATTGTAGAAGGACGCCGGGCGGCCTGGATGGTTGAGATGATAGGAGATGGAACTCTGGCCGCAGTCAGGATGCCCCGCTCAACCGCCAGACGGCTAAGCGAAGCCACGCCGGGTCCGGGTGGGAGAGAGCCCCTTGCCATAATTGGATCTTGGAGGCGGGGATTTTCCAAGGCGGAGAGACTGAAAGGGTCATCAAGTCCGCGAACCACGGGCGCATTGGCCAATAAGGAGCTATCAAAATCAGTTGAGCTCGTTCCTGGAGCAGTTTTCGGATCACTTTGGGGATTATCGGCAGGGGCAGGAAAGCATAAAGGAGGCCTGGGGGCAACCAGCTGCGGAGAGCGTCCGAAGCTTCCGCCTGCAGATCCAGAAACCTCGAGAAATAGCGGGGCAGTTGGCGGTTCGTCCTGGAAGCGAACAAGTCTACAAGAGGGGTCCCAAACCTGGCCGAGATCTCCCGAAACAGAGAAGAAGGAATCGCCCACTCCCCGTGATCTACCTGAGTCCGGCTGAGGGCGTCTGCTTGTACATTCGCTGAGCCCGAGATGTGGTCCGCCCGAAGCAATGATAGGTGAGCCTCGGCCCAGAGGCCCAGGAGCCGAGCTTCGTCCATCAAGGCGCGCGAGCGAGTTCCCCCCAATTTGTTGACATGGGCCTTGGTGGTAGTATTGTCCGTCAGGACGAGCACATCTTTCCCCACTACGAGGTCCCGGAAATGAAGAAGTGCCAGCCGGATCGCACGAAGCTCCAACAGGTTTATGCTGAGACGGGATTCCGAGACTGACCAATGGCCCTGAACCATGTGATGAAGGAGATGGGCCCCCCAGCCCGAGAGGCTGGCGTCCGTGGTTAACTGGAGCCGAGGAGGTTCCCGGAAGAAGGAGCCACGGGACAAGGCGTCTGACGTCCACCAACGAAGGGAGTCGATGACATGAGGAGGCAGACGAAGTCGACGAGGAGAGGTGTCCTGAAGAGACTTTTGGAAGGGGAGCAGCAGTCACTGGAGGTCCATGCTATGTAAACGGGACCATGGAGTAATGCCGAAGGAAGACACCATCATGCCCAATAACTGAGACAGGGTTAAGATGGAAGCGGAGCCATCAACTAAGCACCTGAGAGCTAGGGAACGAAGGTTGGCATGGCGTTCCTTGGAAAGCGACACCGTGGAGGAGACCGTGTCGATCAAGGCCCCTAAATGGAGAATGCTAGTTGATGGGGAAAGGTGGCTCTTAGACCAGTTGACGGAAAATCCGTGGGCCTGCAGGGTATTTAGGACGGTGACTAAGTCTACTCGAGCTTCCGAAAGAGATGAGGAGAGAACCAAAATGTCATCCAAATAAAACTGGAGGCGCAGAGGGGTAGAGCGGATGTGACCCACAAGGGTGGACATTATCTTAGTAAAAACTCGAGGGGCCGAGGACAGCCCGAAGGGTAGCGCTCTATATTGGTAATAAGAGCCTTTAAAGGCAAAATGTAGAAACTTATGGTGAGCGGGTAAAATGGGAACATGGAGGTAAGCCTCCGTTAAATCAATTGACGATAGATAATCAGATGGGCGGACCGATTCCAGTATAGACGAAAGGGATTGCATCTTGAACCGACGGTACCTAATGTGCCGGTTCAAGGACTTTAAGTCTAGTATGGGTCTCCACCCCCCCAAGGATTTTTGGACAACAAAAAGACGGGAGTAAAAACCATGACCCTGCTGTGATAGGGGAACCCGTTCAATAGCGGCTATCTCCAGGAGGTGGGTGATAGCCGCCGCCACCAGATCTCTTTTTGTCTTGTCGCGGGAAACGGCATGAAATAAAACGGGAAGGCGGGGAAGAGGAGAACTCTAGGGAAAGGCCCTGAGAAATAGTATTGAGAACCCAAGAATCGTTGGTGGAAATCTCCCACTGAGCTGAAAACAAGGAGAGACGACCACCAATGGGGACCTGGGATGGGAAATTACCTAGACCTACGAGGGAAACGTGCTCCCCTGCCACCCCATGACCGTCGAGGAGGGAATCTTGCCCCCGATCTGACCTGGAAGTCCTGTTGGGGTCTGGACGAGAAGCCTCGTTGAAAATGAGGTTGAAAGGAAGCGGCCCCGGAGGCCCAAAAGAATTGGAATCTGGAGGAAGAAGAACGTGGGTCTCCTCTGCGGGAAGCCGGAGGTAGGACTTTGCGACGATCTCTGGTCTCAACGAGTAGAGGGTCCAAGGAAGAACCGAACAAATGTCCAGAAGAGGAAGAGGAAGCTAGCTGCCACTTGCTGCGCATATCGGCCTGCCAATGCCTAAGCCATAGCAGGCGTCGTGACGTAACGTTGGATCCCAAGGCCCTGGCCGAGAATCTTGCCGAATTCAAGGTGGCATCCACTGAATATTCCAGAGCGGCAGCTATCTTGTTCAGATCCTGGTGGGATCGTGCATCAGACAAAGGCAAACGGGCTTGAAGTTGTTTGATCCAAAGCAGAGCCACCCTATTAAAAAAAGACGTCGAGGTGGAAGCGCGGATAGACCAAGCGGTGGCAAGGTGACCTTTAAGGAGAGTCTTTTCCGCCCTCTTGTCCTCCGGACGAAGGGAGTCTTCTGCTGGGCCCGTGGGATGAACAGGATCAACCAGTGCCACAATGGGTACGTCCACTTTCGGAGGTTGTAAAATATCCGCTAAGGGGGCCGCCGAATTGTAGAGGCGCTTGTCCAAACCGTTGGGGCTGGGACCCGCCCCAGGAAGGGTCCACTGACGTTGTAAGACGTCCGTGAACAACTTAGGTGCTGGGATGGTCTCCAGATTCACAATAGGTTCTACAAACATGGCTGAAGCCGGGTCGTGAGAATCAGAAGCTGTAGTCGAAGGAGACGGGCCGCCCAAGCGAGTTGTGGCTATAGCTTTGAATAGTAGAGACCGAAAAAGATGCGGCTTAAATAAGCCCACAAACGATGGGGGATCCGGACCCAGGCCCTCATCATCTGACCAAGCTTGGTCCTGAAATTCATCCGCTTCTGAAACAGAAACCTGATCTGTTTGGTCATGGTAAGACGCCTGGTCCCCCTCCAGGATGGAGTCCTCCCTGAGGTTAGCATTGTGCTGAAAGGCTGGTTGAGGGGCCTGAGCCGAAGGAGGAGGAGCCTGTTGCCAGAATTCAGTCATGCTCTGGCGGATGGCCCGAGCGATGAAGGCCTCCAAGGAGTCTGTCATTGGGGTGGCAAGAGGTGCCGGTGATGGTCCAGTGGGAGGCGCCAGAGTAGCCGGCCCAGAGTCTGGAAGGGCTTGGAACAGGCGTTGCGAATCTGAACTAGGAGGACCTGAAAGAGAACCAGGCAGGTCCGGGGAAAGATCCCGCACAGAGCGTGGGGACCTAGGCCTAGGGCTTGGTGAAGGGTCAGGCCTATCGGGTTCTCTCGCTGGTGCCTGCGAGCGTGCCTTCTGGAAAGCCTTTTCAAAGGCCTTATGCCTCCTTTGTTCCTCGCGGGCCGCTGAGGAAGATGCCCCCTTCCGAGATCTGGGTTTCTTAGCTGGAGGGGGATGGTCCCGGGATGTGCCCTCGAGTGGATCATTGTCCAGTGGTCGGCGAGAGGAGGATCCGCGCCCGTTGGATTCATGCCTCATGGCGTCCGCCATTTTGAGAAGTGAGGCTGAGGCGACGGAGGCACAAGAAATGCTCCCTGGAGATTCGAATTCCAAAAAGGGCGCCAAACCTTGAGGGCGAATTGCGCCGTTCAATTATAAGCCCCGGCCCGCAGATCGCTCTGGGAAACCCCTGACACTCGATCCAATCTCGACGTAGCAATAGAGGAGTGTTCGTAATCAGTAAAAACAAGAGCCGGGTATATATAAGCCTTCCGGCTAGCCAGAGCTGAGGGAACTGCCGACAGAGGCTCCTCCGTAGTCGAATGTATGAGCGGGTCGTTCGCAAGCTCCTCTGACAAGCGCCCGGCGCTGAATACACAATTAAATAGAAAGAAACTCAGTCGCTAGCCATCCGGCTTCAAAGCGACTCCAATCAGCGAGCAGCCGCTCCAGCCGATAATAACGCTGCTAGGCTAAGGCCTTTTCGATGCAGCAATCTCCGGCGCCGGAGGAGCCCAAACGTGAGTCTGCCGCAAACCTCAGCGGCGATTTTAAGTCAGTCAAATTGGGAAGAAACAGGTGTTTTTTGTTTGTTTTTTTTGTTTGTTTTTTGTTTTAAGGGCAATCAGACCTGTGAGTCCTGAGAAGAAGAAATTCCAGCTAGGAAAACGATCAGAGGCTGAAGACACGTCTCGTCACGCGTAGACCGAGCCGAAGAACTGGGGCAGCCGGAAGGGCGGAGTTTAAAAGAAATTGCAAGGCTCGGTCATACGCTAGACGAGGCGTGTTCCCAGCCTGACTGACACTTTCTGCTGAGCTGGAGAAGTGTATCTATATAGTTTATTTGTAAGTGCTATAGACCATTTCATTTGTTTTTACCCCCAAACCTATTTTTTTATTTTATTTCTTCCAGGTGTTGTGTTGAGTGCTGATTTTTAGTTTTAGAATTTACTTTTTATGGTTATATTTTTATGTAACCTATTATGTATGTATGTAAAATAAATGCAGTGGCAGAAATAGTTTTTTTTTCCTTTTTTTTTTTAGAAGCATTTTATACTGAGTGTATTGCTGGAAGCAGGAGGTTGTTCTTCCAAAGCTATTGGAAATCCTGGACCAGATTGCATATATGTTGACCAGGTGAAATCAACTATCCTTCAGCTGGATGGAATAGATCTTAGCATAGATGAGAGATTAGAAACAGCTTCTGCTCCATTGGTGTGTTGCGTAGATTGGTTCTTCCCTTCATCGACTGACAAATTGGAGGGCTTTTCTAATTTGTCTGTTCTCAGCAAATTGCATCATATGTCAAGTACTGCATCTTCTCCACCAAACAAAAAAGTGAGTTCTGGTAACTCTGTCTTGAGGACACATATGTTAAGTCTCTCGAGGAGTAGTCAGTGTCCTGTCAATGGTCATGACACTCCTGAAGGAAGAAATGGGAATTCAGTCCATATACCATATACAATTGAAAAGTCTTAATGGATTTATTTCTTATTTAAATAATGGTCTGTTTAAGGTGCTGCTGCATTTAATAATGTCCATAGGTAATGTAACTTACTTTCTGTATTTATAAAAAAGAAGTTACAGTGATACTTAATAAGTAAAAGAGAAAATTGTTCATGCCCATGATGTAGCTTTTCAGGATTTTTCTGTTTCTTTAAGGTTTTATACTATTCCCCACCTATATGTACAACATACTATAGAGCAAATATGACTTGTTAAAAAGAAGACAGTACTAATAGTATATACAGAGCTATAGCAACTGTAATTCTGTTTCTAGAATGAACTGACTATGACTATTGCAAAATTGGGCCATTATTTATTGCCGTTATTCCCATACTCAAGTCAGTTCCTACTGTGGTCTTTTCTCCACAAGAATGAGCTTTTTTTATTCTAAATTTAAGAACTAAATAAAAGTTGAATGCATTCAGCATAATTTATTATTCGTATAGATTAATGAAATCTCTATATATTTCCCAAATACAAATCATTTAATAAATAACAGCTTTGTTCATGTGTTAGTTTTGTAAAAATGTATTGCAATAAAAACAGTACTTTTTCATAGCTAGGATGACATGTCCACTAACACAACTCAGCATTGTTCACAAAACATATAAATTGCTTTAACAGCTTAGTGCATTTTGAAAACACAGCCATTTGCCATCTGTGAATTCTAAGGCTTGCTTACTCTCTTATTATGAGGCTGTTCTTTTTTGTTTCTCAGATCACTAAAAAGAAGCCTGTTCTTCCAAACCCATTTACTTTTGGAACCCTGAAAAAGAATGTATCAGATAAGGAAGCTGAATTATATAATGCTATGAAGTAAGGATTTTTATTTATAGCTAATTTATAGTATTTATAAAATCTCTTTTCTGCGTACTTTAATATTTTCCTAGAGAATGTGCAGTTGGACATATCAAAAATAACTTTTTGTTGCTGACTTTTTTAAAAAATCCTTTTTTAAAAAAAATGAAGTATTTTCAAAAAAGGGATTATTTTTTAATGGATAGATAATTACTGAAATTACACAATGAATGTTCAGCATAATGTTAATAAAAAACAAACTTACGCAGAATATATTAAGTTTTGTCGTGATATACAAGTAGTCCTCGAGTCATTCTTTTAGTGACCATTCAAAGTTACAACAGCACTAAAAAAAAGTGACTTGTGCACTTGAAAAAAGTGTTTTTCACAGTTACTACCATTCAGTATCCCACGATTATGTGATCAAAATTCAGGCGCTTGGCAATTGGTTCATATTTATGATGGTTGTAGTGTCGTGAAGTAAGGTCATAAGCTTTTCTTACCTTCTGACAAGCAAAGTCAATGGGGAAGCCAGATTCATTTAACAACCGTATTATTAACTTAACATCTGTAGTGATTCAACTAACAACTGAGACAAGAAAGGTTGTAAAATGGGGCAAAACTCACTTAACAACCATTTCATACAGGAACAGAAATTTTGGGCTCAATTGTTGTAAGTCCAGGACTACCTGTACATAGTTCAAGACTACCTGCATAAATGTGATAGATAGATAGATGATAGATAGATAGATAGATAGATAGATAGATAGATAGATAGATAGATAGATTTTAATGCTAAAATCTCCATTGTATTATTATTTATAAATGTAAATTATTATGTATTTCTATGTTTATATAAAATATATAAATATGTATTTATAAATGTTATAGATGTTATAAATGTTAAAGAAGAAAAGAAAAATAACACAGTGTTGTGTTGCCTAATTTAGAATAAATCTATAAACCATTCTTACTTAAATTTAACAGACTCTTAACTAAACGTTAATAAGAATGGCTTTCATATTACCAAATGTTGCCATTGCTGCATATTCTTTTAAGTTTAGCTTTCCAATCAAATATTGTTGGTACTATGTCTTTTAAAGGTTTAATTGCTGAATTAACAATAATGTCATTTAGGTGGCAGTCAATCTTTATTTTCCTATTACGGTGTTTCATGATAATATACCGTATGCATTTCCACAAACAAGTCCTCAAATCATGTTGAACATGGGTGTTGCATAAAGACTTTTTGTTAATATTTTCTCCTACAGGTATCAGCCTGTATTTCAATGTTGAATCAAAATATAAATTTACACTGTAATTGAATTAGGAGCTGATAGATAGTGATCCTTATGGATAGGTCATGCTGGCTAATAGCAACTCTAAATATTTTATAACTATAAAGCTACTATTCTCTTTGTATGGGTGGTAGGGATTGGGATTTGGGAGGGAAGTACTGAATTTACTATACCTTGTCAGTTGTTGAGATCTTCAGAGATGTAACAAAATTAAGACGTGATCCTGAAATGCAGGCCCAATACCCCTGAGCTGAATCAGTAAGATATACAAGTTCTGCATCCATTTTCAGTCTCTTTGTTTGTGTCACTTATAGCACCAGTCTCCAACCTTTCTAGGCGCAAGTAAAGCTGTGCACATGTGCATGCTTGCGCACTGTTTCCACAGCCCTGTTCTGAACAGATTATGGCTCAGTAGTGGGTCACGGCCTGGGGGTTGGGGACCCCTGATTTATAGGACATTGACTTCTAGTATGCAGGTTTCAGCCTCAAATAATATGGTGAAACTAATCAGTTGTTTAGTTCTTTATTACCTTTATTAAAATAAAAAGTCTGTTGTATCAGAATTGGATTTGAACTACCACCACATGCTGCAAACCTGATTGGGCTTGGTAAATTTGTAAAAAAAAATTCCTATCAACATTTATCCTATTGTATGGGATTAAATTCTAGTATTTACTATTCCCATATTAAATAAATATAAATATATATGTTCCATATTATTAGCATTATATAACTGCTACCGTGCTTCCCCCAAAATAAGACCTAACCAGAAAATAAGACTTAGCCTGATTTTTAGTGTGCTCCTACTATAAGCCCTACCCCAAAACTAAGCCCCAGTTAAGGTCGTCATCAGCCAGAGGTGGGTGTGGGTGGGTGTGACCAGCATCAGAGGCAGCAAGGGCAGAGGGGCAGCAGCTACAGCCCGTGAAGAGTAAGTGAGTTGATTACCTGTCCAAGCAGAGGCAGAGATGGGGAGGCATGCAATCCGGACACACCGTGCAAGCCATGGGAAAGCCAAGGATGGGGGCCTGGAATAGGCAGCTGCAGGAGGCTTGTCTTTACGTGGTGGCACTGGCAGCAGATGGTCCAAGGTCACCCAGCTGGCTTTGTGCCTAAATGGGATTAGAATTTATAGCCCTAGTCTGATACCTTAAACACTACACCAAACTAGGTCTCATGATTATTAAGTCTGGTTAATGCGTTAACTATTAACTATGTTACTAAAATACAGAATTATCATATGATTCCTATTAAATTATAAAGAAAATCAAAAGTCCTGATCTTTTTCTTTTTGTAATTTATTATTTATGATGTTTATTTATTAGGTATTTATCTGGTTGTTTTCTTTTGCTTTTGAAGGTTGACTTCGGGTCCAGAAAATACCCTCTTTCATTATATTTGTTTAGAAACAATGCATGGGATTTTTATTACTCCAACACATGCTGAAGTAGCACAACTCAGTGGAATTATCCATCCACAACTCATCAAGAACTTCCATCACTGTTGTCTTTCCATCCGTTCCATTTTTCAACAAACTATGCTGAGAGAAGTATGTCCTTATATTTTGGGAAGGGGCAAAGAAGAATTCTTTTGTTACAAACACCATTCTAGATATAACGGGGTAGACAGCTATTTCTTTAGACAAATTTCTACTTGTAAAAACTCTCCCTTCACCAGATATTTCACAATTATCATATACAATGTGACATTTTTCTATTACTTCTCCATACTGCTAATTCAGATATTAATTTTGTTGCCCTTGCTTTACTGTAGAATAAAAAGTCTGGGAGAACATCAAAATCCCAAAAAGCAAATTTGGACCTAAACCAAGTGAAAGAACATGGTATATTGTTTGAATATGCTCCTGACAGCTATACTGATCAAAAGAAATCCGATTCCACTATAATGTACTGGGTGGTAGGGTAAGTAATACTTTTTTCTCAATTTAGTCTAAATAGTTATTACTTGGTTATCCAAATTCTCAGAACATTTTTGTTTAATAAAAACAACCTGGGCAATGTTTTTTTTAGGTTCTTCGCTAATCCAACATTTGGTAGTAGAAACTGTAGTATATTAAAATGCAGCAAAGCTAAAATGTATACATAAATATACATATTGAATGTTTCAACAATTTCTACTGGACCTTTAGAATAGTATCTAATTTTGATAGGTCTGTTTTAATCCTTTAATAAACTCTTGCTAAAATATTGTTTTTCACGTATATTTTAATCCTGTGCTGACACTGAATTATGTTTTTTTCTGCAGGAGACTCTTCCTAGATCCAAAGCCTCGGGAATTTTATGTCTGTTTTCATGATTCAGTCACAGAGGTTGCTGTTGAATTGGCTTTTAAGTTATCATTTGGCTTAGCTATATAGATAAACATATCTGCAGTTATTCATTTTCCATGTCACAGAAAACACAAAAGTATTACATTGTGGTTTACTTTGGGGTGCCCTTTATAATATTCCCTAAAATCAGTTGTGTAATATAAAAACATTTACACATTCGTAACACTACCCTGTTTCCCCCAAAATAAGACATTCTCTGATAATAAACCCAATCTGGCTTTTAAGTGCATGCGCTAAAATAAGCCCCACCCCTGAAAATAAGCCCTCCCCAAAAATATTTAAATGCATGTGCAGCCGGTCCCTGCCATTTCCTCTGGTTGGGGTTAGGGAGACAGAGCTGGAAATCAGGTAAGATGGCAAGAGGAGCCCCATCTTGCTCCATGTGCCCCAAAATAATAAGACCTCCCCGAAAATAAGGCCAAGCACTTATTTCAGGGTTCAGAAAAATATAAGACAGGGTCTTATTTTCGGGGAAACACAGTATTTAAGGAAGTCATTCCTTTCAGACTGGAAGTTGGATGTATTATATATTAATTATATATTATATGTAAATATTACCTATAGAATCAATGATCAAGATATATACACAACAATATTTTTCCTATAAAGCTATATCCTTGGAAGAAGTACCTTTAGAACTTGCAAAGAATCTCACTCATTATGCAGTTAAAATAGAAATTTCTATTATGTACAGTATGCACCTTTTTGGACTTCATTTAAAGAATACAATGTAATGCTTGCATATTATGTCAGAGGTAGGAAACTGTTTTATTTCAATTTGATATGGGATTTAAGATCAAAATATGTGGATATTTAAACTAAGGTTCAAAATTTCAGATGATCACAATGATTTTATCAGAGACAGAGAAAAGAAATCTTACTTTCTGCTGTCATCTAGTGATTGTCCACATTATGCAGTCCTGATCTGGTGGCCTTAACAAAATGGATTCCTTAAGTCTTGCAGAAAATGTATATGCAAATTCTTAGGGGAGGTAATTTACCTTACCTTAAATGGATATAGTACTTTGTGATACAAAAAGAAGTTATATTTATATTTAGAAAATACTTGTTATAAAGTAAAACTGAATGTTTCCTAGTATTTGGAGATAAATGGAAGAATTGTCCATTTTGTTTCAGACAATGTTATGACTTTTTTACAATAAAGGAATATTCTTCAAATAGTCTTGCATTTAATTTAATTCTTTTTCATTTAATTTTTAACTAAAATATATCTTTTTGTGGGTTCATTATATTCCTGATAAAGACATGCTTTTTAATTATACTAAAATGTAAAGAACTATCAGTCACATATTCATATCAATAATTTCTTGAACATATAAAAATGCATTAGAGAACTATACTTAGCACTAGATTTTTGAAAGTAAGGACCAAACTAGATAAATGTCATAAATAACAATCGTGGCTTGATTTAGGGCATGAAGCCATAGATCAACTACAGTGGCTAAGCCAAAGGCAACATACAATATGTCCAGTATGATATATAGACCAGCCAAGGTAGGTTTTTTAAAGGACTTTTAAATCTGGACTTTGATTTTCCTCACTACTGTCCCAATTCAGGAAAGATGTAAAACTAACAACTACTATATGCTAACCCATTTTCAGAATAAGAAAGAACCTCACTAATTCTTTATGACTCCCACTTGAACAGTAAGAGAAGTTATGGCAGCTTCAGTTGGTGTACCAGTGGTATCTTTTTGTGATCCAGCAAATTCTTCAGAACAGAGATTCATGTGTTTATTGCCAAACGATAATTGTAATGCACATTGCTTGGGGATATCTTTGAAGATCATTCAGAAAATGCTCATTTAGAAGGCAATGGTATGAGTGCTGGTAGGTGAGAGACACTTTGCCAATATAAACCTATAGTTGCTGCATTGGTTGCCAAAAGCTTCCAGGTCTACTTTAAAATGTTATTTTTAATCTATATACTTTATGTGGCTCAGGTCCTCATTACTTTTGGACCATTTATTCTGAATAGAATTTGCTCATCCTGTATAGTCATGCCAGGTATATATATTTAGGGTCCCTATTCCACAAGAAGGAAATGATGGTGCAAAACCTGATTTTGGCAGCAAATAAAATATTATGGACCATTAGCTTCTGGGGTGCAATTAGTTCCTGCATTGCTATTTTTTTGTAAATCTAATTTTTTTTTTGAGATGGGTGATACCATCAAACCAAAATCACTAAAAATGGTGATAATGGGCTTCCTCATTTGTTTCCTTTTGTCTTCTTTTAGAATTAGGTTTCTAAAATTTCTGTTTATGTTTTCTGTGAGTGGATGATATGCAAATACTTATAGTCTGTTATTCACTAAAATCTTTATATTTTTAGGCATTTGCTTTACTTATCTATTTATCTTAATCTTTTGCCCATTAAAAGGGCAATACCATTTAATTCTATGGGTGCTAACTGTAGTCAAACTGCCCTATCAGAAAGCTTATATTCTGATCATTGTGTTTTGTCTTGAATATATATTTATATTTTGGTATTTTATTATGCTACAAACTATTTTGACTCCTTTGGGGTTGGTAATATATAAAGGTCTCTAAATAAATAGTGATATTACACACTATAATTGACACTCATGTTAGTGCAAGTATTCAATGTAGGAGGGAACAGGAGTGGTGTTCTATATTTTCTTGCTGAAATTAATGTGATAAGTCTTCCGTTTTGCTTTTTTAGTCAGCCAAATTTCTATTTTGAATGTGAAATGTGGATGACTACTGAAAACTCTTCATAACTATTGGTTGCATTAACTAAGGTGAAAGGTCTTTCTTGAGTCAAGTTCTCTCTTGCAGGCTTTCTTCCTTCATTTTAGGCCTCAGCTCACTATACTGAACTTACTAGCTCCATCTTCAAAAGCCCCAACCTTTCCTTTAAAAGGAAAAGGCAGGACAGTTGCTGTGATTGGGTGCTTCTGCATCATGTGGCTTGAGAATGAAGTGGGGGGAGGGGAGGGGAACTCCATTAGCTCTTTCTGAGCAGTGACAGTTAGAAGTGTTGCTGGGTGATGCTGCTTGCAGGCCCTAGTAGTTCCACCAACATCTTTCTTTCTACCCAACTGACATCATGCTGGCTGCTGAGGCGCAGCAGCTTTTCGATCCTGTCTCATTTGGGAAGGACCTCATGATAGGTGGGGTGGCAGCTGCTATTTCCAAAACAACAGTAGCACCCATTGAACGGGTGAAGCTCCTGCTCCAGGTTCAGGGCTCATCCAAGCAGATCCGTGCTGACCAGCGATACAAAGGCATGATAGACTGCTTTGTACGCATTCCTCAGGAGCAAGGTATGTCCCCATTGATTTGTACCCATTTCCTGTATTCATAATCATGTTTATCACTTATATCTGTTATCTTATACATGGCTGACAAAAATAAATAAAATAAATGTTAGCCCTAGAAATAGTTCTCCTTTCAAAGTTATTGTGGCCAAAATCCCTGTTTTAAAACTTTCTCTCCCATGAACACAATAAGTTAAAGGACTTTAGTTTTCTTTTAGATATGTTATTATTTATTCAATTTATTTGCCACCATCTCTCCAGAAGGCATCTCTTGAGCTGCAATTTAACAGAACCCTTTACTACTGGCTATGTGAGTAGGACTTAAGGTGTTGTAGAATTTACAGTAGATGCCCATTAGGTAGTTGGCATTAGGGTGTCTTTTATACAACACCTAATCTGTGAACAGGGAAGGTGAAAATTATAGTAAAAACATTTAGCAAAATCTAGGTTACCTACACTTACACTTAATTCCATTTCTCCAAACTGCAATATCTTAGCCTAGTGGTGATGGATTAGTTTGAATGTATATGAATTCTTTAAACATTAGTCGTCTTATTGAAACAATTCTAATTATATCCTAAACTTACCTGCCAATTTTCAATTGAATCTTTGCCCTGAATGCATGGGATTGATTGCTGGTCTATACTTGTAAATGCAGAAGATAAAATTGTATATAGTGAGCTACTTAATTCTACAAATAACATTAATATAAATTTCCCATTGCAATATCCATATAGCCTGATGCCATTTCTGTTTGAAAGTAAGGCCCACTGAGTAAGATAAAATTTACTGCAAAGTGCATGAGATTGCAACCTTTATTTTTTATTATTTAGTAATTCCAGCCCTGATTTTTTAAGAAAACAACAACTGTGTTTATTTACCATGATTAAATAGTTTAGGATCTTGATTATAGGTTAATTTTTCCAAATAATGTAGTGACAGAATTAGAAGAATGTGAATTTATTCATCTTTAAATGTTATTTAGTATAATTTTTCCATTATAGAACTCAAGAATATGCAACTTTCAAGTAATATCCCATCCAGCATGTTTGTCTCTGCAAGATAATAATATCTTTTGCCCTTTGGAAATTTTTGTGACATTCTGCCATGCGTGTGTATCTCTGTATGTATGCTGTGATCAAATATACTCAAGTTTTTAATGGTTTGTCCTTATGGTTTCATATTGCAGAGATGGTTTAAAATAAATTAAAACTATAGTAAATAATATGTAATATTTCCATATTACATGGAAATATATTTCAACCATCCAGCATGGTTGGAATATACTGAATTTGAAACTAATAATAAGGTTTTCTTTCCATGTCTAAGCCAATACATTCCCCCCCCCCCCAATCTTTCTCCCTCCCCACCCCCTCTCTGTATATCTCTTACGTGGAATTTTTATGTAAGAATTAACATTCTGAATATTTTAGACTGTAGTCTTAATTTAATGTGCAAACAGAATCAACCAAAGTAGGAATGAGGTGCTTCTGTTTGGGAGTAATTTGCAGTAGAACAGATCCGGTAACATTTTATGAGAAAATGGAGTACCATACCATATAGTTTAGAGATTTTAAGCATTATCTGACAACTAGGACTTGGAATATATAATATGACAGACATTGTTATTCTGCTTTAATTTGTTGAATATAGTACTTTTTGAAAGCTGGCAAACATAATTGGATGAGAGCTGCCTTTTTTAGCTTAAGGCAATAAAGGGTTATTAAGCATTCAAACATATAAAATGTAATTTGATATTTTCAACAAATATTAATAAAATATATAATGAACAATGTTGTATATTAAATATTATCAAATGCTTCTTTAAAAGTCTATAATTTTAAAGTGTAAGCTATTGCCACAATAAAGCAAACTTCCTTTTTACACATCTGCAGAATCAACTGCCCACAAAGAAGATTTACTCGTGGAATTTAAATCCAAAATATTTACCTATACAAAAATTGTATTTGGATTTTAATAGTCACTAATTCACAACTCTTCTTCCCATAGTTTAACACATTGGTCTAATAGGCAGAAAGTGAAGAAGCTCAGAACCAATATGTTATCATTTCCAAATCAAAAGGATTCATTTGGTTTCATAGAATTTATTCATATGATTTGCCTCTGCATACTGAGTAGATTTTAATTTTTTTAAAAAAAGCTAAATTTGAGAGCGGGAAAATTTTATCTCTTATCTGTGGTATCTTTGTTGTATTTATCTCTTTATCTCTGATGTAACTCAGTTTTTGTTTAAGCTAGGAACAAATTATCCACTGGTGCCAATATTTGTCTTCCATGGTGAATGCTTATGGAAGTGAGCTGAAACAAAATGGATTGTCACAGAAGCAAATGGGCATCCTACAACTCTAAGCTTAGTAAAATCAGCTACAGTACTGAAAACCATATGAATGTCATCACATAGAACTGGCTTCATTATAAATATTTAATCCTTACTGTGTTCAAGCCTTTGCCAAATTTGTGCTCATATTTAAACAAGTTTTGGGGCTTCCTAATATTGAGAACTACATGGAAGCTCTTGATAGATTCATCGGATAAAGTACAGTAGTAAACTGCAGTGTTCAAACTAGTACTCCAGAAATCGTTCATATTTTGGAAATATTACACAAATTCATCTTGGTACTGTCTTATCATTAGGTCATATGGATCAACTGGTGATTTTTTTTCCCATTTCTAATCAATTTACCTTGTATATTATAAAACTTGTTGGGTTTTACAAAAGCCGCCATAGCCCGTTTTGTTTTTTTAGCAGATTTTTTGAGAGGTATATTAAGAACAATACCATCTTGTAATGAGAGGTTTTGCTGTAAATAAAATGGATCTTATATATAAAACTCTTGAGTTCTATTGTAAAGTTATTATGCAATTGATGATTAAGTTTTGATATTGTATATTTATTATTATCAAATTTGAAGCAACTCTTACATATCTTAGATATGTAGTAAGAATGGAGTAAGCACATTGGAATGGTCCTGAGAACAGCACAGAATAGTTATATCAACAAATAATCAATTAATTTTATTGCCATTTCTGATCTAGACCTAAGCTTCCACTGCATAGTTATCAAATAGTTAAGTTTAGAATAATCTATAATTTGAAAGTTAACCATTGACTTTGGAAACAATATAAATTTTAAAGTTGTTCAGTAGTAATTTAATTTTTGAAATGTTTTCAATTTATTTCAAGTGTTTAAACTTGAAATAAATTGAAAAAACTTCAGTAATAAAATATAGTCGTGCAATTTTAAACTATTTAAAATGAGGAACCCTATACATTTTAAAATCTTCTACCTATAGGATTTCTCAGTTATTGGCGCGGCAATTTTGCCAATGTTATTCGATATTTCCCAACTCAAGCCCTAAACTTTGCCTTTAAGGACAAATACAAGCAGATTTTCATGTCTGGAGTTGATAAAGATACACAGGTAAGTCTGATTTAATAAAGGTTTATTCCAAAAGTTTTCCTTTGTTTTAATCTTAAGAAGTACTGGAAATGTGGGTTTCTTTTGGATGATTATGGGCAAAAAAGAGTTGACTAACACTTATGAGACATGCCTGGCAGGAAAACAATATGTATGTACTTTATATAACCTTATAGTCTTTCCTACAGCCTTTGATCCTTTGAAACTATAGATAAGAGTCATAGTAAGAAAGGAGAATAATTGAAAATTTGTTTTATTCCTGTCATCAGCAGGATCCTCCATTGGATTTGACTCTAGCTTCTTTTTGTGGAATCCTGTTTAGAATTCAAACCATTGACCTTTGCATAAAAATGCAAAATATTTAATAAAGGATTAATTCAATGGTTACATGAGGAAATGCTGAGTCTTATTACTTGTAATGCCTCCACTTAAGACCCAATAATATGTTGGTTTATTTTTTCTGTGTTCTAATATCTGTTGTATTAAGGCAGCAATACTCTGCTTAATCTTTTCTAGATGTGTTTGAATGTCAGCAAACTAGAAATCACAGATAGCATACTTGCTGACCACTTGAAAATGAAGGAAGGAAATTTGTGAGACAGTGTTTAGGCATGAATATTCAACAAAAAAGGAGTCAGAACTTCAGTTAGTCTTATGCAATCTCATAACTTAAATGTTTTAGGCTATGACACCTATCATCCCAGCCCAGGTTCTAAATTCCAACAACTGTAGTCTAAATGTACCTGGAAAGTATTAGCTTTGGCAGTATTAGCTAAGCAAACAAATTTCAGCATTATCTAATTGTTTGAAATTAGTCTAATTGATCAATCATTTGAATTTATGGATCCTTTTGAAAATAATTGTCTGCATTGATATAGCTTATTGGCTGTTGTGTCCCCTAGGTCTTTTCAATCTGTAAATGTTTAAATGAATACATTTCTAAAAGGCATTGAAGAATTAACACCATTTCATTTCCTAGGAAGTAATAATAAAAATAGTTTTTAACTTACTGTACAGTTGTGCAGTATAATAGTGGACAGTAATTTGCTTTCCAAATATTTTAGATTTCATATTTCATTTTAATGTAGTTAATTAATGTAATCTAATTGTAAACCACTGGGAATCTTGATTAAAATATGCAAATATAAATGCAGTAAATAGTTACTTATTTTTGAAGTTATATGGTAGAGAATAAAGAGAAAGTATACAAAGTTTTGTATCTAATGAGCTTGTCAATCTTTGAGGAAAGGATGTTTTTAAAAAGACATATGTTTATTTACATAAGTGCCCTAAATGTCTGAATAAGAATAATATCAAGGAGAAATAAAACTCCCTTTGCCAGTAGGCAATTTGTTTATATTTTAATATCTTCTGAATTAGCAAATACTTATTTAACATTTAGGGTTCTTTTATTTATGAGCACTTGCAAATGACTTGCAAATATCTTCAATATTTTGTATTACATGTTCATCTTTGGTCAACTTGAGACAAATTAATTCTTAAATTGTTATTCTAGAGAACATGATACTTTTCTTAAAATACCTTGTGGCAATGTCTCTTTCCAGTGAACAGAACTCTTGATGCCTATATATGAACATGCCCAGGGTATTTTCTTGGCAACAACACAGAAGCAATTTACCATTAACTTTTTACAAAATGCTTTTCTGATTTCTGGGCTAATCTGCAGCTCTTAATTTTTTCTTGAACTCAGATCTAAGTAGAGAAAAAGCCTACACTGCTTAGCTTTTGAGATCAGCCAAGCTCAGTAAATCTTTCCATTTACTCCATAATATAATGGAATATAATGAATGAAAGCTAAATTAACTAAGCTTCAGTGCATAAATAAAACCACTGGAAGATGTATTTTAACAAAAGTTACGAATAATTGCAAAACTACCACTTGAATCTAAAATTGTAAATGCAGTACTTTTCAAAGAAGTTAATACAGAATACTTGAAAACAAGTAAGTAACTAGTAAATAACACTTTAACACATAAAATTCAGAGTGGTTTCTTTAAGAAAATGTGTCACAGGTAAAAGCTGTGATACCTACAGTCAAAATTATTTTGGGCACTATTAAAAAGGATTTTATGAGTATGTATAATTAGTAATTTTGCCATCCAAACTCCCTAAAATATGGTCATTTGCTTTTATTTGAATTTGATCATACATAAAATCAGTGTTATATCAACATTAGTTTACAATAGTTGAGATATTCATCAGCAAAAAAAGGGCTTGAATGCAACATTGATTTTGAACCGAGCACACTATTTCTATTACAGTTTATGAGATGGTTCGTTTCAAATCTGGCTGCTGGTGGAGCAGCTGGGGCTACTTCATTGTGTGTAGTATATCCATTAGACTTTGCACGAACTCGATTGGGTGCTGACATTGGCAAAGGTAAGGTGCTACATGTTTAAAATATTAAACTATTAAATTATCCAAAGTTTCTTCATTTACACGTCATGTAAAAATATCACAGGATATTTGTTTTTAGTTTACCATGGCATGTTAACTCATTCTAAGAAAAAAAACCAAAATTTATTTTGGGGTAACTGATTTGAATTTCTTTTATGACTTGTTTTCATTTTGGATTATTACATTGTAGAAAGAGGGATTATTGAGACTGGTTTAGTTTAGTTTGGTTTGAGTTAAGGCCTGGTGTTTTTCCACTCTGGTATTCTTTTTGTATGTATTCTTTCTTTCTTTCTTTTATCTGTAAACTACCTTGAAGTTGGTTGGCCTTAAAATTGGATTAAATAAATAAATAAATTCTGAATTACCTTTAATTTGTTTTTGTGCTCAACATGTTTCTTCTGGAAATTGGCAGAACAGATGGAATAAACAAACCACAAATTGGCCAAACAAATATAGTTACTTGATTCATCTATAAAATTGACCCTGATTTCTCATCAGATTTGGCAATCTGTCCAGATAGAGACATCTAATAGCTAAGGAAATTATTTACAAAATACAATTAGGGATCTTTTGTTTTTATTTATGCTTCAAATATTTTAATATGTTTTTGAAAATTTGCTTTTTTTAAACTTCATTTTTAAGGTCCCTCTGAGAGACAATTTTCAGGTCTAGCTGACTGTATTGTTAAAATTGCTAGAAAAGATGGAATTACTGGTCTATACCAAGGATTTAGCGTTTCAGTACAGGGAATTATTGTATATCGAGCATCATATTTTGGATGTTATGACACCATAAAAGTAAGTTTTGAACTATTTTTTTCTATAACATTGAGTATTGATATACTATATTTATTATACATGTTTTATATGATAATTTATATAAAATATACAGCCTTATTTCATTCCTTTGCCATCCTAGAGTCAATCTATTCCACCATGTTCCTGGGCTGTAACTTTCTGTCTTGTGTATAAGTTCTATATGACATATTATAGATTTCTATTTCCTAAGAGAATTCAATAGCTTGATATACTGTAGTTGGCACAGCTAAAAGACTTTCTATAATCAATGAAATCTATTAATTATTCACATCTTGACTTCTTTTTCAGTTTTCTTTCACTTTTTCACTTATTCAAGGTACACCAGCACTAATATATCATGTTCCTCAGACTTTTCTAAAACCAGCTTGAATTTCTGATATTTCCCTTTGAGTATATGGCTAAACTATGTTGAACAATCATAAGCATTATTTTGCTAAGTAAGGATATAATCTGATGGTTTGCAGATTTTGTTAAATCTTTATTTGACATAGGTATGTAGATTAGCATCTTCCAATCTCTTAGTCTCTGGATTGTTTTTCATATTTGCTGGCATACTTTACTTAAAATTGAATTAATTCTTCTGTGGCTACTTGCCATATTTCTGTAGATATTCTGTGACTTCCTCTAGCCTTCTGACTTGGTAACAAATGAGAGTTGATCTAACTTCTTTTGTTCTAGAGGTTGATTATATCCATAATCAAGCATTCATCAATTATTTTTTCTTATCTATCCATGTACCCTGTTTCCCCTAAAATAAGACATCTTCAGATAATAAGCCCAATCGGGCTTTTGAGCGCCTGCACTAAAATAAGGCCTCCCCTGAAAATAAGCCCGGCATGCGCAGCCAGTCCCTGCCATTTCCTCTGGTTTCCTCCATGCACCCCAAAATAATAAGACCTCTCCGAAAATAAGGCCAAGTGCTTATTTTGGGATTCAAAAAAATTTAAGACAAGGTCTTATTTTCGGGTAAACACGGTAATTTTCTTGGTATAATATAAGAGTGGTTTACCATGTCTTTCTTCCATGCAATATGAAATTATGCTTTTGTCATTGTCAGTAAAATGATTACTCAGCTTATTGTCATGTAATTCTGCTGCTCATATAGGAGTCTGCTTGCTTTAGCTAGACAGATGTGATAAAATTGATACCTTGAATGACTCTACTGATTCTTGATGATCTTGGTTCTTCACTCATCTTTCTCAGAAAGACACAACCACCAACTTGAAGCAGAAGACGATGGGAGTGGGGGGGGGGCAGTATTTTTACTTCAGATAAAATCAGAATGGTTGCTGACTCTGCTAATGTTCTGAATACATTTTCTCTCTATGCACTTCTTTAAAAGTAGTTTTAATTACTACTGTCTTTAATTATGTAATTCAGTTAGTATGAATAAATGGATGATGATGACTGACTAAAGAATATACTTTCTAGAAAGTATTCAGAAAGCACAAAAACAATGAAATATAAATGTAATTGATTCAATCTTTAAAATGACTCTTGACAAATATTTATTTTTTACCTAACTAAAATTTGGCAAGATTGTTGCATTTAGATAAATGTGATTTAAGATTTTGGTCTCACCAGTGGACCACAGTTTACCATCTGGACATTTAGCTATATTGCATCTTAGTTTTTCATATATGAAACATTCTTCCTGTTTAATTTGTCTGACACCCTAAAACGTAAGATGAAAAATATTTTAAATTACTTCAATAATGTAAAATGATTCATCAAAATACTTTGAACAGGTATAAAATTTTTCTGTGTGAATAAGACTTCATTCATGCTTAAATTTAAATATTTGAATACAAGCCAATGACTACATTTTCCCTTCTTAGGGAATGCTACCAAATCCAAAAGAAACCCCATTCCTTTTATCTTTTGCAATTGCTCAAGTGGTGACAGTATTTTCTGGGATACTCTCCTATCCATTTGACACTGTCAGAAGACGCATGATGATGCAGGTAAGCAGTTCATCTAGAAAACATTTGAATGCCTTTGTGACTGACTGGGCTACATCATTCTGTTCTGATATTACTTGTTACTCTCTTCTTTAATCAAAAAATGTGATATTAAAATATAATGCTGAATAAAGCCATGGCCTATCCAACTCAGTATTACCTACTTATTTGAGCAACAGTTCTTCAGAATCTCAGCAGGAATCTTTTCTACACCTACAGAGATTCTGGAACCTTCTGCAAGCAAGTATTCTGTTACTAAGTAGCCTCTGTATAAGACATACACATGGATCTATACCAGTGGTTCTCAACCTTCCTAATGCCGCGACCCTTTAATACAGTTCCTCATGTTGTGGTGACCCCCAACCAGGGGTGGATTCTAAATTTTTTTTACTACCGGTTCTGTGGGCGTGGCTTATTTTGTGAGCGTGGCTTGGAGGTCATATGACTGGGTGGGCGTGGCTAGCTGGTCATGTGACCGGGTGGCCATGGCTATGTGTATAGGGACTACTCAGAGGGCTGAAAAAAGTCATTTCTGACAGGTCCTCGCACTTTTGACTGGTCCTCACACTTATGACCATCCTCACATTTATGCCTGTGCAGCATTCTTAACAACCATGTCACTCATTTCACAACTGCTTCTCTTCAACATGGTATAAGATAGGGCAAAAAACGTAAAATGTGAGGACAGTCGTAAATTCGAGGATTGGTCAAAAGTGCGAGGACCAGTCAAAAATAACTTTTTCAGCCCTCTGAGTAGTCCCTGTGCACAAAAGGACTACCCAGAGGGCTGAAAAAAGTGATTTCTGACAGGTACTTGCACTTTTGACTGGTCTTCGCAGTTATGACTGGTCATCATTTCTGCCCATTGTACCATTCTTAACAACTGTGTCACTCATTTCACAACTGCTTCTCTTCACCATGGTGACAAGATAGGGCAAAAACATAAATTGTGAGGACAGTCGTAAGTTCGAGGACTGGTCAAAAGTGCGAGGACCAGTCAAAAATAACTTTTTCAGCCCTCTGAGTAGTCCATATGCATAAAAGGATACAGCAATAGAGAGGGATGAAGGAAGGGAAGGGAAATTAGAATAGGAGTGAAGGTGAAAGAGGGAGGAAGAGAGGAGGAGAAGGAGAAAGAAAGGAAGTAGGGAGAAGAAGAAGAGGGGGGAAAAAGAAAGTAAGAAAAGACAGAGGTGGTAGATTTGAGGAGAAAGATTGCTGTACAATAAAAAAGATGAAAGGGAAGAAAGCCAACCCCAAACAAATATTAAGATATTAAGATAAAGAATGAATTGTTAAACTTTAAAGAATAAAAGAGAACAAATAGGAATAAATAGCAATAATTAGAAACACACATACAAACATACAACGTATTTTCTTTGAACGGAGTATTTGGCCGGTTCACAAATTTAAACAGTTGTAGGAGGTTAGCACCCACCCCTTTCCTAGAAGAATGAAATATTTTGGGAAATATTAAAAAGGCAGAATATTATATTTCCCTGGATGATAAATGGAGAAGCATATTTTACAGACAAAGCAGCTCCCACCTTCCTGCCCCCCACCCTTTGTTAATGGGCCAGAGGCAGAAAGTCAATCCTTTGTCAAAGGACATTTGCAACACAATAGCAACAGAAACTAACACAATGGGCTCCATCAAGCCATGTGATCCTGTCCACCATTAAACCATCTTTCCAAGCAGTCTCCATGTTTCCAGTGTCTTTTTCCCCACTTGGAGCAGAACCCAGAAGGATATTTCTTCCAACACAATATGTAGTCATTTCAATTAAATTTACAATTTCTATATTTCCTTTTTACCATATTTATTCCTCATCTATTTTTTTAAAAAACCAATATTACCCTTCATCCTCATCTCTAATCTTAATCAAATTCAATTTTTCCCTTCTATTCTATATTATACCCCTTCCCATTGTCATCTATTTTTATATCCATCCTCATATTGGTTAATTATGTAATACAGTTGTTTAATACAAATTCAACATTTTAATATAAATCAAGTAGTTATATAACTATCTTTTTTGTATATTAATCAATATGAACATGAATATTCCAATTATTTCCATGCAATCCAATTTCTTACAAATCAATTAATTATATTTACCAATACTAATAAACCAAATAATTTCCCCCATATATTCCTCCAAACCACAACCATTTCTGCTTTCAACACAATATACAATTAATAGTATCTCAATTATTACAATTCCCTAAACAGAGCTTTTTTGTGTGTGTGTTTTAAAATCTTGCCCTAAAATCTTGCCCTAAATTTCCCATTGTTTGCAGTTTTGCACCTACCTTTTTTGGTGAGGAAAAAGAAAAAGAAATCTCTCTGCCTCATTTTGTCACGTTAGTTTCAATTTCTCTTCTCAGCATAGCTAGGGGGAAAAAAACTTGCTCCAGGAATTTACCTCTTTGCAGCTAACTCTTTGAAGCCCCGCTGCAAGGATTTAAAGTTTTTTTCCCCTCTAGCCACCAGCTGGGACTCCGGAGGCAGCAATAGATTGGGAGTGGGCGGGGTAAGTGAACGGCAACCGGGCGATCCAACAGAGGCAGAGGGGGGAGGGGGAGTGAAGGCGTGGGGGGAGGGGAACGAGAGAGGGCTTTGGCGACCCCTGTGAAATGGCCGTTCGACCCCCAAGGGGGTCGCGACCCCCAGGTTGAGAACTGCTGATCTATACCCTGCATGCAATTACAATTTCAAATGGGGATATTGGTATTTATAAACTAGCTATGATTTGTAGACAACCTTGATATAGCTAACATTGGAATTGAAAAATAAAATACAGTTTTCCAGTGCGCTGCTTAGATAATCCAAGCGTGGGTTATCTCTCATCTATCTGCCAGAGACTGAGTGTAGATTTTTTTTTCTTTTTTCTTTTGACCATGCCTCCTCTGCTCAGCTGAGCTTCAGTTTTTTCACTCAATCTAGCTAGAGAGACGTGTGGATCTCTGCTCTGGCAGTTAGATAGAGTAGATTCCAGTTTGGATTATTTTCTTTCTTTATTTTTTCTTTATTTTCTGTCTGGGGAGTTGAAGATCCTATTACATTGAGGAGATTCTGTGAGGGCAACTTGCAGCTGCAGCTTGCCCTCCGCTGCTGCCGGTTGGTTAGTCGTCCCTGGAGTTCCAGGCCAACTACCATCACCCCGATCAACATAGAGCAACAACCGGAATCTATCCCTTTTAGGACACCTCCAAACAGCTTGATTGATAGCTGCATTGCTGCCACTGGGTGAGCTGGTTTCCCAGTCTGCCGGCACAACAGCCACCACCTACAGCTCCCTTGTCATATCTGGAGTCACTGCCCGGTGCACTGCGGCAAACTCTGAGGATTTCTGATGCTTCGTGGCGCTGGGAGAGCATTTAGCAAGAAGAAAAGAAAAAGAACCACAATTGTCTCTTTCAGTTTATTATTATTATTTATTTACTATAGAGCCAACATTTAAAACATCTAGATATATATTGCAGAATTATAATCATTTGGTGCAAAATCATAGAACATAGAATGACAGAATTGGAAGGAAGCTGGAGGTCATCTAGTCCAACTCCCTGCTCGAGCAGAAGAGTCTATACCATTTCGGACAAATGGCTCTTCTTAAAAGCTTCCAGTAACGGGGCACCAACATGTTCTGAATGCAAGCCATTCCACTGGTTGATTGTGCTCACCATTAGGAAACTACTCCTTTGTTTCTTGGTTGTTTCTTTCTTTGATTAGTTTTCATCCATTGGTTCTTGTATTGCCTTCTGATTTTTTGGAAAATAGGTTAACTCCCTCTTCTCTGCAGCAGTCCCTCAAAAAATTGCATTTATATCTCCTCTCAACAAATTAATTAAGGAGAATCTAACATTCAATCAATCAGTCTCAGACTGATATTTACTGATAATGAGAAACCTCAGAGTGAAAATTCACTAAAGAACTTTACACCAAAACCAGACATTTAAAAACTAGTTTTTAAACTAGCAGTTTTTAAAATTTCCTGTGAAGTGACCTCTTTTAAGTCAGAAGTTTACAGAAAACCTTATGGGAAAATCATAAGACAATTTAAGTATAGTAGCAGAGACCTACATCAGAAAAATATTTCCTCATTAAGTTCTTAGCAGTGGCAACATTTGAGGTACCGGTAGTATACCTATAATTTAGTAAAACAAATATTACAGAATAATTATTTTTTATATATCAAGTGTATATGGTTTGCATTAACTTTGGTTATATTTGAATGTTTTTTAATTCAGAGTGGAGAAACCGAACGCCAATATAGAGGAACCATTGACTGCTTTATCAAGATATATGGCCAGGAAGGAATAAGTGCCTTTTTTCGTGGGGCTTTTTCAAATGTTCTTCGTGGGACAGGTGGTGCCTTGGTGCTAGTCCTTTATGACAAAATCAAGGAATTCCTTCATATTGATCCTTCACTAGGCCGAACATCTGACTAAAACCACATTTTACTTGCATTGCACATGTAGAGATAAAAGTCTTATTGTTTTGAATATTGGTTTATTAATTAGTATTCCACTTTGTAACAAGTCAGTAGTATTTACTGTTATGATTTTAAAGCAATTTAAAGGTTTCGTTTACTTAGTTTTTACTTTCAAAAGGCTTTTGCCTATTATTTCCCTGTCCAGTCTTTTTCTTGAGTCCTTATCTTTACCTTCAAAATCAAGATTCCTGGATTTCATCTTGAACATAAGCAATTCTTTGGGAGGAAGAAGGAGAGAGAAACATTGAATTGCCTAGCCAAAGTTGTCTATCAGAATTGATAAATGAGCTTGGATTGGAATCCAGTTTGCTTTGAGCCAAACCGAATAGTTTACATTGGAGTTTAAACTTTTTATTAGTAAGAAATAAAATCTTTTCAAGGCAAAGCTAAAGAAAATTTAGACAGATTATAGCCCGAGTTAGTGCAAGTTTATTCCAATTATTTTGTTCAATAGTTTGAATTAAGGGCATCTTGAAATGAATGTACTGTAATGTTCTGCAGCAAAGTAATAATAGGAGTTTCTTGCTAGGAGACAGTTTTCCTTAACCTTTCCAGTATCACAGAAGTTCTTTAAAAAAGAAAGAATGTGTTTCGAAGCAAAAACGGGACACATTCAGGTAAAGGAATCAAATACAATGTAAGAATTTCAGTTATGTCTTTCCAAAGCAATAAATTAACTTTGTGTAGTAAAAATCATCAGTGTAAAACAGTTAGTAAAGATTATAATCTGTAAATCTGTTGTTCTTCAATGATACTGTTCACAGGATATAAATTGTAGAAATGGGAGGAGAGCCTCAGTATACCTTTTGTCAGATACCCACAAGGTGATTTATAACAGAAAGCAATAAAATGTAATAAGCAGAGAAAAAAGGCAGTAAATCAGAACAAGAGAGAGAAAGACAATATTAAAATCTAAAATTCATAGGAAATGAAATGAAAAGGAATACTCTCTGTTAAGAATCTACTAACAAATCTGTAAGGCTATTGAAAAAGAATGTATTTCACCAATGCTAAAAAAGGTTTCTGAGCAGATATAAAGAAATCTGCAGAGAACGATTGATGCTTGTGTAACCATAGTCATCTTTTCAATAGTGTCTTGTTTAATGTCGATTGATGCTGATCTCAGAAAAAAGGGGTTCAGAAGATTTTATGAAAATAATAAAGAACATCATTTAAGTAGTTAACTGAACCCCTAAGGTTTAAAACTACATGCATATTTAAACTGACCCTGATAAACTAGGAGCCAAAAAAAAAAATCTGTTGATGATATCCGTTCAAGAAAATAATCTTATTGTTAACTTCTGCACCAGATTTTTTAGAAGCAAATATCT
This sequence comes from Arizona elegans, assembly GCA_022577455.1. NCBI lineage: Eukaryota > Metazoa > Chordata > Lepidosauria > Squamata > Colubridae > Arizona > Arizona elegans. The sequence goes on along the minus strand of JAKOOJ010000009.1, from coordinate 31,285,970 downwards.
GGAAGAAATTAGCCTAGTTGTTAATAGAATAGATTAATAAAATCAGACACCTGCCAGAAAAGATTCCTTAAATTCTTAGACAAATATTAGAAAATAACATTTATTTGGTGAATTTAATTCACATATTTTAGTAGTCTTCGTTACATAGAGTTTAATAATTAGGAAAATTATATGGATCCAAATAATCAGGATAAGCATTACCTCTATATCAAACAGGGAGAATAATACTGCAGAGCTCAATCTAAAATGGGGTGGGATTGTTTTCTCCTAAATTTAGAATAAAAAATGATGTAGCATTACAACTGGGATGTCTGATTTCTAATTCCAACATCAAGATGGTAATGAGGATAGAAAGTCTTGGTTGTTTGATAGATGGTGCTAAGAAAAGTCATATATGCCAGTCAACAGGCTTATGAAAAATCTTTTTTTTTCTTCATGCATTACTTGCATACTCAAAGATCAAATATCTGTCATAGCTTGCTCATTTGCACCCTGAAAGGATGGGTGAAGAGCTAAAGAATTGGTCAACCACCACAGCTGAAGAGTGCTTTGAAGCCATTTTTTTGAGACTGTGGCCAGATGGTGTCTTCAGGGAAGACAAAGTTTACCAAAAAATAGTTCTATTAAATTGGTTACAGATAGCAGTATCTTGCTAGTGCCATATTAGAAATGAACAACACTGAGACAGTAATTGAAAAAAAAAACAACTTCAACCTTAAACAGGCAGAGATATTACAAACTTGATGTTAAAATATATTCACAAATAAACAATGTGCCTTATTTGCACAATAATCTTAATTATAGTAATCCATAGATTATAGATTACAGTAGCTATATATAATGCACAATATGCTAAATCAGAATATATGTACTTTTAGCTTATTGTGTATTAACCCTATAAATCTCGCTGCCAAAACCATAACTGGAAACTAAGGTTTGATTCACACATTGCATTGTCATGGTTTGTTGAATAAAATTAGTTGTTGGGTTTTTGCTACATCTTTTTATATTATAAAGAAGGACTGACTGCATTCACATATGGTAAAATATTCTTTTTTATTCCAGAGTTTGTTGAAAGAAATAATTGATTGGTTTTATATAGAGAGAATTCTCATTCAACAACAGTAATTTGGAGAATTTTTATGCAGTTGTATGCCGTTACATGACTGTTGCCTAGCAAAGGAAGTTCTAGCACTTTAATTTTTTTTAAATTTAAGCATGTTAATCATTTCATGCTACAAATAATCAAGAGTCAGTTTTCTTTAAAAGTGAACTGCCCGTTCTAGGTTTTAGACATCCAGATGTTAAATAATTGGCCAAGGGCAGAAAAGAGTTAGATAGAATTTGCTATACCTCATTATGGCTCAGAAGTGATAGCCCCAGTAAAGTGCAAGGGTCCAATATGATGTATGTTTCTCTTTAAGGTCCATCTTTTTTTGCATTATGATTAAGATTTTGACTAAACCTTTACTTCTGCAATTAGCATAATTCTTTAGGGTATATGTATTCCTTTAGGAAGAGGCAACATTTCTTCTGATGGTGAATATATTATGCACAATTGAATAAGCTATCCAGACAATGTAGATTTAACTGAATATGAAAATATTGCAGACTTGAACTGGGAATACAAAGAATTAGCAATTTAAGTAAATCAGAAGTTGGATTCAAAGTCAAATGCAGGTTGTCCTCAAATTACAACAATTGGGAGCAGAATTTCTGTTCCTAAGTGAGGCAGATGTTTAAGTGAGTCACACTTTTTTTTGCTACATTTGTTAAGTGAATCATATAGTTCAAGTTCAAGAACATGGAGGCATAACCTCAAACTGACAGGAGGGAAGTTCAAAAGTAATATTAGAAAGTATTGCTTCACAGAAAGAGTAGTGGAAGCTTGGAACCTACTTCCAGCAGAGATACTGGGTCAATCATCAGTAACTGAGTTTAAACATGTTTGGGATAAACCAGGGGTGAAATGCTATAGTTTGGACGGGTTCAGGTGAACTGGTAGCGGACATTGGAGCTGGTTTGCTGAACCGGTAGAGACTGCTGGCTGGCCATGCCCCCAAACCGGTCCGTAGCCTGCAGTCCTGTTATGCTACCCTGTCTTCCACGTGGCCTTCCCAGCATCCCCATGGCCAGCTTGCAAAGGCAGGCAAGTGGAAGGCCACGTGGAAAGCAGGCAAGCATGGCAGGGCTGTGGTGAAGGGAGCTAGCAGTCTACTTCCCCGCAGCCCTACCATGCTTGCCTGCCCTCCACGCTGCTTTCCCGGTGGTCCCCCATGCCCACTTGCCTTCTGAGGTCGGTGTCCAGCTAACCCTAACCCCCTTGCCCTTGGGGGAGACGCAGCGGCTGCACTGGCACTGAGAGGGGTGGTGGTGCCGGGGAGCAGTGGGCTTAACAAAAAGGGACCAGACATGGCAGTGGCAGACAAATAAAGAAGGGGAGGGGGAGCCCAGCGACAATCCGGGTCTCTTAGAGCCTTTTTATTCTCCTGCTCCAAAACCTCCCCACAATACCTTTGCCCAAAACACCTCTCGCATCTTTTGGAAGCGATTTGGGGAGCAGGAGGGGGGGTAAAGCACCTAGCAAAGGCCAGGAAGACCCATCTGCCCCTCCCTCCCTCCTCCCCCTCTTTCTCCTGTTTGTCTGGCAAGAAAGAGGGCATGAACAGCTGCTGCTGCGCTATTCTACCTCCTCTGCAAAACTGCTCTGTGCACCGCTTGCCTCCAGCACCCCGATGCAACGCCCGTGGCTTGTGCTGGGCAGCCCATGGCGCTTGCAAGGCCAAGATGCTGCCCATGAAAGGGGCAGGAGGAAATGCAGCCATCACACCAAGCAGCCCTCCTCCTCTTCTCCGCTAGCTTCGAGGCAGGGCACGGCTCAGAGCGGCAAGAAGGAAGGCAAGACGACCGTGACTTTCTCCTCCTCCTCCTCGCAGGGTTCATTGAGTTCATTTAGCAAGCTCGCCCATGGTTTGCAACTTTGCATGGCCTTTGGGGTTTTTGTGCAGCAAGCCCCGCTCTTTCTCCTCCTCCTCTGCAGCTCTAACATGGGTTTTTAATTCATGAGGAAGAAAGAGAACCCTAACCCATCCCACCCAAGGACCAGTCTTTTGAGTGGGAGACAGTTGTTTTCTGCTGGCCCGGTAGCCCTTGGGGAAGACACAACTGTTACTGGGGCTGAGACGGGTGATGCTGCTGGCGCTGAGAGAGACTGCTCGCTTTCTTCCTTCTCACTCAGTTACCGCTGGAGCCAAGACTGCTGCTCCGCTGGGGTTTGCATGGGCAGCCCCAGGAAGGCAGGCACATGTAAGGCCGACACTGGCGGTGGGGAAGGGAGACCTGCTGCACTTGGCTGAAGAGCCATCTCAGGGGAACATGGCAAGGTTTGCTCGCCTTTTGGGCCTGGTGCTCTTGGCTCCCACGGACCTTTGGGTGAATGCCGCCCGCTTGCCTTCCCCTTTGCCTCGGGTCCCGCTGCCTGCATCCAGCCCATGATGGGGGACGCACTGCTTCTGGGCCAGGCCGCCTGCCCTCCCAGAGCACTTTCTTCCTTCTCCCGCATCAGCCACTGCTCAGACCAGGTGTGTGTGTGTGTGTGTGAGAGAGAGAGAGAGAGAGAAAGAGAGAGAGAGAGAGGAAAGAAAGAAAAAGAAAGGAAGAAAGAGAAAGGAAGAGAGAAAGAAAGAAAAGAGGAAGGGAGGGAGAGACAAAGAAAAAAAGGAGAAAGAAACAGGAAGGAAGGAAGGGGGAGAGAGAGAGAAAGAAGAGGAAGACACTCAAAGTGTTGGCTTCAGAAGGGCAGAATGTGCTTCAGAAAGTGCAATTCCTGGCTCTAACAGTGAGTGATGTCAAGTTGCCCATGCCCAGCCAGTCACATGACCACCAAGCCATGCCCACCCAGTCACATGACTACCAAGCCACTTATAGAACCAGTAGCAAAAATTTTTAGATTTCACCACTGGGATAAATACGTGAATCATTCAACAAAGATTAAAAATAAATAAGTAATAAAATCAAAATAAATAATTAGACAGAAAACAAAAACAGAAAAACAAACTCAAAGGATAGACTTGATGTACCACTGGGTCTTTTTCTGCCATCAGTTTTCTGTTTCAATTGTTGGAAGAAATGTCCATCTGGGTTAGGTTCCAAGTGGGGAAAAAGACACTGGAAACATGGGGGCTGTTTGGAAAGATGGTTTAATGGTGGGTAGGACCACGTGAGTTTTTTGGGTCCTGGGCAAATGAGCACATGGGTGAGAGAGATTTATACCCTCTCTTGGGCCCTGCCTTAGAGCTTTCTGTTCCTGCGTAAGGGCAGGTATCTTGATTGGTTGTCGGACTCCCATGGAGCCATGCAGGAATAACTTTGTAGGTTGTCTTGAGTCCCAGGCTTGGTTGAATCTTGCTGGATTGATGATGTAATGAAGAGGATTGTGTTCCGAAAGGGTGTTAGGCAATTCCTATTATGGTTTAATGGCTTTGTCCTGGTTTGGATCTTGAGTGAGGGCTAATCCTATCATGTCCTGAGGATGAAAGTCTTTTGTTTTGTAGATAGGTTGGCCCAGCCTTTCTGGGGCTATTGATAAAGGTGAGGCTTGCTTTCCAAGAGCTTGTTTCTCCTTTTCTCATCCAGGGAGGTATAATATTCTGCCTTTTTAATATTTCCTATAATATTTCATTCTTCTAGGAGAGGGGTGGGTGCTAACGTCCTACACTATAAATGGGAGTTGGTTGCCAAGTGCCCAAATTGTGATCATGTAAGCAAGTGGGGGTAATAATCAACTTTGAGGATGGGTCATGTCATTTTTCCAAGGCTGTTGCAACTTCAAATCATCATTAAATGAATGTTGTGAGTCAAAAACTATCTGTATACAAAAAGAATTCCCATTTAAGAAAAATATTTAGTGCAAAGTATCAGAAAAATAGAAACTGAAACGCACTACAGACAGTTGTGGGTTATCAGCAAAGTCACAGCCTTCTGCCTGTCCCCTTTATTTGCTGATGGGAAAAGATGGCTGATGGGAGAATATTGTATTTTTGTACAATAATTTGCACCAATTACAGAGTTGCACCAATTGTGGAAACCTAGGGTACACATTAAAATACTGCAAGCCATGGTATTCCCTATGACACTCTATGGAAGCGAAAGTTGAACTTAGAAGAAGCAGAATAGTGAGAGTATTGATATCTTTGAAATATGATGTTGGAGAAAACTCCTGAGAATGTTGAGGCAGCCCAAAGAAGTCCCAATGGATTATCAAAGAAATAAATCCAGAATTCTTGCTTCCGGCATACCTCAACATAAATTATTTTATTTTAGACACAGTATATAAAGACCTACTTGCCTAGAGGCTGTAATGCTGAGAAAGGTGGAAGGAAAGAGAAGACAACCAAGCAGAAAATAGATTGACTCTGTTATAACTGAGAAAATCTATTTATGTAGTGTTGGAAGAAACATCCTTCTAGGTTCTGCTCCAAGTGGGGAAAAAGACACTGGAAACATGGAGACTGCTTGGAAAGATAGTTTAATGGTGGACAGGATCACATGGCTTGAGTTCCTGAACAGAAAAGGGGCAGATACAGTAAATCCTCGGGTTTTTATGCTCTCTCTGGCTCTGCATTTCTTGGGGCCCCAAAAGAGTATCCTGATTGGTTGTCAGACTCCCAGGGGGTTGGGGTCTTAGCTAGCCTTGCTGTCTGATGGTCACATGTGCTTTGCAGGTCACATGTGGTGAGTTTCTGCTGCTATTGTGTAGAGGGCTAATCCTATCTTTGTTGGATCTTTGGCAATTCCTACTATGGCTCTGCCTGAAGGAATCAGATCTTTATTATATAGAATAGACTGGCCCAGGCCTTAATAGCCCATTGACAAAGGTGGGGGGGGGGGCAGGAAGGTGGGAGCTGTTTTGTCTGTAAAATATGCTTCTCCATTTCTCATCCAGGGAAATATAATATTCTGCCTTTTTCATATTTCCTAAAATTTTTCACTCTTCCAGGAAAGGGGTGGGTGCCAACTTCCTACAGTAGTCATTAAGAATTGATATCAACTTGATAGTACATAATTATCTGTCAGAGTAAATATCCTGTACTCATGTCTTGTATATGCTCATCATTTATAATATAAGATAATCAATTGTCCCATTGTACTGTTTTTATTGTTATATTTTTTTTTATTCTTTTGAGTGTGAGCCACCCAAACTTTGGTTTTAAGATGAGCAGCTATTCAAATCTTTAAATAAAAACAAATAAATATCCCAATTATTTATATTTTTATTTCTTATTCTGACACGTGTCTTCTTCATCTTCTTTCAGGGTCTATTTATTCTTTCGGTGTTGATTTCATATTTCCTGGGTTCTATTCAATCCGGGAATTGGAGACGTAAAATACAAAGGAAGTAAAATGGTAATTTTTGGCTATATAACTGTAAGCTGCCCGTAATCGTATTCCGTGCTTCTCCCGCTTTGGGCCTCTGTGACAACGCCGTTCCGGACCCTGGCCCTTAGAGGGCGTCCTAGACAGGCTTCTTTCGCACTCTCCTCACCCGGATTCCAGATCTTTCTCGAACTCCTGGAGGCTACCCGAGGACGCGCGGAAACTGCCGAAGCCCAAGTCGGAATTTCGCGGTGTCCTCGTCTGGCAATCAGCCGCGCCTGCGCAGATGAGAGAAAGTGCCGGTTGGCGGTTGTTGCTCCGCAGTGACAGAACGAGCGAGCGAGCGAGCCTACTCGCCGAGGTGCCGTCTCTCCGCCGCGAGCACTGTCCCGCCAAGGCCCGCCGCGGTAACGCGGAGGGAGGGGTGAGGAAGAAAGCGGACCGCACCCGCCGCAGTCATGTCTGTGGTTGGCATCGACCTGGGCTTTCAGAACTGCTACATCGCGGTGGCGCGGAGGGGCGGCATCGAGACCATCGCCAATGAGTACAGCGACCGCTGCACCCCGTGAGTCTTAGCCTTCCAACCGGGCTTTGGGCAACAGCCTCCGCTCCGGAGAGATTAACGGCGGCTCGTGCTCTTTCCGTTGGCTCCTTTCCCGGTAGCCTCCGCCTCATGAAACCTTTTAAGGAGCTTCCCCCCCCCCCCGACCGGTGCTACTCTGCCTACCTGGAAATTACAGGTTGGCAAGGGCCGGTTAGAATTACAAGTTTCTCTCTCTCTCTCTCTCTCTCTCTCTGGATTGTGAACTGTTATCAGTTTACAAACCCTTAGTAGGTGGGTTCACACGACATCCTAAATCGTTGTTCATTGTCATGTCTAAACTTGGACGCTGCTATGTATCACCATGGAGCACGGATCCTGAACTGTGGTAGTTCGGTGTTGTCAAATTAACCGTTTCTCAGCTCAGCTGGGTGTATTTGACCTCCAACTCATTCTTAACTGGTCCTGCTGAATACGACCAATAGGTTTATAACTGCCCAATGTGGAAGATCGTTAAATTGAGATAAAACTAACTTTTCCAGAAGTGTCTTGATCAGTCTTACTTAGAAAGGCTTGGAATTTTCCTGGCACTGTTTTGACACAAAACGTGTGTTCTAGTGCTGAATTTTTGTTCTTAACAGTGCTGACCTTTTCCAGATATCTTAAAATTCCAACTTCCAGAATCCCGTTCTTGAATCAAATAGTGTTTTGGAGGCTTTGGATTAGAGTAATAGGATTTATCTCTTTTCCAGAAAGATTTTTCTTCTTTTCACTTTAATTGTTATATTGTTATTGTTGTTATTTTTAAGTGTTATTTTGTTCTTCTGGTCTCATTTCTTATCTGATTACTTTTTAAAAAAATGAGAATTGCACATCTAAACATTGTAGCTCTGTTAAAAACTATGATTTGATATTTAAAAGAACCTATTGTGAAGATCATGACATCTATTATCCCACATTATTTTTTACTTTTGTCCATTGCCATTTTTCATCCATCCATCACAATAGCATTGAAACAGAAGCATTTTTAAGTTTTTGCAAATAATTCCATGGTTTAACATTTCTTTCTGAACCTCAAAATAATTGTCTCTCTTCAGTTAAAAATATTATAGCTGAGGGCAATTCAGGTCACAGTAATATGTACCATTTTTGCATATTCAACCTTACATGAGAGGATATATAGGGTAAAAGAAGTTGGCCAGTATTTCATCTTTACTGTTTTGTAGCATTCTTTCCTTTTGCCTGACATGTTACTTCTTGTTCTATTGCCTCTCTTAACTATCAGGCGTGGAGGGTGGTACCTAGAAAGAGATGATGTGTACATGATTGTAGAGTATTGCAGAAGTAGGTGGAACTTGTTCACTCTTCCCTGTTTTCATGGGTTACAACCAGGAGTTGTAAATAGGTATTATCTCTTTGTAGATTTAGCAGAATCGAAAATTTATATAATCAAAAGCACCCAATTATTTGTTGCATGTTCTTTGTTCCTTTGAAAAACAATATTTGTCATCGCAAACATTCCACCTATTATTTTCTTTAAATGTAGCAAAAACTTATAATGAATTGATTATACAAAAACATGAATATGTGTGGGAGTGAGAGTGAATGAATGTATTTATGTATCTGTTGGATCAGGCCAAAATTCATCTTGTTCTATGTATTCCCAAAATCAGAAACAGGACTTCAAACTCTTTTGCTTAGCCTTACTCTTTACTACTAGGAAGGGGCTATTTTGCTATATCTGGAGGTTGATAGCTATTTTATGCTCCTGGAATTTACAGTGTTGTATAAAAAAATAAGAATTTAACTTGTGGCTTTGAACTTTAGGATCTTGGATAATTTGCAAACATTTTAAAATTCAATAATTTATGGTTACCCTTAAATCTAGTTCAGTTAAAATGTTTATTTTACAACGACCCAGATTGTTGGGGTCAATGTGCTGACTCTGTAAACTGCTTAGAGAGGGCTGTAAAGTACTATGAAGTGGTATATAAGTCTAAGTCAGGGGTGTCAAACTCGTGTTGTCATGTCATGATGTACCGCTTTTTGTCTTTTTTACTTTCTGTCACCGGGGTTGGGCGTGGCCAGCACGTGACGCATCCGGGCTGCGGGCCACGAGTTTGACGCCCCTGGTCTAAGTGCTATTGCTACTCATCAATTATTTACATTGCTGATTCTCAAACAAATCCTTGAAAATTCTACTTTTTGTATTGTCATTTTTGATTGTCTGAAGGTCAAAATATATTGATGAGATTAGATTTGCCTCTGAAAGGGGGCTGCTTATGATTTGTGGTTTGGTTATTTGCTCTGTGGAATCAGGTTAGCTTCTTCCTTTACCATCACTACTTTCCATTATATTTGTTTTATATTGATTGTTTTGAATCAAGCTGAACTTTTGTAGACGAACTTCCCAGACTAGATCACATGACTGAAATTTATATACATCTATGTTTAGTGTTGCATACTTATTTTTTCTGTTTTCAGATTGATGAATCTTTCACAGCCCTATAGATAACAATTTGATTTCTTCATGCACATTTATAGAGTATCTGTTGTTTTTCAGAGCTTGTATATCTTTGGGATCCAAAGCCCGGACTATTGGAAATGCAGCAAAAAGCCAGGTAAACATAAGTTTATAATTATTTCAAAAGTTATCATTTTATTCAACAGAAATTCTTAAATTTTTTTAAAGAAAATTTATTCACAAAACTCTTTTTAAATCAAAAGCATTGATAGTATTACCACCAGTGGACCCTATGAATTTAGGTATTTATGTCTTGCATAAATAAAATCTTATTACAGAACTAAGGAATTATAAATGCATAGTAAGAATGGAATATTGTTTTTACTAATAAATTAATAAAACTATTGAAAAACTGTTAAGATGAAAGGAACTTTAATATGAACATGCAAAATTAATACCTTAATACTATTTTGACAGATTATCACAAATATTAAGAATACATTACATGGATTTAAAAAGCTGCATGGGAGAGCATTTAATGATCCCTTTATAAAATCCGAGAAAGAGAAACTGCCATATGAGCTTCAGAAATTACCTAATGGGAGTGTAGGAGTGAAGGTGAGCATAGAACTTTCTCTTATGATGCCTGCTGTCAGAATACAAGAACAATAAATTTTAAGATCTGGTCTTTCTAATGCAGCGTTCCCCAACCTTTCCAGCTTTGCATACTGGCAAGGGGGGAGAGGGAATAGTTACATGCGAGTTGTAGGTGAACGCATGGATGCAGGCTTCATTTGTGCGAACGGCAGGCTCATGCACTCGCCACTCACACAAATGGAGCTGTGCAGATACACACACTCGCCCATGCAAGTAGAGCTGCTCACTTGCCACCTGGTAGTGGGCTGTGGCCTGAGGGTTGGGGACCTCTATCTCACTAAATAGAGTTTGCTGGAAATAATAATAAAATGAGTGTGACGCATCCGGGCTTTTATAACATGAGTGCCTACTATGTATTGTAGTTTGTTATTAATTTATCTGGGTGTTTTTTAAACTCTAGGTACGTTATTTGGATGAAGAGAGATTATTTGCTATTGAACAAGTTACTGGTATGCTATTAGTTAAGCTTAAGGAGACATCAGAAAGTACACTTAAAAAGCCTGTAGCAGATTGTGTCATTTCCGTAAGTTTTTATAATGATATACTTATAAAGTAATAATGTCATATAATATTTGGAATGATTAGATTATAATATGTTCCTGGAAATACAGCTGTGTTTATTTGATTTGGTTTGTTTGCCACTTATCTTGTGACTTTGGGCAATTATAATATTAAACTATAAGCTAATAAAGTTTTGTTTTCTAAATATTCTTTTCTGATTTCTCAATTACTGATAATGAAATGTGTAAAGAGTAAGCAGTTGTATATATAGTAGACACTTGATAAGCTGAAGTCTGCCCAAATTCAGACATATAGATTTAGGATGTTCATCACATCCTGAAAATTGGTTGCTTTGAGGCAAAGTAAATCATTCACATTGTCACCTCCCTCTCATTGTTTTGTGGCCAGCACATGAAACATTGTTGATATTATTTTGCAAGAAACCCAATTACCAAATAATACATTAGGTTTTGCACCTAAGTTGCTTAATTAGTTATTAGCTTACATTTGTTGCAGGTAGAAGACTTGCTCCAGGCATTACAGGTAGTCCTCAACTCATAACATTTTATTTAGTGACCATTCAAAGTTACAATGGCACTGAAAAAAACTGTCTTAGGACCATTTTTCACATTTACAAACATTGCAGCATCCCCATGGTCACATGATCAAAATTCATATATTTGGCAACTGACTCATATTTATGATGGTTGCAGTATCCCAGGCTCACATGATCATCTTTTGCAACTTTCTGACACACAAAGTCAATGGGAAAGCCAAACTTAACTTGACAACTACAGTAATTCACTTAATAACTGGCAAGAAAGGTTGGAAAATGAGGCAAAATTCACTCAACAAATCTCTGACTTAGCACTAGAAATGCTGGCCTCAATTGTGGTCGTAAGTCAAGAACTATCTATATATGTACAGCGCTATTCATGAAGCCTTCATTATTGAAATGTAGGCTGCTATTCAGCTCCCTTTCTCTTCCCAACCTGGCATTTTGTGGAAAAGCAAAAGTTGAAAATAAGAAATATGTACAGTCAAAATATATGTCTTTCTGCAGCATTGAGATCTAATTTGATTTAGTGCCTCATAGAGCAATAAAATTATTCCAAACTAATCCATTGGAAATATGTGTAATCTATACATTTTAATTAGCCTATTAATACTGAAATGGATTAATTAGCACAAATATATTTAAATTGCATATTTCAGGATTATAATTTAAGTTTTTGTAATGGCATAAGCCACCTGTAGAAAACTCATTAGAAAGATGAATATGGTGAAATTAATAGAAAACATTTTTCCACAGATCCCAAGCTTTTTTACTGATGCCGAGAGAAGGTCTGTTATAGCAGCAGTGCAAGTGGCCGGTTTAAATTGCTTGAGACTAATGAATGAAACTACGGCAGGTAAATTTATGTTTTACTTGTGATATATTGCAGTTTTGCAAATCAAAGACAAAGTATATAACATAACAACTAACAAGATTATACAGTATACAACCAAATTCTGGGGTATCTTACAAGTAAACTATCCTCCAGTATGAGTGATTTCTACTAAAATAAGTATTGTTGTTTCCTCACCATTTCTATAAATAAGGACTGGAAGAGAGAAAGTTTTTAAGTTTCATAAGTAAGGCAAATTCTTCAAATTATGCCATTTTTAACTATAAATAATTTCAATGAGTTGTAATGAATATCATTAGAACATAAGTAAGAGAAATTGGTGTTCTGGAGTAGCTTTTAATTTTGACAGTATTAAAAAAAATGGGATTTTGAATATTTAGGAGCAGCCTTCAGATGTGAATTTAGCAAATGTGGATTGCCAAGCACAAGAGTAAAGGACTGGCAGGAAAAAAAATTTAAACCCTTTCCCTTAAAAGAAATGGTTAAGTCAAAGTTTCAAAATATTTTAAAATTATCAAACAATATTGTTTCCCTAAAGCTAATTGATTTATTTTAGAAAATACTTATATACACAGTGGTAAATTACCAAGATATATGAAACTCTTTTCCATCTTGAAATATTTCAGTGTCCCCATTCCATTTTTTTCCAAGCATATGAAATTTCAGTAAATCTGATTGGTTTGTTATGTTCCAAAAGTAGTTAGAATAATAGTTTTGCACATAACTAGTTACAGTGCAACCAATGTTTTGAAGCTAATTGTTTCTGATGTTAGAAGAATTTATTGAAAACCCTGCAAAAAAGTATGCTTTCTTTATTTTACTTGGTTTATTTTCTTTGGTTTTTCATAATTCTATAAGTTATTTTTAAAGCTTTTCTACTTCATAGAATTTACTCTGTACATTCTTGCAGTTGCTTTAGCCTATGGAATTTATAAACAAGATCTACCAGCCCCAGAAGAGAGACCAAGGAATGTGGTTTTTGTAGACATGGGACATTCTGCCTACCAGATTTCTGTCTGTGCTTTTAACAAAGGAAAATTGAAGGTAAATTATTGAAGCAACATATAAAACAGGATAAAAAATAAGTTCAATCAGAAAATAAATCATATGAGCAATATTATATTATTATTTTACAGGAAAAAAGCCTGTAATAATATTTTGCCTCACAGCTGTGCTTTGAATGTTTTCTGATATAATTAATAATAATAATAATAATAATAATAATAATAATAATAATAATAATAATAATAGCCACTCAATATTTGTGATTCATCTTACATGTTCAGTTGACTGAGTTTCATATTTAATGAAGAAAATAATAATAACACAATTAGAAAAAAAATAACAAAATACCATGATCTGCAAATTGAAGTTGAGCGAGTGTGGAGGAAGAAATCAATGGTTGTATCAATAGTAATAGCCTTGGTGCAATACCCAAAGGGTTGCCTAGGTACATGGAAATTTTGAATTTATCAGCCCTGAATATTCCGACTTTGCAAAAAACCACCTTACTCGGAACTGCCTATATACACAGACGCTACCTTAATAATCTTAGTTCCTTGGTTAGGACTTGAAGTGTTAAGTTTTAATCAGACTCAGACTGTCAATTGATTTGAAGATTAAATCTTAAATAATAGTAATAATAATGAAGATGAGAATAAGGATGTAATGCCAGCAGAGTTATACATTGCATTATTTTTGCATGGACACTGCATTAGACTTCTGTTTGCATTATCTAACCACAAGTCTTTTTTTCTTGCTTGCTTTTATGTTCCTTATTATTGTACTTAATTTCATAGGTACTTGCTACTACATTTGATCCCTTTTTGGGTGGTAGAAACTTTGATGATGCGTTGGTAGATTATTTCTGCGAAGAGTTCAGGATGAAATATAAACTTAATGTTAAGGACAATGGTCGAGCATTGCTGCGGTTATACCAGGAATGTGAAAAACTGAAGAAGCTGATGAGTGCAAATACTTCTGATCTTCCAGTAAACATAGAATGCTTTATGAATGACGTTGATGTCTCTAGCAAAATGAACAGGTATCATATTTATTGTATAAAGTGGGAATTATGAGATAACCATTTATATGCCTGAAATATTTAATATTCTTTTCTCAAAATAGGGCTCAGTTTGAACAACTGTGTTCATCTCTTCTGGCCAGAGTAGAACCTCCTTTGAGAGCAGTGATGGAACAAGCTAGTAAGTAAATGCTGCAACAGCTTATTTTGGATGCTTATATTTAATATAAAGGCTTCTTTATATTAAATATAAGGTCATGCATATCACATTGAATATTCTTTAATTATAAAGAGCCTTGATAGTACAGTGGTTTGGTGCACCCTGTCATTAACACAGCTGCCTGCAATTTCTGCTGGTTCGAATCTCTCCAAGGCTCAAGGTTGACTCAGCCTTCCATCCTTTCTAAGGTAGGTGAAATGAGGACCCAGTTTGACTTTGTATAAAATATACAAAAGAATGAAGGCTATTGCTTAACGCATTGTAAGCCGCCCTGAGTCTCCGGAGAAGGGCGGCATATAAATCAAATTAAAAAAAAAAATTTAATGTCTATGGAAATTGAAAATAAAATTTTACAAAGTTGGGTATATGTGATTCTATCAAGTACAGAAAAGATGCTAAGAAATGAGGGAAGAAAATAATTACCTAGATCAAGGGTGTCAAATAAAAGGCCCATGGGCTGGATGCAGCCCACAATGTGGTTGGATCCAGCCCGCAGGGCTGTCCTGGAAAATGTAAGGGGCTGGCCCATGTTGCCTCGGCCAGGTCTACCCGTGTTGCCTCAGCCCTGTCTACCCGCATCACTTTGGCCTGGTCTACCCAATGCGAAGAGGAAACATTGGGCCAGCGTGGCTTCGGCCTGGTCTACCGAGTGCAAAGAGAAAACATGCCAGCAGTTTGGGAAGTGGCGTCAAGCTGGCCACGCTCAGTGAGTGGCATCAAGCTGGCCAGACCCATTCAGTCAGCCATGCCTACCTGGCCCAGAGGTCAACCACAGCCCTGATGCGGCCCTCAATGAAATTGAGTTTGACACCCCTGATATAAATAGAAAAATGGCATCCAGCACAATAGATAAGAAAGCAAACAAGAAGAAAAACATGCAAAGTATGACTTCTAGAATTTTTTATCCCCTAATAGTTTTGTTCTGTGCCATGTGACAAACAGGAAGGAAGGGTTCTGAGTTTGCAGGAGTTGGTAATATGCTGAGCAGCTCCAAATTGCCTTTTCCCTAAGGAATGCATTTGGGGTAATTTTGTGGATTTTTTTTTTTTTTTTTTGCTGCTGTTCCTTGTCTGATCCAGTCTATTTTGAACTTGATCTTTCTCTTGTTCAGTTCTTCACACCAAATTTGATCCTGTTCTATTTAGTTTCTAGACTGTTGTCATGCTAATGGACAGTCAGACGGACAGAGTCCTAGCCCATGTACATAATTGTGTTTGAATACTCTGTTGGTTTGGAAAGAGAAGAAAATGTGCTGGAAAGAAAATTTGGTAGAAGATTGGGAAAGGAGAGCTAGACTGTACACATACAGATTCAGATCTAACATTGAATAAGCAACCAAAATCATGAGTCTCAAGAAGAATGTCTTAGAATTAAGTAACAGGTCCTGAGGATTCATAGACTTTGTATAGATCAGGATGGTGTAGTCAAGTAACTGGCACAAATGTACAGTAGAAGATGAAAACAATCAAAAAGGGGGTGGGGGGGAAAACTACCTTATATTTTATACTTGTGAATAGTCACTAGTTCGCTATAGTTCATTTGTTGAGTGGGAGTTCTCACTATTTGGACATCACTTTGAAATATTGTACCATGCACCAGCAGAGCAGAGTGTTCTGAACTTAATTTCTGGTTATATTGTATAAGTTCAGTATAGGACCGTGATGGCAAATCTGTGGCATGCGTAGCCATATCGGAAGTTCCACCGGACACTGGCAAACGGGCTATTTCCGGCCTCCGGGAGGGCCTCCGGGAGGGTGGGAAAGACCGTTTTCATTCTCCCCAGACTCCTAGAAAGGCTCTGGAAGCTGGGGAGAGCAAAAAACGGGCCTACCATGCCATCGTGTGCCAGGAGCATTGGGTCACGCACACATGCGTGGGGCGCATAGAATTATGGATGTGGGTGCACGCGCGACTCCCCCCCCCCCCCGCACTCCTTGTACGCAATGGCAAAAAGGTTAGCCATCACTGGTATAGGACATCTGTGTATCCAGCCTCCAGATGGTCCCAAAGCTCATTTAAGGTTCTGATGGTTCTTACTTCCACTGATAATGGTTTATGTGTACAGAATCTGAATGAAGACAAGCATTTTATCATACTTTCATTTTTTTTTCTATTCCAATAGTAATAGAAGTAGAAATCAGGGTAGAGCAAAATAAATAAAGTTTGTGTTAAAATGTTGCAGTGTGAAATGCTTCTTTTTTAGGATTCTAGTTTCTTTATAGTCTTCATTTTGCTCAAACAGCCATTGAGCATTTAATGTCCATTGAACAATTTTTTCTTTTGTAGAACTGTTTTGAGGCCCTGTCCAGGAATTGCTTTATTTTTGTTAAAATATGCCCATTTCTACAGAAGTTGGTGTTCTCATAAACCTCCTTAGACTTTGCTTCTACTGGATATCAGTTTTGGTTTTGGAAACATGAACATTTGCAACTAGAAAATCAGAAATCCTAAGAACTTAGGGTCTGTAGCTGAAAAACAAAAGTTAGTATTAGAGAAAGATTATTCAATATATCTGCTTACCTTACTTTTATAGTTGTCCCTTTAGAGAGCCAAGAAAAGCATATAAATAATTTTTGGGAGTCTTTTTGTCTTTGTTTTTTAATGAAACTGAACAGATTAAACAGCCTTTTGCCAGCTGCTAAAACTCACTGCCAATTACACTATACCGTATTTATTTTTGTTATTATCTATTTATGTATTCACTTCTGCTAGGTTCTGGAACCAGCAGATAGCTTCCTATGTTATATGTCGCATTAATTTCTCACTGTTATTTTGGCATGCTTATTTAATACTTAGATTTAGAGCCCTATTACCTATAAGAATGGTAAGTACATTTTTGAAACAGAATTTCCACAAGTATTCAGTAGGTTTTAATTTTAACAGAAGAGACATGCCAATATATAATAGAGAAACTGCTTCCTTTCTTGCAGTCTCTATCAAATGAATCCATTCCCTGTAAAACTGATTATATTTTTCATCCATAAAAACAAATTTTCCCGTTTGTCTCCTAGAACTACAGCGTGAAGATATTTACAGTGTAGAAATAGTAGGAGGAGCAACTCGTATTCCAGCTGTGAAGGAACAGATTTGTAATTTTTTCTGTAAAGAGATAAGTACCACATTAAATGCAGATGAAGCTGTTGCAAGGGGTTGTGCATTACAGGTGTGTTAAACTGTTTTTCTTTTCAGTATAGCAACTTAAATTTCTTGGCCTTGCAAATTTATCAAAAGAAGCATGCTATAATTACATTAATCTTCACATTAAGGAGTTGAAGGTAACAAGCTATTTAACCAATTTAACATAAATTAAATTATATATATTTTTAATTAATCATTTTGACTAATCCTGAATCTGTTCTCTGAAACAGCTGAGCTCTGTTTGTGAGCAATGTCACATGTCTTGTATGATTTTTCTGGTCACAGAAAAAAAGTTACTAGTCATCTCCAAGAACATAGATTTTGCTACCACAATTTTTCTTAGGTTTTATAATTGTGAAGTTAAAATGTAGTTGACTAGTACCTCATAAATAAAATAAATGTGTACCAGACACATGTCTGAGTGATACTCCATTTCTTTTCTAGTGTGCAATTCTGTCCCCAGCATTTAAAGTTCGTGAATTTTCCATCACAGATGTTGTTCCTTACTCAATTACTCTGAGGTGGCAATCATCTTATGAGGAAGGAACAGGGTAAGAGTTTTGAGATTTAAAAATATGAAAGAACTAAGTAGATAGTATATCTATAAACAAAAGTAGGTTAGATTTGCCATTTGTTAACTTTGTACAGGTATTATTTAGATGAATTATAAACAAGTCCACTGATTTAAATATGAAAAACTATTACATAATTTCTTTATCTTGTAAAGAAATACAATTCTTCTTGTTTTTGTTTTCCTTGGAGAACAGAGCCCCACAATCCTTTTGCTATTCACATTATAGTAAGCCGCCTTCTCATTTTCCTTTTAGTGAACATTTCCACAATTTATTTAGGCAAAGACAAGGCATTCTCAACTCATCTTTCCTATGAATATGACATTCATGCTCATTAGGGATGAGAAGGCAATATTACTACTGAGCATTGGGATAGAATAATTTTGAAACTTAACATAACTCTGTTCTTCTAAGTACTCAGATACTTACATGTGAAAAGGAAAGTACACCCTCTTTGACAAAGTTTTATGGTGTTACATATCAGGACATAGTAAAAATCATCTGGTCCTTTCTACAGTTGCAAGAAAAAGTATGTGAACCCCTTGGGATTACGTGGAGTTTTGCATGAATTGGTCATAAAATGTGCTCTGAACTTCATCTAAGTCACAACAATAGAAAAACACAGTCTGCTTAAAATAATACTACACAAACATTAGATGTTGCCATGGTTTAATTGAACATAACATGTAAACATTCACAATGCAGGGAGGAAAAAGTATGTGAACCTTTGGACTTAATAACTGGTTGACCCTCCTTTGGCAGCAATAACCTCAACCAAACATTTCCTGTAGTTGCAGATCAGACCTGCACAATGATCTGGAGTAATTTTGGACCACTCCTCTTCACAAAACTGTTTCAGTGTAGCAATATTCTTGGGATGTCTGGTGTGAATCGCTCTCTTAAGGTCATGCCACAGCATTTCAATCGGGTTGAGGTCAGGACTCTGACTGGGCCACTCCAGAAGGCATATTCTGTGCTGTTGAAGCCATTTTTTTGTTGAATTACTTGTATGGTTTGTCCTGTTGCATCACCCATCCTCTGCAGAGCTTCAGTTGGCGGACAGATGGTCATACGTTTTCCTGCAAAACGTCTTGATAAACTCCGGAATTCATTTTCCCATCAATGACAACAATCTGTCCAGGCCCTGAGGCAGCAAAGCAGCCCCAAACCATGATGCTCCCTCCGCCATGTTTTACAGTGGGGATGAGGTTTTGATGTTGGTGTGCTGTGCCTTTTTTTCTCCACACATAGTGTTGTGTGTTCTTCCCAAACAACTCAATTTTGGTTTCATCTGTCCACAGTATATTTTGTCAGTAGTGCTGTGGAACATCCAGGTGCTCTTTTGCAAACTTCAAACGTGCTGCAATATATTTTTTGGACAGCAATGGCTTCCTCCGTGGTGTCCTCCCATCTACTCCATTCTTGTTTAATGTTTTCCTTATTGTAGATGTGTCAACAAAAATGTTAGCATGTGTCAGAGATTTCTGTAGGTCTTTATCTGACACTCTAGGATTCTTCTTTACCTCATGAAGCATTCTGCACTGTGCTCTTGCAGTCATTTTTACAGGATGACTACGTCTAGGGAGAGTAGCAACAGTGCTAAACTTTCTCCATTTGTAGAAGTCTGTCTTACTGTGGACACATGAACATCAAGGCTTTTGGAGATACTTTTGTAACCCTTTCCAGCTTCATGCAAGTCAACAATTCTTGATCGTAGGTCTTCTGAGAGCTCTTCTGCGAGGCATGGTTCACATCTGACACTGCTTCTTGAAACTAGTAAACCCAAACAGGTGTGTGTTTTTAAAGGGCAGGACAGCTGTCAGCAACACATCCAATATCATCACACTGATTGGAGTCAAGGTTGGCTCACTCTAATTAGCTCTTGGAGAAGTCATTAGGCTAGGGACTCACATACTTTTTCCTCCCTGCACTGTGAATGTTTACATGTTATGTTCAATTAAACCATGGCAACATCTAATGTTTGTAGTATTATTTTAAGCAGACTGTGTTTTTCTATTGTTGTGACTTAGATGACGTTCAGAGCACATTTCATGACCAATTCATGCAAAACTCCACGTAATCCCAAGGGGTTCACATACTTTTTCTTGCAACTGTAGTTCTTAAGAATAGGTAATGCAAGATCAGATGAACAACAACCCATGACATATTACATCATGTCATTTATTTTACAAAAAGAAAGCAAAAATGGAGAAGCCATGTGTGAAAAACTTAAGTAAACCTTAGGATTCAATAGTTTGCAGAACCACTTTTAGCAGCAATAATTTGAAAGTAATGGTTTTCTGTATGACTTTCTCAGTCTCTCACATAGTTGTGGAGGAATTTTGGTCCGCTCTTCTTTACAACATTGCTTCAATTCATCAAGCTGAAATCATCACTTCACCACCACTGTGCTTGATGGGTGATATGAGATGTGCTGATATGCTGTGTTTGGTTTTCACCAAACATGGCACTGTGCATTATGGCCAGACATCTCTTTAGTCTTGTTTGTCCAAAGGACAATGTTTCAGAAGTCTTATAATCTGTTCAGATGCAACTCTGCAAATCTAAGCCATGCTGCCATGTTCTTTTTAGAGAGAAGAGGCTTTCTCCTGGCAATTCTTCCAAACAAACTATACTTCCTTAGGCTTTTTAAAAAAATTGTATTGTCATGAATGCTCAATGCTTAATAGGCTAACTGAGGCTTGTCGAGTCTGAGGTGTAACTCTTGGATTTTTTGCAATTTTCTGAGCATTATACAGGCTAACCTGGGAGTAAATTTGCTGGGATGTCTGCCCCTGGGAAGATTGGCAACTGTCTTGAATGCTTTCCACTTATGAATAATCTTTTTATTATGTCCTGATATGTAAAACCATAGAACTCAAAGAGGGTGTATTTTCTTTTTCACATGACTGTACTTGATTCTGATTTTCTGCTGGGCTTGAGAGTCAACTCAGTGTTAAGTGCAATTTAAAAAACAAATCCCCCCAAGGCACTTAATTACATTGAAAAGAGAAAGGCAGTTCCTTTGCTGCTTTTAAAGTCATGACAGTCTAGTTAATTGGTTTTTTTTAAATGCCTTTGCTTCCAGAAAAAAAAAAAAACTTCCAATACATTTATCTTGTACTTCAAAGTAGCTTAGCCAATCTTACATGCTATGCATATTGGGAAAACAGATTGTCTTCTGTCTCAAGCAACAGAATATCTTGACCTAATCCTGCTGATTTCATCTTTTCTGCTTTCATCCCCTTTCCTTCCTCTCCACTCAAGTAATAAGGACTATAACTATACTACTCTTCCATCAATACTTCCCCTCTTTCTTCCTGACTATTCTAGAAATGCAAGGGAAATAAGAGAACATATTGTTTATCCTCATGTCATACTAACTCTGCTATGTACTTTGCTATCCAGGTTATATAGTCTTGTTTGTCTTCAGTTCATTCTCAATGTACCTACAGAAGCAATTTAAAGTTAAATTTAACTTTTTCAATTTAAAGTAGGGTTTATCTTAGGTTTTCTCTCCCCCCCCCCATCATGTGTAAGCGCATGTATGTGTGCGGCGGGTGTACACTGCTTGTTAATTGCAAAGACTTGTAAATGGAAGCCATTCTGTGGTTAATTTTTAAATGAGTTCTTCTCAACTTCCTATAGTGTTTGTCTAAGTATTAAGTTGTACATATCCTAGTTTGTTATCTTTAAAGAGGTTACAAATATAATGGAAGTAATCAATGGTTTTATGATTCAGTCTTTAATTCTCTGGCTTCAGATAATTAGTATCACAGAATACATTGTGACTACGTTCCTATTCTTCTCTATTTGTAGTTCTTTTTGAGTTTAAATTATAAACACTCTTTTCTATAGTGAATGTGAAGTCTTCAATAAAAATCATGCTTCTCCATTCTCAAAAGTTATTACTTTCCACAAAAAAGAGCCTTTTGAACTAGAAGCATTTTATACACATCCTCATGATGTTCCTTATCCTGATACAAGAATAGGTAAATATTTTTGTTACTTGCTGGGCATGACATCAAAAACCTTTTTAAAGATTTGCTTCAAATTATGAGACTAATAGATTTATAAAATAATTGTTTTAATTAGTAATGCCTTGTTTTCTGTGAACAATGCTTTTAGTTTTTTTTTTTTTTGCTTTAATGTATTTTGTACTTTTCTGCATATGTCGCTTATTAATAACTAGGGCTTGCTATCATCAAGTGGCACAATCATATCAAGTCACACCTTACAAACACATTGCTTAGCAATATAAATTCTGGTCCCAATTACTATAATTAACTGAGGACTGCTTGTATTTTCTTTTACTTAGTAGTTGTTGATTTTAGGTGTACAAAATATTTTGGATTCGGAGTATCCTATTATCCTATGTTTATATGTTCCTTATCTACCCTTTCTGGAGAAGGTTATAGAGAGATAAAAGGATGCTGTTGCATAGAGCACTGGAGGAAATGGATTATTTCTACTGTTTTCAATTAGATTTTAGTGCTGGGCTTGGTACTAAGTTTGTAATAAGTTCATCAAGGCTTTCTATACACCAAACAGATATGGTTTGCTATTGTTCACTTCTATTTCTTCTTAATGGAAACAAATGTCTGGCATTTATTTATTTATTAAATTTCTATGCCCCTCCCTTCTTCCCAAGGTGACTCTAGGCAGCTTACAGTTATTCAACCATAGCTGTAGTAGCAACTTTTTGAGGAAGTTGTCCATCAAAGATCCATGTTTACAGGTATCCTCACCTTACAACCATAATTGGGACTGGAATTTTACTCATTAAGTAGTGTGATTGTTAAGCAAGTCATCGTGTGAGCAGAACTGAATTTTTTACTATTTTTATCGCTGTGATTAAACAAATCACTGCAGTCATTAGGCAAATCATGTGGTCATTAAGTGATTCTGGCTTCCCCAGTTGGCTTTGTTTCTCAGAAGCTGGCTGGGAAGGTTATGATTATGTGACTGCAAGATGCTGAACCATTGTAAATGGAGCCAGTTGCTAAGTACCCAACTTGCAATCATGCAAACTGGAGGTGAGGCCACAGTCTGAGGCATCATAACTTCAAACCATCATTAAAAACAATAAGTGATGTATAAGTTTATAAATGTTTTTGTAATTGTTTTCTATAAGTAAGTAAGCGTACTAATCGGTGCCATATTTCTATGTTGTTTAGGCCATTTTGTTATTCAAAATGTTGGTCCCCAAAACGATGGTGATAATTCAAAAGTTAAAGTTAAAGTGCGAGTTAATATCCATGGAATCTTCAGTGTGGCTAATGCATCTGTAGTGGAGAAGCAAAATTTGGACAATGAGCCTAATGATATTCCAATGGACACAGAATTGTCATGTCATCAAAGCAAAGATGAACTGGTATGTAAAAACTATAAATAGAATTCTTAATTCTAAATTGTGATATGTATTATGCTGATTAAATGCAGTGGTTTTTTTTTACTTTTAATCTTTGTCATTAAGAATTTTTGTCTTGAAATTCCAGCTTGTTTCAGTAATTTAACTTTTTTCCAAACCTATGAAATTTTTTAATCCTAGTGCTTTCAATATTTTTTCCTATCTCATATAAATTAACTTGCTTTCTATCTTTAACCTTTCTTATATCCCTTGCTTTTATAAACATACTTGTTCACTCTTTCTCTGTTCTAATAAAGGGTATATCTGACATTGTATTGAGAAATCTCTTACAAAACTATATACAATGCTTAGTTATTTGTAAATATGTCTCCTTAACTTCCATAGAAATTTTAAAATAGTTAATTTAAACAAATTTACAGCACATCTGTTAGAAGCACACCAAAGCAACAGAAAATATTATTGTAACTTGAATATTGCTAATGCAAATGTTAGTTATGATGTAGATAAAGAGTTGAAAAGATAATAATGTAGCTATTTTAATTTTTAAGCCTTGGTTTCTCTCAAATATTTGCTAACTATTTTCTGACACCATGAAGAGTATTGACATCTTTCATAAGTGAAGATGCAACCTTTCTACTCTGAGGTTGAAGTGAAATATATAGCATTCAGTAAGCAGAAGATAGCAAAGATAGTCTAAATTTTTAGTTCTTTTTGAGTATACAGTAGGATATAAAAGATGGCAAGTGTAAAGATTTTCTAATAGCTGCATTAGTTATTAAAGTCTTAACATTTTGGGGAGTTTGAAGTAAATAAAACCCTGATTCAAAGCATATAGGACTACTCATAAAGCACAGGTTGGCAACCTTGTAAAACAGCAGTGACTTTTCCTGGATCATTCTATTACTGTATCCTTTATGTTTTACGCCCCCATAAAAATATAGATTATTTGGTACTTTACAATTACCGTATTTTCCGGCATATAAGACGACTTTTTAACACATGAAAATCTTCTCAAAAGTCGGGGGTCGTCTTACACGCCGGGTGTCGTTCTCCTGTAACCAGGCAGACCAGCCCGAAAGACTCTGACCAGCCTTAAATGGCTCTGGCAATCCAAGCTCTGACGATCCCAGCTTTGCCTGCTAATCAGGCAACTCAGCTGGGATGCCAGAGCCATGTAAAAGGAAAAAACTTTTTTCCTTTTATGTGGCTCTGCAAGCTCTGACGATCCCAGCTGAGTTGCCTGATTAGCAGGCAAAGCTGGGATCGTCAGAGCCCTGTAAAAGGAAAAAAGTTTTCCCCCTCCAGCTTGCTTACCTTAGCTGCTAATCGCAACGCTTGCCTTGCTTCGCTTGCCTGAATCCATTCCACCAGCAAGCCACTCCCTGCCTGCAATCAAGCAGGCAGGAGTTGTGAACTTCAACTCCCAGAATTCCTCAGCCAGCAAAACAAAGCTGGCTGAGGAATTCTGGGAGTTGAAGTCTACAAGTCTTAAAGTTGCCAAGGTTGGAGACCCCTGTTCTATTGGGTAAGTTTTTTTCCCCTTTGGGAGCTTTAAAAAAAATAGTTAATTGGGTTTTTTTTTAGTTGTTCTTTTTTAGACCTAGCCATTTAAAGTTTAGGAAGTTTTAAATTTAGTTTTCATATAAAAATAAAAATAAAATAAAATAATATTTGTGCAGCTTTCTGAGATTTAGTGTGTTTCTGTAGTGTTTCACTCTAACTACACAAACACACAAAATCTCACAAAACCGTATGTGGAATTTTGTGTGTGTAAAGTGTGAAAGTTGTTTTTTTGTGCTTTTTGTGGCTGTGTGAGGTTCCTGCTTGTTGCAGGGGCCATTTTGGGTCTAGCACAGCTGCTTTTACATTGTGGGTGAGCCAGTTGATGTTTTTTAATTTTTATTTGGTGTGCGTTGGAAGAGGGGTAGTCTTATACGGTGAGTATAGGCCAAACCCTATATTTTAACAGGAAAAGTCGGGGGTCATCTTATACGCCCAGTCGTCTTATACGCCGGAAAATACGGTATAGCAAAAATGCTTCAACTTCAGATGTTGACTAGCAATTGAGCATAATAGTGGTGCCTGTGTACATTAAAAAAATAAACTATTCAAAAATATTGGAATAATTTTTTGACTTAAATCCTAGAAATATAATATATGGCTTGGGGAAGCCTGAGTGGGATAGAGCCCATCAAGTGGCTTTTTGATTCACTGTTGTTGCAATACTGCCTGCAATACTGCATTCTAACCACTGCTTATTTTTGTAAGCCACCCAAAGTCACTGAGAGTGAATTGTGGGAGGGGGGGGGGGGAGGGCGAGATATAAATTTTCATAAATAAATAATGATCTTCTGCCTCAAGCTTGTGAATTCTTACAGTAATGAGGTGTTAATACTAGGGATTATTTTCAGCTTTCTATTGTTCTGCTTACTGTTTAAGACTTTACATTTCTTTTTCTAAGGTTCTTTTCCAAAAAACTCCCTTCATTATTTATAGAACATTTTAAAGTGTTCTTTGTTGTAAATGCAATTACATTTTTTTGAAGAGGGTTGTTTTACTTTTAATATCTGATTAGTATTGTAATTAGTAATACGATCTCAGTAATGTATAATTAGAATTGTATTAAGTAATTAGACTATTTCATAGCCACAATTTATCAGTCATGAACACTTCCTTACAGTAACCATGTTGAAGGAACTGAATAATCTTTTATTAGGAAGAAGGCAGTAACAAACTATTCCAAAAGTATTGGTAAAACAACTGCATGGATTTGTCCATGAGATTGCCAGAAGTTATGACTGACTCAAAGGCACATGCATTGCCCTCCCCGCACAAAAAACCCTCAATATTTTTTTCTCTAAAAACCATGGAGGTAGGGGAATAGTGTATCTCAAGAACAAAATTCTTTTTGTGAGGGAGATAGGTGGTTTCAAAATGTGATAAATAAATAAAAATAAAAGTTAGTACCATTGCTTTTATTTGTATTTTAAAATAATTAAATAATTTCAAAACTTCTATTTTATAGGCTAAAATGCAGATTGATCAAGATGATGGTAATCAAAAGAGCCAAATAGAACAAAGTCAAACAGATGAGGAAACTGATCATATAGGTACCGAAGGAAAGGTATGTATGAAATTATGATAAAATCAGATTCTAATGTTAGGACTGTCTATCTTTTGATAGTGCTAGGAAATGTTTAAAAAATACTACCGTGTTTCTCCGAAAATAGGATATGTCCCGAAAATAAAGCCAAGACTGATTTTTGGGGTGGGCATAAATATACACCCTCCCCCGAAAATAAGCCCTAGTGAAGGGGTGGGCATGGCCAGCACAGGAGGCAGCTCTTCCCTTCCCCATCACCTGGAGGTTCAGCTCCTTAATTGCTGCCCGCAGATCAGCTGAACCAGCGAGGGCTGTGCAACTTGGCCCAGATCTCCAGAGTACCTCCACAGCTGCTGGCCTCCTCCCCCTTTTCCTTCTGATCTTTCTTTACTTGGGATCGCAGCACAGACACACATTCCCAAAATGCTCCATCCAAAGCCTTCAGCCTTGCAATCCTGGAAGGGCCGTCTTTGCTGTGATCCCAAAGAAAGAATGGTGTGTGTGTGTGAGAGAGAGAAAGAGACATCTGATCCAACCTCGGAGAGTTATCCAGGCTGGCAGAAATGTTCTTTCTATCCCACCCCCTCTACACAACACACAGAGATCCCTCACCCACCCACCCACCCAAACCTCCCAAGGCAGCCACATCCCTTCACTAACCTGCTTTCCACCTCCGTTCTCCACCATCACATGCAGGGCAAGAAAAGTACTGTGAGATTTTTTTTTCTTCATGAAAAGTTGGAAGGTCTGAACTACTGGTTGTTATTTTTTTTACCATAGTCCAACAGACTGCGCGCAGGGGACAACGGAGCTGGAAAGCACGTTAGTGAAGTGATGTGGCTACCCTGAGGGGGGAAGGGGGAGGGTTTGCCAAGGGTGGCCTGGCTGAAGGGCCTTTCAGGTAAGCTAATGCGGGGCCTTGGGGCAGCTCCGCAGCCTCTGCCTTGCTTTGTCCTCCACCCACCCACCCACCCCCACCTTGCTTCGTTCTTCTTTGCAATGTGCAGCCTCTCACAGTAAGGAGAATTGCAGGCAATTCTCGTTACTGTGAGAGGCTGCACATTGCTTATGGGCAGTGTGCAGTGTTGCATCTTCTGTAACATTGACAAAGGCAGGCCAGGGATGTGTGGGGAGGGGGCCACCCGGTAGAGCCCTGAAGGCAGAACTGGGGGTAAAGGGCTTCTGGCCTGCACCGTATGTGGGCGAGGCTGTGTGGAGATTGTGTGACATTTCTACAAAGCAGCGACCGGCCAGAAAAGGGCACGTCCTCTCTAAGTGAACAGGCTTGCTGCGGGAGCCTCGGGCCAGGGAGGCAGTGACCGAAAGTGGTGAGGCTCAGGACAGGTTCAGCTCGCTGCTGTTTGTACGTGCCTCTTGGCTGGTTTATCTCGAGGGGTGGGGAGGCTGCGTGATCGGAGCGCTTGCGAGAGGGACGGCCGAAGGGGCGGGTGGGGTAGGGGAAGTGCCACTCTGGGCCTTTAAGTGGGGCGGATCTTCAGGGAGGAGGAGGAGGAAGCTGCCACTCCGGGCCTTTAAGTGGGGCGGATCTTCAGGGAGGAGGAGGAGGAAGCTGCCACTCCGCCCACCAAGGACAGCCTCCCTTCTCAGAAGAGGAGGATGGAGAGGGCTCAGTGTCCAGCGACCGGGAAAGGCTTGGACTCAGGAAGCTGTGCCCGCCCCAGCCAGCCGTGCGAAACAGGCTCAGCCGTCCCTGCACAGCGGGTACTTCCACCCGGTGCTTCGCTCATGGCAGCCGACAGCCACTGCCCTCACCACCCGGCATCTTGTCTACCCGATATTCCTGGTTCCCCTCCACCGTTTCTCTTGCTGCTTTTGCAGCCTCAATCGGCTGCAAAAGCAGCCGTGATTCTTGCTGTCTCTTCTCTCACTGGGCATGGCAGGGCTTTCTGCCTCTCACTTCTCCCCCTCTCCACCCCACCTGCCACCCCTAAATTGTGCCCCAAAATAATAAGGAACCCCCCCCCCCTGAAAATAAGGCCAAGCCTTTATTTTGGGGTTCAAAAAAATATAAGACAGGGTCTTATTTTCAGGGAAACATGGTATGAGAATAGTGTGCCATGCTTTGACACATTGGCATTCTCACTTATAGTCAAGTGAAAAAGAAAGTACACTATGAGTTCTATGGTTTTTACATATCAGAACATAGTAAAAATCATCTAGTCCTTATCAGTTCTTAACAGTAAATAGAACCTCAGATGAACAACAATACACATCACACCATGTCATCATTTATTTTATAAAAAGAAAGCCAAACTGGAGAAGTCTTGTGTGAAAAACTAGTAAAGTACATCCTTATTGCTTCCATAAGGATAAAGAGGCTAAGTAGCAGCTTGATCAGCTAAATTTCAGCAAGTGCCCTTGATCAGCTAATCATCAGCAAGTGTGACTGCCTCTATAAAAGCCGAAGTTTTAGGAGTTTTCTGGTGTCCAGCATTGAGGTGTGTGTTAACGCAATGCCACAGAGGAAAAACATTAGCAATGATCTTAAGAGCACTAATCGTTGCTGCCTATCAATCTGGTGCAAAGCTCAGAGAAATCAAAAAAGTCCAAGAGTTACATCTCAGACTCTACAGCAGGGGTCCCCAACCTCTGGGCCATGACCCATTAGAGGGCCATGAGCTGTTTGCAACCGGGCTGTGGAAATGGCGGGTGAATGTGGTGCATTCCCACATGCGTAAGCAGAGGGCAAGTGTGTGCACATGTGCTCTACTTGCATGAGTGGTGGGCACATATGCATGCCACTTGCACAAATGGTGCTATTTGTGCGCGTTTGCCGGCCTCTTGCATATTAAATGTTAAAGTTCATGACAGTACAATTAGAAAAAGACTGAAAAAGTATAGTTTGTTTTGAAGGATTGTCAGGAGAAACCCTCTTCTCTCTAAAAAGAACATGGCAGCATGGCTTAGGTTTGCAAAGTTGCATTTGAACAAATCACAAGACTTCTGAAACATTGTCCTTTGGACAGATGAGACTAAAGTGGAGATGTTTGGCCATAATGCACAATGCCAAATTTGGCGAAAACTAAACGCCATGTATCAGCACAAACATCTCATACCAATCATCAAGTACAGTGGTGGAGAGGAGATGATTTGGGCTTGTTTATAACCTGGGAACCTTGTAGTCATTGAGTCAACTGAACTCTGTATACCAAAGTATCCTAGAGTCAAATATGAGGCCATCTGTTTACCAGTTAAAGCTTGGTTGACACTGGGTCATGCAACAGAACAATGATCCCAAGCACAACAGCAAATCTACAACTGAATGACTGAAAAAAGAAAAGAATCAAGGAATTGCAATGGCTCAGTCAAAATCCAGACCTCAAGAGAAATTCTGTGGCAGGACCTCAAGAGAGCTGTGCACAAATATCCACAAAGCTTAATGAATTGAAGCAACGAGGTAAAAAAGAATGGGCTAAAGTTCCTCCACAACAATGTGAGAAACTGATAAAGTCATACAGAAAACAGTTATTTCAAGTTATTGCTGCTAAAGGCGGTTCTATAAGCTATTGAATCATAAGGTGTATTTAGTTTTTCACAGATGGCTTTTCCATTTGGTTTTCTTTTTGTAATGGTGTAATATGTCATGTATTACTCACCTAAGGTTGTATTTACTAGTTTTGAAAACTGCTAAGGACTAGATGATTTTTACTATGTCCTGATATGTAAAACCATAAAACTCAGAGAGGAAATACTTTCCTTCTTCACATGACTGTATGTTAAAAGGGTTTATGTAGAGGTAGGGTGGATGTTTGTCGTGTCTTGAAGAAACTGATGTGTGGACTGGTCTGACTGCTAGTCTAAAACACTTCAGGGTGAATTTATTTTCAAGCAATGTTGGAAAATAGAATCACTCTATTTTTCAAATCTTGTATTTTAAAATTCATAAGTTAAAATGCAGAAATTGCAAGATAGTGGCTATTAAAAATGGCAGCATATTAGGATATTGCTTTATCTGCTAAATTTACATGTATAGTTTTTTTCATCAGATTTCTATCTTTATGTGTAATGGGAACAAATGTTATAATAACTAATTTCTTATTCTGCAGACTGCTTCAGGAGACAAGATTGATGCAAATCAGTCAAGCAAAACAAAGATCAAGAGCATTGATCTACCTATCCATGTTAACTTATATAGACAGGTTGAACAGGATCTTATTAATTGCTACATTGAAAATGAGGTAAGCAACTGCAGAAATCTTGAACCATAGAAGTGAAATAATTACAATTGTATCAGTGCAGAAAAGAAAAAAATCGCTCTAATTGTTACTTGTAAATCCAGTAATTTGGGGTGGAAGAATATATTGTAGATGTATTTCAAGAAAAAAATCAACTGTGTTTTAAATTTGTGATTAAGTTATCTGAATTCTTTTATTTGCTGCAGCGGAAGATGATAATGCAAGACATTCTGGAGAAGGAGAAAAATGATGCCAAAAATGCTGTTGAAGAATATGTGTATGATTTGAGAGATAAGCTTTGTGGCGTCTATGAAAAATTCATAACTGAAGATGTAAGAATTCTCATGAATCTATAACATGATGAAGTCCTTTACAATAACATTAGTATTAAAATGGCTGCATCTGTAATAAAGCATTGCAGTGAGTTGGTTCTAGTTATATTTCTAATTATATTGTCAATAACCCTTTAAAATCAGTGGAGAAAATTAATTAAGATAAATTTGAGCTTCCATTGATTATAACTATTTTATTCTATAAGTTAGTTCAAATGCTCCTAAACTTATTAGATTTCCTCATAAGTTTACATAAATTTCTAACGATCTGTGAATTTTGAGGTGTTTTTCTTTCTTTTTCTTTTTGGACTGGGAGGAAGGGAAGATTGTTAAATGTCTCCATTTTATTACTTAACAGCTTCTAACTCCTTCAAGGTTTTCTCCTCACTGACACATCAAGGCAGATTATGGATGAATTTCCATTAAACTAAAAGTTACACTGAATGCTATTTAAGGAGGAAATGAAAATAAAACTACTGTTTTAATGATTAAATTATATTCATTAAAACAGTAATATACATTCCTGGAGGCCTTAAGGCAGTGGGTCTCAATCTTCCTAATGCCGCGACCCTTTAATACAGTTCCTCTTGTTGTAGTGACCCCCAACCATAAAGTTATTCCATTGACCATTGAAAATATGTGTTTTCCGATGGTCTTAGGCGACCCCTGTGAAAGGGTTGTTCGACCCCCAAAGGGGTCCCGACCCACAGGTTGAGAACCACTGCCTTAAGGAATGTTGTCTTCCTTACTGCCAGGCATGGACCAGAAGCAAAGATTAAGCCTTCCCTGCTGGTCCTTTAGTAGTATCTTTTCCATTGTATTGGGCCAGAATGATTTATTGAAATGTTCCATTCTAGTAGCAGGAGCATCAGCAGTAATCAAAAGAAGAAAAAGCAGGAGGGAACAAAAAGAAAACAATTAATTTTATTTTATGCTCTCTACATGGGGCTCCCCTTGGGGTGCTCCCAGAGGCTGCAGTTGGTCCAGAATGCGGCCGCACAGGGGATTATGGGAGCGACGGGACGCTCACATATAACACCGGCTGCACTGGCTTCCTGTGGTCTTCCGGGTGCGCTTCAAGGTGCTGGTGACCACCTTTAAAGCGCTCCATGGCTTAGGGCCGGGGTATTTGCGAGACCGCCTTCTGCCGCCAATAGCCTACCACCGACCGGTTCGCTTGCACAGAGAGGGCCTCCTCAGGGTGCCGTCGGCCAGGCAGTGCCGGCTGGCAACCCCCAGGGGGAGAGCCTTCTCTGTGGCAGCGCCTGCCCTTTGGAATGACCTGCCCCTTGAGATACGCACGATATTAGACCTCCGGACTTTTCGTCGGGCCCTGAAGACACACTTGTTCCATCTAGCTGGGCTGGCTTGATCCCATCCTCTCAGTTTTTTAATCAAATTCGGTTTTAATTGGGCTGTTTTAAATTCAGTCCAAAATTATTTGTTTTTTAAAAT
Source organism: Arizona elegans (assembly GCA_022577455.1). NCBI lineage: Eukaryota > Metazoa > Chordata > Lepidosauria > Squamata > Colubridae > Arizona > Arizona elegans. The sequence goes on along the minus strand of JAKOOJ010000009.1, from coordinate 31,253,613 downwards.
GTTTTTAAATTTTATATGCTATGTTTTATTCTGGCTGTACACCACCCTGAGTCCCGCAGGAGAAGGGCGGTATAGAAATATAATAAAATAAATAAATAATAAATAAATAAATAAATATTTTATTAGATTTTTATACTGCCCTTCTCCCACTGGACTCAGGGCGCTGGACAGCCAAGAATAAAAACATCACATACAAAATTTAATTTTTTTAAAAAAAAAAAGAATTAAATTTTGGCCCAATAAATTTAGAACACTCCAACTAAAATCAATTAACAATTAAAATATCTAAGGAGGGGTGTTAAGCCAGCCCGGCTTGATGAAATAAAAGTTTTAAGGGCACGGCGAAAAGCACGGAGATCTGGGATCCTACGTATCTCCGAGGGGCAGGTCATTCCAGAGGACAGGTGCTGCCACAGAGAAGGCCCTCCCCCTGGGGGTCACCAGCTGACGTCTGGCCGACAGCACCCTGAGGAGCCCCTCTCTGTGGGAGCGTACTGGCCGGTGGGAGGCTATTGGTGCCAGAAGGCAGTCCCGTAAGTACCCAGGCCCTAAGCCATGGAGCGCTTTAAAGGTGGTAACCAGCACCTTGAAGCGCACCTAGAAGACCACCGAAAGCCAGTGCAGCTCGCGCAGGAGAGGCATCACATGGGAGCGCCCCATCGCTCACCTCTACATGAATTACTGGTGGGATAGTGGGCAGGATTTCCTTTAGTTACAAGCCTTCATTCTCTTAGTAAATGCTGAACTTTTAAAGAAGAACATATTCATATATGTAGGTGTTTTCAATCCTATACATTAAAATTGTCTTTGCTCATTTAAGCATTCAAACAAAGCTCCTTTATTTATTTATTGTTTATTTATTGGTTCGATTTATATGCCACCCTTTTCCGGAGAGTCAGGGCGGCTTACAATGCGTTAAGCAATAGCCTTCATACTTTTGTATATACCTGCTTAGTAGGGCTTCCCCCCCCCCCAAAGCGATGTTCTTTTTTATAGAAAGTCAGCTTATTGCCCTCACAAACTGGGTCCTCATTTTACCTACCTCGAAAGGATGGAAGGCTGAGTCAATGTTGAGCCTGGTGAGATTTGAACTTGCAGTAATTGCAGGCAGCTGGTGTTACTTAACAATGCTTTAATCTGCGCCACCAAGGCTCCTTGTTTTAATGTCTGTTTCAATTTTTTAATTTCCATGTTCTTGGTGTTACAATATACCTACAGAAATATAAACATTGATATTACATTTATTAAAATCTCTTTCTGCACACTTTGGCAAGGAAAGTAGCATGTACTCTCAATACAGATTTAAATACAGTAAATTCCAGAAGTATTGTCATTATTACATATAGAATTAAACCAGTTAGATATTTTAATGAGAAAATCTTAAATGGAATTATGGTCTACCTGTGTTGCTGTTAAATTAACCATTAGATTTAGATCTAATGTATATTTATATTACATTTGCCTAACTATTAACATTTACTACAAGGGTTGATGCAGAATGTGTGTAGGAGAGACTTAAAGCTAGACTATGATATTCCTGAAATAACTAAAACCAAGAATCCTCTATTTATACTATATACTTCTAGTATATATATTATACTAAATATATTATTTTCCTCCAAGTTAACTTTAAAATATTAAATAGCAAGAAGCCCTATCTTTGACATTGCAGTTATAGTTATTTGTTCTTTATGAATGGTGTAGAAATAAGAGCTTACAAAAGATGCTTTGGTTATAATCTTATTACTGTAATTCAGTGTAAGTAGTGAAATATTGTAGAATTATTTTTTCACTAGTTTAAAATGATAAAGGTCAATGGCTTATTATATGCTGTACTATTTTCCCTCTAGGATTCAAGAAAAATAACATTAATGTTAGAGGATGTAGAAATTTGGCTTTATGAAGATGGAGAGGACCAACCAAAACATGTATATGTGGAAAAACTTCAGGAAATGAAAGTAAGCTTTCCATTGTCCCCAAGTGCTTTTTCAAGAGGCAGCTGGACTTCCTTTATCTTTGAAGACGTTTTGTTTCTCATCCAAGAAGCTGCTTCAGCTCTGACTAGATGGTGGGGAATGGAAGGATTTATACTCCTTGGACACAGCTGGTCATTTGCATTCTTTTAAAGAGTTGTTGAGAGTTGTTTATCTGTGCTGTCAGGGTCACCTGAATAGTGCAAATGGATGTTGAGCCTTCTTGGAACTGTTGAAAGGACTGTGTTGTAGACTGGAGAGAGATATCATATCCCTCCCCCTCTATTGAGAGGCCTGTTCAATTTTGACATAGATGGCCTCTTTGACCCCTCTTTCAAACCAGTGGTCTTCTATCCAAAATGTGGACTTTGGTGTCTTCAAAAGAGTAGCGTTTGTCTTTTAAATGCATGGGTTTGTTCTCCTATGTCGTGCCATGCATTTATTAAATAGCTGCTTTGTTTCCCCAATGTACAGATCTGCAAATGGCTCACTGCATTGTACTGCATATACTACATTTCTGAGTTTGTGTCTGGGTATTTTATCCTTCAGCTGGACAAGCTTCTACCTTAGTGTATTCTTGGGTTTGAAGTGTACACATATGTTGTGTTGGCTGAAGATCCTCCTGAGCTTTTCCAATATTTCTGCAATATATGGAAAGACAACATTGCTTCATTTATTGTTCTCTTCTTTGTCTATTGTGGAGCAGCTCCTGTTGGGTCTTTTTTGAAACTTGATGAAAGCCCACTTGGGATAGCCACACATTCTGAAGGCTTCCTTGATGTGTTTTAGTTCTTTTTCTTTTCCCATCTTTGCGGTGGGCAGACCTTCAGCTCAGTGGTGCATGGTTCTGATAACTCCCATTTTGTGCTCTAGTGGGTGATAAAAATCAAAATGATCTGTGTATGTGTGTGGGGGGGTGTTCTGTAAATTTCAATGTTAAGGTTTCTATCTTTGTTAATGTGTACTGCACAGCCCAGGAAGTCTAGACTATTTTCCTTAACATCTTTCCGTGTGAATTTGATGTATCTATTCACAGAATTGATATGTTTGGTGAACACTTACAATTCCTGTCTTTTGATCTTGATCCATCTATCATCCACATACCTATACCAGTCAGTGGGCAGAATTTTGGTGAAGGACTTTAGGACTTCTATTTCTACCTCTTCCATGTATAGATTTGGCCACAATGCGGGACATAGGTGAACCCATAGTACAGCCGTGTTTTTGTCTATAGAAACCTTCACTGTATTTAAAATAGGTAGTGATCAGGCAGAGGTCCAGCACGGCATATATGTGGCCTGGGCTGAGGTTGGCTCTGTCACCTAAGGTGCTGTCTTGTAGCAGTCGTTTCTTCAGTACCGTGATTGCTTCAGTTTATGGAATACAGGTGAAGAGGGAAGTTACATCTTAAGAAACGTTTCCATAGTCTCATCCTGGTCCAGTTTTAGTTTCCAAACCTTTCTGATGAAGTCCTGTAAATTGCTGATGTGATGGGTGGTGTTGCCAACTAGAGGAGCTAATAAGGTGGTTAGATGTTTCGCAATATTGTACGTAACATGACAGAGTTGATGCTGCTGACAGTTGGTCTGAGGGGAGTTCCCTCTTTGTGGATTTGGGGGAGTCCATATATGCATGGTGTGGCTTCCCTAGGGTAAAGACGGTAGCACTGTGGCTTGTCAATGGCATTGGCCTTCAGTTGTTGTTGCAAGAAATAAATGACCTTTTTCTTGTAACTGCTGGTGGGATCTCTCTTCAGAGTCTCATCCTTCCATTCTGTACCATCCAGTCAGCTGAAGAAGCTTCTTGGATAAGAAATGAAATTTCTTCAAAGAAAAACAAGGAAGTCCAGTTGCCTCTTGAAAAAGCAGCTTTTTCAAGACATGATTTGGTCAATACTCTGTTCATGAAATATGTATGTGAAAGAAAAAATCAATAAAACATGTTTAAAAAAGAAAGAAAGAAAAAGCACCTTTGGAACAACTATGACCTTGATGACTGAGAATCTCCATAGACATTAAGCTTTCCATTGCTAGAAATAAAGGGCCTGAATTTGTTCTCTGTAGTGTCCTTAATTGTAATCTCTATTTATATTTCTAGAAACTTGATACTGTACTTTTTAAGTTACTGGAATATCAGAGACTGCAAGATTTTATTTGTGTAAATATATATTCATATAAATTAGATGGAATAGCAGTGGATTATCTGACTTCTGTCTTGAGAACTGCTACCAGACTTTCCTGTTGATTTCCCTGACTAAAATGAGTTTTTTATCTGTTCTTCTTTATATCTTTCTCCACATTTTGTTTCTACCATGTGCATCACTTCCTTATGGATTCCTTTGAGTTTTTAAAACATTTCACTTCTGCTTTGAAGAATCCCAGCAATTCTAACAACTTTTTAAAATTTTCCCCTTTTTATCCCATTCACCCTTCCTTTGTATATTTGTTTGCCATTTGGTTTTCGTTCAGTTTCACTATATGAAACTACCACCTCAATATATTTCTTCAATTCTAATCACTCACATTTGAACTCAATCCACATTAATTGTCAAGCCTCTATCTTTATCATAGCACAAACATTTTGAAGTTACTTGCATTTCCATGTATCAAAGAGTAAAAAAACATGGTGTTATCCAACAGTCATTTTTTCTTCCAACAAAGATTAATTTCTCAAAACAAACCCATAGTTTTGCAGACTGCACTTGTATAGGGAACAGTAACAGTTCTTCCAATCATTCAGTTCTTCACACAGGTTTAAGCAGGTCATATAGCCATTCAATAAGCTTAGCATATTGCTATGTCATTTGTTCAATTACATCATCAAAATTATAACCTTAACATTTTCAGCATTCCAATGGAGAGAGAGAGAGAGACTGATTTATCAATTCACTCCTATATTATAAACAAGATATTGTAAAATATCAAGGAATCTCTGTCATTTACGCATTGCTGCATTCGTTAATTAGTATAAAATATCTTTTACAAAACAGATCACACATTTATGACTGTCATTCCTTGACATCTGGAATAATACCACTTTTCTATTTTTTTAATTAATTATTTTTGACACACACGCGCGCGCACGCACACACACAGACACTCATGCTCAACCCAGTCACAGTTCCTTATAAAGTCAAATTCCAAAGCTTTGGTACATAATTCAAGTTTACATTAACATGTAAAATATTAAAGATATTTTAAATAGTAAAATTTCCCCATAAATCTATTCACAGTTCCAAAAAGATGTCAAATGATTGCATGACTATATCATATGGATAGGGGTCAATTTTTTAATACCTCCAGCACAAAAAAAAAAATGATGTCCATCCTTTCAAATACATTCTTCGAAGAGTTCTGTACACCCTAAATACATTTTTGATGAATCAATCTTAATCTCAAACCTACAGATACAATTTCAACGTTCTAAGAACATGAAGCCACTGATGTGACTTTATCAGAAATTCCAGTTCTATAGAAAATGTTTAAAATAGAGATGTCTACTTTAAAAATAGTGAGCTTTTGACAGATGTTATAGGTTTTATTCTGTCATGGTTCCATCAAGTAAATTATTTTTCAGGAAGCCAAACCTTTGGCTTCCTCAAAAATACTTTACTTGAAGGATCCATTATCATGATCCCACCTTACAGTCTGCTTGAGCATTAGATTTCTTGCCAAGCCTCAGATACTTTTTAGATCTTTTATTGTGTTCGTTTCATTTGTATCCTGCCTTTCTACCAGTGTATTGGAATGGCAGCTATTCCAAACTATAGTTGATAGTGGAATATGTAAGAAAAAAGCATTGGATTTCCTATTTTAAGCAAGGAACTCAACTACCTATTCTAGAATTCCCGCACAATTAAGATATAGGCTTGTTGGCTGTCATATGTGATCTATTTTCTTGGTTTCTTTCATATGGTGATTAGTCATTTATAAGTAGTTCTGATCAATTATTAAAAAGATTTTATCTTCATTTATATTTTTCTACATTTTAATGAGTACTTCTACAATATATTTCCTATATTTCTAGAAATTTGGTGGCCCTATTCATGATAGATATAAGGAATACGAAGAAAGACCAAAAGCTTTATTTGATTTAGAAAATAAACTCCAGACGCTTATGAAAGCTCTAGAAGAATACGAAAAAAAGGTAGGGCGGTATATGTGTTTTTAATAATAATTATTCATAAATAATTACATTATATGGACATTTTCAAAAAATGTATATAAAATTGAAATCTAATTTTCAAAATTAGATATATAAGATAATTTGGGCTTATGATACCAATACTCCAGCTCCACTTGGAACAGGAATTTCTAAAGCCAAAGGCTGTAATAAATAAGGCTGTATTTTCAAATTCCTTTAAATTTATAATTATCTTTAACCAAATGTTTTTGTTCAAGTAACAAATAATTATGAAATCAACTCTTGTATAATCCATTATGGGATAAACCTATTGTTTATTATTTGTTGAATATTTTTAAATATTTTCTCTGTAGGATAAAAAATATGATCACATTGATCCTGTTGATATGGAAAAGGTTGAAAAATATGCCAGTGAAGCTATGAACTGGTTGAGCTCAAAGATGCATATACAGCACAGACTGAATTTGACACAGGATCCTATTATTAAGGTGGCAGAAATAAAAGCAAAATCTAAGGTAAATTAACTTTGGGATTGAATTATTCTAATGGAAAAATAGGAGGAATTAGCCTAAGAATAGCTTAGTATTTCAAACGATATCAGGACACAAATATATTTTGGCAAAAGAGAACTACAACAAATAGATATTTCTTAAGTTTCCATAGAAATGCATATGGCCTAGGTCAATCTGCTATACCTGTTCATATGTAAGCAAGGTTCCCTAAGTGATGAAGTTGTCCTACCTTTTTATATAGGCCTATAGGCCATAAATGTATCTTATTCTCCTGCCTCCCGTTTTCCCCCACAACAACCCTATGAGGTGGGTTGGGCTGAGAGACTGCTCCAAATTATAAATCTGGCTTGCATGCCTAAGGGAGGCCTAGAATTTACACTATCCTGATTTGTAGGCCAGCATTTTAACCGCTATCCCTCTCAAGTGTTAAATTCAGATGTTAGCATATACCAAGTACATTTAAATCAGGAGAATATGGTTTGATCCATGAGTTTTTTTATTCCATTGATGAAGAGATTTCTATTATTAATCTATTAAAGCTAAAATTATTCATCTATGTGCTTTTGCTGCTGGAAGAAAAACAGAAAAAAACCCCCTCTATTTTCAAAATTTAAAAACATGTAAGGAAGTTTATTAGAGACTACTTATGTTGACTTGTATGCTATCGTGTTGTTTAATATTCTAATTATGGGCAATTTTATAAATTTATTGCTAAGCTTATTTCTTGTATTTTTACATTGTAATAAATTTCATAGGCCATTGTGTTATTTGCATGGTAATTATAATTATTTTTTCCTAATAGGAACTGGACAATTTATGTAATCCAATTATTTACAAACCTAAGTCCAAAGCAGAACCACTGTCTAAAGATCAAGGAAAATCTAATAGTGAACAAAACAGGCCAATGAATGGACAAAGCAGCTCTGATACTAAATTAGACGATAATTGCCAGCAGCCTAAATCATCTGAAGAAATGGACATGGACTAAGTTTTACAATTCTTTGAGTTCATTAAAAACAGTGCAAGTAATCAGAGGGTCCTTTTTTTCTTAATTCACACTACATATGTTCAGTTATTTAAAAAACTTTCTGTCCTTTATTCTTTTCATTAGGTTTGAAAGTGTTTTTCTATTGAGTACATTCTCATTGTTCATTCCATTAAGCTTTTTTTTGTGAAGCTTTAGTTGAAAATAGATTGTAATCACTTTAAGCTTTTATGATATATTTTATATCAGAGGCAGAATTGATACATAAATGATAACAATCTACCTTATTCAAAGCTTTTATTGTACGCCACTGCTCCTTTATTTATGAAAGACCACTGTATTGCACTTTCAATGCTGAAGTGTAGATTTTTGCATCTTTATTTTAGAAAATATTCAGTTTGACATGGCTTGAACATTGCCACAAGAAGCACTGACCTTTTCTTTAATTGTTTATTGTTCTAATATAAATATTAAAATAGAGATTAGTTGGCAAACTAGTTCAGCTTGTTGATGTAACACAAAAACCTGTAAGAATTTTGTTGATCAATATTCAAAGCTTGAAAGGACCTTACACCAGCAGCATTCTTTGTCAGCAAACTAGTAACAAGATTTAAAATAAAACTTGTGGTCCCCATGTTCACATGGTCCTGTATCATATTTTGTGTTGATGCCGAGATGCTCTTAAAGCTGTAATAGTATGGAATTGGAAGACTGTAACGAGACACACATGCTTTCATTTCTCTTAAATACCTCTGACCTAACTGGCTTCGGTTTATTCAGAATGCTGCCTTTGACTGTTTTTACAAATGCCCTTCTTGGAATTAAACGTAAAAAATACACACATAATATATTGTCATCAATTAATATTACTTACACAGTATTCCTTATTTTTTTTTACTTGGCAAAAATAATATTCTTGGTTAGAGACTGTGCTTACTGAAAGTTCATACTAGTAATCATTTTTGGTAATTGTCCCAAGCATTTGCAGAATATCATTTGATATATCTTTAACAAATAGATAAAACAAGCTACTAACATTTAAGCTTAATATCAGTACAGATGAATCTAAAAAACAATCTTAAAACATGCTAATACCACTTAGCAATTTTTTAATCAAAGTAATCATGTGGAGACTGAGAATCCTTCATTGCTCATTCCAATTTTTGGCTGAAAAATTATAACATACAATGTATGTATGCTTTTGCAAAAATCTTGTAAATCAGATTTCTGTTCTTTTTATTCCACATATAAATTGATTTGCTAAATTATTAAATTTTAGATTTAACTGAAGAAATCAATTTTCTGCTGCTGCCAAAAAAAAAGTTTGTTCTTCAGCAACCAGAGACACATTATTTTGTCCTAAAGAGAATTACTGGTATATGTTCTTTTTCTGAGTATAGCATGTGTTTTAGTATATCATATTCATATTGGTGTAGTATGGTAGACACTGCTTTCCCATCTGTCCCAATTGATTAAAAGAAGAGCGACATAAAAACATTTGCCAACTACTGTTCAGCCAGCCTATCATGCCAGCCAATCGATTATAACCAAATTGCTTTGGAATATAGCATAAATAACCGAGGATAGTTTACTAAGGAGAACCCACTACATAAAGCATTAAGCACATTTTATATTATTTTGTCTTATATTTCTACTGTTTATGCAATCAATTTTGTACAAGCAGTAATTATAGAAGCCTTTTCATGTATATAGTCTTTACCTATGTAAGCCTGTGGTAAATTTTGAATATATGTTTATGTTATTGTATATTAATTCAGTGTATGGTACAATAACAGGTCTACATTTTATGATTTATTTTAAACCTTCTAGTTTAGGGTATTATGCGTCTATATAATGTTTTATTCTTTCCACTATTAGCTATGTTTTAGTTGATGGATTTTTGATGGATCATGAAAGGGAAAGAAGTATGTCATCTTTCTGTTTAAATACTCACTTGACATTAGACTGGAGAATTAATTTAAAGTGCAGTATAAAAATATGTGATGGGATATTAATACAAAAAAGCACAATAGTATATAAAAAGTGTACAGAACATTCTATATTGAAAAAATTGTCCACTTATGAGCATATATAAGAAAAAGTTGCTCAAATACTAATTTAAAGAGTAAATAAAGGAAAATAAATTCCAAAAAGTTTGTGAAATACAAAAGAATATGTAACCTGTAATGACAAGCTTTTTATGGGTGGAATCCTTTTCATTAGTTGCATGAAATACTAGCCTTACAAGGATAGATATGATATAAACAGAGACATGTAAAATGAAGTTAAATACCAATGACATGAAAAAGTTGCAGTCTATAGCACTTCCAGTGTAGGAAAAATAGTTGTCCTTACAATAAGAGATGCTAATGAAAAATGCTTATGAGCGTAAGGAAATCCTAAAGGAATACTTTGTGCAAGTGCTTTGCAGTTTCATATGGCTTGTTTCCCCACCACGTTTCGAAAACTGGTTTTCTTGTCTTACACTGTGTTAAACTTAACCAAGGATAAATTTGTTAACAATGATTTATTAAGAGATACTATTCTGAATACACACTCTTAGCCAGGAACAAAATCATCTTGCAAAACCTTATTGGATTCTATCAACTTCCAGAAGATGCTAAACCTGCCAATGATTGGCTAATGTTTCACCTGTGGAATTAATTCTACTCTTTTCTCAATCCCGATATTGGTATATATGAACATGGGCAATTTAGTTTTACAAAAAAAGTTTTGATACTACCTGGTTTTATTCCTATGTGACCAGTTGTCTTACAATTGAAAATTGATTAATAAACTTAATTACATTAGCTAATTTTGATCAGCTCCCACTGTTTAGCTATTTAGACATCCCTAACTTCCTCCCATTTCCCCCTTCGCATAGTATCAAATTATATTTAATGCCTTGTTTACCTAATAATAGTAATACACTAATTTCTTTCTAAAATAATTTCTTGGAAAATACAATCCATTTTAATAAACTTTTCAAACTATCCTCAAAACTTTAGTTTTGGACTAAAACTCAAAATATGTGTGTGAAAATATAATGAAGTTTATTGTAGAGAAAGAGAAAAGCATGAATGGCCAGGGCTCCTAGAGGACAATTAGAAATTTGCTTTTTTCTCTCTTGTACACAACCAAAACATTATACATGCCTTAAAGGTTCTTCTATTGTCAGACTTAATAAGAAAAAAAATTTCAGAGCAGCTTGGATGAACTGGGGTCTTAGCTGCCATTTGCATATTATGGAGGGTATAAGTTTGCTAAATTACAATGGCTAATTAGAAAGAAAACATATTTTAATATTTTAAGTCTGAACTACGGAAGGTGATTTCATACTTAGTTTATACCCATTTCATGATGTGCTGTTTTTTAAAAGTATGATCTACATGGACATAAGTCTCATGATGGTACTCAACACAGACTTGGGGGAGAGGGAGGCACTTAAACACTCCATTTGAAAGAAACACTTAAGAATTAGCAAGAAGCTGAACTGAACTCACCTGCCATTGTGAAAGTGATTAGTTCAACAAATTTTTTGTATTATGTAGCAAAGTATCCTCAACTTGCATAAATATATAGCAGTGTTACAAAATGTTTCCTATATATGTGAACAGAATCTTTCATAGTGACATGCACAAATTGACAAATATGTCAATTGACTTCTAAGTAGCAATACAAATTGCTAGAGATTGTATGTAATATATTTTTAATAAATATTTAAATTTACTTCTTAAACTTCAACTAATTGTTACATAAGACTTCTTTATTGCTGTTGATTTCACTGTTCTACAATTATGATTTATTCTCAATTGTATATCTGTGATGGGAGTAATATTCTAGAATTTAGGATGACCAAGTTCTTCATAGGCTAAAAAAAATGTAAACATTTAAAATGTTTTATCCATTATCCATACAATTAGACTTTCTCCTGAAATCTAAGAAGTTATTACAGCATTATCTATATTATTTATTTATTTATTTTTTCATTTATTTTTTTATTTTTCATTTTGTTTTAAATTTGATTTATATGCCGCCCTTCTCCGAAGACTCAGGGCGCCTTACAATGCGTTAAGCAATATTGCTACCTATCCCACTTTGAGGTGACTCTGGGCAGCTTAACTAACATTAAAAACCAATAAAACCATGAACAATAAAAAATCCATAATAACCGTAAAATTTATTTAGTAACAATAATTTTCAATTATAGTCTCTTAATATACAGTAGAAGAGACAAAGAATTTATAAACCTTATACAATCATGAATGTTTTGATCTGAAATATAAAAGGTAATCTATTTTAAATGTATATATTTTAAGTCATGATAAAATAAAATAGTAGAGAATAGATCCAAATTAAATTTCAGTTGCCACTCTATGTTGGAAAACCATAAGTTTGAGTATATCTTATTCAAAAACAATGATGAGCTATTTAAATTTTTATAAGCTGTAGAATGTTTCATCACAAAACATTCAACATGCAAGATTCAAATCATACCATTTATCTTGGTAACTTTTATCCTTTATAACAAAATGACAAGAACTTCCAATTCCAATAGAAAACGGTATAACATGCAATAGCTATGCCATTAAAAATAAAGCACAAATGCAGGTGAAATTACTGCAGAACAGTAATTAATTGCAATGTATGTGGCAGCATATAGCTAATCTTGAAAGTGAATCAAGATGGCCAGGCAGGACTGACTTAATAGGGCAATCTATAAGGGAATCTAGATCTAATACTTTCCTATGAGTGCTAAGAAAATTGCATGGATCAAGCTGCAAAGTCCTATCCTTATGTAAGGATTTTAGTTTTCTTGCAGTAAGTTCATTACCAACCTAAGTAACAGTACTTTCACAAAAAGAAGCTTTTTATATGTTGAAGCTTGTCCTACTTGTCTTGATAGTTTGTGTTTGTGATTGGCCTTGGTTGGCTATATTGTTTTATCTTGCATTATTCCTATTTCTTGATCCCCCACCACCACCACACACACTAGAAAATCCTACTCCCCTATGTTGAAGTACTGATGATACTACGGTAGTTTGGTAGTGAAATGTTTCCAAAAAGAAATCTAATCGTGGCAAACACCAAGATTCCAATATTTCAACTCTAATGTATAGCTATGCATTCACTACTATTGCAACTTTGTCTTGGCAAGTGTATATACTGCCTATATTATATTATTCTAAAGGCTTCACTGTTAATTGATTCAAAGCTGTTTTACTAGATTAACGGTATTTTTAAAAACACTTTTAATTGTTGATAGGATTCACACTAAAGCATGCTTCATTTAAAGGTTTATGGTTTATGCTGCAACTCACTGGGTTAACCCATGTCAAGATATGTCACAATAGCCAAATTCACCCACTGCAGTAAGAAAAAAAATCAATTCACAGAAGTTTAATGTAACCTATGATCAATCATAGTAATCGTATATGAATCCACTATTGAGCCCTGGTGTAATGCAAAGCTTACAGGAAGGCTTCCTAAGAAATGGAGATGAGCACTGCCTGCTAGAGTCGGACAGAACTGGACAGAGAAAACCTTTACCTTCACACTTCTCACATATACAAGCACCACCTTTTTCTTGACTCCAACACTTCTGCAGCAACTGCACATAAATTACAGAAATCCAGCTATCCTTTATACTGATCACTATCTACTGGTCATTAGGTTGACAATTCTAATGACCTAAGAGGCAATTGGCAAAAATGAACTGGAAACAGGCATCGGAGTCTTACATGCCTCATCCTCATTCTCTATTGCAAGGGGAAAAGGTTTTTTTTAGCAATTGGTAATGCTTGAATTTCAGCCAAGAAAATTACTCTTCGCTGTTTTTACAAAGGTTGCACAGAGAACATGTAAGGCCATCTCCACAGCATAGCTCCTATTCCAGATTCATGTTACAGCCACCCTGTTGTGGCAGCATTATATATACTGACATTTTTCTCCCAACTCCAAGATAGTATAGCAAAGTGGCTGTGTGGATGAACTCAGAATATGGTATGGCTTAATGTGTTATGCAAAGCCAGCCAATTATGCCTTTTGTTGAAAAAAACCAGTCAAGCAAACACTGGAATAGCGGGCTATAAGAGCCAGGTTGGAGTCAGACAGACCCCTCACATCCTGGACATAAATTGTTTCAACTTCTACCCTCAAAACGAAGCTATACGGCACTGCACACCAGAACAACTAAACATAAGGACAGTTTTTTCCCCGAATGTCATCACTCTGCTTAACAACTAATTCCCACAAAACTGTCAAATAATTTACTAAGACTGTATTACTATTATTCTTCTCTTCCTTTACTAGTATCTATCTCTTCCCACTTATTACTATAACCATGTTGCTTGTATCTTTCAATTTATATTGTTTTTATGTTTCCTAGTACAATTTGATAGCTTATTAGTAACCTTGACTATCACTAAGTGTTGTATCTTTTTATTCTTGATTAATGTATTTTATTCTCCTTATGTGCACTGGGAGCATATACACCAAAGACGAATTCCTTGTGTGTCCAATCACACTTGACCAATAAAGAATTCTATATTCCAATTAATAATTGTTGACAAAGCTACAGTGTCTGGAACCTAAATCCTCCAATTTTATCCTTATAACACACAGCTGAGATAGATTAATCTTAGACTGGGTGGGATTAATAGAAAAAGTAAAAATTTCTGGATTAGCATGTTTATATAGTATAGTTCAACGTACCTTGGCTTAACACAAGAAGTTTGTAGTCTGAAGATAAATGAAAAGGGGAGCACAGAAACAATGAAAGAAGCCTTCAATGTATGCTTGTAAGTTTCCTTCCAGTATTTGGACGGCCCCTGAACGAAATAGTTGAATAGCCACCTAACAATATTTTGGCTGCGTTTGCTCAGCACACAGAACCACAAACTCATCACTTTTTAGTCGCAAACAATTCCATTCTCAGCCAACAATTCCATTCTTAGTTTATGGTTTAGCGCGTTGGGTAAACCTAATAAATTGGGACCACTACGTAAACAAGGAGTAGATGTGTTGTACGAATATAGCCCTTTTATTTGTAACATAATTAGGTCCCCAGGCTACAAAGTCTACCGCCCCATTCAACAAAAATCACTACCCGCCTCCTGCGCGTGCGCTTTTGTACCTCTTTCTCGACGATCATAAACAGTCCAGGGCGCACGCGCTCCTCTCAAGGAACCAGAGAGAGGAAATGACGTGTGACGTCAGACGTAGCCTTTCTGGGCGAAGTTTGCAACGGCGGGATTTTTCAAAATGGAACCCCGCAAGGAGGGAGTTTCTCCCCGACCCCCATAGCGGGGAAGGACAGGCCTCTGGACCGACAACCGTAGGACAAGGACGCAGACTAGGCGGTCATGCGATAGCGGTAACGGATTACACGACGGAGTGAGAGCATCGCCTTCACCATGGCGACTTGCATCGGCGAGAAGATTGAGGTGCGGAACGGCCATTACACTACGGGCGGGGCGGACAAAAAGGATGGACCTCCTGTCCATTCGCTCCTCGGGAAAAGATTGCATCCAACCATTATCCGGTCGAGGGGAGGCAGGTTTTCTGAGTGATCCAGTAGTCCCATCTCACTTATCATGACAGATGCTGCGCAAAAGTATCACCCTTGCAGAACACAATTGACGATCAATTATTACCGGCTCAGGTCCCTTTCCTATATAAGATATATTTATTGAGGTTCTTTGTGAGAAAGGACTTCACTCTGTCTAGCCCCACATAATAGTTGGGCTGATCCCAAAACTTTTACTAAGCTTGACTCCAGGTAAACTTCCTGGATGCGCCTCGGTTTTCTAGTCCGGAAATGATTGCCACTGCTTTTTTCCGAGATATTTTTTTAAACTTCCGAATCTCAACCTGCTTAACATCTTTGCGATCAGTCGAGATCAGCTACACTACCCCTTGTAAACAAAGAAAAATATATTTCCCCCCCCCCCCCATTTCCAAAATTTTAAACCTTTGGGTTTAATATAAAACAATGGAAACAAGTTGAGCATCCAACAGCTGTGCAGTTCAGTTATCCTGTGCAAATTATCCCCTCGTGGAAAGCCTTCATAGTAACAATATGCCCATGGCCTCCTTGATTGTAAAAATACTTTATGAAGCATGCCTTCAATTTTTCAACATTAATATTAGTTTAGATAATTGCAAATTAAATCTAACATTTCTGTACTAAATTCTGTCATAACCCTCTTAAATCATTCAGTTCTTGACAGTTTTCCACATGAAGTAAGCCATTTGTTCAACTATGGTTAGTTGAATGAGTTAGAAGTGGTGTATAAATGATTCTCTGGTCAGGATTGATTTCTGGTGAATTCATGGGTACTTCTATATTATTGGGATTTATTATTTTTACAATAACAAGTGGTTTGCCATTGCTTGGTTTCCCAGTTAGGCTAGTCCTGATATTTCCTGGAGCTCTCCTATCCAAGTATTGAGCAGGCTAATCTTGCTTAGATTTTTAATCCAGCTAAGATCAGCTAGATAACTTCACAATTTTATCTTCTTAGAGGTAAATTACTGTACACTAACTACACTGAGTCACAAAGCAATCAACAATATAATCCATCATATTCTGTAGAACTAACTGGTATGGTTAGTTTATATTCAATATGCCTCAAAAAATTGGATGAGAAATCTATAGTTAAGCCTCTTGTAAACAATAGGAATACTCAATACTTTGAGTGGATATGGACTACAGCTTCCAAAAGCATAATCCTAAATTTATAGTTGCAGCTCAATACAGACTTACCTAGAAGTTAATCCCTTCAAATATTATGAAACCAAAGTATTGGCTATCAATTTAGTTCAATTACTATGCTACCTTCCTTGGCCACCTACCATTGTTTCAGAGTCTAATAATGAATAGACAGAAATGTAAGCAGAAATTGCTTTCAGTGTCGGAATTCTTATGCCACTTATGTATAATACTTCTGATTCCACTCCAAAAGGTTCTTTGAAAACCAAACACACCACCTCTTTGGAACATCTTAAAGCAATTACATGCAATGCCAGGAAGACACATAACTGCTTAAGAGTATTGCAATAGGTGCTCCATTTCCTACTGCAATACATTCGGAGACCCCCGTCCCTCACTTTTTTTTATATTGAAAACCTCATTGCCTGATTAGGCATTACAATGACTTCCCAAGTGTAAGTCTGAGTACATGGTAGCTTTCCTACCTTCTCAGATCTATTATTTCTTTGCATACAGTACAGATAGTCTCTGAATTATGATAATAATTGACCCCTACATTTCTGTTGCTAAAACCATTGTTAAGTGAATTTTGCCCCCATTTTATAACCTTTCTTGCCACAATTGTTAAGTGAATCACTGCAGTTGTTAAGTGAATCTGGTTTCTCTATTGCTATTCCTTGTCAGAAGGTCACAAAAGGTGATCACTGACCCTGAAACACTATAACCATCATGAATCAGTTGCCAAGTGTCTGAATTTGGATCATGTGATTGTGGGGGATGCTGCAATGGTCATAAGTGTGAAAACTGATCATAGGTCACTTCTTTCAGTTTCAGTTCCAAACTTTGAATGGCCACTAAATGAACTGTTGTAAATCAAGGACTATATGTATTATAGATTGTAAGATAATGCTGTTTCTGAAAGTGATAAGAAATGGAAAGGAAAGCTGGCAGAAAGAAAATACTTCACAGGAAATACATACTGTATATATGTTGGTCTCAATTATGCATGGATTGATGGTCTAGAAAAGGAACTAACAACCCTCTATTGTTTGCAAAGTCTTTTTTAATCTGGTTACTAGAAGATTTTTAAGGTAGACACCAGAGACCAAGCTGAAATATTCTATAAAGTTTCTGAGAATGTTTTGTATTTTATAATTGTATATGTGTGTGTGTATGTGTGCGCACACAGAGGTATATACATACACAGATCAGTTTTGCTGATCTGTTTTGATCAGTTTTGCTCACAGAGGTTGTCTAAGAGAAAAATGAATAAGAGAGTAAATATTACCGAGGAACACATGTTTATATATTATATTACCTTTGGTAATGGTCATCTGTTCATTATGTAATTCTAGAAGTTCCTTGGAAGGATCTCTTACAGATTCTTATTTAAGTCAATAGTACAACAAATAATCCCCTATTTCAGTCATCTTTCAAAAAGTTATGAAAACACAGCTGTTTAAAAGATGGCATATGCCATCTATTTGATTGGCATTGTTCCCGTTTTAAGCTTTTTTATGACTACAGGTATTAAAATCAGATGTTATTTTTACAGTATTTAATAATTTTGGCTTGTGCAACTCTAGCATATAACAAAAAATAGAAAACATGTATTTACAAAATACTAATATTCACACATTGTTAAATTCAAAATATGATAGTTCTTGTGTTTAGAAACAAAGTTTTAGTCTAATTGACAATTCAAGATTTGAATTGATGTTAAAAAATTGAATCCTTGGGAAAATATGTGTAGCAGTTGCAGTAGTATGCTGAAAGCTCATCTGTCAAATTAGAGCTTTTGTCAAAAATTGGATTCTTTGTAGGATTGTGCATGCTGGTATCAGTCAGTACTGCAAAATCTGTATAATGGTGTAAAGAGCTCTTTTATGTTAAAAATTTGGCCTGTTGCCTTAACTGGAAGAGGTAGCCATGTTGGCAGATTTTCTTGAAGAATTTCTCTTAGTTGTGTTTGTTGAAAATGCAGGATGGAATGTCTTTTGTGCTTACAAGCATTTTGTTATATCGTACAGTCATGTAGCCTTTGCAATCCAGCCATTACATTGAGGAGTATGTCTAGAGCATGAATATTGTCAGATATCCAATTATATTCTATTAGTGTCTGCAGGATTTGACAGGAATTGTTTCTCAAACTATGAAGAGTATTTAGCCTGATTTTTTAAAATAAATCAGCAGCCTATCTGACATAAATAATGTATTTGTTTTATAATTCTTTCTAGCTTATAACCCTGATACAGGTAGTCCTTGATTTACAATTATTTGTTTAGTGACACTTCAAAGTTACAAACAGTATTGAAAAAAGCAACTTATGACCATTTTTCACAATTACGACTGTTGCAGCATACCCATGGTCACGTAATCAAAATTTGGATGCTTGGCCACTGGTTCATATTTATGATGGTTGAATGCCCGAGGGTGTAAATAATTTACCGTTTTGCGACTTTCTGACAAGCAAAGTCAATGGGGAAGCCAGATTCCCTTAAGAAGCGTGTTATTAACTTAACAGCTGCAGTGATTCACTTAATAACTTGGCAAAAAAGGTCATACAATGGGGCACAACTCATTTAACAACTGTCTTGCTTAGCAACCAAAATGTTGGGTTCAATTGTGGTCATAAATCGAGGACCACCTGTATTTTATACTTCATCCCATCCTTAAATTCAGAGTGCTTTACAATCTAAAGCACATCCAGGAAAGAAGAAAAAAAAGTTTCCATTAAACAATAGAACGACAGGTTGCCCTTTAGAAAAGGCTGTTTTACTAAAGCTTTACAGAATTATCCTACTCTGTGTATATGTGTAGTTTATACACATACACACGCATGTGTAGCAGATTTAAAGTCTCTGTTTCAAATGGAATTCAGGCACTCGCTTCTTTCCTGAGGGAAAGAAGGGAGGTCTAACGCTCCTAAAAGGATCGGGCTTGGTTTCAAAGTGAAGTCTCTACGCCATCGTTGAGATAACTTGACTCGGTCCGATCGGTTCTGTTCGCGGGTTCACTCCCCGTTGAAACGAACAGACTTTGAAGTTCCGTACTTCTCGGCCGGGCGGCAATAGTTTAAACCACCGCGGGATCCCGAGGGGCAGGGAGGGTGTTCTGGCTTGCCCCCCTCCGGAGTTTTTCCTCGGCGGCGGCTGCTGCTGCTATGGAAGCGGGTGTTGGAAGCCGCGTCTCCCTCGGGAGCGGGAGAAAGGGCGGCAAGATCGCCCGTCTGCATAGCTTAAGCTTCAGACCTCTCAGTGGGCTCGACTCCCGGGCAGGATGCCGCAGTGGCTCCTCAGTCTTCTGCTCTCCCCTCTGCCCGGCGACGGCGTATCCTGCGCCGGCATGTCCCATTGCTTGCCTTGTGAGAGCTCCATTAAGGTAGAGCACTGCCTAAGCAAAACCGCGGATCGAAGATTTTTCTCCAAATTACGGACGGGCTAGTTCTCTTTTGGAAGGGGATATATATAGAGAGAGAGAATAAATATCACGGAAATTGTGGGGAGGGAGAAGTGTTGAAGGAACAGGTGGTTTACATTATCCCCCCTCCCCGCAGTCCCGTTCCCCCCCAAAAATCAGGAATTTCGCATGAGTTTACAAGTTTAGTTTGAAGGACTTTTCATTAGGTCTTTATCTCTTATTAATGCAAACGAGGAGAGAGTTGAAAGCTTCTGTAGCCAACTTTTGAAAAGTCTATGGAATAAGAAAAGTTAAGCCAGCAACGCTGTGAATTTTGTAGAATAAATTTTTGTAGACTCAGACCTAGGGCCAACATTGTAGTCATATTTGCATCTGGTAAGTCTTTGCCCTGGGGCACGGAAGCAATTTTTTTTCCCAGTATTATTACTTGGCCTCAACTTTATTTATTTCAAAACATTTCACTATTATTATTATTTTTTTGAAGTAAAGTTAACATGATTTTAAATTGTTAATTAAATTTTAATACTTTTTTCCCTCACTTTTCTGTAAAAATTCTTTTCAGAATAGGAAAATGTGCATGTAGCATATTTAAAAATAGTGCCTAATATTGGATAAACAATAAATTAAGTAATATGAGATTATTTTTTGATTTGTAGGAGTTCAAGGTAGGGAACCTTTTGGGCAAGGGTTCCTTTGCAGGCGTATACAGAGCTGTATCCTTGAAAACTGGGCTTGAAGTGGCTATTAAAATGGTAAGTGACTAGTAGGGCAATAAATAGACTAATAGACTAATAAACTCCATGTTTCATACTTGATATTCTTTCATTTGCACCAGTTTGGCTGATTTCTCACTCGGACCTGACACTGGTAGAGTTTTAAAAATGTTACTGGTTTGAATGTTGTCCTTCATCATCTACCAGTTTGAAAATGATGTTTATTGCCACAGAAAACTTATAGTGTAAAAGTATGTTACATTTATATCCCAGTCTGTCCCCCCCCCCACATCCTTTGATTGCTATTTAAATTTAAAACAACAGCCAAATCATGTTTTAAGATAAGAAGTTGGCTTTTGTTTTATGAGAAAATTCATTATATTTCTATACGTCTTACAAGGTATTAAAAGCAATGTTTATATTCAGATCCCAACGATATACTCAAAGTAATGCTGTTTTGATTCAGTTTATGTATTTCTTTGTGATCAAACATGAGATTATAGCACCAAAACTAACTCAAAACTATGGCTTGAGAGTAAAAAAGCAGTCTGTACCTGGAATAATAGTGTTATTATTCATTATACTGTTAAATGTGTTTGCTCATTCTTATTTTCACTTTTATATATAAACTGAAAAGATTTGTTATCTTTTTAGATTGACAAAAAAGCTATGCACAAAGCTGGTATGGTACAAAGGGTACAAAATGAGGTGAAGATTCATTGTCAACTAAAGCATCCCTCCATACTTGAGGTAAGAAATTACCTTTAGAACTTGAACATCTATAATTAAGGTTTAACTTGTTATAACTATTTATTTATTTTTCCTAGTTGTATAACTACTTTGAAGATAGTAACTATGTGTATTTGATACTTGAGATGTGCCATAATGGAGAAATGAGCAGATATTTAAAAAATAGGAAGAATCATTTTTCTGAAGAAGAAGGTAAGATTGCTACATGTTGATTGTATACAAAAATATATGCATTTTAAAACTTTTACATAAAAAATCTTTACATTTCTTTATATTTCTCCCAACAATTTTGCTCCTCATTTTATTGATCTCGGAAGAACGGAAGGCTGAGTCAACCCCTGAGCCAGACAGAGTTGAGATTTTCTTAAATCTTCTGTTTATGAGTTCTGTGAATGGGTCAGCTTTCTCTCTGAATGTGTACGATATATATTTGGTATGAGAAAGACTTAAAGCATCCTATATCTCTCTTTGTTCTATACAGTTCGGAACTTCATGCATCAAATTATTACAGGAATGTTGTATCTGCATTCCCATGGAATACTCCATCGGGATCTTACACTCTCTAATCTCTTACTCACCAACAATATGAATATCAAGATAGCTGATTTTGGACTTGCAACACAACTGAAAATGCCTCACGAAAAGCATTATACAATGTGTGGGACTCCTAATTATATTTCTCCAGAAATAGCTACAAGAAGTGCACATGGGCTTGAGTCTGATGTCTGGTCTTTAGGATGTATGTTCTTTACACTTCTGGCTGGAAAGCCACCTTTTGATACTGATACAGTAAAGAACACTCTGAGCAAAGTTGTACTAGCAGATTATGAAATGCCAGCGTTTGTGTCAAGAGAAGCTCAGGATCTCATTCACCAGTTACTTCGGAAAAACCCAGCAGATCGTTTAAGCCTTTCATCTGTATTGGATCATCCTTTTATGTCCAGTGGTAGGTCAGTAAGAAGTAAAGATTTAGGAAACGTAGAAGATTCAATGGATAGTGGAAATGCCACAATTTCTATCGCTTCCACTGCTTCTCCCAGTGTCAGTACAAGTGGCTGCTTAAAAGAAAAGAAAAGACTTTTAATCGAGCATCCACTTCCCAACAAAATGACAGTTTTTCCTAAACACAAGAGTGCTAACAATGTTGCAACTGGTTGTGGAAGCCTTCACGACAACCAGGGACTTCCAATAAATGAAGTTGTCAATACTGGAAGGGGAAGAACAACACAGCTAATTGAAGAAAGACCTCATTCACGCTATCTCAGGAGGGCCCACTCCTCTGAAAGATCAGGCACATCTCATAGTCAGAATTCAGAAATATCAAGTCAAGTGGAAAGGTGCCAGTCCTTGGAAATCCTCCCAAAACCAAGACATGGACTAATAGAAAATAAAAAAGATTTTTCTCCTGCAAATTGTTATCGTGATTTCCCAATTGTATTTAAGGAAGACTTTCCCGCTAACTGTGACTCAGTGGAAAAACATTTTTCACCACCTATAAAACAACAACCTTGGTAAAAATTGAAATCTTATTTTGATTGGGTTTATTTGGGTTTTCTGTAATATTTTATCTTTCTTTTACATTATGATAAGTAATGATTTAGAATCTGGTTTTCTAATACTTTCATGACAGGTGTAATATTAGAAATGTACATTTCAGTTTATATCCAATTACAGTTCAATAAGTGAACATCTTAAGCTGGAAACACTTAATTGTGGTTTAAAGAAATAAGCCAGCTACTTTTATCAATTTAAAATACAACTTCTGTCTGAAATAGTTCGTTAAATTGTATTATGCTGATTTATAACCTAGGGTCCTAGCCCATTAAGTAAACATATATTTAAAGATTAGCAAGTTACGTGTGTGTAAATTAATGGAGAGTGCTTACAGATGCTTACATTTTGTTTTTAGTTCAGATTTTCCCTGTCCAGTGAAGACTGACAATGCTTTTTTAGAACTGAAGACTCAAACTGAAACAATGCAGCAATGGCTTGGAAATATACAGCTTGGTGGTATGGATTTATTTAATCTGAGTACATTAAATTTGTATAAAACAAGTAATTCTTATAATGAAATTTTTCAGGAAAACTTTGTGGACATATCCAATAATGATGTAAAAGATAGAAATTTGCTTTGGGGAGGGGTTAGAGAATATAGGGGAGATTGTTTTGAAGAATAAATATGCTCTAGAGGAAGAGGAAGTTGCTTTTCTAAGCCTGTTGTGTACAACAGAAGAAAGACATAGTCTTTGCATATATTCAAACATACTTGCAATATTATAGTAAGTTGTAAATTGGGACAGGATCGCATGTTTGATAGTAATGTAAGTTGCTTTATTATTTCCAAATATTTTCAGGAAAAATTAACATGTATAGTTTAGGGGCGGGGTGTGTATGAGTGGAATCACAGGGATCTCTATCTTTACGTCTGAGTTGAGATATCTTTATTCATCCTTAGCTGAATCCCAAGTTAGATTTCTTGATTATAATGCAGAGTTCTGGAATGTAGGAACTAGCTTTTACTTGATACAAAATGTTTCGGTGTTTGAATGAAAACAAACAGGTGTTCCAGAATAGATCACACTATAATTTGAAAATAAGAAAAACAGAGTACTAACTACTCTTTCAATAAACATTAGAATTGTCCACATCTGTCCTTAAAATTTGTTACTTTAATTCTTAAGTAATACTTTATCTTTCAAAACTTTTTAAATAAGAATAATAATAAAATTTTTATTCTCTTCAAAATGCTTAGGTATTGCCTGGAAATATATATAATAAGTAATTATTAGCATTAGTTTATATGTGGGTTGGGGGAGAATAATAGGAACAGACGGGAAGGAGGAGTTTCCTTTCCACTGCATCACATTACAACAGGAATTGAAAGAATACAAACATAGAGCTGTAATTTAAAACTATGGGAGTTAAATCTTAAGCATCTTTAATTAGTAGGAAACCCTTGGGGAATTGAAACCAAGGATAAACAGTTAGGATTATCTGAATCCTTGGATAATGCTCTTTTCAATTCTTGTTCTTAATTGTGTTTCTACTTTGACAGAAGGGATATGTTGATTCATATACTTTATCAGGATAGTTGTTGGGATTTATTTTCACCACTCCCTATCCATATGCTTATCTTGAAATGAAGAACACATATAATTAGATGTTTTCTAATGCAGGAGACTGACAGAAATCTGATCAGGGCATATATATACCGAATGCCGAAAAATTCAAATTCAAATTCTAAGTATCAGGATGGATTTGATTTAAATCGAGTCGATTTAAATCATGATTTAAATCACTAGTAAAAAGACTTGATTTAAATCAACTCGATTTAAATCATAATTTTTAAAGAGCAACTGTCATGTCTGCTACTCCTTTGACCCGCTGTTGATTCACCGATAGTCCCAGTGTTGCAGAATATACAGCCTTGTGCTACACAGCTCCATTTCATGCTGAATAAACTAAATTATTTATGTATCTTAAATATAAAACTATCTTACGATAGATTTTTACCCCAAAAGTTTTTTATTAAAATAAATTCAATAAAAATAAAAAAGATTTAAATAAAAAATCCAATTTAAATAAAAAAAATGATTTTTTTGATTTTTTTAAAAAAATCATTGATTTTTATCCACCCTGCTAAGTATTGTCAATAGAAATATTATCGCTGTTCATTTATACTCAGGAAAACAGTTTACACAGTAAGAAACCTAATTTATCAGTTATATAATAATATATGCTATCTTAAACAGGTAATTTAAGTGGAACTGAACTTTGTTGAACCTTTTCATATTTGAATTAGACACTTAGATTAAAATTATATGCTATATCAGTTATGAAAGAGTTAACCTGGTTTATTTTTAAAAGAAAATGTACTTTTCCTTTATTAAGGAAAAATTCCATAACAATGCATTTCCAAAATGATTAAAATGTTATTTTGCTACTTCAGTTCAGGTATCAGAACCTTCATATAAAATAAATGGGGATTGTCGGTTCTATCTTGGTATGCCTCAAGAGACTCTAAAGACAGTGAGAAATGGTTCACAGAGTAAAAATTCTCCTGATTCTGCACCATCTATGAGACCACAAGAATTAAGAAAATATACAGCTAGACTTCCAAGTAAATCTGAAAAGGCCCTGCTAGCACCTGCATTTGGTCACCATCTTGTATCTGAAATCAAAAACAGAGACAAAGAATCACAGTATGGACACCCAAAAGCTCTCCTGCGAAATATCGTATCTCCTCTGAGTGCTCATAGACTAAAACCAATAAGGCAGAAAACAAAAAATGCTGTGGTAAGAGCTTTGTACGTTTCTAAATAATATCTCTGCAGAAATAAAAAGTAAAATAGAAAAGTAATACTATTATAGAAATTACTTTGAAAAATGTGATTATAAATATAAGCATGGTTAAATGTGTCTAAATTGCTAAAGTATAAAATAGTGTTTATGATTAACATTCTTTTTTTCTTCGAAAATATTGAACCCCAAACATTAACCACAACCAGCTCTGTTCTTGCATTGAGTTTAAGTAGGTGGGTACAAACAATAAATATATAGATTCAATTTATTTCTGTTGCTTATAAGCAGAGTGCAGACTTAGTTCTCAATGCTACAAAACCTGAACCTTCAGGATTTCCCTCAGTGGAAATACAAATTGAGTGGAATTCTCAGTGGAATATGAAAATAAAATTAGTGCTGGCTGAACTTTATGCAGATAAATTTCTGTTCAGATTCAGTACCTAAAAAGATAATATTGGTATAATCTTGCATGTTTTTGTGGTGCTTAGTGACTATTTTTTGAAATATAACTGGCTTTAATGTTTCCAATTTAGTTATTGGACTCAAAAGGCTTCTTCTCAATCCTTAATTTTTAATTTAACATCTGTCTCTATTTGAATGCTGTTGGGTTTTTTTCTCTCTCTCTCATCTTTAGTTCAAATCTCTTGGTTTAACTCTCATGATATTTTTCCATTGATCATCTCCTTTTTTTCTACTAATATCCATGTCTAGTATATTGGTTGTGATAAAACTAATCACTTTTCAGTGACATAAAAAGATTTTTTTTGTTTAGGTTGATAACAATATGTAATATATTATAAATGATTTTTTGGCACTACAGATATGAATATTTGGTGAAGGAAGTTTTTCTTTAGATTTCTTGCACTATATTTATTTTGTTGATTTTTAACATATATTCTAGGTGAGTATTCTAGATACAGGAGAAGTATGTATGGAATTTCTAAAGGAATATAATTCACAGGAGTTTGTAAAAGAAGTACTAAAGATTTCTTGTGATGGAAATGAGGTAACTATTAATTTCTATTATTCAAATTTAAATATTACTAAACTAAATGTTTATGCCAACATTACCATATTATGTAGACTTCAGCTGAAGATCTTAAAATCTCTAAATCTGTGTCTGTAAAATTTGCAGTTGATGTTGGTCAATAAAGATAGCAAAGCATTCTAGAGAAAATTAGTTTGAATTGATAACCTATGCAGTTTTAATTTGAAGTACTCTTTATTGTTTAACTGTTGTTTACTTTATAATTTAGTTTAATGATACTTTTTACTTTTTTACTGTATATTAAGGTCACAGTTTACCATCCAAATGAAGGTATAGGTGTTCCTCTTAATGACAGACCACCGGCATCTCCTGAGCACCTAAACATATATAGCTTTGATAATTTGCCAGGTAATTATAATTTCTTTGAGTCATTTAGAATTTTCTTTTAAGATCACATATTTGGCTGGAATTTGTGACAGGAATCAGATTGACGCAGAGTGAAACCAGGATCAAGTGGAAGTGATTGATCAGTGTGTATTAGTACACTGCTGATTGAGGATAAGCCAGTAATTTAAAGAATTATGATTTACAGTGATTTCTTATAAAGTTATAAAACATGCAATATAATCTTGATAACTTTCCATTTTTTCTCAGCTCATTCATTAGGTTTCCTACTATCCTCTGTGTCAGCAAGTATATAAATATACACCGCTTTAAGTATGTGTGTGTGTATGTGTGTATAAATGACTAAATGACTCATAATATTATATGGATATTTATATGAATCATCTATCAATTGCATACAGAGTCCTTTTGAAAATATTGATGCTATAACCATAACTATCTTTCAAAAGTTTTTTCCTTAACTGTTTTGAGAGATATAATTACTCCCATTAAATAAATAGCTTTTAAAAGGCATTGTTGTCACTGATTTTGTACTTCCAAAGTATACTTTCTGTTCATTATATGAGATGTGAAAGTTCAGGTAAAACCTCTTACACATACTTTCCCTCACTCACACAATGCCTTTTGTGCATCCCTATGGCCCTGACTTGTGCCATACCTCTTATGCATGCCCTCAATATATCATCTCTGACCTGCACTGTGCCTCTCATGCTCCTATTTGCAACTTCCTGCACTCACACTGTGCCTCCCTCACACTCTATCCAACCTTCCCCTACATCTCCATTGCTTCTCCCTCACCTGGCAATAGTGACTTACTTACTTTCCTGTGGCCTATAACTTCCTGCCAACTTCCTCAATGATTTTGGTTGTGGGAAGCCAGCCAATGTTACATCGACCATGCGATTCATTTAACAACAGCAATTGGGGCTGCCGGGATTGCCATCACTAAGCAATGTGGTCGCACTTTACAACTGCATTGCTTAGCCATGGAAATTCTGGTCCCAATTGCTATTGTAAGTCAACAATTACCTTTATGATAATATGCAGCAACTTATTAGCCTACCTGCATTGCTTTGCAGTACTAAATTTAAATATTAAAATAAATTCTAGACTTTTTAAATGAAAATATTGAATTACTGGAATAAACATTAAAAGTTGTTAAAGGACTTTTGCTAATACTAACCTTGAACTAATTGGGATCAGAATTTCTGTCACTAAGTTGTCATTAGGTGAAATATCATGTAACTGCATCATTTAGCTATGCTAATTGTGGTAGTCCCAGTTGTAGTCATTAGGCCAGATTCTCATGCTTCTTCTGCCTGTCACACTTCTGCTTCAACTCTCCCCAATCTCTCTACCTCTCTCCATCTCTGCCCTTTAGACCACCCTCACTTCACCACTGCTTATCTCTGATGCCTTCAACTGACCTTGCCTGTTTTCTTCTTCCTTCTTGGTATGGTGGCTTTGTCAGTGCCGGGCTTGCTGCCACTACCTCCCCTTTTCTGGCAACTGGTTTCCTGGCTTGCCTGTCCCAGTACAAACAGCAGTCTTAACCTCCTATGCATTCCCACCAGCATGTCTGATTTGCCTGCTGAGGTTCTTTGTGCCAGACATGGCTCTCTGCCTTCTCTGCTGCAGGCCCTGCTCCATTAGTCTCAGCCCCCTGCCTGCCAGTAACTATTTTATTATTATTATTATTATTATTATTATTATTATTATTATTATTATTATTTCAATTTATATACGCCCTTCTCCTATTGGACTCAGGGCGGTGCACAGCCAGGGATAAAAACATACCAATACAAAATTTAAAATCAATTAAAAGAATTATAGAGCTTTGGCCCACAATTTAAAACAATCCAATTAAAACCCAATTTACACTTAAAAAGCTAAAAAGAGCTAAAAGGCGGCGGGGGGGGGGGTTACACGCAAGCCCTGCTTGATGGAAAAGAAAAGTTTTTAGGGCACGGCGAAAAGCCCGGAGATCTGGTATCCTTCGTATCTCCGGGGGCAAATCGTTCCAGAAGGCAGGTGCTGCCACAGAGAAGGCCCTCCTCCTGGGGGTTGCCAGCCGATATTGCCTGGCTGACAGCACCCTGAGGAGTCCCTCTCTGTGGGAGCGTACTGGTTGGTGGGAGGCAATCGACGGCAGAAGGCGGTCTTGCAAATACCCGGGTCCGATGCCATGGAGCGCTTTAAAGGTGGTGACCAACACCTTGAAGCGCACCCGGAAGACCACTGGAAGCCAATGCAGCTCGCGCAGGAGAGGCATCACATGGGAGCGCCCTCTTGCTCCCATAATCCCCCGCGCGGCCGCATTCTGCACCAGTTGGAGCCTTCGGGTGCTCCTCAAGGGGATCCCCATGTAGAGAGCATTGCAGTAGTCCAGGCGGGAAGTGACAAGCGCCTGAGTGACTGTGCATAAGGAGTCCCAATCCAGACAGGGACGCAACTGGCGAATCAGACGGACCTGATGAAAAGCCCCACTGGCCACGTCCGTCATATGCTCTTCCAAAGACAGCCGTGTATCCAGGAGGACGCCCAAGTTGCGAGACTATGCATACATGCTTGCCTTCACCCCTCACCATTGCCATCTCCATAAGACTACATTTGTTTACAGGCTGACTGAGCAGCCTCTGTTTAGCAATAAACAAACTTGCTGAATCAAATAGCTTCAACAGAGAGTTGTCATGCACAAAATGAGTCCATTGTTGTCTACTGTCGCTGGTGGCAGTTTGCCAATTTCAGGCAAGAATGTTTCAATCCTGCATGAAGATGCAAGAGGTACATTACCCCTGAACTAGAGCAGTTCCTCTTCCATGTATTGTGTTAGTCAGGTGCCACTGAAGTTTCTTTGACTTTTACAGTTTTTTGGACAGAAGCTTGTTACCTTGACCTGTCTCTAGGAATAACTTTAGTTTTTCACAGTTCTGTCATCCTATTAGAAATGCCCGACAATTATGTTGTCCGTCCTTCCTTCCTTCCTTCCTTCCTTCCTTCCTTCTCCACTCTCCTTCCCTCCATTTCATCCACAGTGACCCATCCGTCTTAAATATATGACTCTGGGCAGATAACAGTATTTAAACACAGAACTAAAAATATAGCAAATCAATAAATAATATATATGGCTGCCAAGGTACAAAATCAACCAACACATCAATAGAAGTTACTGTGATATGGGTTCAACCACACACTTGGCTAAGTAGCAAAACCAGGTCTTCATGGCCTTAGAAAGATCAGCAAGTCAAGTTCCCAAAGGGAAGATTTATCAGGAGCACTGCATATTCATAGAGGCTGATTTATTTATTCTGGCAACTTGTTCAAAGTTTTTTTCAAGTAGCTTTAGTAGGCAACATGTTATTTAAAGTTTACTGCCACATGCTTTCTGTATAATAATAAGTAGGGTTGCCACAATGTGCATTTTCTTATCAATTTAAAATAACAGCAATACATAAACATAAATCTGTATATGAATGAAGTTTGGAATTATGACCCATAGGAGATATATCAAAACAAAGGAAGGAAAAGAAATGAAATATGGAATGATTTACATATATGGGTATGAAGAACATACGGAAAAATGTTTTTTTTTTCCCCCTTAGGTTAAAATCAAGATATATTCACTTGTTATAAGTAAAAAGATAAACTGAACTGTAACAACTTTCTTTTCTTTCTTTTAGAGAAGTACTGGAAAAAGTATCAATATGCTGCCAAATTTGTGCAGTTGGTAAGATCCAAAACACCCAAAGTCACTTTCTATACAAGATATGCCAAGTGCATGTTGATGGAAAATTCGGCTCCTGCAGATGTGGAAATTTGTTTTTATGATGGTACATGTCCTTCGGTTCTTCCGCACATTTCCTTCAACTGTTAAATTTGTAATTAAACTATTAGTTGACCCTGACTTTATTCTGCTAATAGTTCCTTAACTTGTATATTTTAAGGAATTTTGCTAATTGAGTCATCATACACTAAATATACTAAAACTCTTAATTGAAATTAATATATTTATATATTTGAATCTGTAGAGATTCTCAGTCATCCAGGTCATGGTTGTTCCAAAGGTGCTTTTTCAGGAGGCAACTGGACTTTCTTGTTTTTTCTTTGAAGACATTTTCCTTCTTATCAAAGAAGCTTCTTCACCTCTGACAGGATAGTGAGGAATGGAAGGGTTTATATTCCTTGCAGACACCTCAGGTCACCTGATTAGTACTCCTGGTTCCTGTAGTCTACCGTTTACAGGACTACAGGAACCAGGACCCAGATAAACCTCCAAGTGCTTCAATGATCCTCTAAAAGGATGCAAATGACCAGCTGTCTGCAAGAAATATAAATCCTTCCATTCCCCACTATCCTGTCAGAGATGAAGAAGCTTCTTGGATGAGAAGCAAAACGTCTTAAAAGAAAAAACAAGTCCAGTTGCCACCTCAAAAAGCATCTTTGGGACATATTTGGCTATCACATGCTGAGCACTACTAAATATGTTTTTCTTGTGCTTTTATAGCAATATCGCTTAGACTTACATACCATTTCATAGTGGAGACAATTTTTTAATTACTTAAGGAATTTTTTGTTTTATAATATTCATAAGTGATTATGATTATTATAAAACTGAATTATTTGAAAATTAAATGTTAGTATTTACACTTCATTTTTACCGACTTCTGCGTGCAATTGACATGGCCATGAGTAATTCAAAGCCCCTTTAAGTGGCCTTCAGAATCTCCTCTGATCACAATAGCTGAAAACTGGCAGAAACTTCCTTTTTCAGAGAAGCAGAGTTAAAAGTTTTTTTTAGTTTTCAAACTCCTTCAGCAAAATGTCCACATGCAGCTGATCATTGGAGGTAATCCTCAGGTTTCAGTAGCAACAGGGACTGATTTTCTTTGGTTAGCAATCTGGTTGCAAAGTACAACATTGCGTCACCATGTTGCTTAACAGTGGCAATTCCAGGAGTCCCAGTTGCTGTCATTGAACCAGGACTGCATGACTGCAACTTCTGACTTCCTGCTAGATTCTCCGTTGATTTTATTTATTTATCTATATATCAAATTTATTTTTTTTATTTATTAAATGTCTATATCATCAATTGTGCTGCTTCAGCAATTCTGCGCAGCTTACAATATAATAAAAAGTTAAAAAGTGCTAAAAGCAATTGTAATTAGAAAAATTGAATAGAGAGTTAAATCTTAAAAGATAATGACCAGCTTTTGGGACAGGGGGGCGGAATCTACCCTGTCAGGCACCCCCCACTGTAGCAGGTCCCTTTTGGGACCCCAGGCCAAGCAACCAGAGCCAAGTTTTTAGGCTCTTCTAGAAGGCCAAGAATGGGGCGGGGGGGGGCTCATTTCCGATGGGAGAATATTCCAGAGGGCAGGGGTCACAGAATAGGTTCTTTTCTTGGATTCTTTGAGCTGAAATTCTTTCGCCTACATGATCCGAAATGGGCCCTTTCCATTGAAATGAGTAGGGTGGGTTAGTCCCATTGGGATAAAATGGTTCCTCAGATATCCTTACATAGCTGTCCATGTCACCAAACAAATAACTGGGCAATGTAGCAGTGGGGGAATATCAAGTCGTGACTGTGAGGATGCTGTGATATCTGGAACTACTAGGACCTATTATAAGTACCATTGATTCGGTGCTTTCATAATTCTGAATGGACATTGGAATGAGTGATCATAATCTGAGGACTATCTATAAAATATTTTCTAACATTGAAGCTCATAAAAGAGAGCTTCTATTCCTGTGCAATTTTTTAATAGAAAGTTTTGAAGGCAGTGAGAAATTTGTATTCCAAGGAATTTTTTTTTCACAATATTTATTCTTCAGGCAGACAGATTGCATTTGTGTTTTATTCTGGTCCTGAATAATACTGAACTGTTGGAAATTTTCAACTGTAATTTTATTTTATTTTAATATACATCAAAGAGTATGAGAGTACATTTCCTCTACTTGACCATTTTTTTCCTTCTAGGGGCAAAAATACACAAAGCAGCAGGAGCAATACGAATAATTGAAAAATCCGGAAAAGCCTATACAATAAGAGAAGAAAATGAAATTTTACAGAAGGATATACAAATATATGTGCATCATGCAAATGAGGTGAGTATTGTTTATATTTTTAAAGGTGGAGGTGTGAAAGTGCATTTTCCAATTCATCTATTTTGTTCCAGTTCTATGTTTGAAAAACTGTAAGAAGTTGTGATAGATAGTTGGGGCAAATGAATCAATGAAAAATAATATCAATTGGTGAATAACTTTTAATAGATTGATCAATTTCAAATATATAGCTTTTAAATTGCTTTTTTTTTATAGAATTATCAATACTTTCATTATATAATACTGTTATTGCTGTTGTCCGCTGTACTCCTATTCCATCATAAAGGAACAAAACTGCATTATCAATGTAATTTTGATGTGCCTGTATGTATTTATTTCCTTATTTTAATAGGCTCATCGCATTTGCCTTGCACTAGAAACTGCCATTCTGGCAGAAGAAAGAAGTGAAAGTGTTCCATTTTTCCCCATTATTGTTGGTCGGTAAGCTGTCACATTTGGTGTTCTTTATTTTCCAATATAATTGCTTCTCACATGGCAGACATTTTTTAATAGAGATTTTCATTTATGCTTTCATGTAGAGCTAAATATATCTTTTCTCTACCTCAGTAAACCAGGAAATCCTGAATCTCCAAAAGCTTTATCAAGTACAGCCCCATCTTTGATGAGTACAGCTTTGAAGAGAGATGTTGCCAAATCTGAATCTTCAACTCAAGTGTCTAATATTAACCTATCTGTAAGTAAGCAAATGCACAGATCGTTCTTTTATTATGAGATTTTTAAATATATATATACTATACATTTAAATTTTAATTTTGGTAACTGCCCTAGATTGTTTAAAGAGACCCAAGCAATGGTGTTAGGGTGCATAAAGACAAGATTGAATTCCTGGCATATAGCTAATGAAATTAAATTATTTTGTTAAATACTGAAGCCTCTGGCAAAGTTTGATCTATTATTTCAATCTTATATTTCCATGAATACCTTCTAGATGTGTTATGAAGGATCTGCATTCACAGAAGCTACATCTGAATCAAAGAACTCTTCTGGTAGCTCCAATGACTGTGTTCCACATTCAGCCCAATTGCTAAAGTCTGTCTTTGTAAAGAATGTTGGCTGGGCTTCTCAGGTGAGTCTGTAATTCACTCCAAAAAAAAAAAAAAGATTTATATGATCACAGTGGAGGAGAGAGCAAGTTACAAATTGATATGTAAAGCTGTAACTCTGTTCTCACTCTGCTCATGTTTTGATATTTGCTACGGATTAGACTGTAGTTAATAGTAGAACATAATATTACCATTAGTTTCTTATTGTACTTGATACACAAAAATTGCCAGGATTACAATGCATATGAATAGGTGCATGAGCCAGAATATAATTTGCCAAAAAACCTGATTATACCTTGCTCAAATAGTAGGCAACACTATTTGCATTGAAAAAGGAATGCAATGATTTCCATCCAATGCAACATTTTGTCTCCAGTGGAATGAGTAATTTCTCTGAATAAATTACTACTTTGAGACGAAACCAAATAACCAAAATAATGGAGACTGCTTCTCATTTAAGCCTGAAGCCAGGTCCTAATTATGAAACCACTTTAATATAAGTAATGGCCTTACAATGTGGGATACTTTTTTTGATAATTCTTGTTGAGTGATTAGGTAAACAGCTATTTTATAGACTTCCATATATGAAATAATCTTTTTTTCCCTTCTAGTTCACAAGTGGGGCAGTATGGGTTCAATTTAATGATGGATCCCAATTGGTTGCTCAGGCTGGTGTTTCTTCTATTACTTACACATCTCCAGCTGGTGACACAGTTAGGTATGTACTAGTTTTGTTATTAAGTAATCCTTCAATAAATATCAGTCTCTAGACTTTATATTTTCTCATTTGATTTTTAAGCAAGAGTGTGGGAACTGTGCAGATTTTAGTATTTTTTTTTTATTTATTTTTTTATTTGATTTA
Source organism: Arizona elegans (assembly GCA_022577455.1). Lineage (NCBI taxonomy): Eukaryota > Metazoa > Chordata > Lepidosauria > Squamata > Colubridae > Arizona > Arizona elegans. Next base: position 31,218,681 of record JAKOOJ010000009.1, on the reverse strand, counting down.
TATGCCGCCCTTCTCCGGAGACTCAGGGCGGCTTACAATGCGTTAAGCAATAGCCTTCATTCTTTTGTATATTTTTTATAGAAAGTCAGCTTATTGCCCCCACAAACTGGGTCCTCATTTCACCTACCTTAGAAAGGATGGAAGGCTGAGTCAACCTTGAGCCTTGGAGAGATTCGAACCAGCAGAAATTGCAGGCAGCTGTGTTAATAACAGGGTGCATTAAACCACTGTACCATCAAGGCTCATTTGTGTGTATGTGGGAAGTTCCAAGCAAGGTGATTTTTTGTAAAGTCAGTGTGTCAATTTTGATTTAAAAAATTAAATATTAAAATTTCAGTTTGCAAATTCTGACATTTTGTTAGTTTCTCCATTTGTTTTTCATCAACTATCTGTTGTACTACTACATGTATATTTTTAAAATGCTTTGACAGAAAAAACTGTTATATAATAAATTATGTTTAACAAATCTGAGCTAAAATTAAGAGAAAAGAAGAACTCCCCCTAAAAACAAGAAAAACAGGAAAACCAATAAACAATAAAAATGTTATGTGGGTATGTATATTGAGAAACAGGTTTAAATGTCAAATTATTTAAATGCCAAATTATGTTTTTCAATATTATGATTCAATTTTTAAATGAAAAATTAAATCTAGACTGCCCTGAATCATATAGTTTTTATATTGCTTATCCTTTAACACTGAACTAATTCAGAGGCCAAGTTAAAGAAAGTAATTAAGTTAGAGGTGGGATTCACTTACCGTCGCAAATGTGAGCGCATGCATGCGTGCACTAGGTTCGCTCGCATGCGCCTCCTCTGTGCGTATGCACAGCCTTCCATGCATGTGCTTTGCTTGCGCATTGCGGATGGGCAGAACCTCGCACATTGCGGGTAGATGGAGCCTCCCGCAGTGACCACTACCTGTTCACCAGAACCAGCTGAATCCCACCACTGAATTAAGCCACCCTTGGAAACATGACACATGAATGTTTTCTAAGAGTACAGGAGCCACCTTTTTACAAGCTCTTAATTGTAAGCCATTTTATAAATGGACAGTCTTCCAATTATAATATCAAAAAGATGGGGATTACTGTATAATTCATGTTCTGAAAACTCACTTTCATGAAAAGACTAGGAAAAAGGGAACATATAATATAATCCATTATTAGGCATGTGTTGAACTGTGATTTGAAATGAATGCTCTGTTTGCATGTTTTCACTCAATTGGAATTATTGAGCTGAAATAATCTGTGAAGCCTGATATATATATATATATATATATATATATATATATATATATATATATATATATATATACCAAAAAATGTGATGAAAGCAAACTATAATAACTCAAAATTCTTAAAACTCTTAATTCTTAGACAAATTTATTTAAAAACACAATTCCTGATTTGTATATAATGACAAAAATAGGAATCTGCTAGTGAACTAAGTTTTTGTTGACTCCCCCTGCCTTGGGGGTAGCAGCTGGATAACTGCTTTCTTACAATATGCATATACACTTGTGCAGAAACCAATGTTGTACAATTATGTGCACATTCATCTAGTGGTTGTGTTTTAACATTATACAACAAAAACTCCTGATGTTACAAAACAGCAGTTCAGGAATCAATTTTAGGAACTTCTGGTATTTAAAATATATTTGTGTAGGAGAAATGTGAAAAAAATGTAACCTATTTATGGTTAATATAACTACAGTATAATTTACTCAATCCTGGTTTCTGAATTTGTACCACACTCCAACACACGTTATTGTCCACAGTGCAGGTTATATATGTGGTTGACCAATTTTTGTTCTATATGTGCAAAATACAACCATAGCATACAATTTTTTTTAATCCCTTATCTTTTGTCTGAAAGTGTGGTTTAAATCATTAGACCATTGGTTTCATTTGTTAATAAGATAATAGCTCTAATCAGAACATTTAATGCAAGAGATAAAAGCTTGTAGACTCCACTTTGATCCTCTTCTAACTTACCTGATTTTTTTAAAAATGACTTTTAATAAAACAAAATTAGAAAACTGGCCTGCTGCAAAGCAAAGCACCAGCTTTCAGCATATTTAGTGGGAAAATGCTTTAGGGGCTCCAGAAAGATACTTCAGGAGAGAATAGCCTAGGAGGCTAGTTCACAAATGAGTTCTTAGCAGGGGTGAAATCCAGCAGGTTCTGACAGGTTCTGGAGAACCAGTAGTGGAAATGTTGAGTAGTTTTGAGAACTGGCAAATACCACCTCTGGCTGGCCTCAGAGTGGGGAGGGAATGGGGATTTTGCAGTATCCTTCCCCTGCCCACCAAGTCACACCATGCCCACAGAACAGGTAGTAAAAAAATTGGATTTCACCACTGGTTCTTAGTAACTGGTTATGCCTGTCATCATAGTTGTCATTTCAGGAGTTTATTCTTTACATATGCTCACAAAATCCAATATTGTCTGGCTCAATAGGGTTGTTTTTCCATTTTAAATAAATTGAATGAATTAGAAATTACCATCACCTAGCAAGATCAGGAATGGAAACTTTTTAACCTTTAAATACATGAGTAATTAATTCCTGGCTAATTCTGCCTTATAAATGAAGATCCTGCTTCCACAGGTTATTCATGGGTGGATTAATATCAGCTTTCCTAAATTCTCTTCAGTGCCAGAGAATATTGTAAAGAATCTCTTGTGCTTCAGAGATCTACATCCACTTTATAGCTGAGGACAAACATCCTGAGTATCACTATAGATTACGCCTCCTATCCCTCCATTGCACTGAAACATAGTTGGGAATCCATTGCCAAACCATTTTAGGTTTGCACAATTTAATATAGTTTTGAGAACTAAAACCTAGCCTCCCCCCCCCCCAAAAAAAAACTGCAATAGAGTTCATTACAATTTTTTGTACCTTCCCAAGTATTCTGTACAGTTCTTACTTACTGTAAGATTACTTCTCTTACATACTAGAATGATGTAAAATAAAAAGTGTTATCCCAAAAGATTAAAATTGGAATATTGGTATCTTCTTAGGTATAGAGAAGATGAAAAACTTCCAGAATTCATCAAAGAAAAGTTGCACTGTCTATCTTCCATTCTGGTAATGTTTACCAATCCAGTTGGCCCTCACTGACGAAACTGCGTATGACAAATTTAAATAACTCGATGGTAATAAATTTTTTTTATACTCAGAATAGTAGACTTTCCTCAAAAAATCTAGACTGGTTTTTCCTGACTGGAATTAATGTATAAGTGTTCTACTTTTAAAACATTAAAGCAAAATTACTTGCATTTCATGTAATTTATAGAAAATCCTGTAACCATCTTGGTTCCCTACTCCCACCCCACAAATGTATATATGTGCGTGTTCTGTTTTTGCAGCTCTCAAGAAAAAAACACCTCTATTGCAATATATGCCTGTAAATATTTTGTATTTTATGCTATTTTCAGATATGAAAAGTATTGTTTTATGATTTTTTATATTTTTGTAACTTTTTAATGCAATATCCCTGCAAAAGTGTTAAAAAATAAATGCAGTGATAATTTAGATCCCTTGATTTATTTAACACAAATGCCTACGTATGCACAGTAATATTAGTTTACTAATAAAACTCTAATCTACAGTAGAATCCATACGTTTTGTACACTTGCATGCACCCAAGTAACAGGTTTATAATGGTTCTGGTGTTTTATTATTTAATTTGGGAAAGAAATCTATTGTGACTGAAACATTCCTGAGGGTGTTCTTCTAGAAACTATCTCTAGGTTTGTATTGTAGTTTAAAGAGAAATTGAAAGTTCAAACAGGAATAATAGAACTAATGTAGTTAAAAAAATGTTATTGAGCCAACAGAAGTATTTGTCTTGCTTTCTTTGCATTGGAAGTAAAACCTAATATAAAAAAAGCAAACAAGGCTGACAAACCCCCCTCCTGTAGCACTGAAAGAGTTCTGGAGAAAACAATAATCCGGGTCCCAATTGTAAAAGTTTCAAAATAAGGAAAAAGCAGGTCAGAGAATAAAATATAAATTAGGCAAATTTTATCACAGATCTGTATGATTTTATTACCTAGCCGTTACCGGTATGTGGCACTATTTACTTGTTTCGGTCTATATTATATTTAACTGATCAATAAATAAACATCTCATATAATAGAAACTATTATCTATTTATAAACAACCATATCCTATGTTGAGGAAGCAGCACAGCACATTTCATGACATCAGACAGGATTAATTGCCATTTCTCTCTTCTAAAACTTTTTTTTAACTTTCATTGTAAAACAGGAAGCATTAGGACTTTCATTAATACTCTCAACTGTTTTCTTTGTGAAGAATGTATCATAAAATACATTGTTTCACAAATTAAAAAAATGAAAAACAGGAGAAGGAATTTTTACCATGGCTATACAGTACTGGTTTGAATCTCTGTGGTGCTTCAGAGTGGAAGAAAGCACTAAAATAGTAACTATCTGCCAAATTTTGAAGTAATCCCGCTCTTTTCCACGATAACAGCTGCTCTAAAATGTTGCAAAACATATATTGGAGAACAAGCTTGAAATATTGTACAGTCCTGGTTTTTGCCTTGTTCACTATTGGTAGACAGTTCAGTAAAAAAAATGTAGAAATGATAATATATGCATGTATATTATATATAGAACATAAGAATGTAAAGACTTTTATGTATTTTATTTATTATGCTTTGACTTAAACGAACAAACAAAAACAGGTGTGCACAGAATAGAAAATGTTTTTTCAAATTTCAGATATACATATTCTGCCAAACCATTCTGGATGAGTTATGCTTTGATCTTTTAAGCAATATTATTGTACCAGGGGTATGGATGAAACAAAATCACCAGGGATTTAACTTGATTTTTATAAAGTGAATAAGCCAAGACTGCTACGTGTTTCCCTTTCACAGTTTCCATTTGTAATATAACCCCACATACCTGAATAATGGCCTGCCTCACCATCTTCCAATGCATTCCTTTCCCTGTTTGACCATAGATAGCGATGTGTCTACATGGGATATCCCATCACACTTTGCAGTCTTCCTAATATTTTCCTTCCCTTCCTACTACTTTCCTGATCTGTCATTGCTATATTTGACTTTTCCCCATTCTCATTACCTTCCCACCAAACAGTTCAGCCCAGATATCCGCACTTTAGTATTTTGTTGGAACAACATAGCCCTATAATATTTCATTTTGTTTCAGAATGAAACTCATTTCATTTAAGAAAAAAATCAACTGATACCAGCTCTATCAGTGTATGAATTCACCATTTTCTATACCCCTATTCAAAATCTTGTTATCAAACATGTCATATAAGATAAAGGTAAAGGTTCCCCTCGCACATATGTGCTAGTTGTTCCTAACTCTAGGGGGTGGTGCTCATCTCCAATTCAAAGCCGAAGGTAAGTAAGTGATCTACAGATAAATGAAAGGGCATGCTGTGCAACCAGAACCCCACCTCTGTGGCATCACAAGGGGTCTACTAAATCCATTTCTCCTCCTGAGTTTCAGCAACATCTGACATCACCAGTTTTCTGATTTGTGATCTGGAAGTCCTGCTTATGAGACATGGAACTGTGCAAGATAGCTTTAAGAAGAAAAATGTTGAATTGTTAAGAAAACCAAATCTAAAATCAATTTGGTTATACTGTTGCACAATCAGGAAAAAACTTCAACACTGGGCAATCAGCATTTAAAGTTTTTTTTCCAGTTTAATAAGATGAAGGCATTTCATAATAGGTTAAAGTTTTACTATTCAAGAAAACAGTGACTAAGATTCTTGGTGTAATAGTGGAAACCTCAGATAACTACCTCAGTAACCTCCAATTACCATGTTTCCTTGAAAATAAGACCCTGTCTTATATTTTTGAACCCAGAAATAAGCGCTAGGCCTTATTTTCAAGGTGGTCTTATTATTTTGGGGCATGTGGAGCAAGACGGGGCTCCTCTTGCCATCTTACCTGATTTCCAGCTCTGTCTACCTAACCCTTAACCAGAGGAAATGGCGGAGACCGGCTGCTCATGTGTTTAAATATTTTCAGGGAGGGCTTATTTTGGGGGGGGGCTTATTTTAGTGCTCAAAAGCCCGATTGGGTTTATTATCCGGGGAGGTCTTATTTTCGGGAAAACATGGTATTAAAATTGAGGATTCTACTATCAGTTTTAGTGTTTATCTCTAAGTGCTGCATCAACATTTCTTATTTTTTACTTTTAATCTTGATCTTATTTGAACCATTTTTAAAAAAATATAAAATATACACTGAATGAGTGGGAAATCCCAAAATAAATTATGTGTAGCAAAATATCAGCATTAGTTTCTGCTATGTTTTACTTAAAATAAATTCAATTTAAAAAAGCCAACCAGTTATAAAAATGCATAAACAATCATTCTCATAAACTTCATTAGAATAAATAGCCTTTTTAAATTCAGTTTAAAAAGTTTCATTTAAGACATGATTCACAGAATCAATGTATTTTAAATATATCCAATGTATATAATTAGAACTAGTGCCATTTCTTAAAACTGCTCCAAAATAATAACATTTACTATATCACAGTCTGTCATTTCCACTATTAAACTGATATAAATCTGGTGGTAGAAATACTGTCAGTCCAGGTGAATGATAATTCTATGAACTATCTGCCAAAAATGCAAAATAGTGAAAAGAGCAAATAATGATTAAAGTAAAACAAGACTGAGCAGAGAGAGGTAGTTAGGAGAGCTGTTCTTGTAGGTTCTTGTATCTGACTGAAAATGCTATAAGTCTCTTGTACACCACTTCAAGTAGTAAGAGAGAAAGTACAACAATTCCACAGATGAAACCAAATGCCCAGCGGGGTCCTAAGGAACTGTAGAGTTGACTGACAAATACCGGGCCCAGAATGCGTGCACCACTTCCACAAGCAGTTAGCCATCCCATATAAATGCCCTAAAATAGATCAGATTGCATTCAGTGTTAATGACAGGTGTTAGCCCTGAAATATTCAAACAAAATCTTATTTTTCTCCCAATTTTGAAATAGCAAACTACTACCATCATCGTCATCATTAGTAATAATAGCAATAGCAGTATTAGGATTTATGAGATAGCCTGATTGTCAAGCAACTTGAGGTGGCATATAAACTAAGTTAAAAATAATATAATATTAAAAGAACAAATTATCAAACAACCTGTAAGGAAATACAAAATTTAAAACAGATTGTAGCATATTCAAAAATTAATGAAACTCCTCTGCCCAAGGCCTGATGAAAGATCTAGGTCTCTATAGGATAACAATAATAGCTTTTAGTAAAATGGTTGCTGTCCCCAAAAAATCTCACTGTCCCTCATACACAAAACATTCAGTAGCTCAGCTTTACTAAAAAGTTTGATAATCTGAAGGGATAAAAAATTATTTAATGAAATAAGACAGGGGTGTCAAACTCGATTTCTCCACAAGGTTCTCCATCAGGGTTGTGTTTGACCTGGGGGGGCAGGGAGGCATGGCCAGATCAACATCACTCTTGTTGGGGCCGCCTGTGGCGACCCAAGCACTCTACCAGCAAAATGGACTCCCAATCTCCATTTTTGGCTGCAATGGCCTCCTGCAACCCTCTGCCAGCGAAAACGGAGCTCAGGAGCATGCAGCCCTCCCAAGCTCCATTTTCGCTGGCAGAGGCACTGCGGGCCAGTCCTTCACTGTTTCCAAGGCAGCCCATATCTAAGCCTTGAGTTTGACACTCTTGAAATAAGACTATTACAGGAAGCAATTTATAGCTGTACTCCACCAAATCATGTGAGCTAGATGATAAAATATACTGATACTATGTAGTTTTATCGCTTAACCAAAGCATGACAAAAAAAAAACAATTCCAAGCTCAGTAATCTATCACTTGGCAACTTGTTTGCCAAAACTGTTAAACTTGTTTAAAAACGTATCCGCCTAAATTTAAATCTTACCTGAGGTGTTGGTCCTAAAATTTTTGAATATAGAGTATATGACATCACATTACAGGCTGGATATCCCAATCCTATTAGAATGTCAGAAGTGATATACTGGCCCAGATGAATTACTGGAGTATAACTGCACCAAGATTGTATACTAGGACATCCTGTTGCTTCAGCTGTATTATTGGATGAAAATTCAATTTGTGACATCCACAAAAATGCAAAGGTTTCACCAAAGATCTTTCCTGGAGTAGAATTATTCCTTATGTCTGAAAACATACAAATAAATACTATATATGGCCACATATATTCATCAAATATCTTAAAATAATTCAAACATTTAAATTTATACCTGCCCATTGGATATTAGGTAACTGATTCCCCCAAGGCAACAGAACAAAGAATCCAACCAAGATAATGACTAGACCTCCATAGAGGATTGCACGTTCACCAATCCTGTTGAATAATGAAAACTAAAATTACAGTACCTATATTTTATCCAAGGAAAATTTTCCATATTGAAACCCTGAGTCCTTTGTTCGTAATCATTTAAGAATCAATGATATTACATAAATTTATCACTATTGGAGAATGCATTTACATACAGCCATTTGGATTCTAGGACTTATCCCTTTTTTGAAACCAGATTTTTGTGAAAATATACTGAAACAGTATAACTTGAACATATTACCTTTTAGAAAGTTCTTTAACTGCTAAAAACACAACCACTGATTCGATGCCAACAGCACCAAGAATTAAGCCATTGACAAACACTGCTTTTTTTCTGGTCCATGCATACATATCCATTGTTAATGGTGTAGCTATGCTAAAAAAAATACAATAAAAGATGTATTAAATTAAATATAGTAGGGAACTTTCTGAATTTCAGTGTTCACCAATTATCTAATTGTAACTAACAACTCTGAAACTGAACAAAAACTGCATGAAGCATTTGTACTAATAGCATAATACAAAAATCAAGTGCTACGAATAGAAATGTTTCAAATTCAAAATCATTTAAAGAAAGATACTGATCCTTCAAAAAAAAATCAACACTAAAATACAAATTAATAAGTTTTTTAAATAAAATTTTACACAGAACACTGAAAGAGATGATTAACATTTCACGAAAAATATAGTATGTGAGAAAAATAGCAAGTGCAAGAAAATTTATATAGTTAAATAAAAGTTTATGAAGAAAAAATTCTAATTAGAAATGTATGACAATATAATTGAATATGTATGAATTATATAATTACATAACAAACATGATTTTATAAGAGACATGCCATTTCTATATTTACAACTAGAACAATATTACTTTATCCAGTTGGACAATAAATTATTTTCTAAAGTATATGCTTGATAAATTTCTCCCTGATAATGCATGTGTTATCCTTCTGTGAAATTTTCTCTTAAAAACTCAACTTGTGATTTATTCTGAATTCTGAACATAAAATTAATTTCATTACACATATACATACAGGCTAGAAATCAGGAAACCATGAGTTCAGTTCCATTTTAGCCAAGACAGCCAGTTGGGTGACCCACGTGACAGGATTGTTGTGGGGGAAAATAGGAGAAAGATGTGTGGGATATGTGTTTGAGTTATATGTAAAACGTAATAAATAACACCCCAAGTAGGATGGCTGATAAGTGATAATTCATGTATGTCTGGATGTATTAAATCTGTTATGGTAGTAAGAAAAAGCTATTGTAGGAAATGTTGCAGCAGACTTTATTCACAAAATTATGAAGAAATGTAAGAAAGATTATTTAAAAAAAAAACACCAAATACTTACGTTTCAAAAACTGCAAAAATAAATAGGATAACAAAGAAAAGAATGTTTGTTGATACCACTGCCACATGATCAATGTATCGCTGATTATCTTGAACCACTTCATTATTTTCTGTATTTAAAAAAAAGTTAATCAATAAAATAAAGACCTACATAGCATTGATACAGATGCAATTATTTTATTTTGAGAAAATCTTAGTTCATGCAATATGTATGAGTTTTATGGACATAAAGGAGATGCAGCTCCCTTAGCCCTCTTTAATGGCAGAACAAGACAGAAAGCTCTAGCTAAGTATAATTTCCCATTTCATTAGAACATGGTACTACAGCTGATAATGAATCTAGCATGTACATTAGAATTATAGTTAACTGCACCTTTCCAATTTATTGCATGAAAAAAGAGCAAAATATTAGAGTTTGTGAATGTTTTTAGTCACCTTAACATGACAAATAAAATTCAAGCTATGCATTTACACAACTTTGTGTTGTGCATTAGTTGCACCCTTTCCTGGATCAGGAGTCCCTGCGCTCAGTCTCTCAAGCCCTGTTTGAACTACTGCAATGTGTTCTATATAGGGCTGCAGATATATTCCTATCCACGACAAATTGCAATAATTAGTGCGTGCTTATGAACTACAAAATTTAATAAATTTGATCTGAAGTTGCAGTTAACTGCTCATACTTGAGACATATATCCCAAACGCTATCGCCTACATCCTTCACACATTTATCATTTGACACTATTCCTACCTATATCAGCAAGTATATCAAAACATATTTCAAATTACCTTCAGTTTCAGTATTAATACTGTTTTGTGGTCGTCCCATGTCATCTACCTGATGTTCTCTAAAAATTAAGAGATTGTGTGAAACAATAATTAAATATGCCAAAGAAACTGTCAATATAATTGACAGTTTTGTGTTGAAACACTGTTATCTGGCACAATTCTTTGTTAATTCAATTATGCATAATTGTTTATGGATCAAGTCTTATAAACACTCTGCATAAATAACTTGAGAACAGAATAGAAACACTTGTATGTTATTTTAGAAATTTATACTCATTGATAAGATTTAATAAATTTATCAAACTAAGATCTACTGCAATATTATTGATCAAGAAATATTAAAAACAACTAACAAAATCCACAAATTACTCTTCATTTTTTTCTTGGTTCATAATAAGAACTAAAGAAACTACATGGACTAAGAAGAACAAAGATTTTATATACAAATTGAAAGACCTTTCTTTTAAACATTCAGAACTTTTTAAATTTTCAATTACCTAAATATAGCAATTATCAGAACAATATTAATAATTCCTAGAAGACTTCCAAATAAAACTGGAGCTGTGTACATGTTCAACTGAAGATAAATTGTTTTCCACGAGATTCCATTTTCCCCAATAAGTGAAAAGAGAGTCTGAAAAACTAATAGAAAATATAAGTTTATACAACTGGATTTTAACAGTAAGTATGCCCGAAATTTGTATGTATGTGTATGTATGTATGTATATATATATATATATATTTGTCTATGTAAGTTTTCATGGGTATATATGTGTGTATAGTTAATGTTTCGGGTTTCTTCCCGTGTAAGGGGATATGTTCACAATTACACGGGAAGAAACCCAAAATATTTACACACACACACACAGACACACACACATATATATAAATGTATATATTTTGTATATAAGTGTATATATGTGTATGTGTGTGTGTGTGTGTGTGTGTGTGTGTGTGTGTATATATATATGTTATATTTATATATATAAATTTTAATGCAGCAGCTAAAAATCGAATGTATTAACTAAATGAAAAAAAATCAATTAGTAAAGTGTTCAACTTCTGATAAAAAAAATCCTAAATAATAAGTTACATACCCGTAGTTCTTTTAGTAGTTTGTATTAATATTTTTCTTGACATGCACTGCTTCAAATTTTATTTATCAATAAACTGTAAAAAAAACTAAATGAAAATTGGAGTCTGAAATCAAATTGGAACCACATTCTGTTCCTTAAACTCAAGCCCTATTTATAAATAGTCCTGTACTATTACTATGGTTTTATATAACAAATTAAAGTTTAAATATGTACATACAGATTAAAAATTTTTTATCCTGCAACTGATTAATGAATCACTTGAAGAAAATGAAAATACAATGTAGGTTTGTACCTGGTCCCAGTATGAATCCCACTGCCTGGCAAGCACTAGTGTTTGCCATGGCATTAGTTCTTTCAGTAAGAGAGGTGGCACCAGCAATATATGAGCGAACTACTGCTACATTTCCTAAAACAAAACAAAACAATGTTTATCTGGAAAACCTACGGCACATATCTATTTTTAATCATATGCATAACGTAGCTAAAAGCCCAACAGTATAGTATGCAAAATCTTGGTCTTTTGTCTGCTCACCAAATCTATTTTTAATAGGTCTTGTTATTACAGAAATTAATAACTAAAAAGATGCAAAAGAACCTTTATCGTGAAAACAATTAGTCAGAAATATCAATGAGCTTGAGAAAATCTTTTAGAAACTTGTAATTAGTCAGAAATAATTATTTCATAGCATCACTCAGGTGTGAAATCTGAGTAAATTACCTTTGAGCAACTGTAGTAAATTCCTTGCAATTTTTTTCATATGAGAAAAATCCCTAAACTTAATATGACTACCGGTAGTACTTTTAGACTGATATCTTAGGGAATCTTTATTACGCTGATGAGTCTATTACTTAGAATACTGTACTTTGTGTACCTCAATTTAGGAGACTCTCTAATCCTACAGAAAGCCATGGCACAAGTACCGTGTTTCCCCAAACATAAGACCCTGAATTTTTTTGAACCCTGAAATAAGCACTTGCCTTATTGCCATGCACTCAAAAGCCCAATTGGGCTTATTATCAGGGGATATCTTATTTTGGGGGAAACAGGATTCTGGAAAAACCTTTCAATCTATATGTTGAGACAATCAGTAGGATTATACTTTTACTCAAGAGGTTCTCAGTGCCAACTTGTTGGGGTAGAAGGGATCTCAAGGGCCTGAGATTTTGATTTCTCTAACGAATAGTTGAATTGCCTTAAATACATGTAGCTACGAATCTAGCAAACTTTAAATATTTATAAAATTACCTGCGCCAAACCCCACCAATGCTCGAGCAGCTAGCATGTAGTATTTGTTGTGTGAAGGGGGCAAATGGACATAAGCATAGAGGAAATTGGCAGCTATTGAAATAGCAGTTGAAACCACAAGAGGTTCTCTTCTTGGCCTGCAATTAGACCACGTTCCAAAGAATGGAGAAGCTATCATCTGACCAATGCTATATGAAGCAATAATCCAGCCCAGAAAACTTGGATTTGCAGTTTTATCTATCTATGGAAATCATAAACACAATTTCAACAATATTTTATTAATCAATAGGATACCGTAATTAAAAATATTCAAGTCTAAGAGATATTATGATACTAAAATATAGGTAAATGTTAATGAAGAGAACATTTTTAATTACAAGGTTAAATTAGAGAACCCAGCATTTATATATTAAATCTTGCAGACTATTAGTTGGTAAATTAAGCTTATTAATAACAGTAAACTAGTATGGAAACTGACTGAAGTTTAAATTTAAAACTAGTCTATCAAGACTACCCTCCCACATTATAATAATCACAAAAATAGTGTTTTTAGCAGCATCACTATAAGTAGATAAGAATACACATTCCAAATTGTAAATGAATGGTTACTGAATAATTTATATATCATTGGGTGCCTGGTACAGTTCGAAAAGAATCAATGGCAAAAAATATTTTGAAGGGTTGGTGTCATGCATTTTCCTCTTTTACTTTATTACTTAGATTTATAAACAACTTTTGCTCCAGAACTTAAAAATGGCAATCAAAACATCAATTCTCTAGAATAGGTTAGGGTGAAGATATTGATTTGCTCAAAGTCACCCAATCAGCTTCCATAACTGACAATGGACTTCAACCTGGTCCTCCATATCCTAGTCCAACACCTAAATCATGAGTCTGCAAACTTAAACACTCAAAGAGCCATTTGGACCCGTTTCCCACAGGAAAAAAACACCGGGAGCCACAAAACCTTCCCATGACTGACTATTTCTTGACTGGCTGCAAAACTAGCATATGTAGTTGAATTAAACGGTCTTCTGAAACCGGGAGTTGAAAAGCTCAATAAATCGCGTGCCGGCAGTGTTGCACATTGGCAGTTGTGACGTATATTTTGAGTGTCAGGGAGCCGCAGCATAGGGGTGAAAGAGCCACATGTGGCTCCAGAGCCATAGGTTGCTGACCCCTGACCTAAACTGTTGCACTTCAGTATAATTCTATTATAGCTGTTCCTCTTTTCCATAAGATGATTCTCTGAAAATTATGATGTTGGTCCTCTTTGTGTTGTAACTCAACTGATTCCACCATCACACTAAAATCTAAACTCTCCTATATCTTACCATTTTATATTTCTCCAGAAAATAATTACAATGGTTGCTGTGTCCTGGGGCCATGTGACCACCTTTTGCAATCTTCTGACAAGCAAAATCATTGGGAAGACAGATTCACTTAACAACCATGTTACTAACTTAACAATTGCAGCGATTCACTTAACTACTGTGCTAAGAAAGATCATAAAATGGGGCAAAACTCACAAAACTGTCCTGCTTAGCAACTGACGTTTTTGGCTCAATTGTGGTCTTAAGTCAAGGATTATCTGTACATTATGTAAAATAATCTTTGAACAAAAAGATTTATTTTATTGATAAGGCCTATAGGCCATTGTAATAACTATGCAATTCTCACTCCATAATCTGGATTTTTAAAAAATCAAATCAGAACCATAAATCTCAATGATTTCAATTCATTCCCCTCAATTAAAATTATTTCATTAGTAGAGGAGAAAGATGGGGGATATACATTTCCATCTTTAAAATACTACTTTATTTCTATACTACCCTTCCCAGCTCATGGAAATTTAATTTTACATACACTAAAACAAAACAGATTAAGACATAACATACGCTAAAACAACTATCATGAAAGCCAGACTAAAATAGTGAATCTATATAAATTTGAAGGCCTGTAAATATGGAACCATGATATTAATAAGGACTGCTTCTACACTCCATGGGCAAAAACTCATAAAACTCTCTTCTAAGTCTCACCAACCCAGAAGCCAAGACTTACAATCATTGTCTATTCCAGCCTTTCTTCTTCAAAACTTGAAATAGAAAACAGCAATTTGGACACGGCAAATTATTTGCCCATGTTCCCCACAAAAAAACCAAAGTTAAATATAATGATCATATGTATTTTAAGCACTATAAATAATTATCTTTTCATTTGGCTGAATAAACTCATAGCATTACTTTATTATTTAGTACTTCAAATTACTGTTGATCCCTGGCAACTGCCTGGACAAGTCTCTGCAGTTTTCTTGGTAATGTTTTTTGAAATGATTTACCAATGCCTCTTTCCTACAGTTGAAAGAGAGGAAGTCAATCAGCTGCTTAGTGCTGAGAGAAGGACTAGAACTCATAGTATCATAGTTTCTACTGTAGCTTGCTGCTTTAATCATGACACCATACCACTGCAGCTGTCAGATGCCTAAGTTAACATCATGTAAATAAAAATGTAGGTGATTCACAAACCTGTTGAAGATAGGGCCATATTGACATAATGACAATAGAGAAACCTGCAACATAAAGTATTTTAGTTATTTTTCTCTAGTACTTTTTTGCTATCTACTGATCATATTCAGAGAAATAAAATTATGGTATTCCATACAAAAACCAGGAAATTATTTTGGAAAAATAAAAAGTTCAAAAACTGCAAATAATTTTAGATGTAATATTTAACCTTGTTTTGCAAACTTTAATGATATTTCTAAGAAGATTTAACTACCTATAACTAAGCTATATGTTATTCAATGACACTTGGTTATATAGTTTAACTACAGAAGGGAATACAGTATGTATCTTCCTAAAATATCTACCTTCAAGAAAGAGGAATTCAGTCAGTAGTAGGTGCATATGTGGAACTGCTTACATGGAACTATATCACTATAAAAACTCTTTAATGTATTATATACATTATTCAGTTTCTTTTAATGAAAGACAAAAGACTTCATTATTTATCATCCATTATACAAGATGATCCAGAAAACTAGAATTCATACCATTTTACCACAAACCACAATATTAAGAAAAAGTCAAGGTAACTACATAGGACAGTTTATGAACACTGACATTTTTTTTAAAACAGTGAGGAACACAGTGGAATATCTAACCCCAATCAGATTCCAATATGCTAAGAACTACACAGTCTACATGTTACAACAGATACTCTGTTGCATTACCTCCCTAACTATGGCCACAGGACATATTGGAAATAGAACCATGCTATTGATTCTGCTGGTGAGCATTTGCTTCAGCCAGGCTTAATTCTACCTGGTCCTACAAGTTTATGAACAAGTTCCTGAATTTGCTTATTGCGACAGTTGTTCTTCCTTTGGTGCTAGTTTATAATGCTATTGTCTAATATTATTTTGTTTTTGTTAAATCCTACATAAATTACTGAGTATGTTTAACTTACAAATGAGCCCCCCAAAATTAAATAAAACACAGTTCACTCTATAAGGAATTTCTATACAATATTTTAAACCAATGAAGTAACAAGAAATAGTATTATATTAAAATATGATGACTGATTAGCAAATTTTACAAACCAATACTGCTGAAGAACATTGTAAGATACATTATTCGAATGGATCTCCACCGGCTCTTGTATTGTTGCAATGTTTCCGTAACATCCTTATATCTGTAATAATCAATATTGTAAGATTAATGAGATTAATGTTAATATGTCAAATATTCATCATTCTTCAACAAATTCTTTACTCACGTGTTAGGATTATATGTTGTTACATTTACATTTAGTCATTTATTCCCATCTTTGTATGATTGAAATCATTCTCTGATGCATGTCATCATATATTGGCAATGCCCCATTCTATTTTACAACAATCAAATTCAACAATTGCTATACAAAGCATGAAATGGACACAAATCTAATATCAGAATGAATTTCAATACAGACAAATGCTAAATCTTAAATTTGGGTAGAAAATAACAAAGACATGAGAATAAGATATGGAGGATCACACCAGACAGCAGTTTATGCATAAAGAGGTTTAAAGTTGATACAGCAAATGTTTAGAGGATAGTGCTGATTGGAATGTATAGATGTCAGCTCCTCTCCCTAGTCATATTTAGACCTCCAGCTATCCCAGCTGAGAACAAAGTGAGATGACAGGTTGTATGATGTTTGTATGATTTGGAGAGGGGAAGCACCTGGGCATATGGGATGAGGGCAATGATGGGCAAATGCATTACATAAAAATGGTTACATTATCTGGAGGTGATATGGAGTCCTTTGACCTGGAGGAAGAATGTGGGTGTTGAGGTTCTGGGGTGTTAAGGAGGGAGCAGGCAATATCTTTGTCAGGAGGAAACAAAGAAATTGAAGAGACTTTTAACATTGATGTCAACCCCTTTGATGGGGGCCAGGGCAAGAAATATTGGCATGCAATTTGCAAGAATACGCTGTATGAAACAAGATGATGACCCAATCGCTATTTGTAAACTGGGTGGCCATATAAATTTATTAAAGATAAATACATAAATACAATCCTAGGCTGTATACACAAAAGTATTTGCAAGAGCAGGAGTTATAGCTCCTCTCTAATTTGCATTGGATAGGAAGCATCTACAATACTGTGCTTTAAGAAGGTAAGGGTCACAGGAGGCTTGGACTGTCAGGAATTTAAGGTGCCACACTAGTCTTACTCCCTAAGATTAATCAGGTTTCCCTCTAGGGAAATATATATGTATGTATGTATGTATGTATATGTAATGTGTGTATATGACACACACACATACATACACCTTAATACACTCACTATTATGCAATAAACACCAAAAAAATCACTATTCAATATTACCATATGGCAGAGGTCTCCAACCATTAAGACTTGTAGACTTGAGTCCCCAGAATTCCTCAGCTAGCTATTCTGGGAGTTGAAGTCCACAAGTCTTCAAGTTGTCAAGGTTGGAGACCCCTGTCATATGATATTCTGAAAACTCAGAGGCCTGAAATATATATTTTAAAAAACAATTAAAATGTCTGTTTCAAGTACACACACACAACTATTTAAAAATATGCAAAAACACCTACTGTGCCTTATCAATAAACAGCCTTGGCCTTCCTACATATTTTATTAACAATGCAAGACAGTAGGTCAAAAATCTATTAAGATTATTTAACCCAGATGTATTTATTTAGCCTAGATGTCACGCAATCTGATATACAACACTCATAAAACACATTACACATAAATACAAGTACCATGTATCATTTATATTAAACAGATATCACCGATTTTAACACCGATAGCATATCATCATCAGTTGTTTTGTTTCTTATATTCATGTAGCTATTTTGCAACGCGTATTGTCATCTGAGTTTCAAAGCTAATTTTACTAGCACTACACTACACATTACTGTAGACCTCTCCTTCTTACGCACCAAGGCGATCAGCTTACGAGGAAGGTTAATTTATTTATACTACAATTCTCCGCATCTTTAGCGTGAGACAACTTGGGTTGCAGAGGATTTTGACTTGGACTCCATCGCTTCTGGAGTCCAAGTGGATCCCCTGGCAAATAAGACCCGAGAGCGGTGGCCCCTATGCACCTTTCTTCTCCGTCTCCGTTCAAAAGAGGCTGCTCCCAGTCCTCGCTTGCGGGCTCCAGAACAGCAGCAGCCATGGCCGACTTCGAAACCTCCGAGTTTCAACCTCTCACATACGCAGAGCCAACCCCCCTACATACTCCCTCTGGCGAGGGAGCACCCGAACTCTCGCCTCGGCTTTCTTCCTCGGCTGACTGTCACGTGGCCAAACACCAAGCACAATAAAGCGAGTCAAGGCAACTGCATATGACAAGCAGTACTTGGACTACAAAGCGAGAAAGGGGGAGGGGGCAACTCTGATCACGTGCCGGGGGAGCCATTGGTAGAGTCGGCCACCACCCTCCCGCCCCTCGCTTTTTAAAAACCGTCGTTGAGGCTCTCGCGAGAATGGGGGGGGGAGAGGGGAGGGAAACGAGAAGCGGCGACCTTCGGCGTGTTTCTCCACCCCCTTTTCATTCAGTCGGGAGCGACGTTGAGCTGGGTGGTTTGGCGTTGTGGATGGTGGAACTAGGCGGCGAGAAGTGGGGTGGGAAGAGCAAGGGCATTACGGAAAGGTGCTCCGCGGCAATTCTCCCGGTATTCCCGTAGGTTCGCTCTTTCTTCCGAAGGGGACCGGCATGCCCCGTCTGACGCCGCCTGTCCTGAGATTGTGGGGTCCCTTAAAGTCGTGATTGTGAGAAATTAGTTGAGGTGACCTCTGATGTCCAAAAACTAAACGGCGAATAAAACGACAGGGGCGGGTTTTACATAGAAGGGTGGCTATTTCCAGCATGGTATTCTCTTGCCCAAGACTTCCTGAGGAAAAGAATGGACTGTAAAACAGGCCGAAGTATCATTTTTAGGCGGTTGTCGAATTTTACGTTACATTCCTGCTGTGCCTATTTTCGTGAAGTAGATTGCAGTCTTTTGTACTCTTGACTTGTGAATGGGCTTATCACGTGCCGTGAAATTGTGGGGAGGGAGTCGTGCGGGGGATTGTGCGCTAGGAATGTGGTGTTTCATGGATTTTGAACCCTTGGGTAGCGCCTGCCAAAGTGTGAGGGTGATTTGGTTGATATATGGACGGGGCAGGTTGGCCCCTCTTTTTATACTGTTTTAATTTTCCCCATTGGAACAAAGTAATTTATTTTATTTTATTATTTTATTTATTTATTTGTCGAGTACATATTAGATAATATATGTAAGTATAAGCATGAATCGAATACATAAAATGAATACAATTAAAGGGAACATTAAGACAGGGACGGTAGGCACACTGGTGCTCTTATGCATGGTACATTTATATCTTATTTTATATCTTATTTATGGCAGTACTACCATAAATGAATTAGCTAAAGTAATTGTAATGCTACTCAAACAAGCTACCTAAATTTGCTTGAAATCATTTAAAAAAGTAACTTAATAGTTCTAATATCGCATATAAATCTAAAAAAAATGTGAGATTTACTCCAAGAATGTCTAATCGATATTAGTAGATAGCATAGTGTCTCGTTTACTGAGTTATACACTGAACAGCATTTGGATTTTGTCTCATTATTTGAATCAACAGATACAATGAAGATTTTTGACAGTATTGAACTACCAAGATTGACAGGTAGGAGCATTTAAACTATTGGCTATCTGAGAACCTTGCAATACAAATGTTTGGATATGTATTTTTTTCTGTAGAAAAATGAGGATCTTGATTTCTCCCTGTATTAAATAACATTGTTTATCACATTGTTTTCAAGGTTGTTACAATGTATTCCTCACTTACTTTTCTCTCCATTGAATTTCATTTTGTTAGATAGGACCATTGTTCAATTCTGTCGAAATCTATCTGGATCTTGAGCCTATCTTCTGGAGGGCTGGCTGTTTCTGCCAGCTTGGTGTCATCTGCAAATTTGATTATTTCCCCCCCCCCCTCATCTAAATTGTTTATAAAGATATTGAAGAGTATTGGGCCTAAAACAGAACCTTGGAGTATCCATTGCTTCCTTCCCTCCATGTAGCTGTAGTTTCATTAAGGGCTACATGTTGAATGCAGTTGGTCAGCCTTAATAATAATGCATTTGGTGGTGATGCTGTCTATGTCACAGTTTTCTAGCTTACCAAGAAGTAGGTTGTGGTCTCATTTCTCTAATGCCTTACTGAAATCTAAATATACTATATCCACAGCATTTGCTGCACAATAGAGTGTATGTTTAGTAGTGTCTTGGTCTTAGTGTTGTGGTCACATAAGAATGCATGCACTGGAATTTGGGCAAAGCTATTCATTTATATTGGACGTTTGCTTACCCTGATACATAGGTATTCTCCCTCCCTCACCTCGCTGCATATTCTACACATTGTCCCAATCCTATGCCTTCCTCATCCCCTGTGCGCTGTCCCTGAGCCTCGCTCTCACCCACTCTTGCTGACCCCTACCATCCCTCCCTCACACACTCCCTTCCTGGACATCTTTCCCGAGCCTAGCCAAGGCACCCTCACACAATCTCCCCAACCCTTGCTGCGCTTCCCTTGCACTCACTGCCATCCAGCAGCAACTACTTTCCTGGGACTTGCAACTTCCTGCTGGTTTACCCACTTATCTGTTCGGTGGAAGCCAGCAAGAAGTTGCATTGCCTAATGACTGATCGTGGGATTTGGTTAACAGCAGCAATCAAGACTGCCAAGATTACTATTGCTAAGTGATGTCAGCTTTTTGACCACACCACTTTGCAATGGAAATTCTGTCTCAATTGCCATTGTAAATTAAGGATTACTTTTATTACTAAATCTTAATTTGTTGTTATATATGTAATAAATAATTAAGTTACAAGTTTAATTTTTACGTCAGATTTCTGAAGTTTTCCGTTGGAAGCAGGGAAAGGTTGTTTAAATTCAGTGAAGAGTAAACCATTTCAGTTTACAAGAAATGGTTGCAAGAAAGCAATTGCACTAGTGAAATATTAACCAAGCATTGACAGCATACCAAAGGATAAAATAGCTTGTTATTGTTTGCTTTGCCTGATAAATGTAGATGAACATTATACTGGTATTTAATTTTAGTCAAGAGTTCCTCCCACTCATTAAAATAGTGCACTTTAGTTGTATAGATAGTCTTTGACTTACAACCATTTGTTTAGTGACTTTTCAAAGTTACAATAGCACTGACAAAAGTGTCTCATGACTGTTTCTTTACACTTACGACTGCTGCAGCATCCCCATGCTTACAGGATCAAAATTCGGGTGCTTGGCAACTGGTTCACATGTAGACGATTGTAGGGTCCCATGATCATGTGATCATCTTTTGCAGTCTTCTGACAAGCAAACTCAATGGGGAAGCCAGATTCACTTAACAATTGTGTTACTAAGTTAACAACTGCAATGATTCACTTAATAACTGGCAGGAAAGGTCATAAAATGGGACAAAATTCACCTGTCTCAATTAGCAACAGAAATGTTGGGTCGATTGTTGTCATAAGTCGAGAACTAACTATAACAAAGAAATGAAACTTTTATTAACTCTGTAGTTTAAGAACTGTAAATTCTTAAAATTTAATAACTTATACTTTAGATACTATTCCAAAATTAAATAAAAATTGTTTTCTTCATTTACTTATTAGAAGTTGAGGGTTTCAGTATAATAGAATATGTGGCTAAGGGAAAAAGGAAGCAATATGGCAAAGGAAGAGCCTTCAAGGACTTAAAGGTCAGAGAAATAAATTTAGGAAGAACTGGTCCTAATTGGTCAGACAATTAAAAGTGGTAGGAAGTTTGTACAGGTAGTCCTCAATTTATGACTATTCCTTTAACAACCATATGAATTACAATAGTGTGGGGAAAAAAAATAACTTGCAATAGATCCTCACATTTATGACCAGCACAGCATCCCTACAATCACACAATCAGAATTTTGGCACTTGGGCAACCAGCATTTATTTATGTTCCTAACATCCTGCAAAGAGTGTGTATGTGTGTGTGTGTATGTATGTATGTATGTGTATATATATATATATATATATATATATATATATATATATATATATATATATATATTACAGAAGTAACAATAAAAGTAAACAAATCTATACTATAACTAAGGGGAAGGCTGGCATTCTGTCATTCTACAGGTTGAATAGTTATATATCTTACATCTCCATACAAAATTTTTGAACTGACACTATTACTGGAGAGAATTATGAAAAAGATGTTGCTTCTTACAGTTTTTCAATATTCAGAGGTTGATGTTTGTTTATGTAATCCTACTCTGCATGATTAAACCACTATGTGAATTAAAATTTATTCCCATTTGCTAAACAGGTAGTTCCATATATTGGTTGATGGTGATTCATTTTTAACTGAAAATTTGTTTTTACGCTGTAAGTGCAGAAAAAGTGTGTTGTCCAAAAGTTACAAAATATAAATGCTTTTAAATTCTTCCTAATTCATTTCTTTATTGTTATTGTTACCACACTTCATGACTAACTCTTGTAAATACAGGGTCAAGTCCCTTCTATTTTGGCAACATTTGTGGAAATGATTTGCCAATCCCTTCTTTCTAAGATTGAAAAGGTGTGATTGGTCAGTTACCCAGGTGGCTCCCTTGCCTAAAGCAGTTTTAGAACTAATGGCACCCCATGAGAGGTTAGCCTCTTTGACAGCTCCCCAAAACTGATGCAACCCTTTCCTGTATATATAATTTTCTTTCAGTGTTCACCTATTTACTATTAACTTTTTTTTTGTTGATGAAGTATACAGTTTCAGTTCACGTAAACAAATCAATATACTTATATATAAATATTTATATATTTTTCCTAGATGTGTTTTGCTAATGGGTGTGAGCAAGCTAGATGTCTTATATAGGCGTCTACTTCTCACTAAACTTTTCATTCAAGGATGGGGAAGACCAGAAGACTTAAAAAGGTAGGTTATAAACAGTTTTTTAAAGGTAAATATATGATCTTTCCATCTAAATCATTTTTATTATTCTTAGTTAAGGCAAACAGTACAATTATACTATTTGTAAGAACAATAACTTATAGTTGAGCAAAAATGTGAAAATTGACGAAGTTCCTATAGTAGAGTTCATTAAAAGTAACAGTAACAGAATGTGTGTGTGAAATAAAAGTAATACTAGACCTATTACAGACAATTACAATTACTGTTTTAATTAAATATTTTATCATATGGAGTCTTTTTTTGTTCTTAATATCTGCAACTAATACTTATTTTAACAGAATATTTGAATTCAGAAAGATTATTGGAAACAGGGAAAAATGTCAGAACCTTGTTCCAAGGGACTATCCTGTGCACATTAATAAGGTACTAAAATGAATCAATATGCATGGATTGATTTTGATTATTCTTAACCACCTATTCAAAACAGAACTATTGAGGGTTGATAAAAAGAAACCTTGTATTTGATAAGGTATACATTGTTATCAATCTAGATGTATCAATTTCATTACAATCATCTGTAGTTTATCCTACCTTACATTTCTTCCATCTCATGGGAAGTTGCCCTTGATGGACACTTGCTGGATACTAGAAAGCAAATTAATTTGCATTGATCTTAAACTTTGCTGGAAATTAATTTTAAAATGGTATCAGTTTAACATAAAATATTTGCTGTGTGTACAGATAGATATTGGGACAGGTAGTTTTTATTTAACAGTGGTAATTGGGAGCAAAATTTCTTGTCACTAGGTGATATGGTTAAGGTCACATGACTTTATTGTTTAGCAACAGCAATCCTATCAGTGTCTGTTGCCAATGTTAAGGCAATAGGTAAGTTATTAAGCGAGGACCTTCTTGCAACTTCTTGCCAGTTTCCAACAGGCAAAGTCATTGGGGAAGTCAGTAATAATTGCAAGACACAGGCAAGCTCGCAGGCAAATCAGTCATCACTAGAGTCAACTGTGACTTGTGGGCACACAAACAATGTTAACATAAATTTCTCATTAGGTTATTGAGAAGAAACAATGGCTTATAAAAAATAATTTAAAGAACCTGGTGTCTAGTAATATGGAAGTTTACACTGCTATGGAAATTCTCTAATAGAAACTTGGAGAAGTGTTAATCTTCTACATAAAATTCATTCTTTAGGCTTAGCAAATCTTTGCAAAGTTGACAAATTTTGGAAAACTAAAATATGCTAGAGTAGTTCTGAGGTTATATAATTTTAAGAAACAGCTGAATATAAGTTAAAATGTGATTATGAGTTTCTTCACTCACTATAGCTATTGTTTTTATTATGAAAAAGTGGTTAAACTATTTTAAAGCCAACTATGATAAAAAAGCTTTTATTTATATTTTCTTACCTCAGTGATTTGATGAAGTTACCAGCAGCAGTCCATGCTTTTCTACAAAGTATGATTCCTCCCAAACCAGTAGTCTTTATAACTGCTGTCTTTCTATTACCATGTAGCTATTCAACAGATACTCTGAATTTACTAGTCTAGATATTACCACGAAATTATTCCATTGTTATAAACCTCCTTTATTCATTAGTTAGGATGATTATGGCTGTACACCTTATTAAATGTTTCTACTTACAAAATTTTCCCAAATTCATTTTGAAAGCACAATCATTTTCTTTCCCTCCAAATATCTCTTTCCCCTACCCAAACTAAAAAAATGTTGTATCAACTTGAGCTCAATCACCACTAAAGCAAGAAAGATTTTTCCTGCTTCTAAATTGGTGGAGATGGAATTTGCTTATGAAAGGGTGAGAAAAATTGGCAGAAAATAGCACTGATTGGATCTTGAGTTTCAGATCTTGAGTTAAAGTAGTATATGATCAAAATGTGGTTTAGTTGGTTTACAGTACCTTAATGAGTTATATATTTTAATACCCATGTTTCTCTGAAAATAAGACCCTGTCTTATATTTTTTTTGAACCCCGAAATAAGTGTTTGGCCTTATTTTCAGGGAAGTCTTATTATTTTGGAACACGTGGAGCAAGACAGGGCGCTTCTTGCCATCTTACCTGATTTCCAGTTCTGTCTCCCTAACACTAACCGGAGGAAATAGCGGGGACCGGCTGCCCATGTGGTTAAATATTTTCGGGAAGGGCTTATTTTTGGGGGAGCTTATTTTAGCGCATGCGCTCAAAAGCCCAATTGGGCTTATTATCAGGGGAGGTCTTATTTTTGGGAAAACACTGTTTTTGTGAGCCTGCTTAGCTCCAATTATTAACTAGCATAGCTTTTGTGAACAGTTTACTTCCGTTTAGCAAAACTTTCATTTTTACATGAAAACTTTGATAGTGACTAAAAATATAATGCTGTGTATAGGTTGAAGAACAATCAGACTGCAAGATCCTTGATGGACACTTCATTTCTCCTTTGGCACATTATGTTCCTGATATCATGCCATCAGAGTCAATTACTGCAAGGTAAGAATAAACATATACTGTAAGTTAAAATATTATAGAACTAAATAAGTTATGGACTAAATACAGTGATATTGTGGAATGTATATGAGAATTATCTAATTCATTTAAATCATTTTTCATTATTTTCTTTCTTTTGATAGGTTTCAATTTATAGTACCAAAGAGATGGAACAGCAAGTACAAACCTGTTTGTATTCATTTAGCAGGCACTGGAGACCATGTAAGCTTCAATGTTGTTCAATAATGGTTTCTCAGTATTGCTATAGTGGAATTATTTAATTTACCTGTATTTAACTGTGTATTTTTAGTACTTTTGGAGACGACGAACTTTAATGGCCCGTCCAATGATCAAAGAGGCCTGCATGGCTTCATTATTGTTAGAAAACCCCTATTATATCCTTTTTATTTGAGTACTTCTTATACCTTTGAATACAGAGGGAAGAGAAAGTGTTATCCAGTGACTTATTGAATTCAGGTATCAATATAGTAAATAGGAGAATTGCATCAAAATGTGTAAAACATAAATCTGTTTGATTTTGAGATAGATAAGCAGTTTGTAAATTCACTGAATTACCACAGGCTGTAGAAATCACCTGGAGTTGGGGAGTCTTGTCTTGACATTTTGCAGCTCACTCTTATGGCAAATCTCCACACTTCATTTTTTAAAGTTGTAAATTTTGGAAATTAAATGTTCTATCCTAGTGAGTTAGCAATCACTGCATTAACTAAATGTACTTAAAGTAACTATTTTAACGAGGATTATTTGATTTAAAGTAAATAAGTAGAAATGTTGAACATTTCAAAATATTTTACAATATTTCCTTTAACTTGCATCTGTCTATACATGGGTACAGAAAACCTAAGGATCAGTTGTAAGTATTATGATTACATAATCATAATAATAGCTTTTATTAATGTGTAGAAATAACTTTAATTCTAATGTATTTTATTCTAATGCATAAAATGTGATCATGTCACGGAAAAGCATTTCAAGACATTGTAATAGATAATGCAAATATTGCAATTCATCATTCAGTGACCACACATTATTGAAGCTTGGCTATGAAATGATTTGGGGAAACATTTTAACTTTGAGTATTTTTTGCCAGAATGTTTAATCTGTGATTCTTCAAATCCTACCAGTGGTCCAGTATCACAGACACTGATTCTGCTTTAATATATTGTCCTAAATTTACTTATTCTCAGCAACTAAATATGATAAGATTCAAATGTGAGGGTACTATATTGCACAGTAAATATTAAAAATTATTGTTCTTGATGTGATTTCTGTTCCTACTGAATAAAAAGAGAAATTCAAAAATAATCAGTTTCTAAACAGACCTGCAAGAATTATTATTTCTGTGCTTTCCTCTACAATGCTGGATTTTGTTCAGACACCAGATCTATCCACTGTTAGAACCTAGAAGAGGTACAGTTAAACTTATTGTTCCTATAGAAAACAAACATGCTATACTGTTGCTTAGAAAAGATAGTAATTTACCTGTGAAAACATGACAAAAGTTGTTCAAAATTGTAGTACATTAATACTATATATCTTATATGTGGTTAAAGTACACAGTGTTTTCTTTTGGCATGTACAAATACTATGTCAATACAGTATGTTCTTTCTTTATCTAAATGAAGAAAACACAATTTTTTTATCCATCAACAGCAATTATATTATTTTGAGATCTAGTTTAAGTGGCTTTCTTGTGTTGAATGGTCTAAATTATTGCTTTAACTGATCCCCTTTTACCATATGTGAATAAAAACATGACAATGGGTATTTCACAGCAGAATTTAAAAGTTCTTGGGTTATTTGCAACTAAATAATAGATAGCAAGGTCATTTCACTTGAATAAACCATAGTCTGTTAGCTTTCTACAAGCCTTTTTAGCACATTGTCTTTTAACATGTTTTAATAAAATAAATTAATACACTTGAATTTGCTGTTAATATATTTCCTCAAACAAGTAACCTTACTTTTCTTTCCTTGGGAGGAAAGAAGATCCTGTCTAAAAAATGTGTCTGACCTATTTGTGATGGGAGGAGCTCTTGTTCTAGAATCAGCAACTCTTTTGCATTGGCTGGAAAAAGAAGGATATGGACCTCTAGGGATGACTGGCATATCAATGGGAGGACACGTAAGCTTCAGTGTTTAATTGATAATAATTTAATTGAAATAGATGATAGCAACCAGCTGAACTTGTCTGATCACAAAAAAAAAAACAAAAAAAAAAAACCACCCCCCACCCCACACAAATTGGTACTAGAATGGAGATTACATGGAAATTCCAGACTATAGACTAGATTGGAAAATTGCAAAAAAAGAAGACTATTTAAAATCACTTTTGTATTGTAACAAAAGAAGTGGAAGGGTAACATATACTGATATGTTTATATATTATCACCAGAAGCTGATCTCCACAAGTGGGGGGTGGGGGGGCACTTAATTCCTAATTGTACTTAGGTTCTTTTGTGTCATATTACACTAAATGGGAAATATCCAGCATAATGCCCAAAATCTGATTGTAATACTTCATATTGAGAAATGTGTGAGGACTGGGATGGTTTTGTAGACTAATTCTAATCAAAGCAGTTTAAGAGGTAAAGAGAATTATATATATTTTTTTAAAAACCTATTTTTATGGCTCATTTCCAGTTATACTGCCAGAGCTTGTAAGGGCTATTGTTTTATGTAAAATCAAGAAATAAAAAGAGTTTGACATGGGAAGGATAGATTCATAATTAGTATCTTTTAATATCTTTTTTCAAATTAAAATAAATGTAATTTACACAAATTAGACTTTGTCAAGGAAACACAAATTAAAATTTCACAAATTGTGTTTCACAAAGGAAACACAAATTAAAATTGGCCAGTGATAACTGTCTAGCTGTGATGTGAATATTACATAGGATAGCTTTACTCAGATTGTCTAACTATCCCTAGAATAAATGCATTATACAGTGTTCTAAATTTAAATGATATTCTGTTCATGTGTGATTTTACATAAACTTTCATATGGAACTCATTTAGTAAGGATATTTGGAAAGCAAATGTAAACCTTTATACATTTGAGGAATACAAACTTCTTCAATAGTTTTATAATATGTACTATAATTCATTTACTTTCAGATAGTATCTGCTATATCAATTGCTGTATCCATTAATACCAATGCTGTTCAAATCCTATTGCTTGACTTTATATGACATATTGTTAGCTGAAATTGAAAAATGTATTATATGGCAATTTTTTCATATCAATTTATGAAAAAATTTCATGTTTTGATTTGTACTCATGGAAAAAAATTACCCCGTTTTTTTACAGATGGCATCATTAGCAGTATCTAATTGGCCTAAGCCATTACCATTAGTTCCTTGTCTGTCCTGGTCTACAGCCTCTGGTGTTTTTACTACGGTATTACATTCTTAGTTGGTATATAATTATGTAAATCTTTTGAAAGCATTTCACCTTGAAATATTAAAGCAACCCTATCTTTTTAAGAATCAATGGATACTTCATAATTGCTACAAGTTGACTCCATTGCATGTCCACCCAGCCAATTTGTTTAATTAGGTTGTTTTACTATTGCAAAGAGATATATGATATACATTACAACGTGTTGCTAAGTCTTTTTTCAAAGGATTTGCTTACATCCCTAATGTATAAGGTCCATGTGTTTAAACGTTGAATATTATCAAAGTGCTTTGTTGTGACAAAAACCTAATCTACAACATGCTTTTAATTGTAACATAGAAATAAGTTCCTTTTTCTTGTGCTTATGACACCATTTCATAAAAGCTTTGATCTCTTTTAAATGTTTAAAATTCCTGCCCAAATCCTTCATTTCAAAATGGATTTGTTGCTTGGAAATCACATGAACTATTAACCTTTGTTATTGAATTCAGAAAAATATTTGCAGAGTGATAGAATTTAACAAGTAAAACCCTGATGTAATTAAAACTGGTTCTTAAATAGTGCATATAATGTATAATCCTTTGTACTTTCTCTTTAATTTCAGGGTGTATTGAGCAAGGCAGTGAATTGGAGGGAACTAGACAAACAATATTATACTCAGAGTGTTTATGAAGAAGAAATAATTCAAATGCTTGAATATTGTGGAGTGAGTATAAATTATTTTTTAAATTATAACTCCTATACAATTTCTGAGAGCGGTTTCATTTTGTAACTGTAACTCCACTCCAATTTCTGGGACCTATTTTAATGCAGTAGTAGATAAAACTTTTAACAAAACTTTATTATAGCACAATTTTTGTATTAATCTTCTGAGAAATTCTTTTTCAGTTATGTGTAACAACCATTCAAATTTTTGTTGCTGTTGTTGTTAGTTGTGAAGTAGTGTCCGACCCATCATGACCCCATGAACAATGTTCCTCCAGGCCTTCCTGTCCTCTATCATCCTGTGGAGTCCATTTAAGCTCATGCCTACTGCTTCAATGACTATCCAGCCACAGCGTTCTCTGTCATCCTCTTCTTCTTTTGCCCTCAATCTTTCCCAGCATTAGGCAACCATCCAAATAGTCTTTCTTAAACCTTGAAAATCTCTGAGATGTTTAGCTACAATTTTTAAAGTCAAAAAAGAAGGACTATATATTTTTATAGAATAACTATTTAGGAAACAGAATTTGAATTATCATAACAAATACAATTCCTATGTGCATTATTGAAATTGTTAAACCTTTGAGATCTCTTTAGTAAAATAAATACTAAAGTGAGTAATTTGCACATTAAAATGGTGTTGGAGAAAACCACTTGAAAATTCTCAGTTCTTTTCTGATAAAGGTTTCTTTAAACTTTAGGCAGAATTGGCCCCATACTACATGAAGTATTAGAGAGGATGATTAGGATGTTTGAGATTTAGAGAATGACATTTTCAGCAATACTGTCTTCCTTCTGCAATTTTTTGCTCCCTGGAATCTCAGATTTCTTTCCATAAAATGATGAAGACAGTGCTCTTTAGGTAGTATTTGTGTAGATTGATTTGCTCAATGTTAGCAACAGTTTGTGTTGCAGTTTTTATTAATACAGGTGGTCCTCAACTTACAACCGCAATGGAACCAAAAATTTCCTTTGCTAAGCAAGATAGTTATTAGGTGAGTTGTGCCCCATTTTAAAACCTTCTCTGCCGCAAATTACTGCAATTGTTAATGTGGCTTCCCCCATGGACTCTGCTTGTCGGAAATCGGCTGGGAAAGTTACAGATGATGATCACATGACCTGAGAACAATGCAACTGTCATAAATACATGACAGTTGTCAAATGCCCAAATTTTGATCACATGACCTGCAACGGTTTTAAGTGTGAAAAACAGTCATGAATCATTTTTTTTCAGTGCCATTGTAATATCAAACAGTCACTGAACGGTTGTAAGACAAGAACTACATGTAGCACGTTCTGATATTTTCCATTGCTTATTATTTCATGGGTATTTCAAAGGTGTTTTATTGTAAGCTATCTAGTATTGCAAGAAGTTGCATATAAATAATTTTAAATCAACAAATATTGCTATGTAGAATTATAAGGAGGATGAGAGATATTACAAATTACAGTGCTTGAAGAAATAGCTTAACATCAGCCTTATATCCATAGTGCCAGGTGCTAGTCAGACTAGTTAGTTGCAGTTAAAAAAGGATTTTGCTAAATCAGTGACGTTTCCATTTTCATTTATTTCTATAAAAAAATGCTATATGGAATCCATCTTATATGAAAATACTTACTACTAGAAGTTACTAATTATTTTGGCTATTATCATGGGATCACATAATCCACACTAGGCAAAATTGTTCACTTTACACTTTGGTATCATTAATGTACTATTATGCATCTTACCCTTTGTATATCTTTTTCTTAAAAACTTAATTGAACATGGTAGAACCAAAGGCTAGATAATTCTCAACTTACAACCACAATTGGGACCAGAATCTCGATAGTTAAGCAGAGAGGCTAAGTGAGATATCCATGTGATCACTCAACAACTGCAGTCCCAGTTGTGGTTATTAAATGGGAAGAAGCAAAAAAGCTGCCTGCCAAAGGAGGAGGGAACCCCTGTGCTGGGTTGAAAGAAACAAAGCTGGGATCTCAAAGATCTGAGATTCTTTTTTTCCTCCTCACTACAGGAGTTCCTGTCTCTTCTATGTGTGAACATCCAAAATCCATGTGACATGCACAAAGGTCCCAAAAATACAACTTTTGTTTCTCCAGCCCAACGCAGGAGCTCCCTTCTGCATGTGGAGAATAATGGACTCCTGTGCTGCACTGAAGAAATTAAGTCTAAACAAAGCCCAGATCCTGAAGATTCAAGCTTTGTTTCTGCAGCCTGAAGGATTTTCCTCTCCCCTTGCCCTTTGCACTGGGGGTGGGATGGGGTGGGCGAAATTTTTTGGCTACTAGTCTGATTGCTGCTTTCTGTGCCAGCCAGTTATCAAAACATCTGCAAGCCAACCCCACACTCAGAGCATGATAGTTAATCCAGTTACAAAGTTATCAACACATGAATCCCTTTCAGTAGGCAGATGTGTATTTGAAAATTTATCAGCACATATTCTCAATACATTTAGAAAAAACTGACTGATATGAGTTACCAACATTTCTTATAATATATGGCTGGGAGAATACTTCAGGGTTGTGTCTCGAATTCATTAATCTGTAGCAAAGTTTCTGATGACTTCTTTTTCCTCAGTTTATTTTAAGAGGTAATCAAACAATTGGTAGTATGGGGACATTTCTGAATATATTAGAATGGTAGCAATTTATCAATAATTTTATGGTATTTTGTGTTTATATATTTTGATAGGTCATTCATAATAGAAAGTAAATTGTTTTTAATAAGAGTAGGAAGACTAGAAAAAATACAACATTAATGCTCATTTCTTTTTTTAAATCTCTGAGTTTTGTTTAAAAATAAAAATGTAAGATACAAATTTAATAAATAAATATCCATCTAGTACATATTTTAGACATGTTCAATTAAAATACAAGAAAACTCTAATTCAAAAGATCAATCTGTTTTTACATATTTTAAAACATCAAAATGTAGATTTGATTGAAAAGAGGACATTGAAAAATATGCCAAAGTGTTTCAATTTAATAAATATTTCTATTCAGACAGATTCATTCAAGATGGGACAAGACTTTGTTAAAAATTCTCCAAGCAGTGTGGACAGCTTGAGTTATCTGGATCTCAATTCTGGTATTCTGCACCTGGATATCGGAAACAAAGTTCATTCTTCAGAAGTCGGTCACTGCCTTATTCCTAATAGAAACAATCTAAGCTCCTCAACAGAAGGATTGTTGGTGCAAGATACACCCAAAATGCAGTACATAAATCAGACATTTTCAACCAGCACCAATACTGCTAACTCTTCCAGTGAACAAAATCATCTGAGAAGTGGAAAAAATGACAGTTTACAAAGGGAATCATTACGATTTATGAAAGGAGTAATGGATGAATGCACCCATGTTGCTAACTTTTCAGGTACATGCTAATTTACAGTATTTTAGATTTTCTATGTTATTAATTTATAATCCTATTTAATAATTCTCCATCTCTCAGCACTGTTCATAATTTTTATTACACTTTTTTCTGTTGTCTTTTCCATATGTACACACCTCCTACATTTGAATTTGCTCTTATGCTCTTATATTTCTAGCAAATGTAGACATCTTTCTACACACCAATATACGTGACATTAGACATTTTTTAATATATATAAAAATTGAGTTTCTTTGAACTGCTAATTGCTAACTATATAATATAGTAATCTGCAGTATAATGCAAAATATACAGTAATTATATTCAATTACTGTATATTAATACTGTATATTAGTTTACATTGATATAGTCTGAAGAAAAAACCAGAGCATAGTACCGTATTTTTCGGAATATATGACACACTTTTTTCCCCTCCTAAAAGAGGGTGGAAATGTTGGTGCGTCTTATACACTGAATACAGCCATTTTTGGCCTCACCCGTTCCATTTTTGCGAAAAATGGGCCCGTTTTTCACAAAAACAGGATGCACAGAGGATTTGGGAGGCCTGCAGAGTGCTCCTGGGGGCTGAGGAGGGCAAAACTGCCCCCATTTTTTCACAAAAACAGGTTTTTTTGCCTTCTCCCAGCCCCCAGGAGCACTCTGCAGGCCTCCCAAACCTTCTGTGTACCCTGTTTTTTGCAAAAACACCCCCATTTTTGCAAAAAATGGACTGGTTTTTATGAAAAACGGGGCACGCAGAGGGTTTGGGAGGCCTGCAGAGTGCTCCTGGGAGCTGGGGAGAGCAAAAACATTTTTTTTTTCTTACCTACCTCTTTGAAATCTTGGTGCGTCTTATACACTGGTGCGTCTTATAGTCTGAAAAATACAGTACTTAGTTTTTATATATACTGGGCTTTGACCACAATTAAGATTTCTTCTAAATAAGATTAAATGCAGGATGAATTTCAGCTTTGCAATTTTATTAAATAATTAAGCTATTTGGAAGGTTTGAAAACACAAAGGCAGAGCTTGGGGAAAGACAATACTGAGTGGATAATATCCCTGGAAGTAAAGTTAGGGCCTATTAGTTCTGCTGATGCAAAGCTGAGATCACCAATGTTTTGCTTTCAAATTTAAGTAGCAAAAAGATAACAGAGCTGTGCAACTGATTTTACAGTGTATTGTAATGATGGAACACATTTTTTCTGCAACATGGCATTTGAATGGCATGTGTACCATACTCCAAAAACAAGTGATAGGACAACCTCAAAACTAAATTTGATTTATGCTTAATTATATTTAATTTTTACATAAATGTAATGTAATTAATATTGCATGTGAAATTATAATTGAATAAATTAGGTCAGTTTGTAGGGTCTCTGCTTATTCAACTTCACCATTGGCCCTATTCTAATACTTCATGGAATATAAAGACTTATTTCAGCAGTAGCAAGAAAACTGGTTTAGTTTCAGAAATTTTAGTGTTCGGATCCTTTCTGATTCACACTGATTTCTAATACTGCTATATGCAAATCTAAGCTGTTGGCAGCTTTATTTATCCAGTTATTAAGGTTATATTGCCACCTGTTGGTGTACTTATGAGTGTTCATTGAATTATTTTGTAATGCAACAAACATTTCTAACATATTAAATCTAAAGTTAATAAATTTATCTTCAAATAAATTGTTGTTCTCAGTTCCAGTTGACCCCACACTGATCATAGTTGTCCAAGCTAAGGAAGATGCCTATATTCCAAGAACTGGAGTGCGTAGCCTTCAAGAAATTTGGCCAGGATGTGAAATCAGATACTTGAATGGAGGTCATGTTAGTGCTTATCTCTTCAAACAAGGATTGTTCAGGTTAGTCATTCAGAGTAAGCACTGAAAATCAAGTGTAACAGCTGCTTAAATCATTTCAATTATTTGTATACTGCTTATTTAAACATTCAAAATCAGTTTAACAATTCATTACAAAATAAACTCAACAGAGCAGTAATGGCTCTAATCGTGTAGTAATAACATTACTATACTTTTTAAAATACTTTATATGCATCTGTGTACAGACTTTTGATAGTACAAAGTACATGCCATAACCAAGAAAGCCTCCTTCCATCCCCACTCTGTAAGTTATTATGCAGAAAGTAGGATATCCCTACTTTCAATAGGGATCTAAAAAGAGATGGTAATTGAAAATGGACTTTTAAGGTTTTAGTTTCTACTAGATAATACATGACCGTGGGGTCATCACTTCAGAGATATTTCCATATCAGATTTCTCAATGGTTTCAACAATAGCAGAGCTCCTAATATATTTGGAAAGGTTCTTAAAAACTCAGGGAGACATTCAAAGATGTATCTGCTTGAAAACAGCCCATGTCAAAATGTCAAATAGCACAGTCAAGCATCATCAATTGACCATAGGAAATGTTTTATGACATTCTACAGTTAGTTTCAGGGGTAAGGCTCACTTTACTACTTAATATTAAAATGCATAAACCATTTTGCAAATAGAATTATAATTTGTACATGAAAATCTGATAATGAATCATGAAGTTATAGTTTATAGTGACAGCATTCAAGTTGATTTTTTTAAATAAAGCTTTATTGAAAAATATCTAAATATTAATACAATTAATTTTCTTTTTTTTTCCTTTAGGCAAGCCATATATGATGCATTTGAACGTTTTGTTCAGAAATATTTGGCCTAGTCCTCTTCTGTTGAATTGTACTTTCACTTTGTGTGGATCCTGATATTAACGTCTTGAATAGAACAAACCTAACAAGATTGTAATCAAATGTAACTTTTTAAAGTTAGATTTGTGGTGCTAAAGTGATTTTAGCAAAATTTGTTAATATTGGTGTCTTACATCTGCAAAATATGCTTTGATTAAAAATAAATATGATTTGGAAAGTTTATACACCCATAGAAGAGAGACCAATTCAGTATTGACAACTCTTTAAATTTCAACTTGCATACTTTTTGTTTCATTATATTCATTATTATTTCATTATAATAATTATTTTACTATATTATAAAGAGCCAAAAAATTAGGAGTATTGCGTTACAGCAATTTAATACTAGCTCCTAGAGGAAAAAATAATAATTATAATTAGGCTTAATATATTAAAAATTCCCTTCCCAATCTCTTAAAATATTCTATATTGTAGTTTGAATTATGATCACGTGCAAGAGTTTTATTTTTTTTTCTACTTTAGCTTGATGAGTAAATTTAGTATACTTAACTAATTTTCCTGTAGACTATTTCTCATTTTATTACTATGTTCATTTAACATAAATGATAGCCATAATCCGTGCCTTAAAAAAGAAAAAGAAAAGATATACACCTTCTTGAACCACAAGAATTGGAATAAAGATTGGAGTTTCTGTAAATGTTGCATGTATGAATGTTTTAATAAATACTTTCTTGAATATATTTTTTAAAACTACATGTTGCACTAATAAAAGAGATTATGCTACAGTTCCTTGTTTCTATTGCTCTATATAATTTTGCAGTAGTTTTCTTACAAAAATTCAAAATTCTTTCATTGCATAATATTGCTTCTGCAAAATCTTAAGTACTTTTTATAATTGGACTTTAATGTTAAGTGTATTGATAACCATTGCAACCTTACCTTAAGCAAGAGGATCTAGCTATTGTACCTCACTTCCTTTATCACTTAGACTACTTTGTGCTTTATATAAAGCTGACTTAAAAGATGACCAGAAAATTGCAACTATTCCAGAATGTACCATGCATGCTTGCTGGCTGTCAACACCAGGAACATATAAGTCCAATTTTGTGGGTCCTGCATTGGGTAGAATTTAAGGTGTGTTCACCTATATCAGTGTTTCCCAAACTTGGCTATTTTAAGATGCATGGACTTCAACTCCCAGAATTCCCCAGCCAGTTAAGTCCATACATCTTCAAAGGGTCAAGTTTGGGAAACACTGACCTATATAATACTTCATGTTCCAACTGGAATCACTCAAATTCCTTACATCCTTTAATTGTAAATGGCTTTTGGTCCCATACTTCCAAGGGAAGAGAGAAATCAAGGCTAGAAGATGCACATCTCTAATGATACCAACATACTGTTGGTTTTACATGTTTTGTTATATAAAATGGAAGTTACTGAGAGCTATTAGATTGTAGAGCATAACTGCAGGGGCTCCAGTCAGTTGCCAAGTGTCAACACTGACTTGAAAACACCCCCCCACCCCCCCACACACAAAATTAAAAGGTGGAACATTAAATAAAAAAGGGACTAAGATAAAAATTAAGTTTTCCTATGTTTTCAGCTTCAAGTAAAACTATATACTACTGTTGCTTTTAGAAGCATTGGGGGAGAGGGGGCTGAGAAACCTATTCTTGATTAGTTGTGGCAATCTTACCAAATATTCTGGTTATTGCCTCTTTTAAAAGTATTACTTTCACTCATCCAGAGCACTAGTACCAGTGCATTCTGATTAGACTAAAAGTGTTTACATGGTTACATGCCACAGAAAGTAAGCCACCAAAACTCTTCATTGTAATAAAACATTATTTCTGTAACACTTAACAAATACTTTGATAGAAGCAGAAGCATGCCTTTATGCCATAGTAGACAACCCATACCTTATTCAGTCATTGTTTCAGAAATAATTCATTAGCTAAACAGAAGAAACACCATGTTTGGACAAAAAAGCAGTAGGACTTGGAGTGACTTCCTGTTGGCTTTTCCATTGAGGTTTTTTTTTGTGGGAATCTAGCAGGAAGCATCAAAAATCCTTTCCTTCCTTCTTTCCCTTTCTCCCTTTTCCTTCTTTCCAACTTTTTTTTTGCTCCCTCATTCCCTGCTATTCTGTCACAGACTTCCTTATTTGCCTCTCTGTCTTCTATCTAGAATTCCTGCCAGCTTCATTTACGTTTCTGGGAAGCTTATAAAGAAAGTCAATGCAAAGTCAGAAGGAAGTTGTAAGTCAAAGACCAGCAGGCAGGTTAATGGTTGCTGTCGAGGGAGGGAGCAAGATAGCCCATAGAGTTGCAGGTCAGAAAGAGTGCACATATTGTGTGCCAGAGATGTGCAGGTCAGAGTAGTGAATGAATGGGCAGCGTAAGTAGCGAAGGCAGTGGTGGGATTCTGCCGGTTCTAGGCGGTTCGGCCGAACCGTTTGTTAAATTGCTGGCTTGCCCCGCCCCTCCGCACCACTATTTATTGCCAATAAATAGTGGTGGGCGAGCCAGCAATTTAACAAATGGTTCGGTGTTTTTTTGTAATTTTATTGGCCCGTGGAGCTTCAGCATAGGCTAATTAGCGGTTGATTAGATCGGCCTCCCACTCTCAGCTGATTTGCTCTCAGCTGTTTTGTTCAGGGCTCTGCTGCTTGTTTGCTTGGAGCAGGTTTTTTTTCCCCTAGCTATGCTGAAAAACGAAACTGAAAGTAAAGCAGGCTGTTGGCTTTGCTGTTGCTGCAACGTTGGAAAATTAGGCAGGCAGATTTCTTTTCTTTTTCCTCACCAAAAAAGATGGTGCAAACTACCTTTACTGAAAAGGTAATTTTCCCTAAAGAGATAGTTCCTCTTTAGGGAAAAAGAGGAGAGTTCAAGTTTTTAAAACACAAAAGAAAAAAAGCTCTATTTAACTAGGGAATTGTAATAATTGAGATAGTATTAATTGTATATTGTGTTGAAAGCAGAAATGGTTAAGTTGTGGTTTGGAGGAATATATGGGGGAAATTATTTGGTTTATTATTATTGGTAAATATAATGAATTGATTTATAAGAAATTGGATTGCATGGAAATAATTGGAATATTCATGTTCATATTGATTAATATACAAAAAAGATAGTTATATAACTGATTAATATAAATTTGACATTTTAATATAAAACAACTAATATTACATAATTAACCAATGTGAGAATGGATATAAAAATAGATGACAATGGGAAGGGGTATAATATAGAAGGGAAAAATTGAATTTGATTAACATTAGAGATGAGGATGAAGGGTAATATTGTTTTTTTAAAAAAAATAGATAAGGAATAAATATGGCAAAAAGGAAATTTAGAAATTGTAAATTTATTTGAAATGACTAAACACTGTTTAAATTTGTGAACCGGCCAAATATTCTGTTCAAAGAAAATAAATTGTATGTTTGTATGTGTGATTCTAATTACTGCTATTTATTCATATTTGTTCTCTTTTATTCTTTAAAGTTTAACAATTCATTCTTTATCTTAATATCTTTATATTTGTTTGGGGTTGCCTTTCTTCCCTTTCATCTTTTTTACTGTACAGCAATCTTTCTCCTCAAACCTACCACCTCTCTCTTTTCTTTCCTTCTTATTTTCTCCTCCCCCACTTCTTCTCCTCCCTACTTCCTCTTCCTTTCTCCTTCTTCTCCCTCTCTTACCCTCACTCCTACTCTAATTTCCCTTCCCTTCCTTCCTCTCTTCTCTTCCTTCTCTCTCTCTCCTTCTTTCTTCCATCTCTCTTCTCCTTCCTTCATCCCTCTCTATTGCTGTATCCTTTTGTGCATATTGCTGTATCCTTTTGTGCATACTCAGAGGGCTGAAAAAGTTATTTTTGACTGGTCCTCGCACTTTTGACCACTCCTCAAACTTACGACTGTCCTCACATTTTACGTTTTTTGCCCTATCTTGTCACCATGGTGAAGAGAAGCAGTTGTGAAATGAGTGACATGGTTGTTAAGAATGCTACAATGGGCATAAATGAAGACCAGTCATAAGGGTGAGGACCGGTCAAAAATGTGAGGACCAGTCAGAAATGACTTTTTTCAGCCCTCTGAATAGTTCCTATGTGCATATGGACTAGTCAGAAGGCTGAAAAAGTTATTTTTGACCGGTCCTCGCACTTTTGACCAGTTCTCGCACTTACAACTGTCCTCACATTTTACGTTTTGCACCCTATTTTGTCACCGTGATGAAGAGAAGTAGTGGTGAAATGACTGACACGGTTGTTAAGAATGCCGCAACCGGCATAAATGTGAGGATAGTCATAAGTGCGAGGACCAGTCAGAAATGACTTTTTTCAGCCCTCTGAGTAGTCTCTATGCACATAGCCACATCCACACGGTCACATGACCAGCTAGCCATGCCCACCCGGTCACATGACCACCAACCCACACCCCCAACAGCCACGCCCACAGAACCGGTTGTTAAAAAAATTGAATCCGACCACTGAGCGAAGGGTGCCCTGGAGTGCAGTATAGATGCTGCGCAAATTGGGACAATAGCCGGGCTGAAGAAGTTGTGCAGCCGTCCCAGGGGTGTTTAAAAGGTTACCATGTGGGTCAAGTAAGACATGGGGACTGTCTTCCAAAACTGACAACTGCATGGGTCAAGAAGAATGCATGGGAAGGGTCATGAATATGTGAGTATCAAGTTGGGGATGGCATTGGGTGGGGTTGGCATGGAACAGTACCTGGGAGTGCTTGGGAATGTGCAAGAGGTGCCTTGGAAGTCAGGGACATATGGGTGGGCAGTGTGGATCAGGACGGGTATGTGGGTGGACCCAAGAGATGCTGTGTTGGTCCGGGAAGGCACATGAGGGGGCAGCAGAGGTCAAGGAATGCACAGGGAGATAGCATGAGCTGGAAGGGATGTTAGGGGTTCCTTCTTCCCTTTCCTTCATCCCTCTCTTCCCCTTTCTAGCAGACAGGTAACAGGATGCAGCTGGGTGGATGAGGTAGCAGTGGGTTGTGAGATTATCTGGGAAACTGTCACAGAAGATTGAAAATGAAGATGACATGATCCCAGAAATAGCCAGTAGTACTGAAGCAGCAACAAACCTTCATTCTCTCAAAAGTAATTAGTCCCAAATTTCAGACACATTTTATAAATTAGCCCATTTGAAATATTGGTTTAAAAATTCTTACCTATGATGCACCATTCAGTCCAGTTAAAAGTCATGACAAGAGTCATATTTTTCAGTAGTATATGGATTTAAGAATGTTAATACACAGATACAATGTACATTTTGTTTGAATTGTATTTTATATTTTCCAATGTACATCTTACAAAATGTTTGGTATACTATAAAAATGTCTTCATATATTTATCTAACAATTTTGTATAATTACAGTATCTGAATTAGATTATCAAAGTAATTTTATGAATGTATTGGTTTCAGTAAATACTGACATGGTATTATTTTATATTAAAATGTTTGATTTTACAGGATTATAGTCCTGTTTGTGGACTATACTATATCCTTAGTATAAATACAGGATGGGTATATTTTCAAACAATTATAAGTAACATCTGACTTATTTTGTAGGGTCCATAAAATGGATTATG
Organism: Arizona elegans; assembly: GCA_022577455.1. Lineage (NCBI taxonomy): Eukaryota > Metazoa > Chordata > Lepidosauria > Squamata > Colubridae > Arizona > Arizona elegans. The sequence goes on along the minus strand of JAKOOJ010000009.1, from coordinate 31,177,036 downwards.
GCAGTGGTGAAATCCAAATTTTTTTATTACTGGTTCTGTGGGCATGGCTCAGTGGGTGTGGCGGGGAAGGATACTGCAAAATCTCCATTCCCACACCACTCTGGGTCCAGCCAGAGGTAGTATGTGCCAGTTCTCCAAACTACTCAAAATTTCTGCTACTGGTTCTCTGAATTGCTCAAAATTTCCACTACCGGTTCTCCAGAACCTGTCAGAACCTGCTGGATTTCACCCCTGGATTATGGTATTTATTAAAATGTTTTTAAGTTTCTAATCATATAGGAATACATCTAAATTGTGTTGAAGTAAATTTGCAAAACTGGTTAAAATCCTATGGAGAAAGAGGTGACAAGGAAGCTGAAGCTGCATTTTTATTTCCCACTTCAGTTCATCATAATTCGATCAGCATACAATAAATGGAAAAAGGATTGGATTAGAAAGCAATAGTACAGACAAATAGCTAGAGCTATAGAACTCGTATCAAGGAAACAAAAGTTCAAACTAAGCTTAATATTAGTAAGATATCCTAATAACAACAAAAGGACTGCTTTAGATATATAACACTACAGAAAAAAAAATCAGAAACCAAAAAGGTGGAACTACTCAACTCCAGTCTTCTCAAAAACAATTCCTGTTCCTCAAAAAAAGCAAGGAGCATAACGAAAGAGTAGGACTGATCTTGAAAGTGATAAAACATGGCCAGAAATTTTTTTTTTTAACTTTTGAGTTTAAATCACCAAGACCTGATGAATTGCGCCCGCCCCTAAGGTACTGAAAGATTATCTTCTGACGGGACCACCGTGATCCTGAAGAGATGGGAAGAGAGAACAACTGTCTTGTGTTTGAAAAGTGGGAAAAAGAAAATCTAGCATTCAATGTTCCAGCCAATCAGACATTCTAGCGCAGATCCTTAAAAAAAAAGTATGTGTGCCTTGAAAACAGTGCAATTCCCAGAAATCCAATATTTCATTTTCTCGTCTCTTCTTTATTCCAATTAAACATTACTTGACAAAGCACCCTGTACTTTTCTAATTCGAAAGCAGTTAAGCCTGGCAAAAATCGCACGAACGGATACCGAAGTGGTTCACAAATCGTAGTGACTATTTGTCGATAGTTCTTCTCACACTAGAGAGGCATTAAAAACGTTAAATCCTAGATTGATCCCCCACCCCACCCCCAGACTGCTTGGCAGGACAAATTAGTTTCCTCCTGGTCTCCCATTCAGAGGTCCTCGGCCGAAGAATAGGTTTCATCCCTTTCGATTAAAATTCTCCACCACCTAAGCGGGCTGGTGGTGACGGGGGGGGGGGGGGGAGAGAAAACAAAACCCAAAAAGAAGAAAAATAAGAATCCGCTCCACTCTGCGCTGCTGGCCGTTGTGATGTCACAACGGATCGAAGAGTTTGAAGACTCCACCCTCTTCATCGCGATCGCCTCGCTTACTAGTTCTTCGCCTTCCCTTCTTCTTCCTTTTATTCCCTCCTTGTGCGTTTATCCCCGCCCCTTTCCCACCCACCCCGCCCCTCCCCCGGCGCGAGATAGCACGCACGCGACAGCTGTGACGGTGTTCACCAGGCCCTCGAAAACTGACTCTTTTAAACCCCCCCACCCCCTCCTCGTCGGGACCCCTAGTTTTGTTTTTTTTTTCCCCGCGCGCCACGCACCGTCTCTCTCTCTCTCTCTCCCTTCCTCCCCGCCGTAGGGCGGTGGCGGTTGAACCACCCCTTGAGGTGTATGAACAACGCCGCCCCCGGAGGCCGCTGTTCGGGCGGGGGGGCGCTTCCCCTCCAGCCTCAGCCCCCGTGGGGCGGCCCAGGCTCGCAGCACGGAGCTTCTCTCAGTTTCGCTCCGATCTTTCGGCGCTCCGCTTCTCTCCCTACTGCTGCCCAGCCGGGAACGGAGGGAGAGGAGCGTGCCGGGCGGTGCGGCGGCTCCTTCTCGGCATGTCAGCGGCTGCCCCGCAGCCACCATCTCGGGGTGCGGAGAAGAGGAATGGTGGGGCCTGGTTACTGGAAGAGAACCATCGGGAACCGTTCCTGCTTCCTTCCGGCCAAGTAACTGAAGCTTCCCGGGAAAGTGGCTCCGCCGAGGGTTTGCAGTCGCAACGACAGCAAGAGGACGACGAGGACAACGACAAGTGGCAACGGGGGAGGCCGCAGCCGTGTCATGTGGTCGAGGCACCCCCGCCTAAAGACAATCCCTGGACGCGTCGAAAGCCTCCCCCCAACTCCGGTAGTAGTTTATCTCCTCCCAACGCTTCGTCGGGCGGCGAGTTAACTTCGCAGGATCCGGGTGAGAAAGGCCGCTGCAGGTGGCGGGGAGTGGGGGGGGGGGGGAAGGCGGCGTTAGGTGGGAGAAGTTGTCAAATTGAGTAGCAGCGCTACTTGTGTGTGTGTGTGTGTTTGTGTGTGGCTTGGGGCGTGTGTGGGAATGACGGCGTTTCGCGCTTGAGTTTCTTGAAAGCTCCCCCCTCCCTTCCCCTCTTTCGTATTGACCCCGAATAACACGAGCTGTGGCAAAAAGGCCGTCGGGGTGTTTATCAAGCCGACCTTTAAATTAAGAAGTGTCGCCGTTCGAAGTTTAGGCACGCGGTCGGATTAGGAAAGTTGAGCGTGAAGGGAGGGATGTGGCGGGTTTGGGGAGTTAGGCGAGACCGGAGAAGATTGGAAAGCTGCTAACTGGAAACAAAAACCGCTAGAATTGATAGTTGGTGTTTGGAGGTCTTCGGAGAGCGATCGTGGAGTTGGGATTGAAGTACGTCGTCGTCTGGTTTGAGTGTTTTTTTTAAAATATTTCCAGAGAACCGAACACCGCACATTTTTAATGTGGAACAACCTGCGACTCTTTCTTTAAAAAAAAAAAAGAAGAAAGTATTGCTCTAAAACCCGGTTTAAGAACATCGGATATTTATTCTGACATTTAATGTTATAAATCTTAAATGATATCTGAGCTTGCTGGCAGGGGGCGATGTATGTTAACGTTCATTATTACAGTCACACTAATTTCATCCCATTTCAATAGGGGACAGATAGGGAAATGGAATGCTTTCCATTGAAAATACCGTCTGAACTTTATTTCAAACTTTAATCATATTTACTGAATATAATCATGGCAACAGAGTGGATCAGCATGCAAAACACTTTTTTTAGAAGAATATTGATGTTCTGCTGAATGAAGCTTAAAAATATTTTAAACTACAAATAACTAGATTTTAGATGATGACTGAATCCAGTAGTTATAATAAAGTATGGGTAAGGTTTTGGAGTAATAGGGAAGACTAGGTTCTAGTCACCCTGAGTCATGGAAGCTTGTTGAGTGATTTTGAGGTAGCCATTGTCTCAGCCCAATAGATTCTATACAGGTGGTCCTTGACTTAGAAGAGTTCACTTAGTGACTGTTCAGAGTTACAACAGCACTGAAAAAAGTGACTTATGACCATTTTTCACACAACCTTTATAGCATCCCTGTGATCCCCATGTGATCAAAATTCAGATGCTTGGCAATTGGTTCATATTTATGACCGTTACTGTGTTCCAAGGCCATGTGATCCCCTTTTGCGACCTTCTGACAAGCAAAGTAAATGGGGAAGCCAGATTCACTTAACAGCTGGGTTTATTTATTTATTTATTAAATTTATATTGCCGCCTATTCACACATGGCTACTCAAGGCGGCTTACAGAATATAAAACCTCATTTAAAGCAACGTTCTAATCTCTGGGGGAATGATGTTCCAGAGAGAGGGTGCCACCACAGAGAAGGCCCTTCTTCTGGGTTCCACCAGGTGTATCTCCCTAGGAGATGAGACCCGCAACATACCCTGCCTCCCCACTCTGATGGGTTGGGTAAATGTGACCGGCAAGAGACAGTCCCTCAGATAATGTGACGAAATGGGGTTGAGGGGTACCCCGGACCGTGAACCAGCTCATGAGTAAACACACTGAGACTGAAATGATTCTAACAGAGGCGTCTTGTGTAAAAATATAATTTACTTTAAAACATTTAAAAAGCACTATGTCTTTATGAAAACACATTAAAAACAAAGTCTTGTCTGGGTATGTGAGGCAAGGCTATCTCCCTAGATCCCTCTCCACAATACCGAAAACAGTTCACAAAAGAATAAAGCTAGCATGAAGGTAAGCAGCTTCGGCGTCGATACATCATCAAGGCAATCATAACGAGGGCAGCACGAGCCTCACAGCTGAAAGTCACCTGAAGTAAAAACAGTTCAAATAGCAAACACTGTTTGAAGCTTGTGGGAGGAAGAAGGTCCAGCAACAGCAGTCCCGATGATAGCTTGCATGCCACAAAACAGCAAAAGGCAAGCATCCGTGGGAGTCTCTCTGTAACGACGTCTGGAGTCCTTATCTGCATTCTTCTCCCATCAGCGGCATTGCCCAAGCTTCCTGCAGGAGCTGTGCATTTAGGCCTAGAAGACTAGGCCCAAGTAGCAAGCGAAAGGTCCTTGCTTATGTAAGGAGTCAACCTACAATTATCCAGGGCGGGGAAGGCTTGCAGGTAATTGGCAACAGTAGATGGCTTGATTAAAACCATACTGTTTGTGAGTAGGCAGATAGCCACAGCAATCCTGGAAACACTCGTGACAGATAACCTGGTCAAGTCATGAATCAATTGCAGTGATTCACTTAACAACTGAGGCAAGACATGTTGTAGAATGGGGTAAAACTCACTTAACGAATGTCTCACTTAACAACAGAAATTTTTGGCTCAATTGTGGAATAAGTTCCCCAAACTGCATCTTTTCTATTATTTTCAATAAAAATTGCCAATTCAATCGATCAAATGCTTTCTCTGCATCAAGAAATATCAGCACCACAGGGATTTGGTTGTTCTTCCCCAAATACTCCAATAGGTTAACAACTTGCCTTACATTACTCTTCATTTGTCTACCATTTATAAAACCAATTTGATCATTATGAATCATTTGTTGCATGACTGTCTTAACCTATTTGCTAATATTTTAGCAAAAATCTTGTAATCTGTATTCAAAAGTGATATGGGCCTATAATTTTTTAGCTGGGTGTGGTCTTGCTCCTCCTTTGGAATCAAAGAAATATAAGCTGTCCTCCAAGATGGGGGTATATCTCCTCCAGATTGTATATTAGTAAATAATTCTTTAAGTGGACCCACCATTTCTAACTGCAAATGTTTATAATAAGCAGCTGTCAATCCATCCACCCCAGGAGCTTTACCCACTTTCAACTGCTTAATTGCAGACATAATCTCCTCAGTGGTTATTGGTTGATTTAAACCCTCCCTTTGCTCTTTTGTAATTGTAGGAATATTCTCTTTCTGTAGATATCTATTTATATCTGTACCTTGAATTTTATCACCAGCATATAACCTCGTATAAAATTCTAAAAATGCTTTTTTAATCATTTTGCTGATAAACCTCTTTACCTTTATATTCTATTTTCTCTATGGTCCGTGACTTTTGTTTTTTCCTTAACAAATATGCTAACCACCTCCCTGGTTTATTAGCATTACAAAAAGTATTATGTTTAGCATATTGCAAATTAGTTGTGACCTGATCAGCCATTAACATATTAAATTGCCCTCGCAATAAATTAATTGCCTCTTTTATTTTCTTATCTGCTAGATTCAATATCAAAGCTTGTTCTTTTTTTCTAATTTCCTCTTCTAATCCTTCCTTTTTTTTTCTTGTTTGCGTCTATATTTATTATTCAAATACATCAAAATGCCTCTCATATATGCTTTGCTTGCATCCCAAACCATTTCCATAGATGTACTCTTATGCATATTTATAATAAAAAATTCTTTCATAATTTTTTTACATTCTTTTACATTTTCCTCATATCTAAACAGATTTTCATTTAACCTCCAAGACCTCTTAGATCCCCTTCCATACTCTAATTCCATCCAGACTGGACTATGATCCGTTAAAACTCTTGGACAAATCTTCGTCTTCTTCACTCTGGAAAAGAAATCATTTGTAATTAGTATAAAATCAATCCTTGAGAAAGATTGATGTCTATCAGAAGAAAAGGTAAAGTCTTTTTCTTCGGGGTTGCTCTCTCGCCAGATATCTCTCAGTTCCATATCCTCCATCATTTCAAAAAACAATTTTGGCAATCTGGCACGCGTTGAAATGTTCTGCAAGAGCCCCTTCTTATCTTTTTAGTGTCCAAAACTCCATTCCAATCACCCAATAAAATACATGATTTATAGTCCCATTGTAATAACTTGGAATGTAAAAGCTTATAAAAATTTTCCTGTTGTTGGTTCGGTGCGTAGACTCCAATTAAAAGTATTTTTTCTCCTTTTATTAAAAGTTCAATTGCTATAAATCTTCCTTGATCATCTACTTCAATTAATTTAGCAATTAAGTCTTTTTTTAGGTATATAACTATACCATTCTTCTCAGGAGCAGATGCAACAAAATGTATACCTAACCTTGCATTTAATAAGTATTTTTGATCTTTACTTCTGATATGAGTCTCTTGTAAACAAATTGCATCATTTTTAAACTGTTTCAAATAATGAAATATTTTTCTCCTCTTTTGTGAGGCCATTAACATTCCAGGTCAAAAATCTAGTTGCCATTCTTGGCCCTCTGAAGCACTTGGAGCATCTGCTGAAAATCTCCATGCATTTTACTTTTTGGTCTTGCTCCTCCCACTGCTTCTGTTCACAAAATCTATTAAGGCAATATATCAGAAACAAACAGCGCAAAAAATAATTAATGGTAGTTTAACAGATACTTTTAATATAGAAAAAGGAACAAGACAAGGATGCCCTTTGTCTCCATTATTGTTTATTTTGACTTTGGAATTTTTGTTAAGTAAGATACGTGGGTCGCACAAAATAAGTGGAATTAAGATTAGGCAGTATGACTATAGATTACGAACATTCGCAGACGACTTGGTTGTTACCTTAACCCAACCATTACAGTCGGTTGTAGGTCTAATGGATATAATTAATCAATATGGACAAGTATCTGGATTTAAAATAAATGCAGGGAAAACGAAGATAATAACTAAAAATATGACTACAAATCAAAAAGAAGAATTAGAAAGACTAACAGGATTTGAAATTGTAAAAAAAAGTTAAGTATTTAGGAGTTTATATTATGACATCAAATGCAAAATTATTTAAGTATAATTATGATCCATTGTGGCAAAAAATACAGAGAGAGATGGAAAGCTGGAAAAAATTACAATTATCTTTGCTAGGAAGAATAGCAGCAGTAAAAATGAATATTTTGCCTAAGTTTTTGTTTCTTTTTCAAATGATACCAATACTTAAAAAAGATGAGAATATAAGTGTAGAGCAAAGGCAGGATGTGATTACATGTAAAGAGCTTCTTAACAAGGAAAGAGGTATACTACAATTAAAATATTTGAATCAACTAAGAGAAGAAAGGACAATTCGAACATGGTTTCAACATGTACAGTTGCAAGCTAGATGGAGAGAAGATCAGAAAATTGGTTTTCTGCAAAATGAGGAAAACTTGGTAAAACAGATTAGAGATCAAAGTCAAATGCATATAAAAAGGTTGTATAATGTGTTGCTAGAAATAGATTCAGAAACAGAGTTAGTTAAGGACTGTATGATAAAGTGGGCACAAAATATTGAAGAACCAATAATGATGGAAACATGGGAAAAAATATGGGTTAGAAATGTGAAGTTCACGCAAGCCCAAAACTTAAGAGAGAATTTTTATAAAATGTTTTATAGATGGCATCTGGATCCTAAAAAGCTAGCCTGTATGTATTCAAGTGTGCAACCTAAGTATTGGAGATGTGAATGTGATGATGCCACGTATTATCATATATGGTGGACATGTAAAAAAATTAAGGCATTTTGGATAAAAATATGGTGGATTATTCAAAATATTCTCAAAAAGAAGATAAAATTTACTCCACATTTTTTTTTGTTAAGCATAATTACACATTGTACTGTTATAGAGACTAAGTTGATTTTCAATTTAATAACAGCAGCCAGACTCTTGGTGGCACAGTACTGGAAGAAGGAAGACTTGCCTACTATTGAAGAATGGACACCAAAAGTAGTGAATTTAGCAGAGATGGCTAAAATTTCAGCATATTTGAAGGACCATTCAAATGAAAGATATATATTGGAATGGAGAAGATGGATTGACTATATTCAAAACAAATATCGGACTAAAAAGTTTCAAATAGCTTATGAATGAAATCTATATTTCCTTTTTGAATATGTTTAGTTAGTTGAAAGGGGAGTTAAAGAGCAAGGGGGAGACCACAGAAAGTTAGCTTATTTTAGCTTATGTTTGTTATGCTATACCCTGTTTTTGCTCTGGGAAGTACGAGGGGTGGGTGTCGGTGGGGAGGGGGGATCGGGGGTGGGAGGGGGGAAAATTGTTGTAATGACTGTTAAAACTTTTTAAATAAAAAAAAAAATTTAAAAAAATGTGGAATAAGTTGAGGACTACCTGTATTTCATTTTGGGGTGGTATATGTTTCTTGATTTATTTGGTATTACAGTAGAATGTTTCTAATTCCTTTCTTGTATTATGAAGCTACAATTTTTATGAAAACTTAGAATTCTGGAAGAACCATTAGGAATTCAGTTCAACTTCTGCACTGCACAGAAAAAAATCAATTAAACCATGCTCCAGAGGTGGTTTTCACAGTCTCCACTGCTGTGAAGATCTAAGAGTTAGGAAATTTTTCTTGACATTTAAATAAAATCTAAGTAGGTCCAGTTTATATAAAGTATGCCCATGTAAAGTAGCTTCTGATCATTTTCCCTACGACACCTTTTTATTTCCCTTACTACTGACATGTCTTCCTTTGGTTTTTTCCTTTACATTGAATATCCCAACTTCCTTCTGTCTCTTTATAGAGCATATTCTCAAATCTGTATCATCTTCCTCACCTTCTTCTGAGTCTATTCTGACCTGACAATATCATTCTGGAAATGAGGTATTCAGTACCCCAAGTGTGGTCTTGCTGATGCAGAGTAAAGGGAAATAAGATTTCATGTATCTTTAATACAGTATTATTACTGTCCAGAATTGCATTGTATTTCCTAGTGTTTGTTTCACTCTGCTAATTCATGTTCAGCTTCCTGTGAATGACTGCACCCAATTTTTTTTTGCTGATACGGTTTTTTACTTCCAAGCCATGAATCCTTTATTTTTTTGTGGTTCTATGTTTTCTCTCCTCAAATGTAATACTTTACATTTTTCCCTATTGAAAAACATTGTATTCTTCTCAACCGAGTCTTCCAATCTGTCAAGTTAAATTATAATTTCATTCTATCATCCTGGCTATTGCCCAAATGTCTCAATGTAATATCCACAAATTTGATGAGCAGGTCACCTATCCTGTTATCCAGGTCATTAATAAAATAAGACTAAGAATCTAACAAGACTCCTGTGGGCTCCCACTGGTGGCTGCTATCCAAGTTGATGCTGACTTTATGTGCAATTAGTCAGCCAGTTGTGAATCTATTTTACTGAAGTATTGCTCAAATTACCTAATAGGTTAGGTGAGAAGGTCCAAAACTTTATGAAATCAATGTAATGTATATCCACAGCATTCCTTTTATTTATGGAACACTTAGCCTGTCAGAAGAGTTTTGTCCCACAATATCTATTTTTGACAGTGCCATGTTTTTGGTAGCAATATTGTCTTTGAGATGCTTATAAGTGGCTTGCTCTATTACCTGTTCTGACATATTTCCAGGAATTGACATTAGGCTCACTATAATTATTGGGATCCTCTTTTTTCCCCTTCTTTCAGAGATGGACTATATTTATCATTCTTCAGTTTTCTGGTATCGGTATCTCTACTATTCTAGGAGTCCTCAGAGAAAATATCAAAGATCCTAACAGCTCTTCAATCACCTCTTCTTTTAGTGTACTAGCATGCATTTAATGTGACCTATGTCTTGAAGGCATTGAAATTACTGTAAGATCTTTTACTACATCCTTACAAGTCTGCATCTTCCCCTGTTATGTTTGTTATGTCTGTGCTACTCAATCATTTGCTTTGGATGGAGCAAATCGCTCCATTCTCAAGCACCTCATAGGCACCCAAACACTTTTGACCAGGACGGAGAAATGATGGAGACTCTAAGCTTCGTCTGCTTGCAAATGGGATACTTTGAAATGGAGAGATTAGCTTGGTTTCAAAGCATCCCATTTGTAAGCCAACAAAGCTTCATCTCCATCTGGGTGAAAAGTGCACGGTAGAGCCAGGCAAAGGCAGAGGCATGGGGCGGGGGGGTGGAGGGAAGAAATGTGGGCGATCCCAATGCTGATAGCTCTGTTTCAAAGCATCCCATTTGCAAGTAGACAAAGCTTCGAGTCTCCGTCATTTCTCCATCCAGATGAAAAGTGTGTCTGCCTGGGAAGCCCTGTGGCATTAAAGCTGTGGGCAAGTAGATAGTGGGAGGAAGTGGGCAGGTGCCTGCAAAATAAGACATCCCCAGAAATAAGACCTAATGGGTCTTTTGGTAAAAAAAAAACAAAAAAAACCCCTGATCTTATTTTCGGGGAAACACGGTATAAGTGATAAGTAAAATCACTCTAAATAAAAGACATATGTTATCCACTATTTTGTTACCTTCATTGTCATTTCTAAGACTATTGCTTCTGTCTAATATCATTAATATGGTTTTCTTTATATTTTATTTTAGTCCATTTTTTCACTGTGCTCTTTGTCTTTTGTTACTTAGAGCTTGAATATCTTTTCATTTTCAGCTATCACAGTAGTATCATCAGCGTAATTCATGTCACTGAAGTTTCTCCCTTCAATTTTAAAATCACACTTATTTTCTTCCAATCCAGCTTCTTTTAATAGCCATTTGGTGCATAGGTTGAATAAACAAAGGTGTATACCACAGGTGAAATGCTCTAAGTTCAGACCGGATCGCCTGATCCAGTAGCAATGGCCATGGGTGGTTCGGAGAACCAGTAGCAAAAAGCCACGCCCACAGAACCGGTAGTAACAAAGTTTACATTTCACCACTGGGGTATACAGCTTTGTTGCACTCCTTTGACAACCTGGAGCCCCTCTGTTTCATGATATTCTTTCCATATTCCCATCTGCAATAATGTCTTATATTCTTCTGCCTTTTCTAAAGTTTGAACATCTGGTATCTTTTTTCCATATTAAGTCTCTAATTGACATTGTGGATGATCCTTAATATCACTTTCTATGTATTTTACTAGCATGTGGTATTAAGGATACAGTAAGATAGTTTGCACACTATGTTAAGTTTCTATCTATGGGTGTGGAGGATTGAAATGTCAATTGATCTCTTCCAATTTGTTGACCATTCTACAGACTTTCTACAGACTTTCTAAAACTGTATAGCTTATGTGTCATTCTACAGACTTGCTAATACTGTATAGCTTATTTAGAACTTTGCTGATTCTTCTTTTATTGCTTGCCATAATTCATTGGATATTCTGTCAGTTCCTGTAGCTTCCTGTTCCGTAATGACCAGAATGCTGATCTAATTTTATCTTCTAGTATTAGGGGTTCTTGTAATTAAGGAATATCTTTTAAGATATTCTGAATGTTGGCATCTCTACTATACATTATTTCCAATTTCGTTAGATCTCCTTTGAATTATTTATTATCTGTCAATCAGTGTCAGATTGAAGGTTGGCATGTCTCTTCTAACAGCTGTCTCAAACTCTTTGTAAAGATTCTTTTTGAGGTTTTTATCTTTGCTGGCTTTGATTCCTTTTCTCTTCTCACCATTAACTTACTCAGGTAAGTGAGTACTTACTTAATTACTTACTTATTTACTTACTTACTAGTGAAAGTAATTTAGATAGGAAAATTTTTATTTTGTTTCAAAAGTTTTTTGTTTTTTTTTTAATTTGATTTATATGCCGCCCTTCTCCGGAGACTCAGGGCAGCTTACAATGCGCTAAGCAATAGCCTTCATTCTTTTGTATATTTATACAAAGTCAGCTTATTGCCCCCACAACTGGGTCCTCAATTTACCTACCTTAGAAAGGATGGAAGGCTGAGTCAACCTTGAGCCTTGGCGAGATTCGAACCTGCAGTAATTGCAGGCAGCTGTTCTTAATAATAGGGTGCTTTAAACCACTGTACTACCAAGGCTCTTTTTGATCAATAACAAAAAAAAATGAATGTTTCCTAGTATCATTTGAAAAAATACATTTATAACTATACTTGCAATTGTATTTTCAGTATTATTTATTAACATATGAAACAGAACATGACTTTGAGAAGCACTCCTCATTTAGCAACTACCTCAGTTAGTGACCATTCACAAATATGTCAGTAATAAAGACCAATGTCCTTATTTATGACTAAATTATGTATGCCTGACAGTAACACATGCCAGAGTGAGAATATTGCTGGCATAGTTGTTAAATAACTTTATTTGAATGAGACCGTAGTGAGCAGTGATCTTTTCTGTGTGTCTGCCTCTCTCTCTCTTTCTCTTTTGAATGTAATGTGATTGCTAAACAATAAATGAGACAAAGAAATAAATGATAATTACATTCTATCTATGCATTTCTCTGGAGATTATCCATTAGTTTTACCTATTGTTCCCAACAGCCTCATTTTAGTGCTTTCATTAAATAAGATTGTTGGATAGTTATACTTTGTAATATATTTGTTTGTTCCCTTTTGAAATACTTTCATAATTCAATTCAAAGAATGAGATGATAATTACCTTTTTTGCAATGCAGACCTATGTAGACACAAATCTTGATTGGTGCATGTATTTTTAGTTAAGTATGTAGAACAGTCTTCCTCAATTTGATGCCTGCTAAGTATGTTGGATGTTGAAATGTTCACTTAATATAGGGACATGATGGGGAAACAGATATATAAGCTTGCAGCTTTATGTTTAAAGTTTAATAAAATGCATGCTGATATGGGTAAATAATTTATAAAACTATTGTTAAGTATAAGTATTGTATTTCAGATTTTCTAAGAAACCATTAATCTTGAAATACATTGGTAAACTATTTCACAAATAAATTATGTACAGATAAGTTGATGCTATACATGTACCTGCTAAATATATAGTACTATTCAGCTGAATCAGTTTAAATCAAGCTTTAACTATTTTTCCTTTATTTTAGAACTGCAGTGTTCTACTAAAGTCATAAAAGCAGGAAAGTTGAAGATAAAGAAACCCAGTAAGGCATGTATCGATACAATTTAAGTTCAATATTCTATTATTAAAAATTCAGTTTGTATATTTGTATTCTGACTTTGATTATAAAATGTATATAACTATCCTAAACACTTGCTTGACTGTTTTTAATTACAAAATTTTGTAAAATGGCTTAAGGTTATAACACAAGTTTAACGCTTAGGAAAATGGCTAGTATTAGTGAGTATTTTTATTATAGCTAAGCATTAGAATATAAATTAAATACAAAGCCTATTGTATTCTGCAGAATCTTTAAAGTTCACTTAAAATCAAAGTATAAATTCCTTTGGGCTGGTTTGTTGAGATTTGTTGTATGCTTGTTCTCTACTAATGCCCTTGTACCTCAGGGGTTCAAAAGAAAGACTATAGCAACACAGATAATTTTCGTAAAGGGCAGGAGAAAGAGTCATTACCAAGGCAACAATTATACAAATGTAGTTTGAGCCAATTTCAAGAAAATAATTTGAATAAACATTCTCAAACTTTTAAAGAAGCACTTAATGTAATGAATGACTTCTTCAATTTAACTGCCTGTACCATATTTTCTGAATATATCTAACTATGCAAAGATTATTCCAACAAGTCTCTATTTTGTTTAAACACACTCCTAATCAAACTAACTCCTGGATGTAATACTTTTCTAAAAATACTAATCAATAAATGATTAAAACAAATCTCAGCAATTTTAGAAATATTTTTTGCAGCAAACAGTAGCATTTTTGACTTTATCTGCTTTTTTAATGCAGGTGTGGCTCTCTGTCTTCACATTCATATTCAGATTATTCTTGTGAATTCTTATTTCTGTGTTAGAATTCTAAAATGTTCTCATTTCTTTTCTTTTCCTAAAAGATGTGCTTCCTTTCCATATTCCATGTCAATTCCTCGTGAGAAAGTAATCTTTATAACTACACTTTCCTGGTGACAGTAAACTTTGGTGCTGATGGAGTTAGTGGGTTTGACTTTTTCTAACTGAAGGCTTCCAGAGTTCTGAACCTATTAGTATCTCTACTGCTGAAAGAGGAGGACATCCTAATCCTTTAAAGCTCTTTCCTCTCTGCTTTGAAAAATGTACTCATAATTTATTTTATTTGCTACTTCAAAATGTAATCATAGCTTCCCATTTTATGATTGTGATTAAATTACAACTGTCCAAGACATATACATAAATCACCTCTGGGCTATTTTAAATAAGAAAGAAATGTTCTTATTCCTGATAGTTTACCTAGGTAAACTGCCTTCACCTGAAGCTGTGTGTATTCAATGTTTCAAATCTTTTTTTCCCTTTTTTCCATATTTGTTGCAACAAATGAAAAACAACAAGAATAAACCCAGTAATTTTTTAGGCAGACTAGCAGGTGATAAACTGTTTTTTCTTCTCTGGTGTGTTTAAATGCTGTTCAGTCACAATGCTTCATTATCATTTATTCCTTCCAGTCTAAATTAATAACAAGGTTGTGTCTGGTCACTAATGCTGCATTATTTAATACAGAAAACATTTTGAAAAAAAAGATAACCAAATAAAATAGAAAACAAATGCCTCATCAGCTATATTCAGAACAGTCAGAAAACTCAAAATGACACCATTCAGAATGGCTACACTTGGTTTCAGGGTATTTGATTCTGATTTAATAGGCTTTTTTCTTGTCAAGTAATAAAAATGCTATAATTACTTAGTATAATTTTTTGTGATTCACAATTGCATATGTTTTTAAGGGACTTGACTGTCACATCTACCATGGCATTGTTTTCCAAATTACTATGGCAATACTGATAAATTCAAAAAAATAGTATTGCTACTATTCTGTTCTTAAATTCTGTATTGTCTCTTTTCCTTCTTAGATATTTATTTATTAGTCGCATTTTTATGCCGCCCAACTTCCGAGGGACTCTGGGTGGCTAACAACAAAGAATAAAACAATGCGAACAATATCCCATACAAAAGTTTAAAAAGAAAACATTAAAACCTATATGCTCCAATTCGTGGCCGGGTCTCACAGGATCACCATAGCGAGATCAACGGCCCCAGGCCTGCCGGAAGAGCCAGGTCTTCACCACTTTCCGGATATACATGTTTTTAAAGATATATAACCTTATACAGTAAGGCTACCATTATACTTAGGACTATTGCAGCATTTCTGCAGTCACAGTGTCAAAATCTCGGGGGGGGGGGTGTTTTAGCAACCAGTGGGTGTTTATGACTATTACAGAGCCTTGCAGTCATGTGATTCTCATTTGCATGCTTCATAGGTGGCTTCCATGAAGTAAAGTCAATGAGAAGCCAGCAGTAAAATCACAAATTTTGGTAATTTGATGTCTCAATTAATGACCATGGGTGATTTGCTTAACCATTGTGGCAGAATGAGGTTATAAATCCGTCATGGACTGTAATGTCTCATTTAGTGACTCACCATTTAGCAATGGAGTTGCCAGTCCCAATTGTGGTTGTTAGGGTGAGTAGTACCTGTATTTGGTCTGTGCATCTTGTCATCCTGCTGTAATAGTGAAGACAGTTATTAATAATAATATCTGTAATCTAGTTGCTATATATGAGTACATTGACAATTATGAATATTTTCCTGCTTGTTTTTGAATAAATATTGAATGAACATTAAGTTGTTTTTTTATTGATGCAGGCAGATTATTTCAATGATGCAACAAATTGGCCAACACCAAGTGAAATTGCAAGCTCTGAGGTAAGTTCATTTTTTGGGGGGAAATTCACCACAGCTTTAGTTTTCTATGTTATTGTAGAAGGAGTTGTTTGTTCTACACTTCTCTAGAAGAGAGTGTGAATATATACTTTTTGCTGCTCATAACATTCTACTGATGGTCTTTCCTGTCTAGAATATTCATAGTTTTATTTCTTTAGTTAATCACAGAACCTTTGGTTCTTTCACTTTGTGGAAAACTGTACTATTTATTTTTTTAAATCTTAAATAGCAACAGTAATACTTACACACTGATAGCTTTCCCCCCCTCTATAGTAAAGTTTGTTGTCATTAGCCATATGATGTACCGTATTTTCCGGCGTATAAGACGACTGGGCGTATAAGACGACCCCCGAATTTTCCTGTTAAAATATAGGGTTTGGGCTAAACTCGCTGTATAAGACTACCCCTCTTCCAACGCACACCAAATAAAAATTAAAAACATCAACTGGCTCACCCACAATGTAAAACCAGCTGTGCTAGACCCAAAATGGCCCCTGAATCAAGCAGGAACCTCACACAGCCATAAAAACCCCCAAAAAAACAACTTTCACACTTTACACACCCACAACACAACACAACACAACACAACACAACTGGCTCACCCACAATGTAAAAGCAGCTGTGCTAAACCCAAAATGGCCCTTGAAACAAGCAGGAACCTCACACAGCCACAAAAAGCCCAAAACCCCAACTTTCACACTTTACACACCCAAGAATTCCACATACAGCTTTGTGAGATTTTGTGTGTTTGTGTAGTTAGAGTGAAACACTACAAAAACATACTAAATCTCAGAAAGCTGCACAAATATTTATTTTATTTTATTTTTATTTTTATATGAAAGCTTCCTAAACTTTAAATGGCTAGGTCTAAAAAAGAGCAACTAAAAAAAACCCCAATTAACTATTTTTTTTAAAGATCCCAAAGGGGGGAAAAAACTTACCCAATAGAACAGGGGTCTCCAACCTTGGCAACTTTAAGACTTGTAGACTTCAACTCCCAGAATTCCTCAGCCAGCTTTGTTTTGCTGGCTGAGGAATTATGGGAGTTGAAGTCCACAACTCCCTGCCTGCTTGATTGCAGGCAGGGAGTTGCTTGCTGATGGAATGGATTCAGGCAAGCGAAGCAAGGCAAGTGAAGCAAGACAAGCAGCTAAGGTAAGGCAAGCTGGAGGGAGAAAACTTTTTGCCTTCTCCATGGCTCTGGCGATCCCAGCTGAGTTGCCTGATTAGCAGATCATCAGGGCTTGGATCGTCAGAGCCATGTGAAAGGAGAAAAGTTTTTTCCTTCTCCATGGTTCTGGCGATCCCAACTGAGTTGCCTGATTAGCAAATCATCAGGGCTTGGATCGTCAGAGCCATTTAAGGCTCGTCAAAGCCTTTCGGGCTGGTCTGCCTGGTTACAGGAGAATGACACCCGGCATATAAGATGACCCCCGACTTTTGAGAAGATTTTCATGTGTTAAAAAGTTGTCTTATACACCGGAAAATACGGTGTTTATTTTAAAAGAATATTCGAAATTAAAAGTCATATTTACTTTTGATTGGGAGCCGCCCAGAATTGGTTATAAGATGGGGTATATATAATTTTTTAAAATAAATAAATAAAAATAAAAGAACTGGCATGCTTGAAGATAGTTGAAAAAGCTTCGACTGTGCTTAACAAGGACATTTAGAAATTACAAAAAATTAGACCTTTCTGTAATCATTTTGCAGCTAGTCTCTATTGCTGACCTTGGTCACTAGCAAGAGAGATCAAGCACTTGTTTTAGAAGTCAAAATGAATGGGTAAGAAGTTATTAGTTTAAAAAATGCAAGACCCTACAAGTGTCTCTTTGGATCTTGTTCCCATCATGATACGTAAAGAAAAAAATGGATCTTGTTCCCACTATTATCTGCAAAGAAAATTAAAACACTGCTCATAGAAAGTTTATACCTGAAGCAGATTTGAAGAAATAATAATTGGGAGTTTGTGCAAATTACCTTTGGTAAATAAGGGAAATAAGGTCATTTGATGAATAAGGGAATTAAGGTTATTTGATTAATAAGAGACAGGAGTAAACAATTACCTTTAGTAAATAAGGGAAATAAGGTCATTTGATGAATAAGGGAATTAAGGTTTTTTGATTAATAAGAGACAGAAGTAAAGATGGAAGAAAATAGGATTTTTAAAAAATATATGATTAATTTTAAAAGGCCTCAATTATATGAATATGCTTAAATTTTAATTCTTACATCCTTTAATATTTTGTTACAGTGTAAAAATGTAAGTAATCAGAATAAAAAAGCTCCAATAAAAAAAGAGAAAGAAGAAAAAAATGAAAAGAAAAATGCCAATAAAATAAAGGAAAATGTGGAGATAAATCCAGATATTCATGGAGAAAATGTTAGTGAAGATGAGGGTCCGATTAACAATCAAAAGAAAAAAGGTAAGTCTGAACTAAATTTTATCTATAGTTTTAAGTATAGTAAATGTGAATTTTTGAAAATATTGCTACCTGTTTTCCTCTTTGTGTATATATTAGAATTTAATTGCAACAAATTTTTTAGAAATGATTGTATTAGATCTATATTCTTAACATTATACTTTTATATTTTATATTTTATATTTGAAGGTAATAAGCATAAATGGGTACCACTTCATTTAGATGATATGAAGCCAGATAACCAAGAAAGGCCAGGATCTCAGAACAGTTCAAGATCCCAGCCAGAAACCAGCAAGCTTGTGCCTCACAACAACAGACGCAATGAGGCAAGAACTAGTATGTCACTTAAAATTCTGGTGGTTTATCTTGCATATGTCGTTGATGTCTGACTATGGAAACTTCAGTTGTGTAACTGCAGAACTTTATTCTTCTGTTTCCAAAAGGCTGGCGAAGGGATCGGGAAAAGCGAGAAGATCATGATGAAGTTTCGAGTGTGAGAAGTGAAGGTGGCAGCATTAGAGGATTTTACAGAGGACGAGGGAGAGGCAGGGGAAGAGGAAGAGGACGTGGAAGAGGAAATCCTCGAAGTATGGAAATAGAAAATTATTAAGAAAAAATGGTATTGAACATACTAAATTGCAAAACTAGCCATAGTTACATGGGTTGCTTATAACATAATGCCAACTCATGGCCTGTTATATGAATTAGTTTTATAAACTAATAATAAATAACAATTTGAAATGGGCTTAGGTTTTCATTTGTGAACAGACAGAGAGTGCCTGGCTCATGTAACAAGCAATTATAATCTGTTGCTTAATAGGACATCATAGGAAATTCAAAATTTGCAAGTGTGATTTCAGAGAGTTGACTCTAATATCTCATCTTAAGAATCTATTTTTTCCTTCAGAATGTCTAACATTGTAACATTGTACTTTTGCCCAGACTCTGATACAGAATCTGAAGAAGACTTTGTAACATTTCATTTGAGGAAAGAGATATAAAAGCCAAGAACACATCAACAGTAAATCAATTAAAACATATTGGATACTAGACTAATAATAATATGAAAAACTTGTCTAAGAATGAAGAGTTGGGTATAAAATGATATTCCCCAGAGATTCCCCCTATCCTGATCTCTTTTGTAAAGAGATTCAGACTTAAATATTATAATAAAACAAAAATAGGAATGATTATTGATATACGAAAGTATTCAATGTCCCACTTTTTCTATGCTCAGAAATTTTGATTCCCCCCCACCCACCATTTAAATAGCCATATGAACTTTATTCTACTATAAGCCAAGCCATGAAACTGAATTGAGTCATGTACATTTAAGGAAGCTAGTAAAAGAATCTAAGCCACTAATCCTTAACCTCTGAGAATAAGAGGAATAGATGAATATGTATGTATGTATTGATTATGTTGACAATGACATTATGTCATTGTTAATGCTTAGTAACAGAAAAAGAAATAATATATTTTATTGTTGTTGTTAGTTGCGAAATCTGTGATACATTCTGTGATTCTTTTATAAATATTCTGTGATTACTTTTTCGTATCGAATCAATCATTGAAAGCTTTCAAGGGTACATTTATTTAATCTACTTTTTTCTTCTGCTAATTTTGAAGTGAACCATGACTATTCGTGTGGCTACCGAGAACAGTATAGTGAAAGGACTGATCAGCCATTTCAGCCAGATGTTAGCACTAATATGATGTATTATTATGATGATGGGACAGGAGTGCAGATGTATTCTGTGGATGAAACATTGCTTAAAGAATACATTAAACGCCAAATGTAAGTAGATTGCGTAATGTATGTGCTACAGAGGAGTGAGGAAGCCAAACTTTAAATAAACTGCTTTTGAAAACCTTAGCTTTTTAATGTATCAGTATCAGCATTGATTGGAAATTGATGTTTATTCTTTTACTCACATTAAGCATTTTCACTGAATTTCACTGACACTCTTCTTGCTACAAAAATTTTTTAGTATGTTTTACCTTATGTATTACAGTGTGACAAATTCACATGTCTACGACACTGTAATTATGAAATTATCATTATATAAGACAATTTTCTAAAGAGGTTTTGATGGTTAGTTACTATATTGTATTTGAATTGTAAAAATTTTTACGCATGGATAGTTATAATTCAATAATATACCAATAAAATTAGAATAAAAATCTAAATGCTCAATTATATCAAAAACTAATACTGAAGAAAATCCTAGTTAGTTAGTTAGTTTTATTGATTAGCCTATAGGCCTGCGATGGCGAACCTCTGGCACGGGTGCCACAGGTGGCACATGGAGCCATATCGGTGAGCACGCGAGCTCAGCTCCGGCACGCATGCGTGCACCAGCCAGCTGATTTTCCGGCCTTCTGGGCCCACCAGAAGTCAAGAAACACACTGTTTCCGTCCTCCAGAGGGCCTCTGGGGGGGGGTGAGGCTGTTTTTGCCCTCCCCAGGCTCCTAGAAAGGCTCACATGCCAAAAGCAGGGGGAGCATGGGGGGCAGGATGCATAGAATTATGGATGTGGGCACGCGTGAATGTGACCCCCACCGTGCTCCCCCCTCTTTTGGCACACGATGGCGGAAAGGTTAGCCATCACTGCTATAGGCCATATCAAAGGAAGAAAGTCCTATTAATCAGCTTTCAGAGGACAAGGGCTCCCCAAACTTATATTTGTGCTAACCTAAACATTTTTAATTGTTTTTTAGTGAGTATTATTTTAGTGTAGAAAACCTGGAAAGAGACTTCTTCTTGAGAAGGAAGATGGACCAGCAAGGATTCTTGCCTATATCTTTGATTGCAAGCTTCCATCGTGTGCAAGCTCTCACTACAAATGTAAACTTAATATTAGAGGTAAATCATTATTTCTAAGAAGTAACAAATGTATATTACATTTGCACCTTTAAAAAACATTTTAACAAAACATTTTTTTTATTTGGACGCTACTATCTGTAATTTCAATTTGCATTTAAAATAGATCGATTGAATTAATGATTAAAACAATTATTTTGTAATGAACAATGAATTTACACTTTATATTTTTATAAAAATTATATGAGTGAGATGGATGGCATATAAATTTAAAAATAAATTAAAAAAATAAAAATAAAATCTGGCCTAAGTAAAGAAAATTCAAGCCTAGCTTGTCCAATATATAAAGTAAAATAAAAAAAAAGAAATTGAATACTATTAAAATATATTGATTGCTTATTATAGACTATCATTATTTTCATTGTCCAGGTAGCTCTTTTACTGACTACTCATTCAGCATCCATTCAAAGTTGTAATGGTGCTGAACAAGGGCTGCTTAACAACTGGTCCTCAAAGTTCTAACCTTTGCAGTGCTCCTACAATTACATGATTGCAATTTAGGCATTTGGCAACCAAGTCCCATTTATGATGATTGCAAAATTCCACAGTTACTTGATCACCATTGATGACCTTGCCTGCCAACTTCCCTGAAGCAAAGTCAGTGGGGAAGCCAGCAGGAAAGATCACAAGTCACTCAATTAAGTCCCTATTCTGATCTTCCCATGTTCCAAGCCATCCCTCCTTTCCTGTGCTCTCACGTCACACCTAAGTCATTCTTCTATGTATTTCCCTGTGTTTATATGTGTGCACCCAATTGCTTCTTTCCTGCACTCACATACACATATACATACACTTCTCCTCTGGGCCTCCCCGTGCTCACATGCATGCACCCAAGTTGTTGTTTGGGCTTCCAATTTAACAACCTGCACATCTTGGGTAATGACAGCAACCAGGACTGCCTTAAATTGCTATTGCTAAGCAATGTAGTCACGTGACATGCTTTACAATCATATAACTTAGTGATGGCAATCTCAGTTCCAATTGCTGTCATAACTCATATATTACTCATATAACTTATATTTTGTGTTAAGCTAAAGCTAAACATTTTAACTGTTTTTAGCAAGTATTATTTTAGTGTAGAAAACCTGGAAAGAAGAAAGATGGACTAGCTGTCATAACTCATATACACAGATAATATCAAAGATTACAATTACATATTTCATTTAAAAAGGAATTTCCCAAAGTATACATCAAATATTGCTTATAATTCAGGGAAAAGTTAGCTGTTTCTAAATGGAAATTTGTTTAACAGATTTTTGCAAAATGTAGAAAATCAGGCCATCTTGAGAAGTGAAAACAAAACAAACTATCATGCAAAGGTCATTGTTGGCTTCGTAAATATTTATCAAAACAGAAATAACTTGTATTTTGTAATCTTTATGTATCAAGGTCCTAGTGTTAAGCATAATTGCATTTTATTTACATGCAAGTTAATTAATATGTTTATTTGTATAATACAGGCCTTAAAGGACAGTACTGAAATAGAAATAGTAGAACAGAAGATGAGGAAAAGGATAGAACCAGAAAAATGGCCAATTCCAGGTCCCTCTCCACGTAGTCTTCCACACACGGACTTTTCTCAGCTTATTAACTGTCCAGAGTTCATACCAGGCCAGATTTTTGGTTCACATACGGGTAAGATGTTTTTACTTCAAATTGTATTTTAAGGCTCTGTATATATAAAGACTCAGATATCCCATTTTATCCAAATGGCAATTTATAAACTACTATTGGCCATTACTGCTTCAATTTTCAATTTACTTCCATTAATTTTTTCCCTACTTCTATTCTTGAAAAAATAGAAAATGGAAAATATAACTAGACTTATAAGCTATATTTTCTTGCCTTTAAGAGGCAGTGTCTGTATAAAAGAGGTCATGGTATCAATCAGGACAATCAAAATTTCCAGTTTTTCTCAAAAGTTCCTCTATGCAATTATCATTGACTTTAAGAGAAAAATAAACATACTTTCAAATTGTACATTGTCTCCACAGAGTTTTGATTGATGACCCTTAAGGCAGTGGTGGGATTCAAGTAATTTAATAACCGGTTCTCTGCCCTAATGATTTCTTCCAACAACCAGTTTGCCAAACTGCTCAGAAAGTTAACAACCGGTTATCCCGAAGTGGTGCGAACTGACTGAATCCCACCACTGCCTTAAGGCCTTTTTAAATATTTGGTGATATACAGCCAGTTATTGTATAAGCTTTTGTGCAGAGTTAGGATAGCAAAAAAGGAAGAAAACACTGGATTTCTTCTTCATAGATCAGACTAAAGGAATTGCTCCAGCTAGAGCAATTCTTTCCACATGTTAGTTTCTGAGCATAACTATAAACTTAGTCATTTATTTGTATGCCACCCACTTTTAAAGATGCTGAGTAGTTAGCAATCAGACACATAATAAAAAACGACTCCTTCAATAAAAAACAAACTCATCCAGAAAGAATAACAAAAAATCCTAACGATATCATAAGGAATGAAGTAAAATGAGAAGGGATCAGGAGCAGAGATGCTGTTTTCATGATGCATTCCTAGATTCTAATGTATGAAACTTACTCCTCCCAGCACTCTTCTTTTGGGATGGACGGTTGGTTTTTAGCAACAGCTCAAGTAGGAAAAGCTAAATTGTATTGGGCATTAAGGTCTCAACAAAACAGAGTAATATCATCTTGTCATTTTAATAATGGCGTCTCAGTGTTTTCAGTCTCCTCGTCTCTGTAGAGGTATCCCTGTGGATTTTACTCTGCTAGTCATTGGCAACCATAGGGGTTGGTCCTCATCTCTATTTCAAGGCCATTGAACCAGTGCTATCCGAAGACATTTCCAGTGATGTGGCCAGCATGACATCACGGAGTGCTGTTACCTTCCCAACAAAGTGATATCTATTTGTCTATTTGCATTTGTATGCTTTCAAACTGCTAGGTTGACAGGAGTTGGGATGAGGACAGGAGCTCACCCAAAAAAGATTATTATTAGAAAATTTTGAATATCTGCCTTCTTTCTTAGCTGTTTTCCCAGTAATATTGCATAGTTTCTGTTTTGCATTAAGTTGAATCAGAGAATAACAGCAGCTTAGGCAAAGATTCAGAGAGGGGTATTGAATTGAACTGAACTGAACTGAACTTTGGCCAGGAGTGATTTGACACACAAAGAATTTGTCTCCAATACAGAAGCATTCAGTGTACATGCAACACAACAGAATCATCATCATCATAATACCAATAAAAGGGGGGAGTGAAGAAGATAATGATAAATAATAATACCACAACTTCACTACATGGGTAAATAGACATAGACATTAAACAGTACTGTAAGAATTAGGGGTTCATCAGAGTGATGGCCAGGGATGAATTATTAGGGATGAATTTGAAATGGATTGCCTTTCAGAATTTCCCACTTCTGTTCCAGACTTCATTCTCTCAAAGCTCCCTAGGCTATCAGAAAAAAATAATAATTCCCAAATGTCCCTGTTTCTGACTGACAAAAAATTGCTGAACCCTGTTCTGTCTAGTTTCTATAAGATAAACACCTTATCTCAAATTATGCTCCCAGTGCCTATAAGGGCACATCCATCCGTTGAATTAACAACAATAATGAAATGGTTTACCATTGCAATGTTTGAGGATATTCTTCAACTTTGAAGTTTAACCTATAGTTTTCAGATTTCCTGGTGGTCTCTCAGCCAAGTATTACTCGGCCTGACCCTATTTAACTTCATATTTCAGATAAGATCATTGATGTACTGCAAGGTACTGCCTTGCTTTGTCTATTGTTTATGAAAATACGATTTATATCCTACCCTTTTAATCTGATTTTAAAATCTCATATAGATTAAATTACAAAATATTAGATTCCAATCATTTAATAGTGAAAAGAGGAAGCTTTATAGATATTTGAACGCTAGACGTTTGATGACCATACACTATTTTTGAAATAATGTGTTGTATAGCTTGAGAATAATGCAATAGGTGGCTTGTCTTATGTGCTAGAAAAATAGACAATTGAGAGAAAAAATATTTTCAAATGAGCTAATGCTGCAGTTCTTAATAGCAACATATTGTATTTCAAAAAGTTTGGTTTAAGTCAGGAATATACAATTGTCACAGTCTCAACAGGTACACTAGTGTTTTTTTGCAACATGTTGAAGGAAAGACACAAAATATGGGTATTACTAGCACCAAAAGTGGGATTAATTTTAAGAATATTAATTAATTAATTATGCCTACAATTCTGTCCATAATACCTCCCACCTCCATCTTTCCTATTGAAGAGGGCATATATTTGGCTCTGTCCACATAGTCCAGGATGGGATATTAATGGTTTACGAGATCCTTATAGAGTAAGGAGGAATACCAGCATGGACAGGACTTTTTAAATGTGAATTTAAAAAAAATAAAAAATATAGTTTATATTCTTGGTTGTTTGATGGAGGTACAAAGTTCAAGATTGTCGTGTGTCTTGCAGCTAGCTGGAACAAATATCGTATACTAAGTACTGGTTTATTTGGCTAATTGTTTTATATTTCCATAGCACACTATATGAAACATACTCCAAGCTACAATATAATCTGCATGAGTTTATTCAGCGTGTCATTTTGGATTGTATCTGTTATGAGATATAAAGTAGGAGAAAACTTCAACATTCATTTTGTTTTATCCTTGGTGCCATTATTTATTGTATATAAAAAAATTAAAACTAAATCTATACTATCATCACTTATTTATTTAAGCTTTAAGATATTTTTACACTGTTTATAATCACCAGAAAGAGCAAAAATTTTATAAATTTTATTAAGCAATAGGTTGATTGATAACAAAAAATGGGCTGATCTTTCCAAGAACAGAAAATATTTTTCCATTTTAGAATCTGCACCAAGTTCTCCAAGAATAGGAAGTCTAAATACTAAGAAAAGCATTGAAACAAGCAATCTTGAAGTAATATCCAAAGCATTATCTACAAGTCTCCCAGATTTGGATTCTGAACCTTGGATAGAAGTTAAAAAAAGACATCGTCCCTCCTTAGTTAAGCCAAAGGTAATGCTTAAAATGTTAATTTTAATGCTTGTATTTTTTTGAAAATCCCTCCTATAAATGTAGAACAAGTCTAGGAAAATAGGTCATATTTAGACATGATTCCCAGAGAAGATATCCATGAAATTTTGTCTATACATCTAACTTATTCTGGTTGTCTCAAACAAAGTAGCAAACAAAGATCAGTTTTGACAACACAGCATGACATAATGAATTATATGCATATGTACCCACTTATGTTCAACTGATTTCTGGTATTCTTTGAATAGAAAGAATTGTATTTAATTGCTTCTCTGGACAACAGTTAAGATTAGATCTGTCAACTGTTTCCTTCTTGGAAAGGAAATGCATATTAAGATCGCAAACGCAATCATTTGTTAATGCAGTTTTGAAAAAAGAAGAAAATAATATGTAGAATCTATTGGCCACAGTACTGACATATTTAAATTCGTTAAATTCATTAATGTGTACATTCTGTTCGTTTTTATTTTATTAAGCACGAATGTTTAAATTGCTATTTCTGCTGATAATTGAACTATTATTTCTCCATGTAAATATTTTTATTTTTGCAAGAATAATAAACAATTTTATGCCATTTTCAGGAATCTGGGTCTGGACGTGAAGAATTGACAAATCAACAACTGCCACCACCATGTTCTGAAGAACAGGAAGAACTTGATTTTTTGTTTGACGAAGAGATGGAACAAATAGAAGGCAGGAAGAATACATTCACAGAATGGTCAGAAAGTGATTCAGATTATGAAATTGATGATCAAGATTTAAATAAGATTTTGATTGTGACACAGACCCCACCGTATATGAGAAAACATCCTGGAGGAGATAGAACTGGCAACCATGTATCACGTGCAAAAATTACATCAGAACTTGCCAAAGTTATTAACGATGGATTATACTACTATGAACAGGATTTGTGGATGGAGCAAAGTGAAAATGATTGTATTGCTATGAAGGTAATTATAAGTTTGAGCAATGAATATACTGTAATTTAATGAATATGGCTGCTGTTGCCATAACCCTTTAGCACAGTGGATGAAAATATATTTGAAGAATCTAACAAATTCTATTCATAAGTAAAGACTGGGAAGGAAGCTGTTTCAAAATCAAAGTAATAAAAACTCAGTCATATAATTAATTGTCTCTTGAAACTGAGTGGAAAACTAAAACACAGCTTTGAATATTTGCAGTAAAGCTTTTTTTTCACTTAGTAATGTAAATGATGTATTACTAGATCATTAGCAGTAATTGATATTGTTTAACCAAATATATATTTATTTCAGAGGATAAGATGGGAGACAAGAACTATTACTTTTTTCTTGGATAATTAGGGTCAGGTCTTTGTCTAAGTGTTCTCTTAATCCTACAATTTGAGTAATTTACTTGATGAGAATGATTTTATATTGAGGGCATAGGATATGAATTTGAGAAAACTGAAAACAATCATTATGAGCACCATAATATTTTAGTTCTCTGTTACCGGGTAGAATAATTATTTCATATTTTAAATTTATTTTGTAGAAAACACTTTAAATTATTAGCATTAAATGTATTGTTTATTTTGCATTTTTCCTGTGGGCTATTATTCTTGTTATAGTAAAGTTTTACACATTTCAGCAAGAAGTTGAAAATTTTAAGAAGTTACATCTCATCAGCAAAGAAGAATTTGACAGTCTTACTCCTGAATATGTAATGGATTCAAATCAGGATGATCCTCCTGGTCCTTCAAAAGGTATGTATGTCTGATATTACAAAAAAAAGTTACACTATCAAGATGACAATTCAGTATGATAAAATATGGGTAAAATTTTAATCTTTTCTCCAATATTAACATGGTGTTTGAGCTATTGCTAATTGATTTTGATCCCGTTCAATTACAAGAGCTTTCTGTATAAATGTATTTAGAACATATGTGTAGAATGGTTCTTGGTTGAATATTTCATAATTTCTTACAAAACAATTAGCTTTGTTTTGGTTTTCATTACTTTGAACTGTTAAAAAGAATTATAATTTTTCATAAGCTGTTGCTACTAGACCAAACAATGTTTCATTTTGAGATAGTGTAAAAGGTTAATCTATGGTAGCAAAAAATCAGAACTCTAAAATTTTTCAATTGTAACTTTTATAAAAAGGCATAAACTTTCACAAGCTGCATTTCACTTCATCATTTGAATTTATTGACTTGGAATTGATTGAATGTCCCTCCCCAAACTTTGGACTATCTTGATTACCCCCAGGCCGTGGACTTCCCCCAGATTAATTAATTAACTGATTGATTAGATGTATTCGCCAACAGAACTTCTTATTCTGCGAGACTCCCTCCTCTCACAGGTGTGGCCCTCCACTTTATCAAGGGCCTACCTTTATGACGGGCTTTGGCACCCCGAGAGGTGGCATGCTGCAAAAAGGGGATTGAGGGGTTTTTTAGGGAAACTTTTTGATAGATTTTTAAGGGATTTTAAGGGGTGGGAGGGTTGTGTGGGTTTGGGGGTTAACCCACAGGGAGAGAGGTCCGGCCCAGCTGTCAGTGGGGCCACGGAGGGTGCGGATTCTGGGGGTAAGGGGAACATTAGAGTCCATTCTGTCGAGGGCTTTTCTATCAATGTGTTGAGTGGGAGGGGCAGATATGGCGGGAGCAGGGGGCCGCATCATGTGGTGGGGGCGCGCACTCGCTATCTTCGAGCGGTGGCACGCCCCGGTCCCCATAGCCCTTCTCGTATCCCAGGCTGTTCAGACTCTCAGGGCCCGAGCCTTCGGCTGCTGTCGTGCAATGCCAGGTCCGTGGTAAATAAAGCCCCCCTCATTTGCGATCTTATTCAGGAGGGAGGGGCGGACCTGGCAGGTATTACGGAGACCTGGTTGGGCCATGAGGGGGGGTTCCCCTCGTGGATATGTGCCCACCAGGTTTCCGAGCATTCCATCAGCCGAGAGCTCAGGGCAGGGGCGGGGGGTGGTGGCGGTTATTATAAAGGAAAGTCTTGATCTGAGGGAGACCACTGTTCCACAGATAGCTGGATATGAGTCCCTTTTTGTGAGGTGGGGTCGTGGAGTACAGATGGGCTTGTTGATCACGTACCTGGCTCCCTGCCGCGTGGCAACGGCCCTGCTCGAGCTGTTCAACGTCATAGCTGAGGTGGCAGTTGGTACCCCCAGACTTCTAGTCATGGGGGATTTCAACCTGCCATCTGTCGGTGAAACGTCTGAGGTGGCTCGGGAGTTCATGGCTTCCATGACGGCCATGGACCTTACTCAGTTAATTCATGACCCCACTGACACGGGTGGACACACTCTGGACTGAGTTTTTGTCTCTGGTCAGTGGTCGAGTGGCCTTGATACAGGGGATATAGTCATCGAACCCTTGTCATGGTCTGACCACTCGCTCCTTCGACTGGACTTTCTAACCGCTGCACCCTGCCGCAGGGAGGCAGGACCGACCAGGTGGTTCCGCCCCAGGCGCCTGATGGACCCTGATAGGTTCCAGATGGAGCCATTTCCTGAGACTCTGGCTCATGACTCGGCTGAGGACCTGGTGGCCGCCTGGAATAGTGCGGCTGCCGGGGCCTTGGACCGTGTCGTGCCTTTGCAGCCTCTGATCCGGCACCGAACTCACCTAGCTCCTTGGTTCTCTGAGGAGCTCAGGGAGATGAAGCGCCGGAAAAGACGCCTGGAGAGTAGTTGGAGGACCAGCCGCTCCGAATCCGACCGAACACTGGTGAGGTCTCATATTAAGACCTACCTAGTGGCGATAAAATCGGCGAAATCTAGCTATTTTGCCGCTCTTATCGCGTCATCAGATAATCGCCCGGCCGCCTTGTTTAGGGTGACCCGCTCCCTCCTCCATCTGGAAGCACGGGATGACCCCTTGCAGGGCCGAGCTGAGGACTTTGTGCAGTATCTGTATGACAAAATCGCTCAGATTCAGGAAGGGCTGGCCTCTGACTGGGTATGTCCGGACAGGATGACTGAGGCAGGTCTTGAGAGTGTTATCTGGGGGAAGTTCGATCCTGTGGCTCCCGAGGACATGGACAGGGTCCTGGGACGGCTGAACGTGACCACATGTTTATTGGACCCGTGTCCCTCCTGGTTGGTACTGGCTTCCCGGGAGGTGACACGAGGCTGGCTCCAGAAGATTGTTAACGCTTCTTTGAGTGAGGGGATCCTGCCAGCCGCTTTGAAAGAAGCGGTTGTGAGGTCCCTCCTCAAGAAGCCCTCTCTGGATCCGGCTGTTTTGGCTAACTATCGTCCAGTCTCCAACCTTTGCTTCGTTGCGAAGGTTGTTGAGAGTGTGGTAGCGCAACAGCTTCCCCGGTACCTGGATGAAGCTGTCAATCTAGACCCGCTCCAGTCCGGCTTCCGGCCTGGGCACAGCACGGAAACGGCATTGGTCGCGTTGGTGGATAATCTCTGGAGGGCTCGGGATAGGGGTTGCTCCTTTATCCTGGTCCTGTTAGACCTCTCAGCGGCTTTTGATACCATCAACTATGGTATCATGTTGCACCGGTTGGCGGGGTTGGGGGTGGGAGGCACCGTTCTGCGGTGGTTCTCCTACCTCTCTGACCGGTCGCAATCTGTGTTGACGGGGGGGGCAGCGGTCGACCCCGAGACACCTTGCTTGTGGGGTGCCACAAGGGTCGGTCCTCTTGCCACTTCTGTTCAACATTTATGTAAAGCCGCTGGGTGAGATCATCCGTGGCTTTCGGGGTGGAGTTCCATCAGTACGCTGATGACACCCAGCTGTACATCTCCACCCCAGGCCACCCCAACGATGCCCTTGAAGTGATGTCCCAGTGCCTGGAGGCCGTGCGGGCCTGGATGGGGAGAAACAGGCTCCGACTCAAACCCTCCAAGACCGAGTGGCTGTGGCTTCCAGCGTCCCGATATAGCCAGCTGACGCCATCGCTGGCTATTGGGGGTGAATCACTCGCCCCCACGGAGAGGGCTCACAACTTGGACGTCCTCCTGGATGCATGGCTGTCTTTAGAAGATCATTTGACGGCCGTGGCCAGGGGGGCTTTTTATCAGGTTCGCCTGATACGCCAGTTGCGCCCCTTTCTAGATCGGGACTCTCTACGCACAGTCACTCAGGCACTAGTCACTTCCCGCCTGGACTACTGCAACGCTCTCTACATGGGGCTCCCCCTGGGGTGCACCCGGAGGCTCCAGCTGATCCAGAACGCGGCCGCGTGGGGATTATGGGGGCGACGAGGCGCTCCCATGTGACACCTCTCCTGCGCGAGTGCACTGGCTCCCGGTGGTCTTCCGGGTGCGCTTCAAGGTGTTGGTGACCACCTTTAAAGCGCTCCATGGCTTAGGGCCGGGGTACTTACGAGACCGCCTTCTGCCACCAATAGCCTCCCACCGGCCAGTACGCTCACACAGAGTGGGCCTCCTCAGGGTGCCGTCCGCAGGACAATGTCGGCTGGCGACCCCCCAGGGGGAGAGCCTTCTCTGTGACGGTGCCCACCCTCTGGAACAACCTTCCCCCAGAGTTACGTATAATAACAGACCTCCGGATTTTTCGTCGCGCCCTGAAAACCTATTTATTTCAACTAGCTGGGCTGGCTTGAGCTAAATTTTAAATTGATTTTAAATTGGGTTGTTTTAATTTACGGCCAAAATATTTAATTATTTTAATAGTGTTTTTTAAATTTTGTATGCTCTGTTTTTACTTTGGCTGTGCACCGCCCTGAGTCCTATTGGAGAAGGGCGGTATAGAAATTTAATTAATAAATAATAAATAAATAAATCAGATACATAGATTATTTCATGGTAGTACATAATTAGAGAACATAAATGTGAAGTAATACATGTATGGTTTTTATAATTTCCATTATCTATTTTGTTCTTTTTAAATTTAATCTCAATTTAATTTAGACTTTAATATCTGGTGATATATATTACACACGAGGAAAAAAAGTTGAACACATAAAGGATAACAGAAATATGCAAAATAAGATAAGAATAAATAAAATAGGCCCAGTAAATAGAACAGTGCTATTGAGACCAAGTAAGATAAAAAGATACTATACGTATTAATCATATGGTCTTTGTAATTAGATGTTACTGAAGAGCTGGCTTGTCAACTGTTTGGTGTCCAGGAAATACCTCCAACAATGGCTCGCTCACTGCCAACAGCTGTTCCTGAATCTCCTGGAGTTCACCCTACCAGAACACCTAAAACACCTCGTACACCAAGACTGCAAGATCCTAACAAAACACCAAGATTCTATCCTGTGGTTAAAGAAGCAAGAATTATTGATGTTGGGGTAACCAAAACTAAAATATATTTCTGGATCATAGTAAATTATTGCTATTACCTCCAGAGAGCAGTTTTTGAAACATGTTGTATTCCTTGCTAGGTCAAAGCTGTTAAATCTCTTTTGAAATGCATTGGTTAAGACTAGTAGTTGAGTAGTCAGCCATAACCAACTTTATGACCTCATAATGCATATGATGTGTAAAGTGAAATTTTATGAAACTGGATTTTAATTAGACTCTGATTCTTCAGAAAAGTGGCTCCAGTCACACCAGGGAAATATAATGCTATATTTTATTTCAGACACGAAGGAAAAGAAAAACACGGCATAGTACCAACCCTCCATTAGAAAGTCATGTTGGCTGGGTAATGGATTCCAAGGATCATAGACCAAGAACATCTTCCATAAGGTAGAAATAATTTATTATGTATTGATAGTCTTAATTTGTGCATGTTCTTATAATCACTGATGAAGTTAATTTAATTACTTGGTCTTTCAAAATATGAAAAAATGGAAGATGTGACTTTCCTAAAAGCCACATATACTCAAAAATATACTCAAGATTTTGGGTGTTATTTCCCCAGTTGAATCTGTGGCAATTATAAAACTAGTAAAAATGAGATGTGACATTTTTTAATTTCCTTTCCATCCTTCATTTGGAGTGTACTTAAAAGAGTGAAAGTTTACACTATTAGGTGTACAAACAGATAAGGTTGCTTTGATTCTTTTTTCTTTTTTCTTACTTGACAAATATAGTTAACAAAGCAATATATTAAATGCTTGCCCACAGTCAAATACAGAGCTATAAGTACTTTGTTTAGAATTGTTTTTCATTGTATTTATTGTATGATTACATATTGTATAATTAAAACCTTAATGTTTTGAAATGTTTAGAATCAATAGATTTGGATGTTCAAAAAAGTTAGCATACTTCTTAGGGAAGTGTGCTGTGATAGAATGCAGGCAACTGATAGCCTGTCCTAAAGCAGGGGTGTCAAACTGGCGGCCCATGGGCCAGATACTTCATACATAGGCCACGCTCACCCCAGCTCTCCGAGGGAAAAAAGGTTGCGAAACATCATGTGACAGCAATGTCATGCCACAAGTTTTACACCTGTGTCCTAAAGCAATAGTCCCCAACCTTTCTGGGTCCACGGACTGGGGGCAGTGGTGATAGCAGAGGCAGGGGTCGATGGTTTCATGCATATAGTCTAGATCCTGCTTATGTGCAAATGAAGCTTCGTGTGCTCGCTGGTTCCCAACTGTCTAGGGATCGGGGACCCTTGTCCTAAAGTTTTCCCATATTAAAAGTATTACAGATAGTCTTCACTGAATGTTTATGATGGAATCCTTAGTGACTGTCAGAAGTTATAAACTGTTTTCAAAGTTCTGACAGAGAGAGAGAGAGAGAAACAGATGCGGTCATTTTGGGAGCTTGGCAACCAGCTCATATCCATTTGCAACATCCCATGGCCACATGAATATGATTTTTGGCTTCTTTTGCTGGTTTCAAGCATTTACTTCAGGTTCCAGCAAAAAAACACCCATGGAAGAAAGTTGACTCATTTAAAGGCCACATCTGCTTAATGACCTTAGTTTCTAATTAATGACTTTCACAAAAATGGTTTAAAAATTCAGCATGTGACCTATTTAATGATTGTCATGATTTTGGGGCTAAATTATGGTGGTAAGTTGAGGATACCCTATGAGTGGAAAGCAAACATGTTGGGAAAGAGGAAAAATATTTCTCATGCAACCATATTACTGACAGTGGCTTTCTATGTTCTACCATTTTTTTGGCACAGTTAAATGCTGGTGTAGAGGGTAAGACATCAGGCTAGAAACTGGGAGACCATGAGTTCTACTCCTGCCTTAGACACAAAGCCATGACCTTAGACAAGTCACTTTCTCTTAGCCCTTAGCCCTGATGAGACAATGGCAAACCACTTGTGAAAGACCTTGCCAAGAAAACCACAAGGCCTTGTCCAGCCAGTCTCCAAGAACTGTACACGATGGAATGGGGAAAAAAAACTTTCATATAAACTCATGTCATAGTTGTATGCTCATTCTGAAAGTTCAATTTAACATATTTTGTGAAATGACTACTGTTAATGTAAGAAATTGAAACAGTCTGCTGAATTATGTTTTTTATAGCATTACAAAAGGCAAGTTTGGGAAAAATCTGAGACTTGTTTGTTTCATTTCAAATAGCAGTTCAAATGCATCACCACTAGAAGGTGCTCCGCTGTCAGGAAGTTACGGATGTACCCCTCATTCACTTCCTAAATTTCAACATCCTTCTCATGAACTTCTGAAGGAAAATGGTTTTACTCAGCAAGTGTACCATAAATACCGCCGTAGATGCCTAAATGGTAAAAATCTAATATTTGTCATTTTTAATTGGAAGAAAATACATATTTTAATGTATTAATTTATTTATTTAACATATTTAGAAATTACTCATCTTCTCATAGAGTGTTGTATGAGTAAATAATGTAAACTAAATAGTGTTGTATTATTTCCAAAAATTGGAAAGTTCATTTCAACAAAACGTTGTAAAATGCACTAGGTGAATAAACATTCATTCATATCTGCTTCTTTTTTTTTTTTTATTGAAAAAGTTTTCAAATACAAATTTTTCCCCCTTTTTCCCCCCCCTCTTCCCTAACCCCCCTCACCACCCATCCCCCCCGTGACTTCTTCACAACAATAAGCTATTTCATAACTAATTACATACATAATATCTTTCCTTTCCCTTACTCCCTCCTCAGAATACTGACCCTTGGCATATTATTCTTATAACTCTCATTTTTACGATAATCTGCCCTTTTTCTCCTCCCCTAAACTTATAGTATATTATTACAATTTAACATTTAATCTTTTATATATATTAATGTAACATTTTAAAGCGACCTTCTCCCTACATCCAAATTTAACATTTATTCAATTCTATCCAATTCCTCCACTCCCCTAAATATATGACTTGAAATCCTACCATACAATTCTAAATATAATCCACTGCCCACTTTATTAAGATATACACATATCTATATATACATTCCATTTTGTAAAAAGAAAAAAGACAATAACATTAAATTTATAATCCATGTAATATCTTCTTTAGTGTCTTTCCACTGGATTATTAAATCCTCCACTCCCCTAAATATATGACTTAAAAATCCTTTTTCTTAAACTAATCAATCAATAAACTAACCTATTTCAACCCTTCAGTTCCTACAAAATCATGCAATACAATTCTAAATATAATCCACTGCCCACTTTACTAAGATATACACATATCTATATATGCATTCCATTTTGTAAAAAGAAAAAAGACAATAACTTTAAATTTATAATCCGTATAGTATCTTCTTTGGTGTCTTTCCACTGGATTGTTAAATCCATCACCCATAATAGGGTAAAGTAACATGCTGGTGCAACAGTTTGTTCAAAATCTTCAATCATCTTCTGCCCCCATCAGTAGTAGATATCCTCGCATCTATATAAAAATAAAAACAACCACCCGAGTGACATTATAGTTATATCCATATGGTTATAGTTGTGGTATTCATCAGGATTGTTAATTCCCATCATCCTACTGAGTAACATCCAGATCTTCTGCATGCCCCGACATAACTCTCCTGCCTTATGACTGTTCAAATCCAACAAAGTGAGGCTCTTTTCACATCCCAAAATCACGGCATTGCAGAGATCTGCCACAATCCTCAGGATAGTATTAAACAATTGTTCGCCTCCACTATCTTTTCAAATAATCATTCGTTTTTTAAAGTCCCTGGCTTCACTGTTGCATGGTTTAGAAACTGCTGTTTCTATGAGATCTATTTCTTTTCTTTTTCTTTTGCGGGTTGAATTTCCATCCTCGTTTCTTGCCTACCGATTGTGTGTCAGCTGGTTGATTTTCATTCTGCTTTATGGGTTGTTCTTGTTGGGTTAGTTTTATCATCTCGTCTTTCTTCTCCGTCACTTGTATATCAACTGATTGATTTGCACACTTGTCTGTGAGTTGATGGTTCATCAGCTTGGTGTCGGATGACACTACTCTCTTATTTATAGACAGACCAGCTGGGGTATCCAGGGAATCCAAAGACAATTTATCTGCAACAGTCTCTGTAATTTGATATTTTCCTTTTGTTTCCAACTCCTTTTGCTTATCCTGTATTATGCCTGAAGGTATTAAATTTATTTTTAAAAATTTTTGATAAAAATCTTCCGCTTTTTCAACAGTGTTCAATTGATATCTTACTCCTTGATATCTCAATATTAAACCAACTGGGGTGTCCCACCTGAATAGGATATTTCTTTTTTTTAACTCAGTCACTAGAAAGCCAAATTTCTTCCTCTCCATCAGCATTTTAGTCGGGAGCTCCTTAAAAATCCAAATCTTTCTTCCATGAAATTGCAAAGTAGAGTTAAAAGAGTTCTGCACAATATTATTCCTAATTTCTTTATCTGTAAAATAGATCACCACATCTCTAGGCAATTGCCTTTGCTTTGCCAACCAGGAGTTTATTCTGTAAATTCTATCAATCCTGCAATACACTTCATCAGGTTGAACCTT
Source organism: Arizona elegans (assembly GCA_022577455.1). Lineage (NCBI taxonomy): Eukaryota > Metazoa > Chordata > Lepidosauria > Squamata > Colubridae > Arizona > Arizona elegans. Next base: position 31,139,963 of record JAKOOJ010000009.1, on the reverse strand, counting down.
TAAAATCCCAGCCAGAATTTCAGAAGATATTTTCCTTAGGTCATCTCTATTATTTTCCTGCAAACCTCTCAGTCTAATTGCATATTCTGTAAAATTATATTGAATCATTAAGACTTCTCTTTCAATCCTCTGTTGCACATTTTCTTCATTACCAGTCTTTTGGTCAACCTCCATTTTAAGTTTGTCTTCTGAGCTATTATCCTGAGTGTTTATCAAATCCTTTTTAATTTTTTGAGTCATGTCATCCAAATTCTCCTCAATTTCCTTCATTTTAGTCTCTAATAATTTAGTCTTTGCATCCACCCGAATCAGAAAGTCTGATAAACCATTAGCTGATTTTAAAATCTTTTGGTTCAAGAAGTCAAACTTTGATTTCACCAATTCACCAATTTCTTTAATTTCCTGCTTAAATTTTTCAAATTGCTGGTTCACAATCTCATCCCTTCTTACAATCTCTTCAAGGAGAAATTCTAATATATTAAAATCAGGTTTCTGACACTGGAGAGTTAGAATTTGTTGTTGCAGTTTCTTAATGGGGGAAGTTCCCCCTCCCCGTTTGTCCAGCTGTGTAAGTCCCGATGCCATTTCCCACACAGACAAGATTTAGCAAAAAAAAGGAAAAAAATAGAAAACAGAAGGACTTTCCCTTAAGGAAAAAAAAAAAAAAAACTTCTTTTCAATCAACAGCAAGAGAAGACACAGGAGCGAGGTTTTATCTACAAATGTAGCCAGTGATATTTATTCCGCTACATTGTAGTAATAAGAAACGGAAGGACTTTCCCTTTCAGCCCTTCTCCAGCCACGGCAGACGCCATTTTAAAAGGCTCTTTTTCCCTCTTTCCTCTCCTCTTTTCTCTTAAATAATTTTTGGAAGGGTAAAATACTTGCGATTCAGTATTAAGGGTCCAGCTCGTCTTTTCTTTAATTATTCTGTTAAATTCGCAGGCTTGCTCTTGACGCCTGGCTCTGCATAAGCAGAGGACTCCCAAAGCCCGGAGCAGCGGCAGGGGATATGGGGCTTCTCATCCGCTCCGTCCCAAAAGTAAAAAAAAAACCTTTGGGACTCTGCAGAGAGTTCTACCCACCCCTGCCGGCTCTATCTCCGTTTCCTCTTGGAAACGGAGTTTTTTCGAGCCGCCATTCCGCTGTAACGGCGGCTCTGACAGGCGATGGAAGCTGACGATCCCAGAGGAACGTCTGGCGGCGGCCAGCAGCAAACCGGAAGTGCATATCTGCTTCTTCACTATATTCTAATGCTCTCTTTTCTATTTCTCTCACAATCTCCTGAGGGTTTTTTTAAGCACATGGTAATGAAATGAAAAAAAGTTCATTGGTCAATAAATCACAAGCTTGAACCTTGTTGGAATATTAATTTTAACACACTCATAGATAAATGTGATACTTGATTTTAATATTCAGATAATTATTTTCAAATTATTAGCTAGGTTGCTACCTTTATAATATATTTTAGTATAAATTGTTAATTAGAGGAAATATACTGTCATTCTAAGCAGGTTGCTTCATACTATTATCTTTTTTTCCCCTCTTGTCTCTAGAAAGGAAACGGTTGGGAATTGGCCAGTCTCAAGAAATGAATACACTCTTTCGTTTTTGGTCCTTTTTTCTCAGAGACCACTTTAATAAGAAAATGTATGAAGAATTCAGGCAACTAGCTCTTGATGATGCAAAAGAACATTATAGGTAATACTAAAAGTTTTGTAGTTTTGTAAAATTATACGTAGTTCAATATTACATATATAACAATATTAGTAGTACTGGTGTGAAGTTTGTATTATAAAATAGAATAGTTCTTCAAGCAGAGAAAAGTAACGAATTATTTTCCACATGATACAAGCTGTTAGGTATCACAAATGAATATAAAAATAATCTGATAGACAATTGGATCCCACCCTGCTCCATTTTGTTCATAACTAGCATTTTTTTAAAAAAATACAAACAGTTGAATCTCAAAGTATAAAATATGTTAAAGGATTTGTCTTGCTTTAAGCAAAAAATAACAAAATGAAACATTTCCTGGTTCTGACTCGTCTCTTCAGGTTTAGTCGTGTTAATCAATCTTAAGAGTTGGACTAAATGCTAACTCTTTTCTCTCTCTCTTTAAGAGAGATTACTGAGGTATTGGAGGGCAGCAGATATATAGGAAATGAAATAATAATCTCTTGTTTATGATGGAAAATTGGAAATGTATTGCTTCCCAATATGAATATTTCTATTTAGCTCCTATGGCTGAGAATGTTTATAAATATATCATTCATATTTTTGTCTAATATTCTTTAAATTTCAAATATTAATTGTACTCAATGTGAACATCATTCCTATTGTCTTGCCTTCTTGCTCAATGCTGTTTCTCTCTCTCTCTATGTGTGTGTGTGTGTGTGTGTGTGTGTGTGTGTGTGTGTGTATGTATATATGTTTTCTGAGGTTTTCACGGGTGTTTGTATGTAGGTCTTTGGTTATTCGGGTTTTCTCCCGCGTAAAATTGGAAGTGTCTTGGTGACGTTTCGACGAAGTCTCATTCGTCATCTTCAGGCTGGTGTTTTCGGCTTCGTGCTTCTAGGAGAAAACCCGAATAACCAAAGACCTACACACACACACACACACACACACACGTATGTATGTATGTATGTATGTATGTATGTATGTATGTATGTAAGTTTTCACGGGTATATATGTGTGTACAGTTAATATTTCGGGTTCCTTCCTATGTAATTGTGAACATATCCCTAAAAGGGTAGAAGCGACGTTTCAACAGAATCTCATCTGCCATAACTTCCAAGAGACCGAAGTCGTTGCCCACGACGAAACAAAAGGAGGGCGCCTCTTGAAAGAAGCGTGGTTCTCTAACAACAACTCCCTCAATAGACATACTGACATATCACCGGCATACCAGGCTTTACGGCACCAGGAAAGACTTAAGGAGGACCGATCACTAAGATTGAATGGAGATCGGGGACAAATTTCCTCCTTTAGGCGTGGAGAGTGGCCCAATGAAGGTGTGATAAACCCTGATAGAGGGCAAGAGAGTAGGTTAGGGAAACAGCAGAATGAGGAAGATAGGGGGGGGGGTAAGGAAGAACAACGCAGACCCATCACAAGATCATGGGCAAAACAAATGGGTTTAGAGGAGGCAACATGTATGCCTAAACGGGAAAGGCATAACAATGAGGGAGAGAGAGCCAGGAGAAATACCTTCAAAGCAATGCCTGATAACCCTGCGTTACCCCCCAGGGAGAGAAAGAGGCAACACACAATGGGGAAGGAGGCAGGGGGAAGTGCATCGTCATCTGTTAGCATGACTAAGGCAGAAAAAAAGTTAATTACAGGGGGAATGCAAGGGTGTGGGCCTGTTACGTGCGCAATGACTAAATTGATCTGCATTACATAAAAGCAAGCAGCTCCTCAATGGGGATTTTATACTCTGACGAAGTCGGTAGGGGCCGATGAAAGCTTACCACAAGTTTTAAAATAAAAAATTTTAAACTTTTAAACGTTCCGGAGATCGTGATGTCTATCGCCTCTTATATATGTATGTATGTATGTATGTATTCCATTTATAATTTTACTTTTCCTACTTACGTTTTTTAAACAAAGATTCTTTTAATTCTTGAATATTTTTTTTATTTTGAACTCACTAGTTCTATAACTATAATTATTATAATTAATTATATTTTTCTTAAATGTTATAGATTTGTCTGAAAAATGGTATGGTTTCCTGTTGAACAGCGGTTGGTAAGGAGACCTCCAAGGTCCCTTTCAACTCTGTTTTTCTGTTATAACTTTTAGAAATAGGTGGATAGAATGGTATATGGTATTCCTAATGTATTCACATTATACTTTTATATAAAGGCATTCTAGGGCTGATACATTTTTTATAACGTTCCCAATGTGTAACAGTAGCTGTTTTTTTGCTACTATTGTAACTGAATTAAGGTTTGCAACAAATTATTCAAATTTTTAATTCCTGGGTTCAGAACTCTACTAGTAATATACTTCATGTCTAAATTATCATGCATAATATGCATAATTTCATACATTTTAAATCTAATTTGCTGCTAATTTTAATTATTTCCTATAAGCCATATATTCAGACTCTGAGCAATAGTAGATTCCAAGGTGATTCTAAGAATCCCAGTCCTTTTTTCACTCTATTTTGAAAATTCCCACATTGTGTTTTTCTTTAATTCTTCAGCTGTTTAACAAGCTGTTTGACTTGTTATTATTGCTCACCTGATGTCTTGGCACATAGAAATGATGATATTATCTACTAACAAACTGATTTTAATTAATCCATCTTCCAGGAACTGATACAGAATTCCTGCCATTTTTTTCTCTCTGCAAATTGGGTCATATAAGTGGCAGATAAGAGCATAAAGATTTATTTGGGAATGTGTGGGAGATCATTCTTCCCCTGCACCCGCGACTGCTGCTGGTTCGTGGAACCAGAAAGGTTGGGGACCACTATTCTAATAGCTGCCTTGTATTCTTTTTTATCCCTTTTGACAAGTAGAATTTAGCAGATTGTAATGTTTGATTTATTTAGCAAAACTGGAAAAACTTTATTATTTTCAAGTTTGCTCTATTCTAAAACTTATCAACTTATTACATGAGTGTTTAGCTTTTGTTTAGGGCTTTATCAAAATTTGTGCAAATCCCAAATATAAAATATGTTACCTGTATTTACACTGTAGCTAAGAATGTGAGATGTACTTTTTGGAGGAATAAGTTAATTTCCCTTCAATAAGCCTCTTTTCTTTTAAATAACTAAAACGGTAGTTGGTCTACAGCTTAAGCAGGATATACAGTGCATTCAGAAAGTATTCAGACCACCTTCACCTTTGTCAATTGTGTTATGCTGCAGTTGAATTTTTTTTTCTCATTAATCTACACTCAGTATCCCATAATGACAAAGTGAAAACAGAATTTTAGAAATGTTTAGTAAAAAGAAAAAACTGAAATATGATATTGGCATAAGTATTCAGACCCTTTACTCTGTACTTGTTGAAGCACCTTTGGCAGATACTACACTTGATCTTAGCCAAAAGGCCAAGAAGCAAAAGAAAGCTTAAGACCATATTGGTTGGAAACATGCAGAAAAGGCCTTCATCCTGCAGGGAATAGACAGTGACTAGAGTGATGATAATGAAACAACACAAACAAAAAGAACTGAATGTTTTTCTGCTTGTCTACATTATAAGAAAGCAAGAAAAAAAGTCACATGGAGTCAAATAGACTACTTATCTATTTATTTCTTGTTTTTTAGGTATGGCCTGGAATGCTTGTTCCGTTTTTATAGTTATGGGCTGGAAAAGAAGTTCAGGCAAGAGATCTTCAAAGATTTCCAAGAAGAAACAAAAAGAGATTATGAATCTGGTGTGTTTTTATATTTTTTGCATGATATTGTTTAAACTTCTTGCTTCATATTTTTTATATGCTAATCTGTTCTTTTTTAGGCCAACTTTATGGGCTAGAAAAATTTTGGGCTTATCTGAAGTATTCACAGTCTAAAACTCCACCTATTGATCCCAAACTTCAGGAATACCTATGCAATTTTAAAAGATTGGAAGATTTCAGAGTTGATGTGAGTATTGACATTCTCTCAAACAAATTAATTTAAATAAACTGTGAGCACGATTTGTTTAAAAGAACAAAAAGGAGAAGGGCCAGTAACATCATCATTAGATGTGTATCTATAATCCATCCAGAACAAATGTGCATGGCTGAAATACCAGATGGAGACTGTTGTACAAGAACAAAGAATGACTTAGTACTGTGATGGTGAACCTATGGCATTCATGCCAGAGGTGCACGCAGCGCCCTCTCTGTCACCCCAGCTCAGCTCCGCCGCCCATACATGCACGCTTCCCGCTGTTCATCTGGTCTTCAGGTCTCTGCCGTACATGTGCAGGGAGTGGGGTGCATGCAGGGGGCAGGGTACATGCAGGGCGTGCACATGTGTGGGCATGGGGTGCGTGCGGCGGCTGCATGCACATTGCATTTGGGTTTGGGCTTGTGCGCACATTCACTCGTACATGCGGACACTTCGGGCACTCGGGCCAGGAAAGGCTAGCCATCACTGACTTAGTATGTACAAAGATTAAATTCTTAACATATTATCATTGTGGCACTAGGCTAACCCTTCAACTGTTTTTGGTAAATATATAATATTCAAAATATTGAAAACTTAAAAATAATATATTGATTATATATTTAATTATCATAGAGCATTCTGGTAAATGGTAATAAGATGCCCTTCTCTGTTTTAGCCTCCGATTAATGAAGAATCTGGGAGAAAAAGGCATTTACCTGGTGAGGAAAGTGATCATCGCAGACATCAATCCAACACTGCTTCCAAGATCCTTGCTGGTAATTCCACAGCTGTTTCTCAGACGTGGGTCCCAATAAATTTTCCCACTACAAATACTGTACAGGAGTTGAATAACAGCATACACCAGAATAGTACTGCCACAAAATCAAGATGTGATATAACTGAGCAGTAGACTTTCAGTAAGCTTGAACCTTAAGATCAACTCCTAATGCCAGTATTTTAGCTCAAGGATCTTCAGGGAAAGCTATTTTAAAGCTTGATTAAAAAGAAATGTATAGGAAAAAAAAGAATTGCATCTGCTTTCTGACAAGATTAAATTCCAAGTAAATTCCCTTTGTTCAATTATATTGAGTTCAAGCATCATGAGAGATCCTTGGGAAATACCTATTACTCTGTGTTGCTATCCCAAGTTACTGTTTACAGCAGCAGCAGCATTCCAATAGTATATATATATAAATACTTTGGAATGCCTTACAATCCAGCTCATATTTTTTTGAGGAAGTTATATTCTTTTTGTAGCGTAGGAATGTTTTACCATCAGGTTATCTATCATTAGTTCTACTTATAAAAGCCAAAAAGAAAATAGTTTTGAGAGACATAGAGAATACATGCATTTAAATTGATAAATGCATTTTTTCAATAATAACACATGCTCTTCCAACACCTAGTTCTGAAATCTGTTTTGCTTTCTGTTTCTTTTGTTTCAGGGTTTTGAGTTGAGTATGGAGTTTTTAATTTAGGAACAGGTTATTTAGTTTTAAAGATTTTTTTTAATGCCGATTCTTATTTCTACTTAAGCAAAGTAGTTTGCAAAGAGGATGAATTATGACTGTCTTGTCATAAATTTAGTAAATTTTATATATATATATATATGTATATATATATATATATATATATATGTGTTTGAGAAAAAGGATAAAAAAATAAATAGGTCTCTAATCATCCTCCAGTTTGAAGAAATACTTGTATTTTTCTGTTTAATTTCTCTATTGTATAAGTGACTTGCATTTCTAGGAGAGATTATTTAAACAATTTAATTATATTTTAATATTTGACACAGTTTTAATTTAAAAGGGATTTAGAAGAAAATGTACTTAGACTAGAATAATTAATGTCAAAATCGCTTTAAATATGGTTAAAATCCCTAGTTTTACCTAAGACCAACTGTACTGTAATTGGCCAAAGTGTCACTTTCTTTAAATGTAAATGATTCATTGAATACACATTATTTATGTCAGGAGGTGAAAATTAATAGGAAGCATCCATGAAATAACTAATTGTAGTTATTGTGATTTAAATACTTAAAATAAGGGAATGGAAATCATTCTTCCATAAAATGGAAGAAAGTGGTAGAAATAGGTGCATTTTTATTAGATACAGCAAAACATATATTTAGCAGTCTTCAGGTTACTTTCACAAATAAAGCCTACTATTGTTGATGCCTTATTGCTGGGAAATACCCTAAATGATCCAACATGTAGATTGGATTTCTGTGCTGGAAACTTTATGAAGTCCATTATATATTCCTGAAATATTGCTTGAGATTCTGAATTGAACAATTATGAATATATGTGCATATTTAATATGAAAATAAGTGGATTTCCCAGCTATTTCTAATGGAAATTAGCATTTAAGAACTGCTCTATTTTTTGAAGACACTAGGAATTCATGATACCAGTTTTATATAGCATCTTTTCAGTTTGCTGAAGTTCTACAACTCAAATCTCTGTTCAATCTATGCCACCTCCTCCATGAAAATGATGCAGTTGTAAATTTGGATTTAAGCTGTATATAAAAGAATTATATTTACATTCATTTCTTTAAATCAAATGTGTGAATATTAGCTTTTAGTATGCATTCTTTGTGGTATATTTGCAGATTTTATAAAAATACAAAAAAAAAAACCTTGCTATGGTGTTGTATGTGTTCTTAAGCAATTTTGTTTAACTCAGTATGATAATTTTTTACTATTCTGAATTAAAATGCCTAGGACTGATTCTAGCAATAAATTAAAATAATGTTGATTATCATGATCACGATCATGAAAGATCATGAAAGAGAACCTATGACTTTCCAGAAGTTTTTGAGCTACAATTCTTATAGATTCAAGGTAAGGACTACTGATAGTTCAGTAGCATCTTGTAGGCTAAATTCTTCCATCACTGCACTAGATGAATTGCCCGTTGTCCAAGTCAGTTATATATCCTGTTGGTAGGATTGTTCATATATGTTTCTCCAAAAAGTTCAATTATAGAAATGAAACTCTGAAGTTGAACTTTGTTCTTAATTTTTTTTTCAGAATCACATGAAAAGCCAAAATATTAGCTTCACTCTGAGTAACAAAACTGTTCTGTTATCCAAATGGTAACAGGAGTGAAATGGGATAGAAGAGACTTTTCTAAGTATATTCTTACATTGAATATTATAAATTTTGAAAATGCACAGCTCTTACCGTATTCAGATGTTACCAAGGTTCTAGAATTACTTTTCCTCCCTCTGCTGTATCCTACACTATGGCTTGGATGCAGACAGTTGCTCTGTGCATAAGAGATGTGTGTAGATACTCTTTCCCAACATCAAGACTACAACATCATCTTGTTGATTTTTTAAAAAATAAGAATGTCTACTTTTGAATCAAAATTCTAGTGATGCTTTATAAAAATGTAATACTGTATAACAAGAGGGAGATTGTATTACCTGAAAGCATACGAATACAAAACAAGTCAAATGGAATTTACAAGGTAAAATGAAATAAAAGGTTAAGAGCGTGGTATTCCAAAATTAGAATACCATTGAGAACGCTCTTTTTTACTATATATCTCTAAGATGAAAACTATGTGGATGACAATCTTTACATAGCTTGGTTCCAAAATGTTATGAATACTATTCACCTGTCCAGACAAGACACTATTAATCTTTTGTGGGAAAAACAGAAATGTATTGGCTGTCATTAAGTCCAATAAACAGGGGATATTTAAATAGACTTCTAATCCCTTACCTTTCAAGTTCACATAGCCATGACTCTACTTTCTCTCTTTTTGCTATATATTTAGTTTTAGTTTTTAGTTGAATTTCTATACCGCCCTACTCCCGAAGGACTCAGGACGGTGCACAGCCATGAAATAAAACACATAGATATACAAAATTTAAAATTGAATAAAATGAATTAAATAAATTTGGCTGAATTGATACCCATAATTTAAAATACCCATATTTTAAAATACAGTAAAAATTTAAAATTTACACTTAAAAGGGAGAAGATTTAGGCGAGGCCAGCTTGATGAAATAAAAGCGTCTTCAGCTCGCGGCGGAAGGTGCACAGATCCGGAATCCTCCGTATCTCTGGGGGGAGCTCATTCCAGATCATCGGTGCCCCCACAGAGAAGGCTCTCCCCCTAGGGGCCGATAGCCAACATTGTTTGGCCGACGGCACCTGGAGGAGCCCCTCTCTGTGGGAGCATACTGGTCGGTGGGAGGCTATTGATGGTAGTAGGCGGTCCCGTAAGTAACCAGGTCCTAAGCCATGGAGCGCTTTAAAGGTGGTAACCAGAACCTTGAAGCGCATCCGGAAGACCACCGGGAGCCAGTGCAGCTCGCGCAGGAGAGGTGTTACATGGGAGCTCCACGTTGCTCCCATAACAACCCGCGCGGCCGCACTCTGCACCAGTTGGAGCCTCCAGGTGCACCTCAAGAGGAGCCCCATGTAGAGAGCGTTACAATAGTCCAGACGAGAGGTGATGAGGGAATGAGTGACTGTGCGTAACGAGTCCCGATCTAGAAAGGGACGCAACTGGCGAATCAGACGAACCTGATAAAAAATCCTCCCGGTCACGGCCGTCAAGTGCTCTTCTAAAGACAGCCGTGAATCCAGGAGGACGCCCAAGTTACGAGCCCTTTCCGTGGGGGCCAGTGATTCGCCCCCAATAGCCAGCGATGGCACCAGCTGACTATATCGGGACGTCGGAAACCACAGCCACTCGGTCTTGGATGGGTTGAGCCTGAGCCCATTTCTCCCCATCCAGATCCGTACGGCCTCCAGGCACTGGGACATCACTTCAAGGGCATTGTTGGGGTGGTCCGGGGTGGAGATGTACAGCTGGGTGTCGTCAGCGTACAGATGGTACTTCACCCCGAAACCACGGATGATCTCGCCCAGCGGCTTTACATAAATGTTGAACAAAAGGGGCGAGAGAACCGATCCCTGCGGCACCCCACATATAAGGGGCCTCGGGGTCGATCTCGGCCCCCCCTGTCAACACAGACTGCGACCAGTCAGAGAGAAAGGAGGAGAACCACCGTAAAACGGTGCCTCCCACCCCCAACCCTTCCAGACGGTGCAGCATGATACCATGGTCGATGGTATCAAAAGCCGCTGAGAGGTCTAACAGGACCAGGACAGAGGAACAACCCCTGTCCCGAGCCCTCCAGAGATCATCAACCAAGGCGACCAATGCCGTTTCCATGCTGTACCGAGGCCTGAAGCCCGAATGGAACGGATCTAGATACGACGTCTCATCCAGGTACTGGGGAAGCTGTCGCGCAACCACACTCTCAACAACCTTCGCAACGAAGCAAAGGTTGGAGAGTGGACGATAATTAGCCAATACTGCCGGGTCCAGGGAAGGCTTCTTGAGGAGGGGCCTTACCACCGCCTCTTTCAGGGCGGCGGGGAAGACACCCTCACCCAACAAAGCATTTATAATCCCCTGGAGCCAGCCTCGCGTCACCTCCCGGGAAGCCAGCACTAACCAGGAGGGGCACGGGTCCAACAAACATGTGGTCACGTTCAATCTACCCAGAATCCTGTCCACGTCATCTGGGGTCACAGGATCAAATTCATCCCAGATAACAGTCTCAAGACCTGCCTCCGTCACCCTCGCTGGATCTATCCCGTCAGAGTCCAGACCTGCCCGAATCTGAGTGATTTTGTCATACAGATACTGAACAAAATCCTCGGCTCTTCCATCCAAGGGGTCCTCCCGCGCTTCCTGGTGGAGCAGGGAGCGGGTCACCCTAAACAGGGTGGCTGGGCGGTTATCTGATGACGCAATAAGAGCAGCAAGATAACTGCATTTTGCTGCTTTTATCGCCATTAGATAACTCCTAATATGAGATCTTACCAGTGTTCGGTCAGATTCAGAAAGACTAGCCCTCCAACAGCTGTCTAGGCGTCTTTTCCGGCACTTCATCTCCCTCAGCTTCTTGGTAAACCAAGGAGCCAGGCGAGATCAGCGCCGGGTCAGAGGCCGCAAAGGCACGACTTGGTCCAGGGCTCCAGCAGCCGCCCTATCCCAGGCGGCCACTAGGTCCCCAGACGAGGCGTGAGCCAGAAACTCCGGGATTGGCCCAAGCTCCATCTGGAACCTATCAGGTTCCATCAGGCGCCTGGGGCGGTACCATCTTACCGGTTCCACCTCCCTGCAGCGGGGTGCCGCGGTTCGAAGGTCAAGGCGAAGGAGCGAGTGATCTGACCATGACAAGGGCTCGATGACTATATCCCCTATCTCGAGATCACTCAACCACTGTCCAGAGACAAAAACCAAGTCCAGTGTGTTTCCCCCAGTGTGCGTAGGGCCATGAATTAGTTGGGTCAAGTCCATGGCCGTCATGGAAGCCATGAACTCCCGAGCCACCTCAGACGCCTCACCCACAGATGGCAGGTTGAAATCCCCCATGACCATAAGTCTGGGGGTATCAACCGCCACCGCGGCAATAACGTTGAGTAGCTCGGGCAGGGCTGCCGCCACGTGGCAGGGAGCCAGGTACGTGATCAGCAAACCCATCTGAACCCCGTGGCCCCACTTCACAAGGAGGGACTCACAACCAGCTGTCTGAGGTACAGTGGTCTCCCTCGGCCTAAGGCCTTCTCTAATAATAACCGCTACTCCCCCGCCCCTCCCCTGTGACCTTGGCTGATGGAATGCATGGAAACCTGGTGGGCACATTTCTACCAGAGGGACCCCTCCCTCTGGGCCCAACCAGGTCTCCGTAATACCCGCCAGGTCCGCTCCCCCCTCGTAAACAAGATCACAGATGAGGGGGGCTTTATTTACTACGGACCTGGCATTGCACAACATCAGGCGAAGGCCCGGGCCCTGAAGGTCTGTACTACCTGGAGAACGGGTGAAGAAATATAATACATGATTGCTGCCAGTATAAGACAATTTTACACATAATTATCTTTTTTAATAAAGTATGACATAGAAATAGTTTTACTTCAACTTCCTCTGCCATTATCTATTACAGTATTTTGTTCATTTTCATGCATCATTGCTCCGACATTCTTTACTCTTGGGTCATCTTCACTTCGATTGGATTTTACTGAGTGCTCATCAAACTTTTTCTCCCTCTGCAGCCTGGTTCCGCCTCCTCCTTCTGCGCATGCTCAGTTCTTTTCACTCAGTCGATGTGGTAGGACTGGAGTGCTAATTAGTCAGGAAGATTAACATTAATTAATTCATTTAATTGGAATTTTCAAAGAAATAATATAATTTCACTTAAATTTGAGGGCTACTGAAGGCGATTTTTATAATATCGGCAGTTTTTTCTATCGATACTGAGTCTGCCGCCGCTTCTAAATAGGAAGCCGTTTGCCTCACTAATTGCTCAGCAGCGATCCGCTTTGAAGTGGACGCTGTTCTTTCAAAAGCAAATTGCTGCGGTGTGAGAGCTGGTTAACTGGCGTGCTGGGATAACCGCCTACACCATAGCAGCCTCTGTTTGCGGCATCGGAGTTCCTGCAATCGAAAGTCAGGCTCCAGGAATCAAAATAACTAAAATTAGTGTTAAAACAAACTGCCGCTTCTGATAGCCGGCTATTTATAATGAATAAATATTGCAGTCTTTGTCTGTCAGGCAAAGCTATTAAATTAAAGGCAAGATCGCAATACAAAATTAATTACCTGAGCAAAAAGACGCTTGTAAGTGCTATTTTCTTTATATCTGCATGAGAAAAATCAGTGAGCTCGAGCGCTCATCAGTTTAACGGAAGGTTGCTGAATAGAAATTTGAAAGCGCCGCCATTTTAAAGTACAAGAAATTCCGTTGGCCGTTTATCTCTATATACTGCACCATTATCAACTGCAGATTGAAGAAGAAGTTCACCTCAGGGAAGTTTTTTTACAATTCATTATAATTAAAAAAAAATTAATTAAATTAAATTAATTGTTATATATATACATATATAATTTTATCTTTAAAAAATTAATTAATTAATTGCTTATCTATTTACATTAATTCTCCTGATTAATAAATATGGCAGAGGATGAATTATCTTCTGAATTAGAACAAGTCACTACTCCTCCTAAAGTACCTTTAAGACCTTTAAGAAAAAAACGAGGCAAAACCAAACATGTGTCTATACCTTGTGAGGATAATAATGACACACAAACTAATAGTCTTAAAAGGTCTAATATGATGGAAAAACGTAGACATAATCAATTAGAACACCAATTTGAAAAGGCCCAGTGCGCAGCGCAATTGGTGCCTATTACATCTCAGTCTGAAGCAGTTGATCTTCAGCAATCTGAAAATACAATGCCTCAATTGAATGAGGAAGATTCAAGTGTGTGGGGTCAAGATAATATATCTATAGAACCACAGTCGTTGTTTAATTGATGAGTCAAGGAGGCTCGCACCTCAAGGGCCTATGTGCCCAGGTCATTTACATATAGCTGACCATATGATTCATGGTCCACCTGAGGCCACTTTCACGCCAACAGCTGCTGGCCTGAGGGGACATGAAGGCCCAAATTGTAGTAATGCACTGGATTTTCAAACATTAGTCTCGCAGACAATTTCTCGCATATTTCAAGCTGGTCTGCAACAAACCGGCTATCCTTGTCAGTCTGGTGCATCCACCAGCACTAACTGTCAACATCAGATACATCCCCAACAACAACAACAATCTGTAAATTATTTTACTCAAGGAGATGAAATTGATTGTTTAGAAGAATTTGATATGTCAGATGACGAAGGAGAAATGGTTTCAGAAAAGCCAGCATTCCAAGGTCTCTTTAAACCAGCCTTATTTAAATCATTATTGCATAAGGCAAAATTAGCTACCAATTTGGGTGTCAACATAGAAAAAACATCTGATTCAGATAGTCAACTTGATAATAATACTTTATTTAAGTTACCCAAATCGGATTTAGATTTTGTACCATGTCCAGATCTTTTCTCACAAATTATACAAAAACTATGGGAACACCCTAGTTCAACATCGGGACCGAACAGTTTTGATAAAAAATTATATTGTGTTGCTCCTGAATTGGATGAATTGCTACAATTACCGTTGACAGATGAACCTGTAGCAACATTAACTTCATCTTCGATCTTAGTTAGTGAGGTTGGGGGAAGGCCTTAAAGTAGAAGATAAAAGAGCTGAGATGACATGTCGTAAGACTCATCAAGCTGCTGCATGGGCAATTAGAGCAGCAATGTCTTCTTCATTCTTTTACCGTGCCTCTCTTATGTGGCTTCGTCAACTGAGGGAAAGATTACCATCAGGGGAAGCTAGAATTCAACAAGACATATCAAAACTTATAGCAGCAGCAGAATATTCTGCTGATGCATCATTAGATGCAGCAAAATTCGCATCTAGGGCTCTTGCATCATCAATTTCATCACGCCGACTCCTTTGGCTGAGACATTGGAGGGCAGATTCAAAGTCTAAGTGGAGGCTTACGTCAGCACCTTATAAAGGTCGTTCTTTATTCGGAACTTCACTAGATCCAATTCTCGTAGAAGGAAGAGATAAGAAGAAGGTATTGCCTTCTTTGTATAGAAGACCGGACTGCAGATTTTTGCCTTATCAGCGTCAATCCTTTCGTTATGATCAAGGATCTGCAAATGCCTTTACACAGCGTGGTAACCCACAACTCTATTCATATGGATATTCAAATGATAGGAACTCCTTTCGTGGAAGAGGGGGACGTCAAAATCCTTTCAAGAGACCTTTTAAAGGTACCATGTCACGACAATCACGTAGAGGCAAGTGACTCGAAAGATGCCCTTCCCATTGGGGGCAAACTTCAACATTTCTTTCACCAATGGGAACTATCTACGACAGATGCATGGATATTACGTACAGTGACGAGCGGTCTCACTTTGGAATTTACCTCCCCCCACCACAAAGGTTCCTACAATGTACATGGCACAGCCATCCATCTCAAAGAGAGCTGATGAATACAGAAATTCAACATCTAATCCAAATCAATGCAATCGAACCGGTACCAAAACATCAAATTCGAACAGGGTTTTATTCCAGTTTCTTTCTGGTACCAAAAAACTCAGGGGGATGGAGGGGAATTCTGAATCTGAGACAATTGAACAAGAAAATATACACAAGATTCAAAATGCATTCACTAAAGTCATTACTGGGATGCATCAGACAAGGCGACATAATGCAATCAATAGATCTCAAAGAAGCATACCTACATATACCAATTCACCCAATGTACAGACAATATCTCAGAATCGAATATGCAGGCAGGCATTTTCAATACAAGGCAATGCCATTTGGCCTTTCCTCCGCACCGAGAACATTTACGAAACTTCTGGCAGTGGTAGCGGCTTCTCTCAGATCAATTTCAATTCGTATAGTATGTTACCTAGACAATATTTTAATACTGTCGACATCAGAGATCCAGGCATGTCGAGACAGACAGTTAGTAATACAATCGTTAAAAGCTCATGGGTTCACAATCAATGTGGAAAAAATTCACTTAATCCCAACAACAAGGATACAGCACTTGGGAGCTATAATAGATTCTGCAAAGGGTATGGTATACCTATCTCAAGACAGGCAGAACAGTATCAAAGATCTGATTACTCAAATACTATCTCAAAAGAAAACTACATTACTAGCACTGTCTCAACTTCTAGGCAAGCTAATATCAGCAATTGCAATAGTACCCTGGGCTCGATACCATTCTCGCAATCTGCAGTGGTTTCTACTGCCATTTCAAAAAAGACAAACAGCGCACTCTCTATACAAAGTGTTAGTACCAAAAAAAGTCAAGATGTCTCTTCGATGGTGGTTAACTTCTGAAATTCAGCAGGGATCATTTTTTCTTCAATCAGAACCAGTAATATTGACAACAGATGCCAGCCTGTACGGATGGGGGGCCCATCTGAAGGGTCTACTAGCACAGGGAATTTGGTCTCCCTTAGAGAAGAAGCAACCAATCAATTGGTTGGAATTAAGAGCAGTAAGAATGGCATTAATCCATTTTCATCATCTTCTAGTAAACAAGCACGTATTAATTCTAACCGACAACATGGCCACGAAGGCGCATGTGAACAGTCAGGGAGGAACAAAATCAAAAGATCTCATGGAAGAGACGGCACGACTGATGTCTTGGGCAGAGACACATTTAATGTCAATACAGGCAGAACATATATCAGGGGAAAAAAACCAACAGGCAGCCTGGCTCAGTCGTGGAAAAATAGATCAGTCAGAGTGGATGCTTCATCCCAATGTATTCAGGGAGATAGTTCAGAGATTTGGAAAACCAGTAGTAGATCTGTTTATGACACCACAGAATGCACAGCTCCCAAGATTCTTTGCACAGTTTCCAGTGGCAGGAGCAGAAGGCCACGATGCTCTAAGATCTCATTGGCCAGCAGGACTTATGTATGCATTTCCTCCAATTCCAATTATTCAGAAAGTACTTGGAAAACTTCTGGAGGAAAGAGCAGAGATGATATTGGTAGCACCATACTGGCCACGCAGGCCATGGTTTGCAGAAATTCTACAACTATCAATACAAAATCCGTGGAGAATACCACCAGCAAAGATGATTCTCATTCAAGGAAAGGTTCAACATCCAAAGCCAAATTGGTTAAAATTGACTGTTTGGCGATTGAAAGGATCAAATTAGCAAAAGATAATCTTCCTAAGGAAGTAATTTCTACCATTCAAGCAGCCAGGAGACCATCAACAACACGTATTTGTAACGCTACTTGGAATACGTTTGTAAAGTGGTGTATAGAACATCATGTTGATCCTACATCGGCTAATGAAATTGAAGTAGTGTTGTTTCTTCAGGCTGGTTTAGAGAGAGGTCTTGCACCTTCTACGTTGAGAAGACAAGTAGCAGCACTAGCTACAGTTTTAGAAGGACGCAATAAAAAATCTCTTAGTCAAGACAAGAGAATTAAATCATTCCTAAGGGGTGCAATGAACTTAAGACCACCTAAGATTCACAAATATTCTTCATGGGATATCAATTTAGTATTACAGGCTCTTACAAAGTCTCCATTTGAGACAGTAGCTTCAATAAGTATAAGATGGTTAACAAAATTAGCATTCTTAATAGCAATAACGTCGGCACGTAGAGTATCAGAAATTGCAGCTTTATCTATTAGGAATGATTTGTGCACTTTGTACCCAGATAGAGTAGTACTAAGACTAGATACAACATTCATACCGAAGATAAATTCTTATTTTCATAGAGCTCAAGAAATAGTTCTACCAAATTTCTGCCCAGATCCAAAACATACATTAGAAAAAATGTGGCATACTCTAGACGTACGCAGGTCTTTAATAAGATATATAAAAAGAACTGCAACATTCCGTCAAACGGAAGCATTATTTGTATCTTTTTTTACCATCCTCGATGGTATCTTCTAATACAGTAGGAAGATGGATTAAGGCCTGTATATCAGCAGCATATGCTTCACAAGGGGTCAAAGTACCTAGTAGAGTGTTACCACATTCAACACGTAGTGTAGCGACATCAGCTGCATGGGCCACCCAGGCATCAATAGAAGAAATATGTAAGGCAGCTACATGGTCCTCTATTTCATCATTTGTAAAACATTATAAAATAGACTCCTTTGCATCAGCTGATGCAGCATTTGGGAGAAAAGTATTACAATCAATAATTTACCCACGACAACAGGAAAAAGACTTAGAAACCCACCCTAATTGACAAAGCTTGGGTATATCCCAAGAGTAAAGAATGTCGGAGCAACGATGCATGAAAATGGAACATTGTCTCACCTGAATGTTCATTTTATGATCGTTGCAACGACATTCTGGCCCACCCTTAGAGTATTGGTATGGTGGTCGTGGGGGGTGTTTTTTCATTACTCCTTCTGCAGTTGATATTCCGCGAAAAGCATGTAAAGAAGTCAAGAAGTGACATCGTGAAAAGAACTGAGCATGCGCAGAGGGAGGAGGCGGAACCAGGCTGCAGAGGGAGAAAAAGTTTGATGAGCACTCAGTAAAATCCAATCGAAGTGAAGATGACCGAAGAGTAAAGAATGTCGTCGCAACGATCATAAAATGAACATTCAGGTGAGACAATGTTCCATATTCAGCAAGAAAGTGTATAACAATCACAAGATGATGATCCTGATCTCTCTCTTTCCCTTTGGCAGTTTAGTTAGCTAACATTAGAGTGGATTATAGTTGTACAGCTGTCTAGCTTCTTATCAATTATGTGCTTGATGATAAAAAAAACCCTGGAAAAAATGGGATTCACCCTGTTTTTTAAACTGGTATTGATGTGAACAGCCTCTGAGCAATCCATGACCCCAAAAAGACCCTACAAGTAAGATCAGACTGTAGTTTATAGATATGGACAAGTTAGGGATTCTAAGATATAAATGGATATTTTAACATTACTTGAAACTCAAAAGATACTATATACCCCCTTCCCAGTTTGTAAAAGGAATTAAAAAGTTACATGGAGGACTAAACTGATTTTGCAGTTTAGCTCATCTCCCAAATCACAAAAAAATCTGACTGAAAATATTTGCCCCTACCTACTCTAGTACCATGTTACCAGTAATTTCCCTTACAAACTTTTGGTCACAAAAAGAAAAACAATCCCTCAAAAAAAAACCCACACCTGGTTAAATATGATTGCCTCCTTTTTAATGGGCTCATCAAAGAGGCAACATTATTTGAAATCAGTTTTTATTTCTATATTGGGTAGAAAGGGTTAAAGTGCTCAAATTTTCTAGCAAAATGTTCATGTAACAGATAGTCACTTAATATCCCTGAACATTAGGTATATGCTTAAATACAATTTGTTTTAAATACATAAACTAAATATTTATTCCATAAAAAAAGATTAGCAATAAAAGATCATAGAAGTATCTGGATTTTTTGTTGCTGAAAATAATCATTTGGCAGTTGTACCTAAGCAAATGGCCTAGGTTTCCTCATACCTTTTGATAGGCAAAGGTTTCATAAAATGAATAATAGCTGGGTAATTTTTCATAGAAAAATTGTACATAGGCAAATTCTAGAAAGGCTTCTTGTCAACTTCTATTGGAAGTGACTATGGTGTCTCCTGAAAAATCTATTTGTGGTGCCATTTGTCCTAGGAAATTGGAATAGCCAGATTCTTAAATCATTTGGATCTACACTGTTGAAAACTGTAGAATTATACAAAAGAACTGCCTTAAAGAAAGAAGTAAACTGTTTTTTTAGTGATTGTAAGAAAACTCATTAGGCCACCTAATAATG
Source organism: Arizona elegans (assembly GCA_022577455.1). Classification (NCBI taxonomy): domain Eukaryota; kingdom Metazoa; phylum Chordata; class Lepidosauria; order Squamata; family Colubridae; genus Arizona; species Arizona elegans. Next base: position 31,120,134 of record JAKOOJ010000009.1, on the reverse strand, counting down.
AAGGACTCACTGGAGAAGAGCCTAATGCTGAAAGATTGAGGACAAAAGAAGAATGGGACGACAGAGAATAAGGTGGCTGGATGGAGTCGCTGAAGCAGTAGGCATGAGCTTAAATGGATTCCAGAGGATGGTAGAGGACAGGAAGGCCTGGAGGAATGTTGTCCATGTGGTCGCGATGGGTCTGACATGACTTCGCAACTAACAACAAAGAAAACTATTTAATTCAAATATTTTTGCTCATGATAATCAACACATCTGAGCCACTTAGTTTCCAGGATTGAAGCAACATACAAACTATAATAAACCATACTCAAGATTTTTTGTAAAAATATACAACCATTTGTTTAGACCTTTTTTCTTTAAAAAGCAGCACATAAACTCAGCAGTTTTTGAAGAAATTGGGGTCCAAGGATCATATAAATTTATTAAAGATAGTAACCATGGCTGGGATGCATGGACCTTCTGGATCAGACCTGGACATGTTATGGCCCACAGGTCACATCTGGCCTGCGGGTGGTCTTAATCTGGCCCATGGGGCGGAGTATCTGTGGCGGCACAAGGGGCAGGGCAGTGGTGGAGGGCAAGACTGCAGTGCAGCATCAGCAGTGGAGTAGGGTGGCAGCATCCCTCCACAACAGCCCCTTGGAAAAATTCCCCAGCCATTCTGGACACATTTTTCCATCTCTCGTTGTGATTGTTGCATTATACAGCTATGTAATGTGGAAGTCTTTAGCATCTGCTCAAATGGCAGCTGTAGCTAGGAAGGTCTTTGCTCAATTTACCTTACCTGTCAGTTGCACTCATTCCTGAACCTTTTTCATGTTCATTCATGCCTTAGTTACCTTAGAAAGGTACTACTATAATGTGCTCTATGTGGGGCTGTCCATGAAGACCAATTGGAAAGTTAAGCTGATCAAGAAATATCAATGACAGCAGTTATATTCATGCCAGATTATGGTCATATATCACCAAACCTTATAGCACTAAAACTGGGAGGGACTTCAGAGCTGGTATGAACTTTATATAGGCAGCATGAAACAAACCGATAAAATTGCTAAATTTAGTAGTGAAAAGTCTGCACTACTCTACTTTGCAAACCACATTGGTTAGGAGGATTACAGGTGTAATTCAAAGCGCTGGTTATTACCTACAAACCCGGTTCTTATAGCATACGGTATAAACCATATCTTGCTGTCTCTACCCACCCTGTAAGATTTCACTTGACATGTTCTGCATCCCATCTTTTGAACAATATAGCCAAGACCCAAGAGGTACAGTACATGCATGTCTTTTCTGCCACAGCATTGCTTTGGAAATTTGAATGTTCTATATAAATAAGTTCTGGAAACCTGGCTTTTTCCTTAGTCTTTAAGATGGGCTGTGGACGTTTTTATTTCTGGGATGAACATCTTGGGTTTTTTCATTAGCTTGATGTTGCATTTCTTTGGTTTTAAATTTGTACACCACCAAGAATTGAGAAATTGGGCAGCTTAGAAATGTGAAATAGTTCAATAGTTCAACTTCCAGGTTTCCATTTATGACTCCCTTTGCTCTTAAAACTACGTAAACTTCTCTAAAGGAAATTCAGCAGTATGCTTACACATTTTAGACATCTATTTTTAACTCATTATGTGGTGATGTGACATATGTGAAGAAATATGCATAATGGCTGGAGCCTTGAGGGTCTTCAGAGATACTAAGCAAAGCGAAGGCTAACAAAATTACTGTCAATACATTTTAAAAGCACAACATTCTTATTTGTATGCACAAATGCACACATTAAAATGGGTGAAACAGTATGAACAATTACAACCTCAAATAAAAATCATTAATAGAAAAAAATACTGACAATGTCTACCTCAAATGAGGCCAAGATTTCCTTACAATAGTTTCCCTATGAGGAAATGAGAAGTACAACACACTAACAATATATCTACAGAACACTTTATTTTTTTTATAAAAGAACACAAATTGTTCATTTCTCAAAACAGACCGCATAATTTCAATTATAGAATAAAATTTTGGAGTGAAATTATAACTGGCTTATCAATGGAGGTTGACATTAAAAATAAATGCAACAAAAGTTCTCATCAAAAAAAGGGGAACAGTATCACCATTTACAATCCAACCTGAGCAAAGGCCAGAATTATTTGGTCATTTGGGACCAGATACTTTTCACACATTTTTGTGGAAATGATAACAGATATACTGAAGATCACATTTCCCTCTTGCCAGACTCATTGATGTTTTATTACATGCTTTTTCTTTTTAATCTTGGATGCCACAACTGTGTTAGTGTTCTGACTAGTTTGCAAAACCTGGAAGAAAATTTAAGTTCCATTTCAGAAAGTACTTGCTATATCAAAAAATAAAGAAGTGATGCAGTTAATAGGCTAGGAAAGGAGAATGACATATTCAACAAAGCATTTCCAGATATATGTTCTATGCAGATATATGCCACTGTATTTATTCACTGAAACTGTTGCATTTTATGTATTACAATTAATGATGAAATTATTAAAAATATCTGGCCAATGGTTTATTTAATACAGTGCAAAAATATTAAGTCGTTTTCTTTTTGTCCTGAAACACAAAGTTCTAGCCACCAATACTAGCTTTTCAGCATCTACATAAAGTCTGACAGCACATTTGGTATTTTACATGCTTTATTAAAATTGTATTCATATTTACAATATCTGTAGGAACCATCCTCCCACTTTTTGCACTCAAGCACCCACATCCATGCATACCCTCATTTCACAATGATATGAGGTTAGGCTCCTCACCTTTAAGGAGCTCCCTGGGGATGGAAAAAGCACTAATTGAGCTTATGTAAAAAGCAAACGGAGAATGCATTTGGCCATTATACTCTTTAAAGTTTGCATGTGTATGTATATAGACGCACACACACATTATTTATATATATATTTATATATATATCTATATATATAACACTGTGTATTTTATATTCTATATACAGAATGACATCAACTGTTCCAGTAAACTGACTGTTCTAGCCAATCTTCAATGCTGCTTTTAGTAACGCATGTTGTATTTTGGGTTTTCCTCTAAAACAATTCAAGTCTAAGTGAAATAAGGCACAAATATTTTGTTTTGATTCAGGGGAAAGAGAAGCATAGAAGGCAGATTTCAGATGATAATGTCTGCAAATAAATTCTCTTCTATCGTTTAGGAGAATTTTATTTGAATCTATATAATCTGCAGAGCTCTGAAGTAGTTTTCTGTTTGAGTAGTCCCATTTATTATGTTTCAGCTGCTATGTTAACTGGATTCCTTAAAAGAACTACGTTTTCCATTTAGAGCTCAAAAAATAGAAATTACACATGAAACACATAAGCCTGTAAATAACAAACTGTTCAAAGGCTTCAACATGCTGCAAGAAATTGCTTTCTTTGCATTTTATATCCCTGGCCCCCATTAATGAAGCCTTTCCAGACACAGATAAATTGCAAAAAAAAAAAAAAAAAAAAAAAAAGGAATAAAGGAAAAATAAATGTTTGGCAGCACAAAGAATGCCTACTAATCAAATCAAATCTTCATCAGGAAAGGATCATATATAAAACAAATCATTTTCTGTAGTATATGAAGTGTACCCAAGTTGTAGGGCATTCTTTGATGGGGAATAAAAGATTACAGTTCCAAAGGCCCCTGACTTTGGTGATTTACAAAGTTCATTCTTGTTTAGTGTGATCCTTGGTATCTTCTTCATCTGTATATTCTGATGGTTCCTCTCCTGGCTTTAGGAGTCTACCTACATAGTCATATTTTTCTGGAAAAGAAATAAAGAATATTATAATACATGTTTAAAAATCAGTTGATATCATCTTATTACATTTGTTGTTACAAAGCCATCATAAATGTATAAATTTCATGGCTGTCTTATTACAGTCTATTTTCTTGAAGTAATGCATCTCTTTTTGTATTGCAAAAGTCACTTTTTGCAGTACAAAATGAAAGGCACTATGTTCCAAAGACATTTGACCATCATAGCTTTTGTCACTGTAAAGAAAATATTACATGCTCTGCTCTCCTTTAGTAATTCCACATGAGATGCAATACAGGGATTTAGATGAGCTAGTGGGCTCATATTAACTCAGAGGGTACAGAAGCTTCCAGCTTTTCTTTAAGGAATAAATTGAGATTGCACAGACCTCTGAGTTAATTGACTCAGATAAGGATAAGAACATACTGCTATCTCTGAAAACTTTTAAAGCACATCTTTGTGATGTAAGGGAATGGAAAATATAGGACATGTCCCACTTCTCTAGTATCATTCTCAAAAGATTACTTTTTTAAAAAAATTTGATTTATATGCCGCCCTTTTCCGAAGACTCAGGGCGGCTTACAATGCGTTAAGCAATAGCCTTCATACTTTTGTATATTTTATACAAAGTCAGCTTATTGCCCAACTTTTGAGCCCACAGTAGAAACCTCCATCATGAGAATGATGGGGAAAGCTCCTACCAGTAAAAAATGACTACAAAAAAACCTGTCTTACTTGCGCCTCCAGAAGTTATGGGGAGATTATATAATTCTACATCCCATTTCATCTTTGATGTTGGGTTTTGGGCTTATTTTGTACCTGATAATAGAAATCTAGTAAAGTTGCATATATATATGTATGTGTATACACACACACACACACACACACACACACACACACACAGTCTCTTGAACTATTCTACTGTAAAAGAGAAATCACCACTATTGTAGCAAGATGTGTATATGGGATTTGAAAAATATTGAGCTGTATTTCGATGGTTTGTTTTCTATTTGATGAAAAGAAATCTTTCAATTAAAATAATTACCTTTAAACTGCATTTCCCATTCCCTAACACTTTCCATTTGCACAGCATTTAAGTCCGATAAATCATCATATTCATCTCTGAGTGCATCTTTATCTAGACAGAAAGTTGCTAGTCCTCTAGAGGCATCTCTGCCAGCAAATATTCCATAAGGACCTTCTGAAAACAGAAAAAATATATTTATAAGACTACATGTATTTAATGGTATATTGTTCATTCTTGTCTATACCTAATGACTAAAACTTTCTTTAAAATAATTAAATTTGAACAATCAATCCATTACATCTAAAATATAACGTACTTGAATACTCACTTCCAATTACCTACTTTCTTTTAATTCCAGAAAATATGTTGAGAAAGATTGACAAATGCTAAACAAAAATAATTTATTGCAATCAATTGAGATGCTGTCAGCTATACATTTCTATTTCAGACTTCTAAATATAAAATTATTCTATTTTACCTGGATCTAATACCACCTAAGGAGTATTATGCCCAACAAACATAATTCTTCCGCTACAAAACTGTCAAAATAACAGTATCCATACGAACAAAGTAGAATTATTACACTGATTATATAAAGCAATATCCCAGACAGATTTTGCACCAAAACTGTACTAAAGGATGTTGAAAAGTATATGAAGGCATAGAATATTTTCATTTAGGTACAAAATTCAAAAGAGGGCTCATGTTCTTTGAAAAATTGGGGTGTTTCACTGTTTTTAAAGAAACTAATGGAACTTAGCAGTCTAACCAATATTTATCAAATTATCTTTGGAAATAGCTTATCTGTAATTCGAAGGTTATATAATATGGAATCTGTAACTGCCTATTAAAAATAATACAAAGAATTTCACATTAGAAACAAGGTTTATGTTTTTATTGCACAAATTGTGTTTAGAGTCTTCAATTTATTTCGTGACCAGTTACAACAGCACTTACAAAAGTGACTTACGACTGTTTTTCACATTTACAACTGTTCCAGCATATCTCTGGTCACATGATAAAAATTTGGATACTTGGCAACTGGCTCATATTTGTACAGTTGCAGTGTCATGCTGTCACGTGTGAGCTTCTGACAAGCAAAGTCAGTGGAGAAGCCAGATTCACTTAATAACTGTTTTACTAACTTAACTGCAGTGATTCACTTAACAACTGTAGCAATAAAAGTCATAAAATGGGGTACAACTCACTTAAGGGATTGTTTCATTTAGCAATGGAAATTTTGGGCTCAAATGTGGTTGTAAGTCAAGGACTACCTCTATTATTTACTTATATTAAACAGGCTACATCGAATTATTAATGTATCACTGGATTTTAGTATACAGTAGTATGGCACGCACTTGGATACTAGGCTGACTAAATAATATATGCATATATAAATGTATATTTATTTGCAGCTTCAAGACAGTGATCACTCTTTGGACTAATCTCTGCAGTTTTCTTGGCAAGTTTTTGGAAATGGTTTGCCATTGCCTTCTTTCTAGGCTGGTAGAGGGTAACTGGCAGAAGGTGACCCTATTGACTTCACAACTAAAATGGTCCCACAATTTCTAACCTAGTTCCTTAATCACTGAACTAAATTGGATCATTGTGTGTTTGGGTGTATACACAGATGCACACAAATTATTTGTGCTAAAATGTGAAATGCAAAAATGTATAACTGTTTTCCAAAATCACTTGTTTCTAATATTGTACGAAGTTTGCTTCATAATGAAGAGGTGTTTCTGCAAATTTAATGGTAATTGTGTGCTATCTAACAATAAGGGAGCTAACATTTAACTCTATCTTTAAAAAAAGCATAACTTTGGACAAATATAAAATTAAGATACAGACCCCAGGTGTAAGATGCTCAACGTTGCACATAGAGATCATAAAACTTTTCAATGGATGCTGTCAGTTGGTAAGGCAAATAAGAAATCTCTTGCAATTCCCAATGATTTTACACAAGCATAAAGTTTGAGATAATCTTATTATCGAGCAATTGCTTCGGGAATTATAAGTTCACTCATGTACAGAAAGTAGAACCATATCCAACCTGTAAATATATATTTGCAATACATAACTAAGTTTTGAAAAATGAATCTCTGAAACATTTTCCCATATTAAATGCTAGGACTTCAGAGAAATTCACATCTTGAGGTATAACTGGGTATTTTTTTGCCTTCTGGCATAGTTTTTGTATTATGACCAAGTACTATAGTAATATTTTTTAAGAACACAACACAGCAATGTTAGCTTTAGTTTTGCATATTTCATTCCCACATTTTATTAAACTTCATTCTGACAAAGAATTCAAATTTCTTGGGGGGGGGGGATGAGACTCTTATCCCTACAACATGAACGTATCATTTTTTAAAAAGTCAGTTGTATATTTGGTTCTTGCTTTCTAATCATCTAGCAAAAGTTGTTATTGCCTTGCTAAAAGCCATAATAATATTATTGTAGACTATTTCATTTTAAGTTGATAATCTATTCTAGACATTTTCAAACATCCATGGGAGCACAATTTTTAAAAATGATTAAAAAACCTAAGCAGCAAAACATTTTGAAAGTTGATTAAACCTGTGGGTATAGGCATCTACAACAACCATCTGCCTGGCAGATCAAATTTATTTATTTTGCTTATTTAGTACTTTATATGTATATATTTAGTTTTATATATGAAGGTGGTAATACGTACATTTTAAGGTATTCACCATACTGCAAAGTTTGAAAGCCCTGCTATAATCTAAAAGAGCAAATGCATTTATTCAAATTGTTTATTGTTTATCATATTGCCATTTTCTGAAACTGCTAAATTTTTCACGGTTTAGGGCAAGTTCCTTATAGAACCCATCACAGTAGGATGGTAAGACATCAATACACAAAGAGAAATAACCAATGCCCCAAATTTTACACTACTGTAGAAAAGGTAGGTAATATAACAATATCCTATTTCTTTAATTGTAGGTAAATAGTAATCTTAAATTGGCCCAATTTAGTTCAATATTGCTGAGCTAAGAAGTTTCTTTTCTTTTTTCCCTGAAAAACCCCTTCCCATAACTACAAAGCCCCTCATTAAGAAAATAATCCCAGGTGAAGGAGAAATTCCCCAAACTGCCAGATTACCCATACTCTTTGCTTTTGAAATAAACACACACACAAAAAAGCCCTCTACCATCCATTTGCATCAGAAGGGAATGAAGCATGCTGAAATTCATACAAATCTGTCACTGTGATTTTTTTTAAAAAAAATCTTGCATCACAGAATCTTAGAAGTTCAGTATTCATAAAATAAATCTTTCCCCAGGATGAAATCTAGATTTTTCACACTCCTCAATCCTAAACCTAAGCGTAACCCTCAACATTTGGGACCTCATCTTAAACAAACTCACAAAAATTAAAAGGAACATGAGAAACTTCCCAAGTGATTAGTTTATTGTAAAAAAAAATGAATTCTAAGGTATATTAAATGATAATCAGAAAAAAATATAAATTTCTTAAAATAGCTCTTTCAGCTCAGTCGATGTGAAGGATTCTCTTTCCTACTATTATCAATGGAACTGAGAAAAATCTACCTTTGGTTGAACCATATGTCTCTTTGCAATGAATTTAATAGTCTCCAATTATGTTATTTTCAGTGACGGATGATTTATTATTCTGATGTAAAGCTGTAGAAGATCAAAATTCTGATTATAACAACTCATAAGGATTTATAGTTTAACAAGTTTTGGAATGTATTGACAAAACATAAGAATGTAAACCATTTTTCAATAAAAGTATCAGAATATATTGGCCCAATAAATTTAGCCTTTATAAAGCTAAAATCCCATAGGTTTTAGTATCCAATTGAAATCATGGCAAAGTTCACAAGATTTTGAAGGGAATGCTATCCATGTTGTATTTTAGAACATTAAGTAAAAACAAGTTTAGATTTAAGAAAGACAGGTACCATGGTAATAATAAACTCTTCAAAAAACTAACTTTGAAAAATTCACTCCCCTTGCAATTCCACTTATGAAAGAAATAGGCAACCTATTAACAAAGCTAGTCAATTTTCTTGAGCTGATTCTAAATTTTCATTTTAAAAAATTGGTTTCTGAGGGAATTTATAGAGTATTGTATTGGTTGGCCAGCAAACCAATACAATAATGGAATTTTCAGAGTTGTCATCTCATGACACTTCAAGGAACAAGATCAATACATTAACACACAGACGCTTGATATAGTTATTCTGACCCTTACTGCAGTTGAAAAAAATGAAAAATCAGTATAATCCAGAAATTTTCTGAAGACCATAACATGAATGGTGTTATATGTGCAGCTCATAGGCCTTGTACTTCTATTCTGAAGTGTGCTCTTTTTTTTACAACCTCCTCTTTTGGAACCATTAATTCATTCTTTTGGCACCAGTGAAAGAGATTTTAAAGGTGCATCTTCAATCTTTTCTCAAAAATTTTATTCTTTAGACCTGTCTCCTAATGTGACACCAGAAAAAAAAAATCTTCCCTTTTTAAAAAAATTCTGCACATATTACAAAAAGTAGGAAAAAGAACGTGTCTATTAAAATGCTGAGGAAGAGAAACATACAGAATCTCTACTGTTATAAATAACTTAATCTGAAGGTATCAAAACCAAACTAGTTTCAAACATTCTTACAATAATGCATTGCATACTTTGTGAATATAATGAAAGGAAGATTGTTTGACATTGTCTGACATTAAGCACTTTTTGCAAATATAATACAGTAGTTGTTTTTTATATGGCTAGACCAGTATTTAAAAGACAAATATTAAGCTAATATATACTACGACTCACAAATAGCTTTATCATATCTCTAGATTTCCTGTACATTTTTAGAATTTTAATTTAACAAAATTAAATGGAACCTGATATGCTGTAAAACACTAGTCTCAAGTATCTCTCTTAATAGGCATTCTTCTTAAATTAAAAAATAAAATAAAAAATAAGTGTTGGTATCTGGTGCTTTGGGGGATGGGAGAGACACATTCTGAGAAAAAGATAAAACTGAAAGTAAAATTCTGAAATCCTGAAAAGTAAAAGCAGTTGTTTACCATCATGCCTTCTTAGAGAGATTTTTTGATTGTCAACTAAACCCATGGCATGTACTCTCAAAATTACAAATGTGTCTATTTATCCCAGTGTTGGGTGCTCTACACTATACTAGATTGGGGTAGGTACTTCCAGTGATTCATCAAAACATTTGTTGATTGACGTATGTAAGAAATAATTAAGTTAAAACAAACAAAATCTTTATGCATCAAATGCAATTTAGCTATAATCCCAAACAATCTATAGAAAAACTGATAGGTAAACAGGAAACGCTCTCTTGATTAATTTGATATACAGTTTACAAATATAACACTAGATATGCTTCCTTTTTTTGCACATATTTCTCAGTCAGGTCTTTATTTTTCTTCTCATCATATATCTAATTACTCCATTATAAATTTCTATTACTGAAGAAAATATATGAATAAAACTAACATGAAATCTTAAGCACTAAATTAGTCCTCCTTTTCCCCTTCATTCACCTATATTTATATCTCAGCAGATTGTTTACAAGCCAATTCCACTTCAAAAGCAGATTATGTATGATGTATCAAAAGATTTAAAAAACCCATCTAGTGAACCTGATACCTATTCAGAAATTTTAATTTTTCTCATTTAATAACTTTTCTTGTCCTATCTATGCTACTAAATTTCTCCTGTCTGTCTCCTTCAATTAGCCCAATCAATGCATTTATAGAAAAACATTTTTTTTAATCAAGGTGCCTCAAATCCACTAACTTATAAGAAATACCAAGACCCATTACACCATGTAATGGTATTTCAAGGATCTACACATCAGTTGCTTTCATAAAGTTGTGGTCACAATTGTGATTTCTGATGCACCCTGCTAGCTTCCTACAAGCAAAAACAAATGGGGAAGCTGGCAGGAAATCAGAAGTGACTCCTGCTCCCACTGCTTTTTTGCCAGCCCTTAATCATTTGATTTTTCTGTTTAGGAAGTATCTCTGAAAGAACGATCCAATGGGATCATGGGTTGTCTAGTTTTGCTAGTTCAGGAAGAGTTCCAGTCCAGCCACCCCTAAGCATTTTTCAGTCCCTAGGAATTTAGTAGGAGCTCAAGGTATGAATGTGAATACAGTGGTACCTCAGTACTTGTTGTTAATTGGTTCCGGGAGGTGCAACAGATACCAAAAAGATCACGTGACTTACCACGTGACCCTTTGTTCCATTGGGAAGGACTTCCTGTCTGCTTCTTTTCTTTTTGCAGCAATCTTCCCAGCATGGCCAACTTCCTGTCTGTTCCCTGCGGCTCTCCCCCTTTTCCTATCACAGCAGGTTGAGTACCAAACGAACAAGTACTGGGACATTTTTGTATCAAAATGCAAAATTCAACGAGTTTTGAAACAGACAAGTACCAAGGTACCACTGTATAGCTGAAATCAATAGAACTGGAAACTGTACCCATTTAGACATTCCATATCCAATATGGGATGAATGATATTGTGCTTGCCAATGTTATTTTGTTCTTGGATTTAGTAGTTCAGAATTTATATTTCTAGCATTTATTTCAATCTCGGATCAAAAAGCATATTGTTAAATGCATGCCATGTCCAAAGAAGGATCACAGATGTACTCATATTATATTTTGACATGGTAGTTTTGTTTGAAGCCCCCAGAATACATTACAAATACACGTAGTTTCCCATCAATGATAGATGATAACCTTGAATAGGCATAGGTAATCCTCATTTAACAACCAAATTTGGGACCAGCAATGTAGTCATTAAATGAACTGTGCTTAGGATTTTAATTCAGCTTTCCTTTGCTTTACAGCATCAGAAGGACATGATCTGAAACAGCAGGGTTAGCCCAAGCAATAGGGAAGGCTTCTGGAACTTTGTCACAAGGAAGCCAGGTAAAGGGGCAAATCTCACAGCCCTTTTCCCCACCCCCACCCCACCACATCTTTAAAATCTTCTCCCCAGCAGTGAGATTATTAACAAGAGAATGTTTGTATTTACAGTCATTGGAGAGGAAAGAATTTAAAGAGTAACCAAACACACAGTGGGAACAGACATTGAAACAAATGCACTAACAACAGCAGTTTGCCTAGCATTAATTTAGGAGGCAAAAGGAAGCTTTTAATCTGAAACTGATTATGGTCTAGTCAGTTACATGCTGCAACTGTCAGTCCAAGATTCTAATCTACTAATTAAGATCACAGAGCTGAATTTATTAACTTGTGTTGGTATTTTTAGGGATACAATACATTTCTCAAAAAAGTAGCTGAAGAGATACCTTGTTTAAGTAGTCTCTGCTCTGTGAGGAGGAGAAGAAAAAACAAGACAAGACAATGCATACTACCTAATGGTAATAGTGAACATATTACAGAGAGGGACACTGCAAAGATAAATACAGGCATTTGTTGCAAAGTTATTTTTTCACCAATGTCACAATTGCAAATGATTGTTGTCAGAGGCAGTCACTAAATAAAGATATTGTGTTTATGGTACATTCTAAAGGGCCTACTATAATACATTCTGGATCACAACAGGCATGTTATTCTTGAGGAGGGAGGAATTCTTTAAGTCTTTTCTTAGTGAGCCATTGATAATTACCACATATTGTTTCTGGCCAAATCTTGATTTCTGCAGCTATTCAACTTTTCACTAAAACCATGCCTACCTGGCTTTTTCAGGTGGTTGGAAAAGTGAAGTTGGATTTGGGAGGATATAAATAACTCTTTGAATCAAGAAAGTGTAGCCAATCTTGAAAGAGGCAGTAGTGTAACTCCTCCTTGAAAGGACTTTTTTTAAACCTAACCCATCTACTAAATACTGGCACCTAATGGAACCCAGATAATCCTTCTATTTTACAGCACCCATGCCCAAATTTAACAGGCTTTAAGAAAGTCCTAAGTCTGGTTCTTCCCGCAGGTGTTAGGCCAGGGACTTATATAACTCTGTTGGAATTATAGGAGGCATTTGGCTCCCAGCACAATATATTTTACATTTTGTATTAAATTTTATTATTTATTTATTATTTTCCTGTATTGAAGTTTTCAAACCTATAGCCATCTATAGTTGCCTAACAAGTTAACATATAAATTTAATAAACTACACTGGACAACTTTATGCAATTTCCTCCTTTGGGAGATTTTAAAGGTGGTAGTGAGAATTCAGAAGATCCTACAGGAAACATAGTATGTAGATCCTTTCTATTCAAAGTTCAATCCAACCATGGGACAGGACCAACATTTGGCTGTCTTGGTTGATAACCTCTACTAGGACTTGGATGGGGAGAGTGCACTCCTGAACCTATTGGAAATGATATTCTGCTGGACATTCTATGAGGAATGAGCACTATTTATGGTGTTTCTCCTACCTGAATGGATCGTTCCAAATGTCTGAAAGAAGAGTGGGTCAAGTCCTTGGCTCCTTCACTGAGGGATGTCACAGGACTTAGTGTTCTCTCCCATGCTTTTCACTAATTACACACAACTGCATGTAGCATGACATACCAGCAATATATTGATTACTACACATTGCAACTCCAACTGAGCCAGATATGTTAAAGAAGTTCTAACTTGTGTTTTGAAGCTGTAAGAATTTAGATGGCCAAAACAAGATCAGACGTCTTCATGCAGGAGAGAATTATCTCTGTGTAATCAAGCTATTTTAATCTCAATAATTATTTTGGCTCCAAGGATTGCTGCATTCCCTCTAAAAGAGCAGAACTGCATCTTGGGATTCGTCCTGGAATTTTGGGTACTGCTTAAACAATAATTGGAAGCTGTGGCCAGGAAGGCATTTTCCCAGTTCGGCTGATGTGACAGATATGTGGAGTGGGGATCCCTTGAAACAGTGATTCATATCCTCATCACTGTCAGGCTAGTATATTGCCTTTTTCATGGCACTGCTCTTGAAGATGATTCAGTAGCAGCAATTAGTTCAGAACACAACATTCAGTAGTAGGACACCTGCGCTGAGGTCATTACACTGATTGCCAGTAGACCTTCAATTCTAATTCAAAGTGCTAGTTTTTATCTTTAAAGCCTTATATAATTGTCACCTATGTATTTGCAGGACCCTCTCTCCCAGCCAGAATCTTTGCCACTATATATATTCCTGAAGAATTAGAAATCATTTTATTTCAAAAGGGCTTTTAAGAAAGACAGTATGTTTGGGGCAAATTATTTTGAATTATCTCTAAATACATGGTGAACATTCATGGAAGACTTAAAAGACTGTAAGCATCACATGGGAAGACACTGAAGTACTTGCTCAAGACCAAAAATGCAGGAAACCCCTTGCTGCCCAATATGCTACCTAGCATGGGTGGGCCTAATGATAATAAAAATGTAATGTTTATATTTTTGAGTAACTGTCTTAAGTATAAGGATTGGTATAGAAGTTTTACAGTAGTTATTTAGATTAAGTTATTTACAGTTGTAAAAGTATTGTTATATACTCAATATTTACAATACTGATAAACAAACAAACCTATACTGTGGTTTGTATTGTGTGAACATTCACCTTGATACATTAATTTGCTTCAATTATGTCCTCCTAACTTAACTCAAATATCTAGATTAGCAAGATCTAATGGTCCAAGTATGTTACTACTTGAATCCTGTAGTACAAGTTACACATAAACTACATGAAATATATTTAAAATAATGCTGATAGGTTAAACTGATGTCTCAACTACTTTGCTGGCTTTCAAACTTTATTTGCAATATAAACAAATAGCTATTAGAGGCCACCAATTTTTAAACAGCATTCAGAATTTTTTTCACAAACATTTTTTTAAATATAGCAGCCACTACAACTCACTTTTCATTATTTAACAATATAGGAATTTCAATGGTGTCCCTATGCATGCTATATAAAATATGATAGCTTTTAAAATAACATAATTAAGTTCTTTATTATCCTAAGTATTTTAAAACAGCAGTAGAATTTGTTGAACCTACTTATTTTACTTACAACTACAACGCTTACCTAAATTAGAAATGCCTTGACTTATGCCATGTTTTCTTTTACTATACACTAGATGCTTCTTTACAGATGTCTGCAATTTTTATTACAATTCCATACTATTCATTCACAATAAAATAGATTTAAACTATCAAGTTCATTGAAATCTGCACAAGAGACTAATTTTCATATTTCTTACAAATTGCAATGCAAAAATATCACTACAACTCCACACTAACTTAAAAATACATTCAGTTCATTTTAATTGAAAGTTAGGGATTTTTTTCAAGGTAACTATGGGTAGCTATTACTAAAAAAAACTATGATAAGATCAAAACCGCCTACTCATATTCAACACAATGTAATAAGCTGGACTATGGCCTATATTCAATTCCAACTGTTGAAATATCTTCAATTAAGATGACAAGGCAGCCTTAAAAGAAATGACAACACAACCCAGAACTTTGACCAGATGTAGACTTCTGTCTGAAAGAACATCTATTCCCATCTACTCATACTGAAGGCTTAAAAGAATGTCGGTATCTTTTTTATCCAATAAAATAAATATGCTTTTTTTATCTAATAAGTATCTGCTATTATTGGGCTCACACAAGACATAGCCTGAAATTAGTAATGAATTAGGTGAACCCAAACAATGTCGTAAATCCTGGGTTCGGTTAACCACAGACTGGCTTAATGTGGGAACTAGTTGAAAAGACCATCCAACCTTCTCTCCCCCAAAGGCCTTTCTAACCACAGCGACACTCAATGCCCCCTTATGCCCCCAAACTGCCGGGAAGCCTCTTTTCTCCCCTCACCGGGCCCGTAGAACTTGCTGCCTTTGGTTACATCGAAGACTTTGCCGTTGACGGCCAGAAGGATGCGCGGCAACCGCGCGCCGTCGTACTCGCGCAGCTGCTCCAGAGTGAAGTCCCGCCGCTTCATGCGGGGCAAGGAGTGGGCCTGACTTTGTTGCGCCGCGCCCCCCGCTCCGATCCTTTTGCCCCAGCGCTTGTAGACCTGATAGGCCAAAAGCGTCACGATCACCAGGGTCAAGATAAATAGCATGTCGAACCAGCTTCCCCACAGCCAGCTTCCGGACGAGGCAGCCGCCGTCTCCGGCGGAGTGCCGCCGCTGTCGCCGTCGCCTTGTTCCGTCCTTAGCTTCCCAATCCCATCGTCCGCCATCACTGCCCAGCCAGCGCCTGCCTGAAAGGAACCGCTCCGCCCCAGTCGGGGAGGAGGGGGAAAGGCGGAGGCGGGGCAACTTCTGTGTTTTTTCATTCCTCGCTCCCATTGGTTGCGATTAAAGACACGTCACCCATACTAGCTCGCGCCCAGCAGAAACGAATAAAAAACAGGTGCACGCGGCTACCCAACGGTTGAATTCCACCTTATGAAAAGCTTCGCTGGAGAGGGCGGGAGAAATCATGAAGCAGAAAAACGCGCCTGCGTCCGTCCTCCCCTTCCCCGCCCCGCCCCCCCTTATATTCACAAAAACCTTCGCTCTTCGGTCGCCGTCGGTTTGGAGTTTGGCGGGTGGTTGGAGCTGCTGAAATGTAGGCGTGCTTTGATGGACTCTGACGTTGCTGCGGGCTGAGTTCGTATAGCTCGAATGCTTTTAGTTTATCATCATTACTATAAATACGCTTCTAGGGTCCCGCCCTGCAGCATAAAGCAGACGGTGCATACTGTAGTTGCTTATTTGGAGAAGGATTTTCGGGGCGGAGTTTCAGTGTCCTTTCTCCAGTGGAGAAGATGTACAATTTCCTAAGTCTCAGCCTTATCCAATCAGATGCCCTCCGGGTTGTTTTGGACGTCCTCGACACCTATCATTTTCGGTGGAATTGGCTAGAGGTTGACTGGTGATCTCATTTATTAATAAATGAACTACAATTGCTGTATGAGGACATAAATAACGATTAGCAGGTCTTGTCTGCATCAGCCACAGAACACACAAAGCACTAATAATGCTTAATATCCTGAATTCACTCAGCCACAATTTCCAGAGACTTTTTAACACTTGCTAAAAGATGTATCTGCTCCTGCATAAAGCAACTCTCAAAGAGAATTCAAAGATATTCCCAGTAATGTTAGAGGATTACTTGACACATGATCTCATGCTAAATGGATAACTATAGTGCTTTTTTTACAAAAGCATCTTTTTATAATGTATCAAAATATTTTAAAATTGCTTTAAAACAAAGCTATATTTAAAATTTTAGTGAGTAGTTTACAGGAAAAGATTTATAGCCTTAGATAGGCTCATATGTAATTTTCAATGAATTAATGGATGACTAATTTCATATAGTACAAGTTTGCTGCCGGATTTCTAGGAAGCTACAGCTTGAGATAAAAGGATTTATGTCATATACACTATATGTATAGACATTGAGGATGAGACCAGATTCTACAAATCAACAACATCTTGTGTGCCACCTGGCTTTTAGAAGATGTAATGTGGAATTAGCAGAGTTATCTGCTGACCTTCTGGCAATTTCAAATGGTTTCACATTTTTTTGGACATGGGTTAGTTTACACTGCTTGGCTTTAGACATTTCAAACTCAGATGGCAGGTAAATTATTTCCTTAAATAAATGAATACTGATAGGTTATTTATTATTGTTGTATATTTATTATTGTAATTGTTTAACAGGTCCTCCACTTAAGACCAGTCACTTAGCATCATAATAAGTTATGATGGAGTCCTCAAAAGTTATTTATGACCAGTTATGGCTGCTGCAGTACTCCTGCTGTCGTTCGCCTTTATGATAGACTGCTGGTATTTTGCAGCACCTCCCTGCCTATCTCCCCCATTCCCCTCATGGGTCTCCATAAGGCTTGGGCCTACTTTCCACTCCACCAGGTCCCACACTCTCCTCTTCATCTTTCAAAGGTCTCTGGAGAGATCTTTGCATTAGGGAAGGGTGGAGCATGCTGCTCCGTTCCTGGGCCACATGGTGTGATCCTGGAAGTGGCCACCAGAAAATGGCAACTGCTTCTAGGATCATGTCATGCAGCCCAGGAATACAGCATGATACTCTGCTTCTCTAATACAAGCTCCAGAAAGCTCCACAGTGATCTGAAATTGTCTGGAACTCACTTTAAGAAAGCAGAACAAGCCACTCCATTCCAGGGCTATGTGGCATGATCTTAGAAGAGGCTGCCATTTTTGGCGTGCCCACAATTCAGTGCAGCCATCCAGAAAATAATGGCTTCTTCCTCAATTGCACCATGCAGCCCAGGAACAAAGAGGCATGCTTTCCTTCCCTAACCTGAGACCTGAAGATCTTTGAAAGATAAATGGGTGATGCAGGTGAGGAAGAGAGTGTGGAGCAGTGGGATGGGAAACAGACCCAAGGAATGAAAAATGAGTGCCTCAGGGTGGGGGAGGCCCAGTGCAGGACCTGCACTAGGCCTTCTAGAGCCTTCCCAAAGCCTTTTCCCAGGACTCCTGTGACCACACTGTGGTCCACTTAACAATCCATGAGTTAGTTTAATGACCACATTGGAAAGAGCAGGGATGGAGGTACATAAGTGAGGCAGTTACAGTGCTTCACTTAACAGCTATCATTTCAATTGTATTTGATGGTTTCCACTATGGTTATGAGTTGAAGTCTAGTTTCAACAAAAGATGTTCATAAATCTCTAAATATAATCAATACAAATACAGAGATATTTTAGAATTTAAAAGTAGTATGATTTCTAATCAATAGTCTGAAATACCAGAAGATAAAAATAAAAAGCAAGTCATGTATACACAAAAACGTTTGATGTGAAGAAAATATGTTAGATTCGGCATTACAAATACTTAAACTGAATTGGGATTGTGCTGATTTTTCTACTGATAACTGTGAGAGTTTTCTAGATTCACTTAGCCATCAATTAGGTGATGTAAGCCTGTCCTCATTGTGCACTATAATTATGTTTTTGAATAAGGGTTTTGTGGATTATTTTTTGGGTTTTATTGCATGTTGTTGTGAGCCACCTAGGATAATTATGTATAATTATGTATAAGATAGGTAGCCATAAAATTAATAACTCTTATTAGCATAAGAATAGGATGACTCAGGAGTGCAATGGCCAAGCGGGTAAGATACTGGGCTTGTCTACTGGAAGGTTGGCAGTTCAAGATGCAAGTACTGCATGAGTATTTCATCAAGTGATATAGCAAACCATAAAAGCCATGATTTATTGATTGCAAATTTGGCTGGCTATATCTCAACCACTATGTAGCGGTTTACTGTTTTGAGCAGCAGTCTGATCTGAATCAAAGACACTGTGCCTGGTTGGGAAAAGAAGATGAAACAAGATTTTGAGACATGATTTTTTTTTAAGTTAACAAAGTCCTATAAGGGGAGTTAACCATAAATTAATATTTCTCATGCTGCTAATGACAAGTGATATAAAGATTAGGTAAATAAAGGGTACTATTAGGCTCTCCAAACTAGATGTAAATCTCACCCAATCCCCCCAACTGTACATGCCTTAACTTAATGCTTGAATTTAGCAGAAGTCTCTCAGACATTGCAGCTAAATAAGAATATCTATTACAACTTAGATTGAAACCACTTTACGTAAGATAGTGCAGTCCCTTTTTATGCCCACATATCTCTTACTTTTTCTTTCCTCACATTCCAGGTTGTAGTGAATTCTTGGCTCTATGCTTTATAGCCTTGAAGCCCCCGTTTGATAGTTCTTGATAGAAATGATTTTTCTGCCTGAGAACTACTTGCTCCTGGTTTAGTCTCATGAGTGCAAACTGAGATTGGGTGGGTCTGTCAGTAGTACAAGTCAGGATTTGGAAATCATGTTTAACGCAATAACTATGTTGCAGCTATTGTTGTTTAGCGTTACTGTCATGTAGAATCAATAACAATATTGCAGTATTGCTGCAGCATCATTATAGGCAATAATTTATGAAAAGTTTGGCACTTAGTGGCTACCAGTAATTGTTAATGTATTTAAAAAGTAAAGGAAATGTGTTAAAGAATTGTTTTGTTCCCAGTAAAACAATGCATACAATTAAAAACCTTGACCACTATTAAACAATGTAAAGAAACTTGATATATATTCAACAATTTCTAATGTAGAGTTGGCTGAAGACATGTAAGCATAAAAATTGGTAAGGCTGTCTTACATTTCATTTAGGAACTAGTTTTTCAATTGTTTTAAAAACATGTTAATTATCTGGGTGTGGAAATCTGGAATTTCTTCCATAATTGCCAATGCATGGTATTAATGCATTTTGTAAATTAGGACGTAGCTCAAACAAAGGATGCTTCCTGTGTAAATAAACTAACACCTTCACTTTGAAAGTCTATTTAGACATTCCCAAACATTTGTTTAACACCCAGATGAAAGACATACAAAAATGTTCCAGGGATTTCATTAAATTGTCCCTTTACATTGCAAGAAGTCTTAGAGCTTTACTTTTTTTCAGGGTCACCCTCCTTACCCTAATAGTAATAGCTCTTTCCAAGTTAATGGTTAACTCAAACAATCAAACAACATACATCAGGACACACCTGTCTTATCTTATTTAATATTGCTGAGTGTTTTACTGCTGCACTAATAGATATACTTGATTCTCATCAAACATTGTCCCTGCTATTCCCAATTACTGGGAGAAACAATGATTCACCAAGCAGATATTGTTCATAATCCTACAATTCTTACCTCAAATAGATAGTATTGTGAATTTCTCTAAATATCAAATGCACGTGGTATAGATCTAATGCACATGGTGTACAACTTATGTTCAAATCTATTCAAATATAATGCATATGGTGCACAAGTTATATTCAAAATAATATGGCTATACTTAATATTATTCACATATTTGCAATAATTTACTGTGAAACCCAAACACACATTCCTACCCCAGCTTGTAAACTACTGGTAACAGAACAATGAGAAATGGAAAGCCTATGCTATCTGGAGAACTGGATCAGAATACTGCATGCAAAGGCAGTATCTCCAGCATAGGCTCTTCTGCGTGCAAGCATTAGAACAGCAGTACAACAAAATTCCAAAGAGGAATCATAACTCATCAAACATATCAATAGCAGTGTAGCATAATATTTATGTTTACAATATGACATGGTATGCATATCATAACGGTTGGAAAAAGAGGTGTTAGAAGCAATACTGCTTGTTGTGGGCCAATAGCTTTACAATAGATGTGAGCTTCTGTTGTCCCTGAATTTGTTCATTTTTTTCTGTCCAGTTTTCAGTCTATAAATATACCCAGTTCTGAATGCTTATGTCATTAGGATATTTTAAAAATAAATTCTTCTCATCACCAATACCTGAGCGAAGCAAATATATGTTCTGCTTTCCGTCCTGCACTTGAAGAGAATTATCTCCCTCTATCCAGGGGTGAAATGCTCCCAGTTTGGACCAGATCGGCCGATCCGGTAGCGATGGTGGCGGGTGGTTCGGAGAACCGGTAGCAAAAATCCCTGTGCCTCCCCCACCATGTCCAGCTGAGCTGCGTGATCATCAGAGATTGTTTTTTTACTTTTAAAAGCATTTTTCTACAACCTCTTCAGCCGAAAAAATGCCTTTAAAAGGAAAAAAAAAGCCTCTGATGATAGCGCGGCTCAGCTGGGATCGTCAGAGGCTTTTAAAGGCATTTTTTCTACAACCTCTTTGGCTAAAAAGGTTGTAGAAAAAAAATGCTTTTAAAAGTTGTTTAAAAAAAAAGTTGGCCACGCCCACCCAGTCACATTACCCCCCCACACACACACCAAGTCACACCCACAGAACCGGTAGTAACAAATTTTAGATTTCACACCGCCTCTTATCTAGTTTATTTCTTACTCTTCATATCTTGACTAATTCAGTTTTCAAAGCCCACCCAAATTATTTTTCTATTGCAATTGATTTTGATGGTTAAAGCTATATATTCTACTGAGAAGAACTTTTCATATAATTTGATGATTAAAATGTACATTTATATTTGGTTCACTTTTATATAATAATGTAATACCGTGTTTCCCCAAAAATAAGACCCTGTCTTATATTTTTTTGAACCCCAAAATAAGCGCTTGGCCTTATTTTTGGGGAGGTCTTATTATTTTGGAGCACGTGGAGCAAGACAGGGCTCCTCTTGCCATCTTACCTGATTTCCAGCTCGGTCTCCCCAACCCTAACCAGAGGAAATTGCGGGAACCTGCTGCACATATGTTTAAATATTTTCGGGGAGGGCTTATTTTCAGGAGGAGGGCTTATTTTCTGGGGGGGGTTATTTTAGTGCATGCACTCAAAAGCCCGATTGGGTTTATTATCAGGGGATGTCTTATTTTCAGGGAAACAGGGTAGGAGCTGTTGTGCTACATACTAGTTTAAATTCATTTTCACAATAGCGATTAAAAACATTTAATGTTAACTAATATGGAGCTGTTTTTTCATTATTGATATATCAGCAAATTAACAGCAGGATGACCTTATAAGACGTTATACAGGAATAATTAACCTACGATCTAAAATCTTAGTAACAAAGAATGCAAGATACCTTGGAGAACTTTTATTCTAACCTCCTTCAGAAATCGAGTATTAAAGTAGCTCTGTCAAATCTCGAGTCAATCAATCATGCAATCCATTAAAGCTTGTTATACAGTACCTAGCTCTCTGAAGAAGTCTGTAATGCTGTGAAAGTTGGGGGAGGGGGGAAGAGAAAAGAGGACGACTAGCATCAGAGTGCATGTTAGTTACATTTCTGAAGGGTACACCTTTGGAAAATCTGAAGGACTAATTTGAGGATAAATCATCTTGGAAAAATCTATGTGGTTAAGAACTGACATCAGCTTGATGGCTCATTATCAATATAAATTGTAGCTTAAAGTAAAACAATAAATGTTTTTTCTAAATGCAAAAAAATGCTGAAGAGTAAACAATAAAATGTACATAGCAAATGATACAGTAAACCTGCAGTATGTAAGTTGGCTTTCTTTGTGAGAAGAAAGTGACTCTAACTGTAATGTTTCATCAATAAGAAGTTAAAAGATAAGTTCCTTATTAGCAGTTCAATAAATCCTTTCTCTTGAACTTTCCTTAACTATCCACGTTGGAGAAATAAAAAACGAAGAAGTACATAGGACATGTTTTCAGTAAGATTTACTAATGAAAAATTCTTTGCTGTTGAAGATTTTCCATTCATTCCTATGGTGACAACTAAAATATATGGGCAAAAAAAGTGCATTATTAGTATCTCTTGTTATATAAATGTGTGCAAAAAAATGCTTTATCAGGGTGATAATGTAGAATTTTTCCTGCCATTCTCATTTTTGAAGCCGCCTAAAT
Source organism: Arizona elegans (assembly GCA_022577455.1). Classification (NCBI taxonomy): domain Eukaryota; kingdom Metazoa; phylum Chordata; class Lepidosauria; order Squamata; family Colubridae; genus Arizona; species Arizona elegans. The sequence continues at coordinate 31,097,006 of JAKOOJ010000009.1, read as the reverse complement.
AGATATGACCTTTTCCAGATTCTCAAGAAATCATTTGGAAATGTTATACAGGTGGTCCTTGACTTATGATAGTTTGTTTAGTGACCGTTCAAAGTTGCAACAGAACTGAAAAAAGTGACTTATGACCGTTTTTCACACAAGTGTTGTAGCATCCCCACATGATCAAAATTAAGACCCTTGGCAACTGATTCAATAGATGGTTTCAATATCCTGAGGTTATGTGATCACTTTTTATAAAACTGACAAGCAAAGCCAGATTCATTTAACAGTTGTGTCATTAATTTAACAACTGCAGTAATTCATTTAAAAATTGTGGCAAGAAGGGTTGTAAAATGGGGCAAATTCACCTTGCCTAGCAGTAGAAATTTTGGGCTCAATTCCAACTCTGTTACTGTTACTGACATAAATCGAAGACTACCTGTACAAGTTTTTTTCCCCACAATATATAACAACAGCCTGTTGGTATATATTTGAAAACAAAAGTTCACAATGTCTCTTATTATTTTGTATATGCAATACACCATTTTTATTTCCACAATCTGATTGTACATTCTCTAGAATCAATGCAGTATATTACTATCTGATGCATTTTTATCTGTCTCCAAACAAGCTTTGGAGTAGCACTTATAGTTCAACCTATATTATTATATACTGATAAAATCTATTTTGCATGTCTACAGCATTTTTTCTCTGCATCAAAAATATTAACTGAAGCAAAAAATATTTTGAAGATGAGCCATATTTTTCTGTCCTCAAAGTATCTTGTCTGACTGTTGGGGCTCTTTCCATTTATACCTAGTAATGGCACAAACATAACCTGGCAACCTATTTTTCCTACGGTGTTCTCATGATAATCCTTTTCTTGTTCCCCGATCTACGTGATATATCCATCTGGAGGAGCAGTGGAGGAAGAGTTTTGGCAACACAGAGTTTTCCCAGAGAGAAGCCCAAATTAAGACACTCTGCAGTCCCAAGCAAGATTGGGGGTGGGGGGAGAGGTTCAGGGTAGTCATACTGTAGAATCTCTCAGGAATCAGGATATATCTAGAAGGTTATAGATTTAGTTGGCAAGATTGTATTCATTAGGTGTAAGCAAATAAAGGATTGAACTACTTTGGATTTCACTGTGTCACGCCAGGTAACAAATCACTCCAGGTGGTGAATATATGTGAATAGATTACATATGTTATAGATACAGTTTAGAAAAGCAAATTTTTTCAGGTACAAATAAAGGAGACTAAAAATGTACCAACAGTGTAACATATCCAAACCTCATTACTCTTGTTCCATGATTTCCGAAGAGAAACTCTAAACATTCATCCATAACTATATATTGACTGAAATATAAGATAGAAAGCAAATGTCAACAAAGTTAATTGTTTTGATTACTCATAATGAATTCTCTATTTTTACTTGTTTTGTTTTGCTTATGGGCTTGTGTGTGTGTGAGAGAGAAGGAGAGGAGGGGGGAGGAATGTATTCTTTCTTGAGTTTTGGACTCAAGCCATGTTTTGATCTTTGTTGCTTTGGTAACAAATCTCTCTTTGACAAGGTCATTTTCTTTCTTCTCTAATTACTTTAGAATTAACTTTTATTTGGTCTGTATATCAGTGAACTTCTCATAATGTCAATAAAACCCCAAATTTACAAACAGTAATGTATCCTAGATGCCTATATTTTAAAAATAGTTCATAAAATTATTTTGCACCATGGTAAATATGTGAGATTCCTAAAATTATATGCAGGTTAAAGGTAAATGTGCAGATAGGCTACAATTTAAAAAGTCACATTTTAAGGGATGTAATAATATATGATAAATTAGGAAATGAAAATGAAACATTGATCTATCTAAAAATGGTTGGTCATCAATTTCATTATGCTGGAAGTATAAATTGAGGGAGGAAGATCTTATCCATATGATACTTGGTTTGCCCCATTATTGTCCATTAATGTGTTTTTTATTTAAATACCAATAATTTGAATGCTTTTATATATGAAAAACTGAATTGAGGTGCAACCAAAAAATAAGCACCATCCTGGATTTATAGATTTAAACTGATGACATCTGTTTGTTCTCTGCTTAGAAACTCTCTCTTTTGCAAAATGTCTATGGAGATTCTCAGTCATCCAGGTCATGGTCGTCTCTTTAGCAATGTAATCAATATTCATCTTACAATCAAGATTTAGTATAACATTTAAAAATGAAGCTTTTTATGCATTATATTCTTGATTCTTTCCTCCTTCTCCGACTCCTTCTCCTTCTTCTTCACATTAGAGAAATTCAAATGTTGAAACTCTTTGGTGCCATCTCTTGGTTAGTCAGATTTAGTAGTCCAACCTTTATGCTCATTCTTATCTTGTTCAGTCAGGCTTTTGTAGAAAAAAAAATTTTTTTTGTTATCTACTGTTCATTATGCCACATCATATGATGAGAACAACTTGGAACATAGATAAATTTGACTGCCAAGTTAAAACAAATGCAAATGAATATTCACAAAGTTACTGTTAGTTGAAAACCGCTCAGATATTTCTAGAAATAAACTGAACCAAATCAAATGCAGAAGAAGCAGAAGTTGAACAGTATTCTGGAAATTTGTAGCCCCTTATCAATTCAATACCAAATAAACTATACTAATCATCTGAGACAGAAATGTTGAAGTTGGAAATAAAATAGCATTTGGAATAACAGGAAATTTTTCATGTAGACAAAATAAAGCAGGAGACAAACTAAAAAAGCTCTTTTTTTGGAAAAAATACAAGTATAAAATTACTGAGAATTTTTAGGGATACACTTTATGTGGCAACATAATGCTATGAAATTGTCAGGTATAAAGAATAAGGAGCACAGGTTAAATTTTGATTAATTTGACTTACTGCTCATGTCTATACACAAGAATCTAGTGAAGTAATGGTCAGCACTAAATTGATGCTAAATAAGAATTAATGGAATTCAAAGGGACTGGATTTGAATTGCTTGTGAGAACTCAATGACTCCATGCTGATTCCTCTCTTTATTCAGCCCTGAGGCTTTGCCTCTTCTACAGAAATAGTTTTTTACAGGATTTTATTTTTTATTAGTTTGACACCTCATGATTGGTGGGGGCATAAATTTAATACAACATAAAAATAGCACTTAAAAATCTAATATGCAAGGACTGAAATGTACCATGTGTAATTATTGACGCTGCTCAGAAAAATGTGGTTTTCAGCATATAATTATGTCAGTAGAAATCAGTCAATTAGTCACTAAAAGAGAGCCCTGAAATAGGCCACTCAGTGTTTCTTTTCAGATTGATGCCGACTTATTGATGTACCCATTCATTGAGTTCAAACATTCAACTGGTTCTATACTTATCTAAAGGTAACCTAGTCCCACCCCCATTTTGCCAATGTCTATACTAAAACTTAACAGGAAATTGTGTTGAATGTTTTGCTGAAGGTACACCATGTTCATCATATTCCTATGGTCGACTATGGTATTCTAACAAAAAAGGAAGATCAGATTGGTTTAACACAACTTATTTTTTTGTTGCATTCAGCTGGTTCTTTCCAAGCAATGTATTATTTTAAGACCCTTATACTAACTTTTAAATAATTTATTTCTGACTTTTTAATAATTTATTCCCATGCCAACATCAAGCTGGCCAGTTTGCAATTACCTGGCTTCTCTCCCTCCTTTTATGAGAGAGAAACATTTTGCTCTTCTTGAATCCTCTGGCAATATGCCTATACTCCATGTTTTTTTCAAAAATATCAGAAAACTTATAAGCTCCTTCAAATCCTTAGCTTTAATTGGTCTGGTTCTGGTAGTTTAAATCTGTTCATTTAGCAGATTTTCCCTAACTACTTTATACTTACCTTAGGTTGGTATTCTTTCCTTGTATCGGTTATTTATCCAATATATATTTGAACATAGAACCTCTTCAGGGAGAAGACTGAAACAAAATAGGTATTGAAGGGCTCTATCCTTACTCTGCCACACATTACCTGTTGCTGTCCTGCTATCTCCTAGCAGTGGGTCAAGCCCTTTGTTCTTTTTTTAAAAAAAATTATTTAGCGACATAGCTGAAAAAAAGTCTTTGCTGCTTTCAATTTCCTTCGTGAATCTTCAGATATATTAGTCACTTGGTTATATATTTCCTTGGTAATTGCACCCATTTTCCATTTCCTATTCATATCCCTTTTAGTCCCTAGCTCAGTTAAACACTTAAAAGAAATCTTAATCTTCTTTTTTTCGATAGGAATCATATACAATTGCACTGCCAGTATTTTATTTTCGAGCAGCTCCTATCCACTGGTGTTCCTTTGATATGAGAATTTCTGTCCGTGGAATCTCTGTGTTTGTTGAAATTTGTACATTTAGGACTGTGTTCCAGTTTCTTTTACTATAGCGTCTTGAACCTCAAGTTGATGTGGTCATTTAACATAATCACAGCAGTAACCAGCAGAGCTGAATTAGCAACAGCTCATCAGCATTGAAGCAGCCACAACTTCCCCAAATTTCATTCCCTTAGGAGTCATGGGTCCCAGATTTTAGACACATTTTGAAAATTAGCCCATTTGAGGTAATTGTTGCTCTACGATGCACTGTTTCCTAGCTTAAAAGTTATGGGACTGAGAGTTTTGGTAGTATACTGTATAAATTTTCCCCATTTCCTTATCTATCATTCAGTACTTATATTTTGTTCTTGGTTTCTATTCATACAATCCCTTTCCCTACGCAAAGGCTGTTTTCATTTCTTTGCTAATATTAACTGTGCCTCTGTTAGCATGACCCATTGAATCACAAGTTAACCAACTGCATTTCAATTTAAGTGTTCTAAGTGATTGGAGTTAATGTGATCACTTTATGATTCAGCTCATCATCCAAATTCAGACAATCTGGTAACCTGAGTATATCATACTCAAGATTAACATGGGCAAGCATGTAATGCAAATAGAACCTCTGTCTTTAAATATCTAAGTCTAACAAAATCAGGTGAAAAACAATGTCTACAACAAAATAACTCTGTAGGTTATTAAGATAACATTTGGAATCTTCTGTCAAGCAAGATGTTTCTGAAAATGACCAAAAGGTGGCAGCACTAAGCATTGCAAAGATTTTCAAAGGTATTTTCTATTCTAAAATGTTTGGCTTCTAATGTTTATAGCTTCTAACTGGAGCAGAGTCCAGTGTCATATAAAATTACTTGATTTTTAAGAGTGATCTTAAATCTGCATTAATACCACATGCTAGCATGCATAAACTTTAATCTTTGCTTAATTCCTGAGTCACATACCACAGAAACTCCTGGAATGTCATGCATATTTTTCTTCAGATCTTACGTTCTTGCCAGTAAAAGAAAGAGAGGGGGGAGAGGGAGATGGGGAGAGTGAGAGAGAGATATGGTGCAAAATAGTCTTTAAAAATATTGGCAGTGTTTGTACATCTCCAAGTAATTGATGGCAAAAGCCTTGGAAGCTGGACTGTAATTGCTGACTGGTTTTTTTTTTTTTTTTTTTTTGCTCCCATTGTTTCAGTCACTTGTGCTCCTGACATAACCTTAGCTAGAGATAAAAGCTTTTTAGCATTATCTAAAAGCCATAGATTTAGGGTTAGGATTCCTTGCTATATGCAGGTAAGAGACATGTTCTTGCTGGAAAGCATTCAGCTATGATGGAGTTGCACATTATGGTTCCTTTTTATATCATATGAAATAAGGTATTCTGGTCAATTTTACAAACCCTAATTAAATAAACCATGACAGCACAATGTTGAAAACTAAGTCTAATCTAATAAATAACATGTTTTACCATACAGAAAGTGTGAATACAACCACTATCACTAGTGTCTGATAGAAGTTGGTGAAGTTGTATACACCCATTATACCTTTGTGTCATTGCACAAATGATGCAAATCACATTGCCCACATCATTTGAGCGATGAAGCTAAGACATACATGGTATCATTTACTCTCTTTTCCCTGTGCAACCACCCATAACCATTATCTAGCAACATGACTCCAAAGCAGAGCTGTCAAACTCCTGGCCCACGGGCCAGATGCGTCACACCCCGTCCGATTTAATGAATGGGGGAAAAATCCCTCTAGGTCACATAACACTGCCGTGACGACGTGAGTTTGACACCCGTGCTCCAAAGGCTTTCCTAAATAGAATTTTATTGGCTACCTAAAAGTGAGCGTCGACTAAACTAAGCTACTCTTTTTTTTTTATTGAAAAAGTTTTCAAATACAAGTTTTTCCCCCCTTTCCCCCCCCCTCTTCCCTAACCCCCCCTCACCATCCATCCCCCCCGTGACTTCTTCACAACAATAGGCTATTTCATAACTAATTACATAATATCTTTCCTTTCCCTTACTCCCTCCTCAAAATACTGACCCTTAGCATAATATTCTTATAACTCCCATTTTTGCGATAATCTGCCCTTTTTCTCCTCCCCTAAACTTATAGTGTATTATTACAACAAATTAACATTTAGTCTTTTATATATATTAATATAACATTTTAAAGCGGCCTTCTCCCTACATCAAAATTTAACATTTATTCAGTTCTATCCAATTCCTCCACTCCCCTAAATATATCTTAAAGATCCTTTTTCTTAAACTAATCAATCAGTAAACTAACCTATTTCAACCCAAATTCCTACAAAATCATGCAATACAATTCTAAATATAATCCACTGCCCACTTTACTAAAATATACACATATCTATATATGCATTCCATTTTGTAAAAAAAAAAAGACAATAACTTTAAATTTATAATCCATATAATATCTTCTTTGGTGTCTTTCCACTGGATTGTTAAATCCATCACCCATAATAGGGTAAAATAACATGCTGGTGCAACAGTTTGTTCAAAATATTCAATCATCTTCTGCCCCCATCAGTAGTAGATATCCTCATATATATATAAAAATAAAAACAACCACCCGAGTGACATTATAATTATATCCATATAGTTATAGTTGTGGTATTCATCAGGATTGTTGATTCCCATCATCCTAATGGGTAACATCCAGATCTTCTGCATGCCCCAGCGTGACTCTCTTGCCTTGTAACTCAAATTAATTATAATATATTTACCAGTAATAGAAATCCAGAGTAGATAATTCAAATCCAACAAGGTAAGGCTCTTTTCACATCCTAAAATCACGACATTGCAGAGATCTGCCACTATCCTCAAGATAGTATTAAACAATTGTTCGCCTCCAGTATCTTTTCACATATTCATTCATTTTTTTAAAGTCCCTGGCTTCACTGTTGCTTGGTTTAGAAACTGCTGTTTCTATGAGATCTATTTCTTTTCTTTTTCTTTTGCGGGTTGAATTTCCATCCTCGTTTCCTTCCTACCAGTTGTGTGTCGGCTGATCGATTTTCATTCTGCTTTATGAGTTGATCTTGTTGGTTTTGTTTTGTCATCTCATCTTTCTTCTCCATCACTTGTATATCAACTGGTTGATTTACACACTTGTCTGTAACTTGATGGTTCATCACATTGGAGTCGGATGACACGGCTCTCATATTTATAGACAGTCCAGCTGGGGTATCCAGGGAGTCCAAAGACAATTTATCCACCACAGCCTCTATAATTTGATATTTTCCTTTTGTTTCCAACTCCTTTTGCTTATCCTGTATTGTGCCTAAAGATATTAAGTTCATTTTTAAAATTTTTTGATAAAATTCTTCCGCTTTTTCAACAGTGTTCAGTTGATATCTTACTCCTTGGTGTCTCAATATTAAACCAACTAGGGCATCCCACCTAAATAGGATATTTCTTTTTTTTAACTCAGTCACTAGAAAGCCAAATTTCTTCCTCTCCATTAGCATCTTAGTCGGGAGCTCCTTAAAGATCCAAATCTTTCTTCCATGAAATTGCAAAGTAGAGTTAAAAGAGTTCTGCACAATATTATTCCTAATTTCTTTATCTGTAAAATAAATCACCACATCTCTAGGCAATTGCCTTTGCTTTGCCAACCAGGAGTTTATTCTATAAATTCTATCAATCCTGCAAAACACTTCATCAGGTTGAACCTTTAAAATCCCAGCCAGAATTTCAGAAGATGTTTTCCTTAAGTCATCTCTATTATTTTCCTGCAGACCTCTCAGTCTAATTGCATATTCTGTAAAATTGTATTGAATCATTAAAATTCTCTTTCAATCCTCTGTTGCACATTTTCTTCATTACCGGTCTTTTGGTCAACCTCCATTTTAGGTTTGTCTTCTGAGCTATTATCCTGAATGTTTACCAGATCCTTTTTAATTTTTTGAATCTTGTCATCCAAATTCTCCTCAGTTTCTTTCATTTTAGACTCTAATAGTTTAGTCTTTGCATCCAACTGAATCAAAAAGTCTGATAAACCATTAGCTGTTTTTAAAATCTTTCGATTCAAAAAGTCAAACTTTGATTTCACCAATTCACCAATTTCTTTAATTTCCTGCTTAAATTTTTCGAGTTGCTGGTTCACAATCTCATCCCTTCTTACAATCTCTTCAAGAAGAAATTCTATTATATTAAAGTCAGGTTTCTGACACTGGAGAGTTAGAACTTGTTGATGTAATTTGTTAATGGGGGAATTTCCCCCCGCTGCCTGTTTGTCTAACTGTATAAGTCCCGGTGCCATTTCCCACACAGACAAGATTTAGTGGAAAAGAGAGAAAAAAAAAAGCTTGTTTCCAACCAAGATCAATATCAGATCCCCAGGGAAAAAAACAAGAAAAAAAAACAAGAGTGAGAGTGAGGTTTTGCCTCAATTACAGCCAGAAGTATTCATTCCGCTACTTTGTAATAGAAAACGGAAGGACTTTCCCTTTCAGCCTCTCTTCAAGCCTCGGCAATCGCCATTTTAAAAATCTTTTTTCCTTTCACTTCTTAAACAACTTCAGTAACTTTTCTAAAATAAGAAAAAAAAAATACTTGCGCTTCAGGGTCAGCGATCCAGCTCACATCTTCTTTAATTAGTTTAACAAGTTTACAGGCTTGCTTTTGCCACCTAGCTCTGCATGTAGCAGAGATCGCCCGGAGCATCGGCTGGGGATACAGGGAGTCTCTTCCGCTCCGTCCCAAAAGTAAAAAAAAAACTTTTGGGATTAGGCAGAGGACTCAACCCACCCCAGCCTGCTCTATCACCTGTTTCCTCATGGAAACGGAGTTTTTTCGAGCCGCCATTCCGCTATAAAGACGCTCTTTACAGGCAGTGGGTACAACGATCCCGAAGGAGCATCCAGCGGGGACAAACAGCAAACCGGAAGTCCCCCAAGCTACTCTTTTTTTAATGGGAGCTTTCTTAATAATGGGATTAGAGTTTTATATATTTATCTAGCTCAGTCATCTCAACTGGGCCTTGCCTTTTGAAGTCCAACTCAAGCTAATCTGAATAATTTTATCTATCAGAAAATTCCTTAAATTGACTCCGTTGGTGTTTATTTTGTTCCATTCTTCCACTTATTGCCCCAATGTAATCCTTAATACATGTTTGATTGGATTGCCCAACAGTGGTCTACACATCTCACCTGTCATTTTGCCTCCCAGAGCTTTTCTGAAAACCAGGGAACCCCACAAGATTGACTGTGGACCAGGAGTCAACACTGACTGGCAAAAAAATTCATCTGAGTCTCCCCTAGTCTAATCCCACTGTACTGCCTCTCATTGAAAGAGGACAGTGACTACATAGACCTAAAATACTAAAATACTAATAAATACTAATAAATAATAAATAATACTAAATAAATAAATACTAAAAGTCACCTTCAAGCCTCAGGCTCTGAAACTTAGTACATAGTCTTATCCAGTGGTGGGCTGCTGCTGGTTGTAACAACCGGTTCACCTGGAACCAAAAATGTGAGCGGTGTATGCACGCGACATCAAAAAACTGGCAATTATATAGGACGTGATAGCGCCAGGGCGGGTGGGTGGGGCCAGCCGCTGGTCCGAACTACCAGTTTGCTCGAACCGGTCCAAACTGGCAGCAGCTCACCACTAGTCTTATCTCACTTTTCACTTATTTGATTACATCTTAACCAATTTTAGGTATTTCTCTTTTTGTTTTTAATTTTATTAAGTATCTCATTTGCTTCTTTATTCATATTTTCTACTAATTTGTGCTTTTGGAATTATACTTATTGTAAAATGTTGGGTGGAAAAATGTTATTTAGATGGAAAAATAGAACCTTTAAGTATTCAGGGTTAATTATTATTATTCTGATTGTTCAGTGTTAATCATAACAATTTTAATAGATCACAACTATTGCCATTGATTATACATAACAAAAGAAAGAAAACTGCCACTCAGACATGTCTTTATTAATATAGACTCTGTAGACATGTGTTGTTGAGGCAAAGAGGCAGTCCCAGACCAGCGAAATCTGGGGGCTGGGCAGGGGACAGAATGTATCTGCCCTCAGTGTGGAAGGGATTGCCACTCTTGAATTGGCCTTTTTAGTCATACTAGAGGCTGTTTTAGGACCTCTTTCCAGAGCACGATACCATAGTCTCTTGAGACTGAAGGATGTCAATGAGACATGTGTTGTTAGATAATGTATTTTGGATCAACTATACATCAGCATTTCTTTATGATTCAGAGCTTGACTCTTTCATTCCTTGGATTTTGGCATTTTACCTTGAGGAATTATACTCATCAATTATACTCATTATACTGTTGATGAAAATTCTTAGTCATTCAGGTATTGTTTGGAAGTTGAGTCATGGCAACAGGACTTCTTTTCTTGTTTGCTTTGAAACATTTCACTGCTTACCCTAGTAGCTTCTTCAGACTAAGTTACCATTATTCAACTTCTAGTCAAGGCATATGGTTGTCTATATGTGTTTTGGTATCAAAGGTGAATAGAAGTATTCAACTTATGACCACAATTATAGCTGGGATCTCAGTAATTGAGTGAAGCAGTTATTAAGTGAGATGACCATGTGACTACTTTGTTCAATGACTGGAATACCAGCACTCCTGTTTATGGTCATTAAACAATCTTCCAGGTTGTTGAGTGGATGGAGTACCAGGTAAGGTGTAGGGGGTGCCTTGGGGGTAGAATGGGGGCTGGGAAGATCCACAGAAGGGAAATGACTTCAGGATTTTAGATTCTAGAAGCTAAAATCTTCATTCCTGCAAGTCAACAAAAGATTTCCCTTCCATTCTATCCACTGAGGGGAAATCATTTGCTGGCTACAGATAAGGAATTAAAATCCTGAAGATTTTATAGCTCTATTCCTGCAGCCCAGTGAAATGTCCTGTCCCCTCTAGCCACTGGGACGAGGACTTTCAGGACTTTAACTCCATTCCTACAGCCCAATGAAGGATTCCCCACCTAGAGTAAATATTCCCCACCTCAGTCCACCCTAGAGACAAGAGGGAATCTTCTTAGCAAATAGCAATAGCTTGCAACCTTTCCTGCCAGTTTCCCCATTGACTTTCTGAAGAAGCTGGCAGAGAAAATTGCAAATGGCGATCATATGTTTAGCTTGCTTGATCACCGGGCATAAGTGTGCCAAGCATCCAAATTGCAATCACATGACCATGGGTGTGTGTGTGAGGTGCTTTACAACAGCAGGAAGTGTTTTATGACTCATTAAGTATCCTTTAATTTTGTAGGATAAGAATAATTTTTATTTTTAAGAGATGTATTTATACTTGCAACTTAGTAATCATAAAGTTAATCACTAATACTGTCATATGCATGTGTCTTGTTGGCTATATCAAGGTTCAGCAGAAGATATACAGCACTTATTTCATAAGCTAAGTTTCCAGCCAATGAATGGGGGAGTTAATAGGAAAAACTGGATACATAATTCCTCCAATATTAACCCAAAATGTTATTTAGAAAGTAGTTAGTTAGTTCAGTTCACTTATCTAAGTACTTGGCCTTTCCAAATAAGATTAGAACAGATTGATATTTCAGTAAAATGTGTCTAAAATAATGCTTTTACTTGTTTCATCTCATCTTGTGTCAGAAATGAAAGCACTATGTTTTCACTGTTTCTTGTATATTTGGCTTTTTCTTAAAATTCATAGTATATGCTTGATGCTCTTTTTCTGAAAAGCCAATCTAACAAATGGCAATGGCTATTTCCATAATTCTCCAGGCTTTATAGATGTTTGTCACAGACAATTTACAAGAGAGATGTTGCAAAAGAGAATGTTCATTATCAGTGAGTAAGACATCCAAATGAAGAAAAACTAAAAGCTAGTAATATGTCTAGGAAGGGATGTTAAAAAAATCAAGATGTATAATGATTATATTTGTTTAATTCTTGTACTTACATCTTTGTCCTTTGATTATAATATTTCTACCAAAAAAAGTAGTTTATCAGCTTTTAAACAAATTAGACATGCATCCTAAAAGGTGTGATGCGATATTAAAGTCCATTTTATATGCTTGGTAAAATTTTCTCCTCTGGGCACTTCTAGCCACTTGTGTACTTGACAAGTTATACCCGAGTTGATTTTCTAAGTTATATGAAGCTGACATGGCTGAAATCTCTTCAGGAACTAGGAAAAGCCTGGAGGATATATCATAAGATCAACTTCAAGCTGTGCTGATGAGTAAACAATATTAATCCCTTTAGAATGGTTTATTAAAAGCATTTCCTGCAGACAGAGAAAACATTGTGAGTTATGAATGCTGCCTCCATGTTCAGAATAATTAGATGCTTCTCTTTCCATTATTCTGAATTTGAATAGTCAAGGATAAGAGGGAGGAAAGGTTACATACACAAAATAGACAATTGAAAATAGTTCCAGGGTAAATTAAGCAGGAAAAGATCAGAAAATGAGTAGGGAACATAAAAGGAATTCATAAAAAAGAATCAATCCACCTACCTCACTAATAATAATAATAATCCTTACTAAATAAAGATCTATACAAGAGTGTAGCTTTCAATTCACTAAGAGTGGATTGAATTTCCTAGTTATTATTTATATGCCTCATTGCAGGAAGGGTTGATGCTGGCAGCCTTAAGGAAAAATTGGTCTTCCCCTTCCTTAAAAAGCTGTCTCTGGATCCACAGGGATTAGACAACTACTGCCTGATCTTCAATTTACTCTTTGTGGTAAAGTGGTGGTGATGCAGGGCCAATGAATGAACACCTTCGATCAAAGGTGTCAAATTTGCGGTCCACAGGCCGGATGCATCACATACTGGCTCAGCCCCCACCCGGTTTAGCAAAAGGGTAAAAAAGTCCCGATATGTTACATGACACTGCCGTGATGATGTGAGTTTGACATGTCTTAGATGATGCAGTTTATTGGCACTCATATCAGAGTTCAGGTGTGAATGGAGAACATAGATGCCATTGGTTGCTTTGGTTGATGACATATCAAGAACCATACAAGGATATCAAGCCTGATCTGATCCACTCTTTAAACAGCTGACACTCTAATTGCCACTCACTTAGACTAGTGCAACACACTGCAAGCTGGTGGAAAATGCAGTGGCCATAGTGTTCAAGGACTTGATAGTTCAGTATATTTTATACCTGATTTATGGACCCTGCAGTAGCTTCCTACTGGCTTCTAAATTAAATTTAAAGTGCTGGTATGAATCTATAAAGCCTTTATGACTGGTGCCTAGTATCTGCAGGACTAATAGTCTCACTAGAGTCAGCTCAACTATTGCATTCATGATAGGAAAACAGCCAGTTTTCTCCCCATTTTTGAGATGTTAGGAGAGCCAAATTCTTGAAGGACTGTTTTTTCTGTGATGGTGCTGATCTTCTGGAATGACCAAATGGATATCCATTTGTATTCAATGTTGGCAGCCTTTCAGAAAAGACTAAAAGTGATTTTTTTCCCCAGTGTTTTTAGGCCTGATGTCAGTTATTTGTTTTGGGCTGGATTTATCTTAAGTTTTTTTTATATTTTATTGTATTTTTGTATCTTGTTAGCCACTAAGAGTCTTATGATTATGATAGCATGCAAATTTAACAAACAAACAAACAAACAAATAGAAGTTCCTATTAGATTGATGAAAATTGAATGCGTGGAAACTAATGGATGGAAACTGAACAAGGAAAGATTCAACCTGGAAATAAGGAGAAATATTCTGACAGTGAATACAATTAACCAATGGAACAGCTTGCTTTCAGAAGTTGTGAGAGTTCATCACTTGAGACCTTCAAGAAGAGATGTAGAAAGTAGATAATTAATATTTGGAGCTAGAATTTGTCCTCTAATGCTGTCATTTTTCTTTCTTAAGTATCTATGATAAAGATTTGCCCTATCATTGAGCAGTTTACCTTGTTTGTAATTTCACATGGCTTTACATCTGATAGATTGATTAACCTAGACAAAGCTGTGGATAATTGGATTGTTTTTTTAAAAAAAGACTGGAGGTATCACTTATGTTAAACTTGTCTTTGAAGTGTATCAATAAAGTTATACCATACATAATAAAAGCCAATCTCTATGGACTAATGTCAACTTTGAATCTGTATTAATTAAGCATTTTGATAGATTAAAATTGGCTTTCTGAATTGCTAGACTATATTTTAATCCTGTTCATGGAAACTGATTTATCGGGAAAGCAAATTATCTTCTTAAAAACTGAGGCTGTAAATTCCTGGAATAATGAGAGGCATTTTTCTCAGAGAAACTGCATCCTTTGAATCCAATTGTTTTTGTTAGCTGACTACTTAACTGGTGATGAATTTAAACTAGAGAATTTTAGACAAAATTGCATCCCAGCTGAAAATATGTCTGTCTCTCTGTGTGTAGTTTTGTATTAATCATCTGTGCAGGTATTGGATAAAATTATATTGAATTGATTTGATACAAATAACCCTTTCCATGTGGAATAGATGCATGTTGATTACTGAAGAATATTTAAAACAGAAGCAATAATACAGTAATGTAATCACTAAGCTATTTTTTTTAATGGTATAGTTATTATTTTGTTTCTATTGGATATAAGAGAAATGCTGTAGATATGGATATGGGTATAGATATAGCAATCTTCATTGGAAATGCTACTTCAGGTAAATTATAAGTTTTAGAAGCATTACTCTTATCAGTTATTTCAAGCTATCATTGAAATCTATCTTATGTGATAAATCCTATGCACATATTATGATAGAACCCTAATATTTAATATATATGTTTACTGAGAAAGTGCATGTTTCTATGAAAAGGCAAACTCGAAGATGAACCAGCACCATCCCTTTTTAAGTGCCTTATCTGCTCATAAAAAAAATTCTTGGGATGCAGTCAATACTGTACATTGAATGAACAGAATGTATTTGAAAAAGGAAATGTTTCAAGCCAACTATTTAAGAATAATTGATTTGGCTCTTATATCTTTTGGAAATTGTGAGCAGTTCAAGTGATAATTTCAAAATGTCCACCCTTTCACTTTGGAATGTGAATCAATTTAAGAATATCAACGCTCTAGAAGCTCAAATAAGGAAAGATAAAATGTTTGTTTTCTTGTAACTAATGTAGAAAGGAGAATCAAGGAAGAAATATATGACTTAATATATTATATAAATTAAAAAATATGACTTCAATAACAGAGTGGTCAGTGTCTGGAATGCACTACCTGACTCTGTAGTTTCTTCCCCAAACCCCCAAAACTTTAACCTTAAGCTGTCTACCGTTGACCTTACACCATTCCTAAGAGGTCTGTAAGAGGCGTGCATAAGTGCACCAGCGTGCCTACCATCCCTGTCCGAATATTCCTTTTTACTTACTCTTTTCATGTATTCAAATTTACCTGTTATCTTATATATCCTTGACAAATAAACTTATGATATGAAATAAATTCTTTGGCAATGGTGAATGGGAAATTTACTTACTGTGGAATGTTGCAAATGGAAGGAAGACAGCTAGTTTGACCCAAATGACTATCATAATTATGGAATCATTAAAAGATGTATAGCTTCTGTGCTATACATTGTTGTATTGGGCAGAAGTCTGTATCTACCTAATTTGAGTGGACAAATTTAAAATACGGTCTAGTGTCTGAAGTAAACACAACTCTATGAATATTTTTTGGATATACTTCATGTGTTCAAATTTATCTAACAAAATTTACCATAAGTTCATTGACTTGCCATTATTTATCATGTAACATGAATTATGAATTATTTTAAATGGAAAAAATACATTTGTTGCATTTTTTGTTGTATGTTGCATGTTGATGAACATTCTCAATCATCTAAGTAGAGTTATCTGAAAATTAAGTCATGGCAACTGGATTTATCTTTAATTAATCATTACTTTTAATTTTGTTACAAAAATAAGTCAAGTTGCCATGACTTAATTTTCATACAACATAGAAACTTATTTTGTATATAATTATATTTATATTTGAGATGCCCTAAAGGCTTTGATTTTCTCCATAATGTTTTGCCACACCACTGAAATGTGAAATACTAATTTTTATAAAGTTATATTGAATTATTGCATGTTCTGTAAACTGGAATGTATTGTATGGTTATAATATCCTCTTAATCACTAAATTTAAATTTAAAATATATAATTTCCTTTGCCGAGTAATTCAACAAGCTTCCAGTTTCTTTAATAGTTTTCTGTAAGCTACTAAAAAGATTAATGTAGAGAATATTTGCATTATGAACTAATGTTGGTAATTCTCTCAATTTTTCATCATGTTTATATGTTTACTGCTGCTTATATTCATTGTGTTTCTCTGCTAACATTTTTACTGTGTTACTCATATGTTCACTTTATTTTTATTTATTGAACTATGGATATTGTATTGTTTACTGCTGTATTGAAAACTGCCAAGAATTTCACTTTTCTGGCTGGCATACATTGAATGAATAAATAAATGAATAAATTAGTCCCACTATGTTGTCTTATATAACGATGAGTAATATAAATAGGAGCTATTTGTATATATAGCTAATAGGAATATTTACCAATTATGATTATTCTGTTATTGGTCACAAAGTAGCCTGGTAGTTATTACTGAATGTGGCACTGTATTGAATGTTACTTTTCCCGAAATTATCTTTAAAATAAAAAGTTTTGATTAATTTACACTAATGTAGCAGAGTCAGAAAAAGAGTGGTTGTTAATCTGCTTTAATGTTTCATTTTCAAGGCTGCAGGATCATTTTTTATCTACTTTCTAGGTAAATGTGATAGTTGTCAAACAAGAGTTATAAAGCGACAATGAAAACCAAATCTTGTTGATGGTTTTTATCTGAAAAAACCACCATAGCATGACTGAATTCCTACTTCATGCAAAACCATGTACAGGTAGTCCTTGACTTACAACAGTTCATTAGTGACCGTTCAAAGTTACAACAGCACTGAAAAAAGTCACATGACCATTTTCTCCAGCAGCATTCCCATGATCATGTGATCAAAATTCAGGTGCTTGGCTTATGATTTATACTTATGATAGTGCCCCAGAATCTTGTGCTCCCCTTTTGCAACGTTCTGATGAGCAAAGTCAATGGGGAAGCCAGATTCATTTAACAACCATATTACCAACGTAACAACTGCAGTGATTCACTTAATAACTGTGGCAAGAAAAGTCGTAAAATGGGGCAAAATTCACTTTATAAATATCTCACTTAACAACAGAAATTTTGGGCTCAGTTGTCGTAAATTGAAGATTACCTGTAATTTATTTGGCTTTAGTTTAGCAAATTGAGTTAATCTAAAATGTTCCAAAATCTGTGAACTTTAACTAGCATTTTTGCATTGGGAATATTTTGAATATGCTGTTTTCTAGCCACTGAGATTGTTTAGTTCATGTGAAAAAAAAATCTGTTGATCTCCTTCTTTTAATAAATTTCCCAACAGTGCATCGGGATATGGCATGTTATAGCTCTACTAGATAAAATTGTTGTGTTTTAAGATGGTTGTTTTTTTTTTGTTTTTTTTTTGGTGATCTCAGATTTTATGGTTTGGATTGTTGAATTGTTTTTAAACTTGTGTGGTGCCTTGAATCACTGCATGAGATGGGTGGCCATACAAAAAATACAATAAAACACTTAAAATAAATAAATTATACATTTTATATTGGCAAATGCGTTTGAGAAGGAGCAGAACATTTCTTTGCAATGACAATCAATTTGCATATAGTACCATGCATATGAAGCATCTCTTTCAAAATAGCTGCATTTCTTCCTTGCTTGTAATCTCCTCCTGGAGATTTAGAAGGAGCTCCTTCAAAGGACTTATTGGAAAGAAAAAAGCTTCTGTAACATATTCATGCATCTGAAAAAGTATATTTGTTTTAACAATTCAGAAAGAGATGCTTAGTGTATTATCCTGCAGATTCTCAAGGACCCTGTTGCAATGATTTATGCAGCACTGTTGCAATGTAGTAGTTGATCTCAATAACAATATTTCTTTCCTCTATTGCACATTGAAACACAGTTAGCCAATAGCATCCTCCCTACTGTATATATTTAGATTTTAAATAGCACATTTAATCAAAAGAAATGAATATATATGTAACCCAGTATACTTTTCGTCTACATTAATACCAAAGTTTCTATTTCTGTTTTGTGTGTGTTTTACACACTATGTGTGTCAATATAAATGTGTGGAATGCATGTAAGAAAAAATACATCAGAAAACAAATACAACTGCAAGACTATAATCGCACACCTGCACATTTTTAATATGCTTTTTCTGCCCACTTAAAGATCAACTAGGGATAATAGTGGCTCAACTGATCATATGTTTGCAAATAAAATATTGACTCTAGCAAAGAGAAATAAGTAAGTATTGTGGGATATGTTCACCTAAAGAATCCCTAGAGGTAAACTTATCAAATGTTTGGATAACATGGTATCAGTAACTATGATTAAAAACATTTAAGAGACAAGGTGCAGATTGTAAGAGGAAGGAAACAGAGCTCAATATATGGGATGATGTTACTGCCTCACAGGGTTAACTGCTTCTTTCCAGGGATGGCTTGTTATATCTCTGTAGCTTAATGCATTAGCCTGTGGTAATCAAATAGGGGCCCAATTATTTGGGTGGGAGGTAGGTTTTTGCCTGCAGTGGATGTCATGTCTGGGGTGTGGTGATGTAGCTTTCTCTATTTTCCCTTTCTTTTTTCTGGCCATTGATGGGAGGAGGCAGAGCTCACATGGGTCACAGAAATAAGACCAAGGAGCTTATAGTGGACTATAGAAGGAATAGACCAGACATCCAGCCCTTGATTATCAATGGAGACCGAGTGGAGCAAGTGGCCAGTTTTAAGTTTCTGGGTGTTATCATAAAAGAGGACCAGTGCTGCAATGGGGCACCCACATTGCAGCACTGGTCAAAAGGGCCCAGCAGAGATTATACTACCTGAGACTTCTCAGGAAACAACAACTGAATGAAAAACTGTTGGTGGCCTTCTACCGCTGCACCATAGAGAGTATTTTAATTTACTGCATCTGTGTATAGTTTGCCAATTGCACAGTGGCAAATAGAACAGCACTCCAGAGGGTCAATGTCATTGCCCAGAGGATCATTGGTTGTCCTCTTCCCTCTTTAGAAGAGCTTTATAGTTCCCGCTGCCTTAAGAAGTTCAAAACATTCTTAAAGATCCATCTCATCCTGGGCATCCTTTTTTTGAATTATTACCATCTGGCAGATGGTACAGGATAATAAAAACAAGGACAAATAGGCTGAAAAACAGCTTCTATCCCAGGGCAATAACCATATTGAATTCTACTGAATAGTGCAATATCGGGTTTTCAATTTCAATTATATAGAATGTAAAGGATGTGTGTTTGTGTTTTTATGTTTATAGTTATAATGTACATTGAAGACGGCATTTAATTTCGTTGTACCATGTGCAATGACAATAAAGTAAACTAACTTAGCTGAGAAAGTATGGTGATGTGGTTCTTTTGGAAATTTGTTTACATGAATTTCAGGTCTTGTAATGTCCTCAGGTCTTTCAATGCCGGGGCTGTGGCTTTGATCTATTGGGACACCTTATCTACATCCAGCCCTAGAGAAGGTTGGATCTGAGTGTCTTTGTGTCTAAATGTCCTTCTTGTGTACTGATTACCTGCTGCCCTTCGGAATTCCTAGAAATACCATCTGCCACAGGACCAATTTGCTCAATATCTCTTCCTCTTTACTACTTGAGGTGTTGAGGGAATATTTTATCACCAAAGTTACTAGATTTGTTGTAGTCTGAGCTCCACTTAGGCAGCGCCTTGTGGGGTGACTGAAGGATTGCCTTGCCAGGTTATTTGGTTTCTTTTCAGACTGCTATGTCTGAGAAAGTAGACAGGGACGTATAAGATGTCTTTAACCACCAACAGATTGGATCTTTACCATTCTAGCTTCCTGGATAACTGGGCAGACAGGAAGATTGTGAACATCTCTTCACAAAAGGAGTCAATGCCAAAAGGGCTACAGGAAGCTTTGTTCCATAGCAACCTAACAAAACCTTTTCGAATTCAGTAATGTTAGATAACTATCAGCTGGTTTCTAGCCTTTCTTCTGTAGTGAAGGTTACTGAGACAGAGGTTTGAGATCAGATACGGACCACCTTATCTGAAATAGTTTGACTGGACCCATATCAGTTATGGTTCAGGCCAGATATAGGACAGAGATCCCTCATATCTGTAGGACCCTATACTCCCTCTAGGGTCAGCCTTACCACTCCATGCAGATTGGGAAAAGCAGCCTGTTGCCCTGCATTTGTCAGAGAGTAACTAACTGATGAGGGCTTATAAGCCTGAAATAGATCTATCTTAGTCTCCTTAGTCTTCCAAAGGGCAGCAGGGAGCTTGCTGGCTGCTGGAAAAAAAGCCTAGAAACTAGTGGATTGGGATTTCACTGAACTAGGGCTGCAGAAAAATCAAGGAGCCTGTAAGCCCCCCTCCCTTTTGGAGTTCTTTGACACCCATCCCAAATCATACCATCATACTTTTGCAGCAGGTCACTGTTTCAGCAACTTTCTGGCAAAAAAGTAAAGGAAATAATTGTGTTCTCTCACTACTGATGAGCTTAACACAGCTATTGTTGTTAAATGCCGACACCAAGTTTCTCCCAATAGCTAAAATATGACTCCACCTCCAACCACATCATTTCACCATGTTCCCTCCAGTCCCTGCTTCACCTCAGTTTACCTTTCTTTTTATTTCTGGACATCCAGGTGCTTTTCTGTTATGTATATAGTTTTGGTGGGAGATTTAAACAACAATGGGTCATTTGTGATTGGTCAGCTCCCTGTCCGGCAAGGTATATAAAGGGAGCTGTTTGCCTGTAACTTTTGCTGAAGTTCACACTACATTAAAGAGCTGTTGTCACGCACTACTTTGCTTCTGCCTCCTCAATCGCCCAACTTAACATTGGTGACGAAGGTGGGATTGAGGCAATGAGAAGCAAGCCGAAAAAGAGCTACCAGCAGCGGATTCAGTCAGGCTGACGAGCTTCGTACATAGCAAGACTGCCATGATGTCTGCGTATGTCTCACCAAAGCCTTTTGACCCCGAGAGAGAGAAGTGGGGGTTGTACATGATCCGGTTTGAGTGTTCCCTGGAAGCCAGCGACATGCACAATCTTCCAGGCAACAGAAAAAGGGCACTCTTCCTGAGCCCCTGCGGGCCAGACGATTTTGATATGGCTGAGTCACTTTCTGAGCCGACCCCAGTCCAAACCGTATCATGGAAAGTGCTACAAGCTTTACTTTAAGCACACTACGCCACGGTACCATCCAAGTTTGTCCAGTAGTACAAGTTCCGGCAGCGAGTACAGTGAGAAGAAGAGCCAATCAGCGCTTATATGGTTGCCCTGTGTAAAGCTGCAACGCACTGCGAGTACCAAGACCTCGATGATGTGCTCCTGGAGCAACTAATCTGTGGCATGAGAGATATTCGCCTACAGAGAAGGTTGCTCGCAAAACCTAACCTGACTCTACCCAGCGCCCTCGATGAAGTAAGGGCACACAAGTCATCTACCAAGGCTGCGGAGACCCTACAACATCCAGCCACCTCACAAACTACCCCGAGGTCAACACCGGTACACCATGAGATGACCCAGACCGACAGCGAGGAAGAGTCCGATGAAGACATCTTCCAGACCGACAGGCAGAAACACGAGCAGAGAGAGTGTCGCAGGAGCTGCTCAAGCTGCGGAGAGTCACATCAGAGGCAGACCTGTCAGTTCAGGGACCCCATCTGCAGACGCTGCAAGAAGAAGGGGCATTTGGTGATAGTCTGCCAGGCAAGCCTACCAGTCAGCCACAATCCAAGAGATGGCTACAGCCAATCAGAGCCAGCGCAACACAAGCAGACCAGTAAAGATGGCAACCAGACGAAAAGGCACAGATTTCAAAACCACGAGACCTGCAGCACCAGGATCGGCCAGGCCAGCGCAACCATCGAGAAAAAGATCCACACCACAGTCAAGATCAAAGGAAGCACATGTGAGATGGAGATTGATACTGGATCATATCTAACCATCATGTCCTGGGCCACCCTGAAAGTGGCGATACCAAGCTTAAAGAGGAGCCAACTACAGCACCAGTGGATACGGCTTCGGGACTACCAAGGGAACTGCATTCCCGTGGAAGGAGTTGGCACGTTCCAGGTCCATTATGGAGAGCACCAGAAGAAGCTTCACTGTGGTCAGCGAACGGCTACCAAGCCTCCTGGGGCTGGACTGGTTCAAGGCCCTTGGAATGGGATTCACCGGAGTCCACAGCGCAAGCGGCGAACCAGCCAGGAGCGACAGCAGACTGAGGGACGACCTAATGAAGGAGTTCCAGGACGTTTTCGACGACTGGCTGAGCAAGTACGTGGGGACCCCTATCTCTTTTAATCTTGACCCCAATGTAGCCCCAATCCGACTTAAGGGTAGACGAGTGCCCTTCGCACTAAAGCCTAAGATAGACTTGGAACTGGACAAGCTAATTAAACAGGGGGTGTTAGTCCCAGTAGACCACGCCAAACGGGAGACCCCCATCATGACACCCATCAAGCCTGATGGGTCTGTGCGCATCTGTGTGGACTACAAATATACGATTAATAAGGCTCTCCAGCAGAGCATTTACCCTGTCCCAATCGTGTTCCATTTGCTGGGTCCTGGCAAGATCTTCACAAAACTTGATCTTGCGCAGGCGTATCAGCAACTGCCAGTAGATGGCACTACCACGGAGGCACAGACCATCGTAACTCACAGAGGTGCCTTCGAATGCACTAGGCTACAATTCGGAGTTAGCGTAGCCCCCGGCCTGTTCCAAAGTATGATGGAACGCCTACTACAAGGACTTCCAGGGGTAGTCCCCTATTTTGACGATGTCCTTATCAGCACCACTGACGAAAAGCAACTAGGGAACCGACTGAGACTAGTGTTGGAGAAATTCAGAAGTGCTGGACTATGGGTCAAACGGACAAAATGCATGATAGCAGTACCCTCAGTCGAGTTCCTGGGGTACCGGGTGGATGGAACAGGCATTCACCCCACGGAAAGTAAGATTAGGGCCATCAAAAATGCGCCAACCCTCAAGAACAAGTCGGACCTACAAGCCTTTCTGGGTCTCCTTAACTTTTACACCATTTTCCTGAGAGACAAGGCAACGGTAGCTGAACCCCTACACTGACTATTGACTAAAATGCACTCTGGGTTTGGGGAAAGGCTGAGGCTGCTGCTTTTGCCACCGTAAAGAAATTTTTGACTGTGGATAGTTTCCTCCACAGTACAATGTGATGCTTCCACTTGTACTAGTCTTTGACGTGTCCCCTTTTGGAGTAGGGGCCGTCCTGAGCCACAGACTACTGAATGGACTAGAGGCGCCCATCGCTTTCTATTCCCGCACCCTGTCCAGCGCTGAGGGAAACTACAGCCAGTTGGACAGGGAGGCCCTGGCACCATCTCGGGAGTCAAGAAATTCCACAAATACCTGTACGGATGGAATTTCGAACTTGTCACAGACCACCGGTCACTTTTGGGCCTATTGGTAGGGGATCGGCCCACCCCCACTGCCTTGTCTCCACTGATGACTCGTTGGACTATCTTCCTAGTTGCATATTCCTACCGTCTTGTCCACCGGCCTGGACTGAGTTTGGGGCATGCCGATGCCCGCTACCAGACATCCTGGACGAATCCACTCCAGGGGCACCCGTCCTACTCATTGATGCTTTGGACTCAGGACCTCTCACTTCTGCCGAAGTGGCAAGAGTGTCTTCTCGGGACTCTATTCTAAAGACTGTCATGAGTTGGGTCACGAGGGGATGGCCAGGAAGGACTGAAGGCGGAAAATTCAAATTGTTCACATCCAAGAGGAATGAATTGTCTATGCAAGGAGGGTATTTACTGTGGGGCGATCGAGTTGTTGTTCCCTTATGCTTAAGGGAAAAGGTTTCGCACATGTTACATGACGGGCACCCCGGGATCGTAAGGATGAAGGGGCTAGCTGGGAGTTATGTGTGGTGGCCATGAATGGACCACATCACCGAGTGGGTGGGGAAGTGCCAGCCCTGCCAAGAATTCAGGCCAGATACCCCCACAGCACCGGTCAGGGAATGGGAACGTCCCCAGGGTCCCTGGTCTAGGATACACATAGATTTCGCTGGCCCATTTCACGGCCAAACATTCCTAGTGATCGTCAATGCCTATTCAAAATGGCACGAGATCATCCTAATTCGATCCACGACTTCCGAAGCGGTCATAAAGGTGCTTCAGAAACTCTTTGCCACCTACGGATTGCCCGATACACTCGTATCGAATAACAAGCCCCAATTCACCGCCACCCAGTTCAAGGGGTACCTGGCAGGGCTGGGCATCAGGCATGCACTTCAGCCGGACTGGCTGAAAGATTTGTGAGAACGGCCAAAGAGGCACTCTCACGGCTAGACGCTGGGGATTGGCAGGCCAGGGTAGATAAGTTCCTAGCTGTCCAGCATGCCACACCATGCACAGCGACAGGGCACAGTCCGGCCGAGCTCCTGATGGGCAGGAAGCTGCGGTGCATCCTGGACCGATTATACCCCAACTATTCCCTAGACGGATTCAAGAGGGGGGACAATAAGTTGAGGGAATAGGGACACCAGATAGGGACACCAGTGTTCGTCAGGAACTACGCTAATAGGCCCCAATGGGTAGCTGGGACAATTTCAGACAGCACAACAGGCCCCAAGTCATACACCGTAGACATGGGAGATGGGAGGATTTGGCGAAGGTACATTGATCAACTCCGGAGAAGGTTGGCCATCAAACCACAACCGCAACCCAAAGTCCAAGCCCTAACTTCCAAACTCTTCCCACAACAGCTAGCTCAAGCCCAATGAGATCCGGGGACTTATCTGGGAACTTTGATGTCCAGCGCCGCCCCAGCGAGACATCTCTCCCAGCCGAGGAAAGCAATGCCCCCAAAGTAATCCAGGAGATTCCATGAGCGGAGCTGGGAGAAACAAAAGGTCCCTCTGACCAGCTCAACACCACACCTCCGACTGAACTGCACAGGTCAACCAGGCGTAGGAAACCAGGCCCTGGTCACCTGCACGATTATGTATGCAGATGTACACCCTAAGTGCCTTCTGGGAGGGGCAGGGTGTTATGTATATAGTTTTGGCGGTAGATTTAAACAACAATAGGTCATTTGTGATTGGTCAGCTCCCTGGCCGGCAAGGTATATAAAGGGAGCTGTTTGCCTATAACTTTGCTGAAGTTCACACTACATTAAAGAACTGTTGTCACGCACAACCTTGCTTCTGCCTCCTCAATCGCCCAACTTAACATTTTCCAAACAAAGCACTGGATGTCATTTTATCTTTCAAGAATGTTTTTGTAGCCCATAGACATGAAAGAAAGAAAAAGAAAGGAGAGAGAGAGAGAGGCATACAGACAGATAGAGAATGAATCTGAATACCAAAGCTTCATTTTACGGCAGGCTATCCCCCAGTTTAATTAGAACAAGTTGGAATAAAGAGTCTGATAGGCATAAACGGAGATGACTTGATGTAATGTTGCCAAGAGCCATTACTCTGGATATGCTATAGGCAAAACATAAGTTGTGATCAAGGCTTATGTTGGACTGAAACATGAACAAGACTCATAATGGAATTGCTGAGGTTTTCTCTTGTGCTTTTAATCAGAAGTGAGGTTTATACACTCAAACAAAGGACTTGATTTCCCCAGACTCATTCTCTGAAACTATAGTGGAAAGGAGTGACCTGAAACCTTGGGAGGCTTTGAGTAATTTCAGAGGGGTTGGGAGATTTTAAATTAGAAATGCAGCATAGACAAAAGAATTGTATACCCTTCTTTCATAAAACTACCACATTCATCAATGTTGCTCCTTTCATTCCTTTAAGCCAGGGTTTCCTAAACTGAGGTGTACCTCTCTTAACAGAATCCAGGGCAGATGTGAAGAACCTTTTAATTATGTTGTCCACATAAATCCACCTTTCATAAAGTTTTATAGTTGTGTTTTAATTGTTCATTTTTGGATTTTGAGGAGAGATGTATCCATTAAGGGAAGGGATGTGTCCCATCCAAGGGAAAGGATGTATGGGATGTGTCCCATACGCTAAAGGGAAGTATGATGGCAAAAAGTTTAGGAATCCCTGCTTTAAACACTGGAAATTCTATTACAGAAATCATGTTTAATGTGATAGGTTCTTCATAAAATCATCCAGCCCTTGTTAGAGTAATATAAATCCTATACTATTCCTGTTACTCTGGCATAACGTTGGTTTAATGAATCTAGAAGATGCTATAAGTGGTACTTATATACCACTAATTTTCATTGGATTAGAGTCAGTGGTAGTGGAAGGTTTGTTTTTTTTTTATTAAATGAACATATAAAACAGATTATTTTTTTAATTTGGATGCTGCCTGACTCCAACCAATGTGTAAAAGTCATGATTATCATTAAATGTGTGAAGAGAGATCTCTCTCAGCAAGGCCATATGAATACATATTTCCCTAGAAAAAAACATTTCTCGATCTTTGAAAGAAAAAAGTTGTCCCACTCAGAGTCAGTTGGACAACATGGCCACCAAGAAATAGTGGACTCTTCACTGCCAGAAAGAAATACAAGCATTGTTTACAAAGCTGAAAAAGCAAATAGCAATGAGTCAAATTTCTTTTGAATTACAATATGGAGGAAGCAAATGGATTACTTAGGAGACATACTTTATAATGTACCTGGCTATGGAAGATAACATGTAAAGGTGACAAAATAAATCATTTAGCTGGTATTTATTCGTGCAAAAACTTTATCAAAGATAAAAACAAAAATTGTGCTTAATGATAAATACAGCACAAAAGTCTGTTGACTGTAAACAGCCTGTGTAGTCAAGAGCACATAATCATACCAAGTTGCATTGACCAATTTAGCATACTGCAGAGTAAGAAATCTAATAAATTGTGGGGCAGGGGCGCGGGGGGGGGGGGGGAGGACTTAGAATTCTAATTAAAATGTTACAAAGAGTCTTGAATTTAATTGTTCTTAATATTATACAATAAGGGATGCTTTAAGTAGCAAATTGTTGGCCTAGCAGTCTTTAGGGCGCTGTGTATACAAAAAAACTTGCCTTTGTATAAATTGTAACCAATCTAACTGCATATGTCTTTATTTTCTGCAGCATGAATTGAAAGAGATTTGTGCCAGTATGTGCCAAGATCAGGGCACAGAGGGTAGTAATGGTGCAGCTTGTTTATCACACTGTATCCCATCCTTATGCTAAGAACTCAAAGAAGTCCAAACAAGTTCTTTCACATTTTATCCTGACACAAAGTAACTTAGATTGAGATGAAAGAGACAGAGAAGCCCCAAATCACTAATTTTACTCAAGATCAAGTCTCCATTGATACAATATCCTTGCTTTAGTTAATGATATGACACAACAATACTTCTGTCAAAGCAAAATTTAAAACTGCTTATGGTCAAAGGCCAGAAAAAAGCAAACAAATACAGAGGCATGCAAGTGATTAATACAAGAGGAATTTAGCCTGCAGGATGCATCATCTGTTATATTCTTGAAGCTAGATGACAAAATTTGCCAGTTAATAAGTGACCTGAAACTTCTTGTTGTCTAATAGTAAGGCTATGTAATAATAATCTCACTGCCCTGACATTATTACCATATCTTTCTGCCTGTTTTTTTCCCCTGAAACCCTAACCCTGCTTCCTCTCCTGAAGGGCTTTAGTGGAAAGGACACCAAGAGTAGTATTTAGAAGGGGACATATAGAGAAATGCAAAGAAGTAGGCTAGAATTATCATTACAAATTTATCCTGTGAAAGTGGGATTAAGGTCAGAGGAGGCATCTTCTTGCAGATAGGATTTTAGAAAGAATGTCAATTAGATGGTATCATGTAATTGCTGTGGCTGTTGTATGAAAAAAATTCAAACCAGTTAACAAAGTTATTGGTGTCAGTAACCTTCTGTTTGCTTATTGCATATTTTGATTAATGACATTTCTTCTGAAATTACTTCTTTTGTATTTAATATTTATAGCCAAGTAACCTTCCATCATGAATATGTGTTCCTGCACAAATGCCCTGAATCTCTATGTCATCAAACAGACTTTCTACATTAGTTTTGAACATATGTTCTTATTTAACTAACATGAAAGAAGTTTTACATTTTTTTTCTATTTGGAGGTTAAAAAGAAAAGGTTTACCCAGAACAGATTTTTGTAAAAGGTATGTTTATTTAATTACTATTGCCTTCAAAATAAATAAGAAAAATAGTATTTTCTTTTTAATTACTTCATCTTGGAAACATCTCTTCACAAATACTTTGCAAGTATATCCAAGGCATATGGAAATTATAAAATAATAAGATACTTCCCACTCTATGCCAAATGTTCTCCCAATTCATTTTTCAGATAAGGAAGAAAATGGTAAGTGAGCATCTGTCTACCCTAGATAAGTTCAAATCACCAGGACCAGATGGATTATACCCCAAGATTCTGAAGGAATTGGCAGATGAGATCTTGGAACTATTGAACTATATCTTTCAAAGTTCCTGGAGCACTGGGGAACTTCCAGAGGACTGGAAAAGAGCTGATGTAGTTCCCATCTTCAAAAAAGAAGAAAAAAATAGATCCAGGAAACTACAGACCTATCAGCCTGACCTCAATACCAGAGAAGATTCTGGAAAAGATAATCAAGCAATGACTAGAAGCAAACAAAGTAATAACCAAAAGCCAACAGGGGTTTGTCAAAACAGATCATGCCAGACTAATCGTATTGCATTCTTTGAAAAAGTGTCAAAATTAGTGGACCAGAGAAATGCTGTCAATATAATTTACTTGGACTTCAGTAAGGCATTTGATAAAGTAGACCATAACCTACTACGAGCTAAAATAGAAAAATGTGGGTTAAACAGCATCACCACCAGATGGATTCGTAACTGGCTGATCAGCCACACTCAACATGTAGTCCTCAATGGAACAGCATTTATATGGAGGGAAGTATGCAGTAGGGTACCCCAAGTTTTTAGCCCAGTACTCTTCAACATTTTCATCAATGATTTGTCCGTGGGGATAGATGGGGAACTTATCAAATTTGCAGACGACACCAACTAGCATGAATAGTCAATACTCTGGAAGATAGGCTTAAGATACAGAAGGATCTTGACGGACGTGAATATTGGGCACTATCTAACAAAATGAAATTCAATGGTGAAAAAAGTAAGGTTCTACATTTAGGCAAGAAAAACAAAATGCACAGGTAAAGTATATGTGGTACCTCACTCAATAGTCGTAACTGTGACAGGGATCTTGGAGTCCTAGTGGACAACCATTTAAATATGAGCCAGCAGTGTGCAACAGCTGTCAAAAAAGACAACACAGCTGACAAAAAAGCCAATACAGTTCTAGGCTGCATAAACAGAGAATCAAGATCACGTGAAGTGTTAATACCATTTTATAATGCCTTGGTAAGACCACACTTGGAATACTGCATCCAGTTTTGGTCACCATGATATAAAAAAGTTGTGGAGACTCTAGAAAGGGTGCAGAGAAGAGCAACAAAGATGATTAGGGGACTGGAAGCTAAAACATGAAGAACCTGCAGGAACTGGGTATGTCTAGTTTAATGAAAAGAATGACTGAGGTGACATGATAGTAGTGTTCCAATATCTCAGGGGCTGCCACAAAGAAGAGGGAGTCAAGCTATTCTCCAAAGCACCTGAAGGCAGGACAAGAAGCAATGGGTGAAAACTAATCAAGGAAAGACGTAACCTAGAACTAAGGAGACATTTTCTAACAGAACAATTAATCAGTGGAACAAGTTGCCTGCAGAAGTTGTGAATGCTCCAACACTGGAAGTTTTTAAGAAGATGTTGGATAACCATTTGTCTGAAGTGGTGTAGGCTTATCTGCCTAAGCAGGGGGTGGACTAGAAGACCTCCAAAGTCCCTTCCAACTCTGTTATTCTGTTTCAGATTAAAAATCTTTCTAAAAAATGATATATCTTGTTAAAAAAAATAAATCATGTAAATGTTCATCCCCCCCTCCCCAAACTCTGCTTCCTGTTACATTATTATAAAAGGTTAATATTCCCTTATAAAGGCTTTTAGTTCCCTTATTTTTATTTTTCATAGCAAATGTTGCATAGTTATCCTAGCCAACATTAATGACTTACATTCCATTGAAATCTCATGCACTGTCATAAATATATAGCAGAGTGAGGCTAAGTTTTGTATAAATGGAATTATGTTTATATGGGATTGATATTTATTTTTAAATTTTAACTTGGAGATTAAAACTATTTTTGAAAAGAGCAACAATGCCTGCTAAGACCAAAACAGTAACAATAATATACTTGACTCTCAAGAGTCACATCTGAATGGGACAAAATCATAAAGTTGTTGGATTGAGCTATAGTAGCAGTTCTTAAAGTACAATCTGCACACCCTTGAGGGGCCCCGAGATCCTTAAGAGGTCTGCAATCTTAAAACTGTTTTCATAATTATATTAACATATCTGAGTTTTTCACTCTTATTCTCTCACATGTGTACAGTGGAGTTTTCCAGAGGCTATATGGCATGCGGTGAAATTATCCCTCTGACATCTAATTTCACATCCTAGTTTTCTTAGCACCTCTTCAGAGCCAAACTCGGTTCCAAGGCACACAGAGCGTTAAGGGGAAGACTTTTTTTCTACAAGTACTGAAAGCAAGGCAGCAACAGTTAACAGAGTAAAATGCAAAAGCAGGGAAGCAGCAAGTAACTACAGATAAGAACTTAGCTAGGCAAAGGCAAATTCCAAATCAGGCAGTCCAGTCAAGCCAAAAATTTACAATGCCAAAAAGAGAGGGACATAGTCTTAAATCAGTTAACAAGTCAAGGTCATGGATAGGATAGGATAGGATAGGATAGGATAGGATAGGATAGGATAGGATAGGATAGGATAGGATAGGATAGGATAGGATAGGATAGGATAGGATAGGATAGATTCTTTATTGGCCAAGTGTGATTGGACACACAAGGAATTTGTCTCCAGTAGATAAGCTCACAGTGTACTTATAAACAGCAAGTAGTATGTCATAGGTCATAAATCATAATTACAATCATTAATCATTCATTACAAATAACAATTGATAATCATAAGAAACCAATCAAAGAATATAGTAGGAAAGATGAGAAGATGAGAAATAAGCCATACTGTGGGAATTAAGTGTTAATCAGAGTGATGGCACGAGGGAAAAAAATGATCTTTCTGTCTAGTTGTTTTGGCGTGCAATGCTCTATAGCGGCGTCCTGAGGGGAAAAAATTGAAATAGATTATGTGCAGGATGTGAGGGGTCTGAAGATACTTTCTCAGCTTCTTTCTGGTTCATGCAATACATAGATCCTCAATGGAAGGCAGCCTGGTTGTAATTGTTTTTTCTGCAGTCCTATCTGTTGAAGTCTGTACCTGTCCTGTTTGATTGCTGTGCCAAACCAGACAGTTACTGAGGTACAAATGACAGACTCAATAATTCCTCTGTAGAACTGTATCAGCAGATCCTTGGACAATCTGAGCTTTCCGAGTTGACACAGGAAGAACATTCTTTGTTGTGCCTTTTTAATAATGTTCTAAGGTGTCCATTTCAAGTCCTTGGAGATAATAGAACCTAGAAACTTAAAGGTCTCTACTGTTGATACTGTGTTGCCTAATATTGTAAGAGGTAATAGAATAGGAGAGCTTCTTCTAAAATCTACCATCATCTCTACTGTTTTAAGAGTGTTCAATTCCAGATTCAGAGCCAGTTGATTTACCTCTTGTCTATATGCAGACTCATCATCTTGAATGAAACCAATGACAGTTCTATCAACTGAAAACTTCAGAATTTTAACAGAGGGATCCTTCAAGATGCAGTCATTGGTATATATATAGAGAAAAGTAATGAAGATAGCACACAGCATTGCGGGGTTCCTGTGCTAATTGAGTGTGTTCAGTGTGCTTTTCCCTAGCTTCACTGCTGCTTCCTATTGGTTAGAAAGCACATAATCCATCTACAAGTGTGGTCAGGCACAACTAGGTGAGTCAGTTAAAGAGGAGGATTTCAGGAATGATGTGTTGAATGCCCATGTAGAATGAAGTCTACAAAAAGGACCCTTACATAGTTTTTTGGGGATTCAAGATGTAGT
Organism: Arizona elegans; assembly: GCA_022577455.1. Lineage (NCBI taxonomy): Eukaryota > Metazoa > Chordata > Lepidosauria > Squamata > Colubridae > Arizona > Arizona elegans. Next base: position 31,064,479 of record JAKOOJ010000009.1, on the reverse strand, counting down.
GCAATGCCATGTTGACAGCATCATCTACCGATCTATTTGCATGGTAGGCAAATTGCAAGGGGCCTAGCAGCAAATCTGTGATGGTTTTTAGATGGGCCAACACTAACCTTTTGAAGGTTTTCATAACTACAGATATCAAGGGGACTGGTCTGTAGTCATTCAACTCCTTGATGGAGAGTTTCTTGGGCACCAGAATGACAGTATTAACTGGATAATAATAGTAAATAACTGGATTCCAAAAAGCATCACAATACACAGAGCCTGATACCTAAGTTGCTTTTACCGACAGAAAGCTGTTTCTGTGAAGCTTACATCGGCTTCCTGCTTAACATGCACAGCTGTTGCCAATCTTTCCTTAAGTTAGTTTAGCATCTTGCTCATGAATCATTTGCTTTAACAGAGTGCAGAGATTTCTGGAGGAATTGCCAGGAGAGCAAGTGAGTGCCTGAAGCAGCCCATGTTCAACTGAGTCTAATTCTGCGGGTGTGCAGTTAATGAAATACTTGTTCGTGTCTTTTAAGTTTTTTAGAATTTCCCTAAGGTATTATTTTAGGGTCTAAATATGCACATTTTCAGGATTCATTACGTTTGTTATCAATACTTCTACTGTGCTCTTACTAGCTAGCTTCTATTATTGCTGGTGTAATCTCAATAAATGTATTATAGTATATATATCCTCATTTTGACATCCCAATTTTTTCTTTGTATCCACACAAAAACTGTTGAAAGTGAGGAAGATGATCTTGAAAGAGGCCAAATCTGTTACAAGAGCAATAATTAGAAAAGTATAGCTTAAGACCAAAACAAGTATAAAATCAGACAGATACCTCCCTTGTTACATGGATACATGAAGGGGATGATTCCCAGCACAATCACAATTGCAACATTTTGATATTATAGCCATTCTTGATCTAAATTTCGTCTGGAGTTGATCCTTGGTGTGGTCTACCTAATAGGGTTGATAGAAACATAACAAAATATGTATACTTTGTTGCCTTATTTTGCAATAGCATAAGAAAAAATTCCATTGTTTTCAAAAAAATATTTTTTAAAAACATATTATATAAACATTCATTTATTGAACTGATATGGCGACCATCTTACTTATCCAAAGCAACTATACAAATATTATTTACTAATATTAAAATAAATAAATAATTTAATTGACTAAATAATACCAAAATGAAAGAAATGTATTTATCTTTTTCTTATATTTAAGGATAGATTGTTGGTATAGAAAAGAGAGATTAGAAGATTCACTTTCTTACCCACAGCTGTACTATCTATGTCTCACAATACTGACAAAAACGAAACTGATGTATCAGAGAGTTCTCCAACTCATGGAAAGAAGAAATCTACTGTTAAGAAACTGGGAGAAACTTATAAACAAGACACAAAAATATCATGAAAGCTATCTTTCCCATGGTTTTATTGATTTACTTTATTATGTCTTATGCCCAACAAAACATTTTCAACAAATATAATGGTGCTAGTTAAGTTGAGGTGTCATTTTGAGATCAGAATTTAAAGAAAAATGAAGAATATTTTAAATGTAGACATGATTTGCTCTTTAAAAGCTAAAGACCATTTGTTACAGCTTTTCAAACTGGACATGAAAAGCCACTGAAGCATCTTATAGAATAAGTTATTATATAGCATTGGCTGGAGAAGCTGCACAATAGTTGACAGACTAATAAAACCTGATACCCTTGACATTCCTCAGTGCCTGCTGGATGAAGTCAGTAAAAGAAGTCATGTCAGCGCCACTTTCCAATGATTCATTAGCTCAATGAATTAAAGATTTAGCTGCAAACATGACTGAGTTAATATCTCATCTGCAGAAATGTACTTTTGCCTTACAAAAGCACCAATTGCCAGACATAGCTGGACTTTCTGTTTTGCTTGTGTTTCATTGATAACAGCACAAATTATTAAAGATTTTTTACGTGAATGATTGGGAGTAAAAATAAGTGGTGTTGAAATATTCAAGGCATTGGGAAAATGTTTTTGAATTTCATGGTTATTCTGGATCTGCAAAAGTAATGGTGGGTAGAACTGAGGGCACTTTAGCATAAATCAAGCCAGTGCCACCAAATTATACTGGTAATCATTGCATTCTTCACTGCCATACATTCACACACACACACACACACAAAAGGAGGTGAAATTTCATTTAAGAATGTCCTTGATAAAACAGTGAGAATGATTGATTTTATTAAAATGTGACCCTTTGACAGCTTGCCTCCCAGAGTTGTGGGTGCTCCATTGCTGGAGGTTTTCAAGAATCACCATTTGTCTGGAATGGTATAAGATCTCTTGCTTTGGGTAGGGAGTTGAACCAGAAGATCTTCAAGGTCCTTTCCAGCCATATGATTCTATCATTCAGTAGGTTCCATATGACCAGTGCATGATTTAAAAAAAAAAAAGCTTGTGTGAGTAAAAGAGTCATTCAAAAATGCAAGATATTCCAATGGATTTTAATGTAATAGAATATGAATATGAATATGAAATCTCATTGATATGGTTTGAAATCTCACAATGCAACTAATCTTTAAGAAGCTATCACTTGTCAAGTTTCACTGTAGTATCAAATACGAATATTTACAATAATCGTTTAACAATTGAAGATTGTTAAAATAACCCTTTTCTGACAACATATTTGTATGTGGCTTGATTTTCTTTGTATACTTCAACTAAAACAACATATACTAAAATATATGCAGAAGCAGATATAAGAATGTAGATGTCTTCATGTAAACCAGACATTAAATAGATTTGCAAAAATGTAAAACAATACCACTCTTCTCGCTATTTTGCTTCTTTTAGAAAATATAGCTTTTTCATTAAGCTTAAAAAAATTAATGAATTAATTTTTTTTAATTAAATTTTAAAATTTAAAATTTCTAATTTAAAAATAGTTTTAATCTCCAAGTTAAAATTTAAAAATAAATATCAATCCCATATAAACATAATTCCATTTATACAAAACTTCATTATACTTTTTAAGACTACAAAGGGATTCTGAATTTTTAAAAAAATAAAACTATTGCACTATAGAATAATACCACAGAAAATCAAATCCAGCAGAGGATGAAATAAACATTCCAAAAGTGGTAAACACTTCTGAGCTTTTTGCAGCAACTTTTTGAACAGAAAATTACTCATAAAAACCATGTCCATTTATTTCTATCCTAAAAATAGCTCCTAACCTGTCACATTTATTTATTGTACTTCCCAGTGATGCTCAAAGAGTTTTTGATCTATATACATTGCCTTGTGTGACAAAACACTAAAGTTTTCAGAATCTGCCTTGATCCATGAAAGTTAGTATCTTCAACTTGCTTAATAGATTGCTCATTAATACCTATTTAATTGAAAGGAATAATTTAGGGTTTTTTTTTTTATTGCAAAAGTTTTACAATTACATTTTCACCCCTTCCCCCCCCCTCAACCCACCCCAAACTTCCCAACCTCCCTAACCCTCCCTAACCCTCCCCTCCCCCCGGACTTCCACACAATATACTCATATCAGGTTAAAAAAAAACCCTTAGTATAAAACTTATATAGAACTTGAACCCCTCCCTCCCCCTTATAATTTTTTTTATCTACATTACATTGAAATATTTCTATCTTAATATATCATTTTCAAATAAAAGCTATTTGATACTTCCTAGTTTGATATTTGTTCTGAACATAATCTATCCACTTTTTCCATTCCCATTCATAAGTCTCTTGTGAACAGTCTTTTAAATATGCTGAAATCTTCGCCATCTCTGCAAAACTGGCCATCTTCAAAGTCCATTCCTCAATCGTGGGCAAAACTTCATTCTTCCAATATTTACCTATCAATAGTCTCGCAGCTGTTATCATATACAATATCAACTTTGTTTCACCCGAAGTAAAACCCTTAACTATACCCAATAAAAACAATTGTGGAGAAAATTGAATTTTTTTCTTCAAAACATTCTGCATGACCCACCATATTTTTATCCAAAAAGCCTTAACTTTCCTACAGGTCCACCAAACATGATAATATGTAGCATCTAAACAGTCACATCTCCAACATTTTGGCTGAACATTAGGGTACATACACGACAATTTTTTGGGGTCTAAATGCCATCTGTAAAACATTTTATAGAAATTTTCCCTCAAATTCTGCGACTGTGAATTTAACATTCTGAACCCAAATTTTTTCCCATGTTTCCAACATCACTGGCTCCTCAAAATTTTGTGCCCACTTAATCATACAATCTTTAACCAATTCAGTTTCTGAATCCCTTTCTAACAAAATATTATAAAGCCTTTTAATATGCATTGGACCTTTCTCTTTTATATGTCTAACCAATTCTTCCTCATGCTTCCTCATGCAATTTTTTGGTCCTCTTTCCATCTCAATTGTAATTGATTATATTGTAACCAAGTTAAGTTAATCCCTTCGTCCAACAATGTCTGTAATGTCTTCAACTGCCATCTGCCCACATCTGTAAAAAGAACCTCTTTGTATAAAAACCCCCCGAGTGACATTATATTTGTATTCCACATAATATGACCAAGATCCAGCCATAGCGGTATTTTATAATCCCATTTGAATCGGTGCTTCTTCCAAACTCTCATCAAAAAGTCTCTAAGTATATGGCTTTTAAATACTTTATCCACTTTGTTGTCATAAAATAAGTAAGCATGCCATCCAAATTCAAGATCAAAACTTTCTATATTCAGTATTCCAGTCTTTTTCCTTCCAAACCAATCACTTGCTAAAGTCAAAGCTGCTGCTTCATAATATAACTGTAGGTTTGGAAGTTTAAGACCTCCCCTCTCTGGAACATCTTGCATAATTTTCAATTTCAGTCTCAGTTTTTTCTCGTTCCAGACAAACTTGTTCACTCCAGTTTGCCAGATTTTCAGTTGTTTATCACTTTTAAGCACCGGAATAATTTGAAACAAAAAAAGAAATCTTGGCAAAATGTTCATCTTAACTGCTGCTATTCTTCCAAGTAAAGACAGCTGCAGTTTTTTCCAAGTCTCCATATCTTTCTGCACCTCTCGCCACAACACCTCATAATTATTTTGAAACAATTTCATGTTTGATTCTGCAACCTGAACTCCTAGATATTTTACCTTTGGTACAATCTCAAAACCTACCCTCCTTTCAAGCTCGTGTTTACGATCTTGTGTCATATTTTTAACTATCATCTTAGTTTTTTTCTGATTCAATCTAAAACCTGAGATTTTACCATAATCTTGTATAATGTCTTTCATCTGGATTATTGATTCCATTGGCTGTGTTAGGGTAACGACCAGATCATCTGCAAATGCCTTTATTCTGTAATCCTCTTGCCTTATCATTATACCTTTCAAGATATTAGAGTCCCGTATTGTATTTAACAAGACTTCTAGTGTTAAAATAAATAACAATGGGGACAGCAGACATCCCTGTCTTGTTCCTTTTTCAATTTTAAACTCTGTTGTCAAACTTCCATTAATAATAATCTGTGCCTTTTGCTCTTGGTAAATTGCTGAGACCGCCTGTATAAATTGATCCCCAAAGTCCATCTTTTTAAAAGTCTTTAGTAGAAAGTTCCAATCCACTCTATCAAAGGCCTTCTCTGCATCCAGGAAGACCAGCACCGCAGGGATCTGTTTATTCTTCTCAAGATATTCCAATAAATCTATTACTTGCCTTACATTGTCCTTCATGTATCTACCCTCGATGAATCATGCTTGATCATCATGAATCACCTTTTGAATTACTGGCATCAACCTGTTGGCTAATACTTTTGCATAAATTTTATAATCAGTATTCAGAAGAGATATTGGTCTATAATTCTCCGTTGTTTTTTTTTGGACCTGCTTGCTCTTTTGGTATCAGAGAAATATAAGCTGTTGACCATGATGGGGGTATTTTACCCCCTTGTTGAATATTACAAAACAGATCTCTAAGTTGTTCCACAATTTCTGCTTGCAAATTTTTATAATACCCTGCAGTCAAGCCATCCATTCCAGGAGCTTTAGCTATTTTTAATTGTTTAATTGCTACTATTATCTCCTCCTCTGTTATAGGATAATTCATTCTTTCCTTTTGTTGGTCAGTAATTTTTGTAACTCTTTTATTATCTAAATATTTTTCTATAAATCCATTCTGCACATCATCTTTAGCATATAGTTTAGTATAGTAATCCACAAAAGCTTCTTTAATTAATTTTTGTTGAAAGATTTCTTTCCCTCCAATATCAATACTATCAATAGTCCGTGTACTCTGCTTTTTCCTTAATGTGTAGGCTAACCATCTGCCCGGTTTATTGGCATTACAAAATGTATTATGCTTCGCATATTGTAAGTTTGTTGCAACTTGTTCCGCTATAAGCATTTGAAATTGGTCTTTCAAAAGTTTTATAACACCACGTATTCTTTCATCTGTTGGGTTTTTGATAAGTATCTGTTCTTTGTTCTTTATTTTTACTTCCAATTCAGATCTTTTCTTTTGTCGAATCATTCTATGTTTAGAGTTCATATAAATGAGCACCCCTCTCATATAAACTTTGCTCGCATTCCACACAATTTCAATTGGGGTACCTTTATTCAAATTTATTTCAAAAAATTCTTTCAAGTGCTTTTTAAGTTCTATTATATTTTTTTCATATCTGAACAAGTTTTCATTTATTCTCCAAGAACGTCGCTCAGTCTTGCCCATCTCAATTTCTATCCATATGGGGCTATGGTCGGTTAAGGTTCTTGGGAGAATCTTCGTTCTTTTTGTCTTAACAAGTAGATCATCTGACAACAAAATGAAGTCAATCCTAGAGAAGGATCTATGTCTATCAGAAAAAAAAGTGTAATCCAATTCTTTTGGATTATGTATTCTCCAAATGTCTTTTAATTCCAAATCTTCTTTCATATCAAAAAAGGTCTGTGATAATCTAATCCTAGATTTCGCCAAACTCTTTTTATCTAGTTTAGAATCAATTACTCCATTCCAATCTCCCATAATTAGAATAGATCTATAGTCCCACTGCAGTATTTTACTATGTAACATTTTATAGAAATGGTCCTGTTGTTGATTGGGAGCATAAATTCCAATCAGAAGAATTTGGCCATTTACTGTAAGCAATTCAATTGCTATAAACCTACCATCTTCATCTGCTTCTATAATTTTAGCTGTTAATCTTTTGTTTACATAAATAACCACACCGTTCTTTTTTTGCAAAGTTGAAGATATAAAATGTGTTCCTAATTTAGAATTTATCAAATATTTTTGATCTTGTGTTGTGATATGCGTTTCTTGTAAACAAATTATATCATTATTAAATTGTCTCAAGTATGCAAATAATTTCTTCCTTTTCTGTGCTGAATTCAACCCATTCACATTCCAAGATAAGCACTTAGTTGTCATCTTTATCTTTCTGAAGCATCGAGCAGAATAACCGAATATCTTCCGGAATCTTCGGTCTCACTCCCCCCATGGCTCCAGTCTCTTGTATAGCACTCTTAGCTCCCTTTTCTTGTCTTTCCTGTTGTTGCTTTTCTTTAAGTTGCTTAGATTTTGCACGAGTTATGCGCTGATCCTTAACTTCAATCATCCGAACCGGGTCCAAGATTGGAGAAGATTCCAACAAGGGCTTATCCAAGAAACCTCCTTCAGCACCCTGCGTTTCCTCTAGCTCCACCTGCTTAGACTGTTCTTGTGGTTCTTGTTGAAGTTGCTTCTTATCACTCTCCTTAATCTCCAGGACTGTAGATGTACGTGGAGATGGTGTTCTTTCTTTAAAAATAGTAGTGTAGAAATACTCCGCCTTCTCCACAGTATTCAAACGATGTCTTTCTCCCTTGTATTTCAAAATTATGCCAGTTGGGGCATCCCACCGAAATGGTATCTCTTGTTTTTGCAGTTCTTTTACAAGAAAGCCAAAATCTTTTCTGGCTTTCAACATTTTACGTGGTAGTTCTTTGTAAACTCCTATTTGTGCGCCCCCCACTTGCACAGAAGTAAGAAAGGATTTTTGCAGGATATCATTTCTTATTGCTCTATCCGTAAAATATATGACCACATCTCTAGGCAATTGTCTTTGTCTGGCCACCCAAGAATTCACTCTGTAAATTTTATCTATTTTGTAAAAAAACCACGTCAGGATTAATTTTTAAAATCACTGCCAGAGCCTCAGCACAAATCTGTCTCAAATCCTGTCTGTCATCCTCTCTAATTCCTTGAAGCCTTATGGCAAATTCCATTGCCCTGAATTGCATCATAACAACTTCGTTTTCAACTCTTTGCATTTTCTCATCAACATCAGAAATTTTATAGTCATTATCTTTCATCTTAACATTGACTTCTGATTTAAGTTCTTCCACTTTAGAATCAACTTTAATAATAAATTCTGCAAGGCCAGACGCCACATCTGATATTTTTTTAGTCACCTTGCCATAATCCTGTTTCACCATATCTTTAATTTCATTAATTTCCTGCATAATTTCCTGTTGAGATTTTTGAAGTTTATCATCTATTTCCTGTTGGGATTTTTGAAATTTATCATCCAAAGCTTTAGAAATAAATTCTTTTAAATTTTCAAAATCAAAATCTTTTTTCTGAGTCTGTATCTGTTGAGCAGGGGGAAGCTGCGTTTCATGTTTGTGTGTGGGGGATCCCCCCCCCACTGCTGTCTTTCCTTCCTGCTTCTTTGAGGCCATCCTGCCACGTAAGCTAGATTTTCTGAAGAGGAAAGTCCCTTTTCCTTTTCCACCTCCACAGAGACTTCTAAAAAAGTCCCCCAGGTTTAATCAAATAAAAACTGGAATAAAGCAGAGTCAGATATTTAAAAAAGAGTTTTTCTTTTTTCCCTCTTCTCTTGTTTCTCTTTATTACAAGCGAAGCAACTTTGTAGCAACTTTGTAACTTTGTAGCAAAGCAAGACGACTTCACAAATCTACTCTCGCTTGCTCATTAACTCTAGTGCTGGGTGCCATATTTTTTCCCCAAATCACTTTCACTCGCTCGTATTTTCTCTTGAATTAAAAAGTCAACAAAGCACTAATACTTGCGATTTCCGAGTTGCAGGGTTCAAGTTAGTATTTCCGCTGCTTATTAAGGTTGGTTCCATTCACTTTAAACGTTTGCTGCAGCTGGCTTGTTCTGCTGAAGGCAGAATCGTCCCACGCCGCCCGGAGTCTCAGCAGGTTGGGAGGGAGCCGCGCCTGTTTCCTCCCCAGAAGCAATTCCCTGGGGGCTTACAGGGGCTCAACCTGTACCCTGCTATCTCTCCTCCTTCAATCCTCTGGATTTTGGAGTTTTCAAGCCGCTTCTTGATCGCGAAGCGGCTCTACAGGCGGCGGGGCTGGCGGTCCTTAAAAAGGCACCGTCATCGCCGAAGGCTAGCAAACCGGAAGTCCGAATAATTTAGGTTTTATCTGACTAACAAGATCTTCTAGACTACTCAATTCTACAAAACTTTGTTTTTGTTTTCTGTTTTGTTCTTTCTTTTTAATCTACACTCTGTCCTAATTGTGATTTCTGAATTCAGTGTAAACCATCCTTTCCTCTAAAACAGAGTTTTTGAGACTACGTTTTGAAACCATGTCTTCTCCTAACCTGTAGAACCCCTATCCATAATTTTCCATACAATAAAAATCTATATTTGAGCCTATTTCCTCTACTTTCTCATCCAATCCCATTACTCCAAGAATTTTTAAAGTATATTCTAGGAAAAGCAAGGCAGACATATTTGAAAGAGAAAATTCTGAATTCACTTGTCTTTCCTCTAAAGTAGGGTAGGTTGGGAGGGAAGGCAACTTTAAAGTAAGGATTTGTGTGATTTTTCTGACAAATATTGCTTCTAGGGAATAGCTTAAAAGATTACAGGTTATTCAGCCCAGGTACCTAGAGAAATTAATTTGGTTATTAAAATAGAATTTAAAAATAATCCCTCTAAGGCAAATATTTGTTCAGAATGTCTTGGGATCCTTCTGTTAAGGATGCTTATGTATATTAGTTTGATTCTTCTCATTTGTCATGTTTTTGACAGGTGTTACGTTCTGATTTACTTTCTATTTCCCCCTTCTATGGAAAAGATTAGCTTGCTGCATGCCTTCCTTAAGCATATGGTTTGAATGTTGAGCTAGGACTACTTGATTAAAGGATGTCCTATTTATGTTTCTCTAGCTCAGGGGTGTCAAACTCGCAATGACGCGTTGTCGTCACATGAATTATTGCAACTGTTCCCCCTTTGCTAAAATGGGGTGGGTGTGGCCAATGCGTGATGCCTCTGGCCTGTGGGCTGCGAGTTTGACACCCCTGCTCTAGCTTTAAAAATGATTGAATTTGTAGAGAATGGTGATGCTAGTGATATTCCTCCCATCTAATTTTAAATCATGAAAACTAATAGTTCTCCTAATAGGCTGCGGGATGGTTCAGGAATGGGTTGATACAGTCTGATCTACCTGGAGACTGAGTCATAATTTTATGGCCACGCTTCCATGTCTCTCCGTCAGGTCCCAGTTTTCGACTCGGTTGTCTGACAGAGACATCTTTGGCAGTTGCTCTCCATTCAATCCATTTCTGGACCATTCAAACAGGTTTTTATTTACATTTTAACAGGTTTGCATGCTGGTCAGATCAGTCTTGGCTAATAACGCCACCGCTACCTTTGGGAGCAGCGCCCCTTTGGCCTCTGGCCTTCGCCAGACCCTAGCATTCTTGCCTTAGCAGCAGGCATACCCCCCCTCCCACCTCCAGGCAAGGCCTTATACCACCAACACAACCGCTCCCACCACCACAGCCGCTGCTCTATCGAGCCACGTGGTGAAGCCCTCAGCTGCGAGGTGGCTCATCCCAGGTGCTGCCACTGCCATCGGTCTTAGCCTTGTAATGAGACTTTACAGCTGAGAGGTGGCTTGCTGTTGATGCTGCCGCTGCTGCCATTTCTTAACAGGCAAGGCTCCCAATGGAACGGCTGCTTGCTACCGCGCTGCCACCATTGCTTTAGTCCCGGTGAGGCACTCAGCTGAGAGGCGGCTAGCTGCCGCCACTGCTGCCACTTTCTACAACTTCTTCACGGCATGTTCAGATTCCAGGCGGCCATTTTACTGTCCCATCATCTACCACCACCATTTTGAGGTGAAATGGCCTTCCATCAGACACCGCTGCAGCGGTCCCAAGCTGGCAGTGAAATGGATCGGATCCAGAAGTTTCCAAATAGCCTCTGTAACCTCCAGGGCAGCTTACTCCTTTGGAGCACCAATCAGCCTCTGGCTCCACCTTGGCAAGTATTGCCAATTTGAATAGGCCAGTACAAGGGGGTGGGGACTAGGAGGTGGCACCACTCAGGTTTGCCCTGAGCAAGCCACCCTGTGACAGATCTTGCTTCTGTCTTGTGTGAGCTGGTCAATTTGGATCTCCAAAGTGACCGCCACTTTTCCTGTTTCCAAGGCCACTCCTAACTATTGAGCATTCAAATGGCAGACATACCTAGGTCTCAGGCCACTGCAAAGGTATCCACCTGCTAAAAAAGCCTCTCGCAAGTCCAAGTATGGCTGCAAGGCCTCTCAGCACTCCAGTGCAGAACTAAAAGACATGGAGTGGAGACAGAGGGCTTTAGAAAAGCAGTTTTCTCTCGCAGAAAAAAGACAAGCTCAATTGGAAACCCTGTCATGGTCCACTGACCGGTCTGTTCCCCATCAAGCACATCAGGAGTTGAACCAACCCTTGCCCCAGGCTTCTCTCCAGGAGGGCACAGGTGGCCTTTCACCAAGCCCTGCTATTTCAACTCCACAGGAGCAGGCTCCTGACCTGGACCGCTCTAAGAAGCACCACCCCTTCTTCTCTCTCCACTGTGAGAACCCCAAGGCTTGTACGGTTCCAGAGTGTGCTGACCTTCACCTGGATGATTTACCAGACAACATTCAATTATTAGTTTCCAGAGCCATTTCCACAGGCATTGCTGCAGGCATTTGTAGCCACCGCTCTACCTCCCTGGTCTCAGAATACCTTAGCCGACAGGCCCATACATCACCTCAGGCCACTTTAACTGAGCCCTCTCATCACTCATCCTCCCATTCAGGGCAGCATTGCTCTGGGGTCAGGGGAGGAAGCTCAGAGAGACCTTGACCTCCCTGATGATGAGGAAGATGTTCTTCCGGATACCCTGGCTTTCACAGGGGTCTTCCCTTCTGGGCTGTTTAAGTCCTTGCTACACAAGGCAATGGTCACGGCTGATCTACCAGAAGAAGGGCCTATAGTACAGGCTACTATCCCTGGGAAGGGACATGGGATATTTTCAGAGCTGGTTTTAAAGCAATTCTTCATTCCGGTCCCCAAACTTTTCTCAGATGTTGTCCAGAATCAGTGGACCAATCCCGCCTCCCTCCCAACTCCCAGTGGCTCTGACAGGAAATTCTATAATATTGCAGGCCCTGATGGAGCTTCCCTTTGAGCCTCTGAAAACGGCGAGTCTCCACTATCTCACCCTTAAAGTGTCTTCCTGGTGGCTATCACATCCGCATGGTGCATATCCGAACTGGCAGCCCTCTCAGTGAGGGCTGACCTCTGTATATTCCATCTGGATAAGGTAATTTTACGGCTAGACCCCTCATTTCATTCCCAAGGTTAACTCCTGGTTTCACCGTGCCCAGGAGGTCATCTTGCCTAACTTTGTCCTCGGCCTTCTCATGCCTTGGAAAAGAAATGGCATGCCTTGGATGTGGGGCAAACCCTTAAGATGTACATCTCCCGTACTGCGCCCTCCAGGAAGACTGAGGCTCTATTCGTTTTATTCTAATTTACTTCACTTGGCACCAAGGTGTCCTTGTCAACCGTAGGTCGCTGGATGAGGGCATGTATCACCCGTGCACATGAGACAAACACATTGCTACCACCTAGGCGCATCACTGCACATTCTACTCATAGCGCAGCAACCACCGCTGCTTGGGCCACACAAGCCTCCCTTGAGGAAATTTGCAGGGCAGCTACCTGAGCCATACTTCGCCTTTCATCAGGCATTATAAATTGGACGTTTTCGCCTTTGCGAACCCATCCTTTGGGAGGAGGGTCCTTCAACAGGTTCATTTAGCCAGGGATACTCTAGGCATTTTGGCTTCCCGCCCTTAGGACAGGCAGACTTGGGTATGTCCCATTCCTTAACCATCCTGCAGCCTATTAGGAGAAGGGGTGTTGGTCCTACCTAAACACCGATTCTCTTTAGCTGTGGGATGGTTCAGCCCCACTCATAATCGCATGGGCCTGGAGCTGGCCTTACTAATGCTCTGGCCTAGATTCTCTTTCAGGTCTTTCATCGCCGAAAACTGGGACCTGACGGAGAGACGTGGAGGCATGGCCAAAAAATTATGACTCAGTCTCCAGGCAGATCAGACTGTATCAACCCATTCCTGAACCATCCTGCAGTTAAAGAGAATCGGCGTTTAGGTAGGACCAACACCCCATATCCTTGCTTTTTCCTTTATCTCCATAGACCCTTAAATTGTTAACTTTCCCATGTGTGAGCACCTATGCATAAACACAGGCACAAGTTTGACTCTGTCTGGAGAAGCTTCTTTTATAATTAGTTAATTAAGCATGTTATGCCTCTAGCCACTTAGTAAGGTGTTATCTATTTTGCCATGTGGAGAGCAAAATATTTCTACTTGAGTTTTCAGGATTTCAGCAAATATTATTTGTCTCCAGGAAAAATAATAAACAGACAGTGAGGGCAATAAGACTCACTAAGTAGTTACTAATGCTGCTTCAACTGATGCAAATGTGACAGACAGGTTGCTAAGTGATTCATATGAGTAAACCTGCACCTGTTGCCAATTGTTTTTCAAACAAAATTTAAGAGGTGATTTTTCACATTTATGTTTTAAATGTGGATGAGTGGCTGATTGTCTCCTAGTGCCTAAAAACATGTTCCTTGACAGTTTCCAAACTTGCTCTATTTAATAGGCACATAGATATTCTTTTGGGGGACGCGGTGGCTCAGTGGCCGAGCTTGTCAATCAGAAAGATTGGCAGTTTGGTGGTTTGAATCCCTAGCACTGTGTAATGGAGTGAGCTCCCATTTCTTGCCCCAGCTTCTGCCAACCTAGCAGTTCAAAAGCATGTAAAAATGCAAGTAGAAAAATAGGGACCACCTTGGTGGAAAGGTAACAGCATTCCATGCACCTTCAGCGTTTAGTCATGCCAGCTACATGACCACGGAATTGTCACCAAAAACAGTGCTGGCTCTTCAGCTTAGAAATGGAGATGAGCACCACTCTCTAGAGTCGGGAAAGACTAGCATGTATGTGCAAGGGGAACCTTTCCCTTACCTTTCCCTTAGATATTCTGTTAAAAATATAACAGGGCTCTAGCATGGGGCAAAAGCAAAGTATCAGTCTCAGCCTGTGTTTTCCAACAGTATCCCTCGTCAGACCCTGCCTTGATTTTGTTTGGTATAAAAGGGGAGAGCAGGCCCAAAGAGAACTTTAGTAGGCTTTCAAGGTTCTTTTATCCTACAATATAAAGTACATCCCTGTAATCCTTGAACTGTTGTTTCCTGGTGTGCCTAAGTAAAAGAATTGATAACTATGATATAGAATATAGTATTAATGTTTTGAATCAAGAGTGTAACAAGATGTAGTTTGGCCATTAAGACAGGACTATTGAGTCCACGTCTCATACAAATTAGTATTTCAAACAAATTTTGTCCCTAAATTGACAGCAAAAATCCTACATGTGCACTTCAGTTTTAGTTATAGAATTAATATACTGTATTTTTCAGACTATAAGACGCTCCAGATTATAAGACCCACCTAGCTTTTGTGGAGGAAAACAAGAAAAAAAAAATCTGCCTCTGCCTCCCAGCATCCATCTGGTCTGTTCGCCGTGGCCCATTCACCATGGCTCATTTGCTGCGGCCTGTTTGTTGCCCATTTGCCTTCGTGGCCCTTTCACCACTGCCTTTGTGGCCTTTCACTGCCACCATGGCCTGTTCATTGCTGCTGCCATGGGCCGTTCTAGAACAACCGATCAGCCCTGCACCAACCCCCCGCCACAATATTTGCTGTATAAGACGCATAGACATTTCCACTCACTTTTTTTTGGGGGGGGAGTGCATCTTATACTCCAAAAAATATGGTACATTTTAAAAGAAATAGGATTTTATAAAGAATGAAAAGTGAGGTCAAGGATAGAAAAGGATAAATGACATTACAGCCATTCCAGATAATCGCCACTGACCCCAATAGACATTTGCTTCTGTAAATGGAACAAACCTTTTCCCCTCTGTACTCAGTTTTTCAGACAACCTTGTAAGTCTGTGCATTAAAGTATTAATTCACTTCTACAGTGATTTGACTTCTGAAATAATGTACATTTGGGAACATCCCACACTTCTATGTATTAATGTTTTGTTATGAGACATGCATGCAGTTTCCTCAGTGACAGGATCTTGGCATCAGTTCTGAGTTTTATTCTAAAATTAGAATTCTCCTTTACTGCTTTCTGAAAATGGTTAGGCCTCCCATATTTTCTCCAGAACATCATTTATTGTGCAATGTTCTTGCTGTTCTTTCATTCCTAGCTGTGACTGAGTTAAAACTGCTGCTTTCAGAGAGGACTTTCATGAAAACCATATATCCATTCAATTTCAAGAAGGAAATTAAAAGATCTGTTGATAGTCCTGAGAATTCTCCTCAATGATGGCATGTAGCTCAATAGTATATCCTATATGTTTATGTCTAACATTGGTTCTGTGGAATTCTGTGGGAGATACATCCAAGTAAATCTGCATAAAGTTATAGCTTTAATTAACCCAACAGAACAATTTTCCTCAGTAGGATTTTTGGAAGCAAAATGAAAAATGCAAGGATATCTCCATGGCATCTTTTGGTTTATTAGACGAAACATTCGAACTATCTTTTTAAAAAATGTTTACAATAGCAAAGATGATACGTGATCACAGTGTAAAAATAATGTTTTCTATACTCATTTAATTAAAACAGTAGCTATTTCATTTGACCTTTAATTGATTCCTTTGGTCAGAAATAGGCATTGAAGGCAATGTTTGAACAGGTTTATCATACAGAAGACACTTCTTTATTATAAATATCACAAATTTCTGCTACCTTTTCTACTAATAGACATTTTTTGGGATAGTCCCATAAACCAGTATATGGGATAGTCCCATATACTGAGAACCATATTCTCAGTATATGCCTAGGATATTTCTATAGAGGATTCAGCATTTCTGGTGCTCCAATTGAAGCTGCCTTAAATTCTTTGAACTGTAGGATGTATTTTCTCCAGTAATAATGAAGTACTGGAATACATTATACATTTAACTCTTACATTAAATATTAGTGTGCTAGAAATTTGTTTAAAATATATTTTCTGCAGCAGTTTACAAGCACAATTCTTTCCTTAATAGCATTACATTTACTCTAAAACTTAGTTCTTCTTTTGTCGATATGACATTAAGTCCATCCCAGTTTATATTGCCAGAGATTAATTTGTCTGTTAATTTGTCCCGGGAAATAGTTGCATTTCCTGGTGCAACTGTGATTACTGATTGATAATGCAGAATACAAAAAGTGGAAGCTAAAAAACTATTTCATATGTCGCAATAGTTTGATGGGAACAAATTTTTGAATTTCAAAGTAATAAAGGCATATTATTTTGTTCCATATTTTACCCTCAGGAAATTATTAGAGTTTTTTCCACAATAAAACAAGAAATAATAGTAATACTGGCATGAAATAATAATGCATTTTAATAATTATATAAAAACATTTATTTTCCCAGTGTAGCCTCAGACTAAATTTGGTACCTTTCAAAACTATTGAGACTGCGCTGAAATGGATAGGTTAACCAAAGAATTACAAGAAAGAGAAGAATCAGACTATTATAAAATATGGAATAATTGGTATAATTGGTTAAAAATCAGAAATATACAAAAAAATATAGGGGATATATTACCGATTGATTGATATATACATACATATATATATATATATATATATATATATATATATATATATATATATATGTTTTCTCAGGTTTTCGCGGGTGTTTGTATGTAGGTCTTTGGTTATTCGGGTCTTCTCCCACGTAAAATTGGAAGTGTCTTGGCGACGTTTCGACGAAGTCTCATTCGTCATCTTCAGGCTGGTGTTCTCGGCTTCGTGCTTCCAGGAGCAAGCACGAAGCCGAGAACACCAGCCTGAAGATGACGAATGAGACTTCGTCGAAACGTCGCCAAGACACTTCCAATTTTACGTGGGAGAAGACCCGAATAACCAAAGACCTACATATATATATATATATATATATATATATATATATATATAATAAAAAATATTATTAGATTAAAGAGAGGTGAAGGAATATATTATAAGTAGAATTGTAGAACGTCACTCTGAAAAAATGCTTAAGAAGAAATTACACTCTTTATGTGTATATGTTGTATAAATGTTCGTTGTGTATATGTTACGTATGTCTTTTTTAATATTTATATTCAATAAAAACTATTTTTAACAAAAGTATTGAGACTGCAATTCTTAGAATTCCATGATGGTCAATAGTTATGGTAACTAACAATTTTGACAGTTGCAATTCTAATATAGGTGAGCATTTCTAGAGAAGGGAAGAATAAGTGTTCTATAACTGGGAATGAGTAGGATAATAGGAAACAGAATGTAATAATTTTAGGAAAATGTTATTTCACAATCATTAATAGGAGGATTTATACCAAACAGTATAGGTGCTTAACCAACCACAAGTTGAGCTAATGCCTCATGAAGATCCTAACTCATAAGGCTTTTCACATCAAGATATTGTGCTCCCAAACATCAGGGCTGTTTTTGCAGTTACTGCCCATAACCAAATGCCTGTATTCTCCGGATCAGGATCTCCTGAATGTGCTTTGCCAATAGTCTAGTCCTCCCAGATGGTTGTGAGACTGAAGCACATCCCCATTGCTACTTATCTTTTGTGCATAGTTTTTCATTCTCCAGAATAAGCAGGCATAGATTTATGAAGTGCCGGGACTTAAACTCAGGCACTTTCCATTGCTGCCTAAGGTCTTTGCCAGGATATTGGGGTGATGTGATTGGCTTGTCCCTCAGGGAAGAGTATACTATTGTCACTTTAATTCCTTCCCACATTTATAGCGATTTCCACTTGTACTAAATATTGGCTTAAATTTGAATTTAGTTTCTCTTCTTCCATAACAACAGCAGTACCTTTTTCTAAATAATAGCAGGAACATAATACACTTTGATTCATACCTAAAGCTAGTTAATGTTTGTGCACTCAATAATTTCAAATGAAGTCTGTGTAGCACACAAAAGTTTTCAGCATGCAGAAATTGTGAGAGGTTAAGTGGGAAAGCAATCTTTGATACATATTCCTTGTAAAAAGAATCTATTGTGGAATCAGGTCCTTTTTGTCTGGAGTAGACTAATTATTCATATGAATTTTCTGCACAATTTCATATATAAAAACAACTGGGAAATAAAAAAGGTAATTTCTTCTCTCTTATCATGTAAATCTGAGGTACATTCCTGGGCAGAAACATTAGTAGACAACTGTTTAAATTAATGCCAGTAATTATAACCATTTTTCCTGATTGTTTATAACCACTTATTTGCTTCAGAGAGAAATTAAACTCTAGCTGAATAGTTCCTTTAGTGAGCATTCTGCAGTCTGGGAAAAAGAACATAATATTTTTTTCTTTTTCTTTTTTCTGCTCATTAAGTCAATTGTTAGATGATATGCTAATGCAAACCAATTTCATTTACTCTAACAAGGAACACAATCTTATCTTTAAGATCTGCTGGTTGAGAAGAACTTGGAATGTAGAAATTGTGTATAGTAGTTTGGATAAACTCTCAAATGCCATTTACAAAAGACTACTCTTCCCCTCTTGTTGGTGTGATTGTGGCCATGGATCTGTCAGGCATGACCTGGATTCCCTGAAAACGCTAAGGCTCTGAGATGAAAGAACCAATGAGTTGCAATTCCAGTGTTGAAAGAAAGAAATGAACAACCAGAAAACAAGACAAGTGAATTTGCAAATCCGAGAACATGGGCTCTATAATATCTGCCCAGTGTCAAACATTTTTTTATACTTTAATGCCAGACAAAATGATTTATCACTCAGAATTTTAGAAGTATTGTACCTAGTAACTATAGTCCTTAGACAGGAATAGGTGGAGCAGTTGAACTGAGGAAGTTTCAGGGCTTTCTTAAGAACAAGTTGTTCACTTGAAGCTTTCTACAATGGTGTTTCCTGACCTCACAGTTAGACTGATCTTCAGTTTGATATCACTGTTTATAATTTTAAGATTCCTATTTGGTTAGCTCGCTAATGTTTATATTGTATACTTAAGACATGAGGTAATAAAGTACTTAAAGATATCCAGTGACTATATGGAAGCATACAGGACTACCTTCTCTGTTTAGAATTGCCTCATCAAATACATTTTTTTTGGAGGGGAAAAACTGTTTGATAGACCTTAAGGAAATAATTAAGTGAAACAACCACAGTAAATTTTCCTATTAGAAGGGACCTATCTCCTTTCCAGTTCATTGGAAGGATGTTGGAAAGTCAGAAACTATTTGTCCTGATTACATAGAGATATGCTGGTTCTAAATTTAAAAATAGTTTCTGGAATTCTTCTACCCCATACCATCCATCTCAAAGTTTGCTAAATATTTCTCTGTGAAAATCCTGCTCGGAAAGGAATCACTTTCAGTTTAAACAATTGCCAAAGAGCCTGACACGTGTAGATCTGCTACTTTAAAACTTCGTAGCTTGGCTTTAGAGTTTTACAGTAAACAACAGGTCTCCAAACTTGGCAACTTTAAGACTTTTGGACTTCAATTCACCTATTCAATTCACTTCCCATACTGGCTGGGAAATTCTTTTAGTTGAAGACCACAAGTCAAAAAGTTTCCAAATTTGGAGTCCCCCTTGCCCTCCCCCCCTGCGCAGTAGACCAGACCTACAAAATGTCATCAACTCCATTTCCTCAAGTTTCTTTGAAAAATGCATATTTTAAACTTGTAGTGCAATTCCTCTTCTTTTTCTGTTGCTATTGTTCTATTTAGTTACATATTTTTTAAATAAAATTTCCACATCTTTTATATTTCCATTACTCTGAAGATGATTTATAGACAATGAAGGTCATGTCTTTAATGAGTTAGTGTTTTTCTCGATTTTTCATTGGGTGGTTTTATAGATCTCAGTTTAGCTAGTTTGTTTAGCATAGTAAAAATAGCTGTGTATTAAAGAAAGATTCTGCTCAGTTTATTATATGGAAGTGAGAGTTAGATAAATCAGAAAAATCATACAAGTAAATTTAAATATATGGAAGTGGTTTATTTAAGAAGTTTATGTAGTAAAACAACAAGAGGTAGTGTTAAGGAATGATCTGAGTTATGAATGAATTTAGATTAAATAATAAAGTAAGAAACCAATATAAAATAGACAGTTTGGTCATTTCAGTTTTCTTATCTCTGCCCTTTAATTTCTTTTACTTAGTATTTTTTACTGATTTTCTGTTCTCTGCATAATTTCCTTTACTCTTAAAACAATAATGGTCATGTATATGTATAATAGGCTTTTCTTACCAGCCTAAATGTATTTTAAAAAAGTACTTAGTTCTAGTAAGCAGAGCTGGTATGAAAATTTTACTTATTTACGAAATAAATAAACAAGATTTATGGGTATGTTACTCAGCATTACAAAGAAGACAATATTTTTTGTAAAATAAACTTATTACGAGACGTATATTTGGTTTGCAGAGGTTCATATATTCTCAAAATCTCTCCTTCATGGAAGTACATATGTGATACCAAATCATTTTGTTTGTGTATTTTATAAGGCATGAATAAATCAGTATAATATGTTGCTTCCTATTAGGTAAATAATTCGTGTGAGATTTCAAATATAACAGAAAATATAAATGTCATATTGGTTTTGTTCCCATGAGGCTTTTCATGGAAAATTGATATAACTGTGTGGTTTGAGGTAAACTTCTCAGTTACAGAGAAACAGTAATGACTGAAAGAATAATGGAAAAAGAAAAGAGAGACAGAGAGGGAGGGAGAGAGAGAGAGAGAGAGAGAACTCAATACAGTACAATGTATATGTGAGCTACAAATAGATATAAGAAGAATGGAATCAGAGGTGGGCTGCTGCCAGTTCAGACAGGTTCGGGCGAACCGATTGTTATGGTTCTGCACAATTCAGTAAACCAGCAAATCCCAGTACTGGCTGGTCCCACCCACCCCGCCCTGCTCTTCCCCACCTTACCTTATCTCACCTCACCTTCTCTCAGGGAGGCCTGAGAGAAAATGCCTACCCGAGGGCTGCCTGTTTGTCCATCCACTGGCTGGGTTGGCCTGGAAGCCCCTTGTTGCAGGCCGGATGCGGGACCCGGGGCAGAGCAGAGATTGAGCAGGCGGCAGCACAGAGCAGGGCCTGAAAGGCGACTCGAGCCTCGAGCCTCGCCAAGTGTCTCCCCCCCCACCAAGGTGGTCCTTCAGCTGAGCACAGGCAGCCTGGAGCGGAACTTCCTTCCCTGCCATCAACCTTACCTTCTAGCCCATAGGACTCACACTGTTTTCACAGCCTGCAGCCACCACCTCTTTTTCAGTGTGAGAAGCCTGCAGCTGCCACTCTTTGCAGGCATGAGAAGCCTGCAGCCATCGCTCTTTGCAGGCGTGAGAAGCCTGCAGCCACCGCTCTTTGCTGGTGTGAGAAGCCTGCAATCTCTGCTCTTTGCTTGTGCGAGAAGCCTGTAGCACTGGTCTTTGCCCGTGCGAAAAGCCTCCAGCCCCCGCTGCCGCCTCGGTTCCAGCCGGCAAAGAGGTGGCTGCTGCAGGCTTCTCGTGCTGAAAAAGAGGCTGCTGCTGCAGGCTGTCATATGATAGAGAGGTGTCATAATTAAATATATAGTTGCAGTAGAAAATAAAATGACACATCAAAGTGATAAACAGATAATACCTATTTGTTTTGAAGTGCTGTAAGCACTACCACAAAATATAATATGGCATGAAGAAAGCAAGTCCACCATGGTGCTTGAAAGTGATTGTCATGTCCACAGCGGAAAACTGTAGGACACTGTCTTTTAAGTTCTTTCTAGAGCAGTGATGACTAACCTTTTTGCCATCGTGTGCAAAAAGCGGGGGGAGCGCAGGGTGGGGTCATGTACATGCGTGCCCACACCCATAATTCAATGCATCCCCATGCCCCATCTCCCCACGCATGTATGCGTGACACCCCCACATCCCCCGCTTTTGCCATGCGATGGCACAGTGGGCCTGGTAGGCCCATTTTTCACCCTCCCCAGGCTCCAGAGACTTTCTAGGAGCCTGGGGAGGGCGAAACAATCTTCCCACCAATGGTGGGTTCCGCCCGGTTCCACCCAGTTCCATCGAGCTGGTAGCGGTGACGATATGACGTCACCGAACCGGTTCTTTCCCCCCGCCCCCCATGTTATTCTTACCTTTTATTTGGCTCCACCCCCAATCTATTGCTGCCTCCTGAGTCCCAGCTGATTGGCTAGAACAGTGGTCGGCAAAATCATTAGTCAACAGAGCCATATATCAACAGTACAATGATTGAAATTTCTTTTGAGAGCCAAATTTTTTAAACTTAAACTATATAGGTAGGTACATTGTTATTAACTTAATTAGTTCTTTTTAACTACAATTAAAAAGTAGGGGGAGGGGGATGCAACACGCGGAGGGCCAAGTCCGCTCCCGTTCACCTCCCCACACTTGTTTACCCGTCCCAGAGAGCTCGGGCTACGCCTCCCTCCGACCCAGCCGCCTTCCTTGCTGGCGTCGCTCCTGAGTGAGCTCTTCTGTCCTTGGCTGTTGCAAAGAAGCGGCAGCTCTGGGTGTGCCACGCCCGCTTTGTTCTTTTTGAGAGCTGCTTTGCACCTTGTTTGCAAAGCAGCTCTCAAAGAGAAAGAAGCGGGCATGGCTCACCCAGAGCTGCCGCTTCTTTGCAACAGCTGAGGACTTCTTCCGCTTGGAGCTCCAGTGACAATCCAGTCACTGCCGTCGTGCATGCACAGCTTTCTTCTCACCAGCTGAAGGACTTTTCAGCACTTTGTGGACTTTTTGGTATTTTGTGGAAGAGCCACACTCAAGGGGCCAAAGAGCCACATGTGGCTTGCGAGCCGTGGTTTGCCGACCACTGGGCTAGAAGGAAAAAAACTGTTTAAACTCCTGCGCGAGGCTTCAATGGGCCGCCCTACAGCTGATCAGTGGTAAAAGGCAGTTTGGTTGTAGACCGGTGCCTCCAAAAACAAATGAGTAGACCAGTGCCTGCAAAAATAAATGGGTAGACCAGTGCCTCCAAAAACAAATGAGTAGACCGGTACAGCTCTGCAAGCAGTTAAAAGTGTGGTAGACCAGTACCTCTAAAGAATTGTCATATGACCATCAAGCCACACCCACAAAATAAGCCATGCCTACAGAACCGGTAGTAAAAAAATTTAAAACCCATTCCTGCTTCCCATCCCCCTAGAGACCCTCCAGAGGCCAGAAACAGCCTGTTTCCCGACTTCTGGTGGGCGCAGAAGGCCCGAAAATCAGCTGGAGCGGAGCTAGGGCAATGCTCACATACCCACAGATATGGCTCCGCGTGCTACAGATTTGCCATCACCGCCCTAGAGTGTTTTGGCTACTATTCAGATATTTAACAGTTCACTATAAATGGGTGGGTTGTGTAGAATATCTAAAAATAATCCATTGCCTTGGATTGAAATGGGTAAGCATTGGAGGTACGCAATGATCTGTGGGATTGGACAGATTTCAAATGCTTATCCCCTACTATTACAGTATATTAGCAGAGCTAGCCCTAGTGGCTACATTCAAGGGAACAGCAAATAGAAACTAAAAATATGGCAATTATTTTCATGTGGGCTTAGAAGTTCTTGGATGCACTCAAAGCAGACAAATATACATGTTCTCGTTGTTCATCAAAGAAAGCTTTTTCCAGTTGAAAAAGCAGCTGAAGGAAAGGGCTGTAGTTGACTCCCACTTGAAAGTTACTGATGTGACAGGTCAGGGGCTGCTAATGTCAGGATTGTTGTGGCTGCTGTTACCCAGAAGGATACATTTTTGTTTGTTTGTTATTCTTCAATAGGATAACTGAAAGGCAGGGTGCAACAGAGGAGTGCTGGTTCAGAAATTTGGCTTTGCTTGTAAGCTTGGCTGGTATTACTTGCCCAGGGAGCCCTTTTGTATATACTGAAATTTGTCAATGTCATTTGGCTGTAGGCATTTCCTGCGCTCTCTGTTAAAAATTTGTGTCTGAGAAGAAAGCTGAACATATGCATCTCCTGAAATGGTTTGTTTAGGTTATAATATCGTTTAGACTAAAAGGAAAAAGGGGGGAAAAATCCTTAATTTTTTTAAAAGAGAGCCTAGCTTGGTATAGTGGTTAAGGCGTCAGGCTAGAAACTGCGAAAATGGGAGTTCTGCTCCTACCTTAGGAATAAAGCTGGCTGGGTGATTTTAGGCCAGTGACTTTCTCTCAGCCCTAGCAAGCAAGCAATGGCAAATCATTTCTGAAAAGTCTTGCCAATTAAACTGTAGGGACATTTCGAGGCAGTCTCCAAGAATCAAACACAATTGAATGGAAGAAGAAGAAAAAAACCCTCCTTGAAGCCCTTGAAGAAGACAGGATAAATAGTACCTTGTCACTTTTGTTTTTGGTCACATTTGCTGTACTTCTGCTTATAACTTGACAGTTAGCAATTCATCAGGTGAGGCTTGTCACAACATATTGATATGAGTAAAGGAAATCTGCGTGATTGGGTTTGCATATAATGCAGCAACAAAAAGACTCACAATAAAAAGGGTACAAACCACAGAATGTTTTTTTTAATTTTTCTCTGAAATCCAAAATCCATTTTAGAATGAACAGTAGTTACTATATTCTGTTTAACAATATTACTTTTTATGAATGAATGTATTCCAGTATGTATACTGTCAGAATTGTATAGGGATATGAATAAAAATTCATAGTAATGATTCCTCAACTTTTAATATATAATGTTCCTGAGGCTGGGTGGAGGTTGAGCCTAAAAAGAAATTTAATACAAAGTAGACTAAAACTGCTCTTCATTTCTCGTGGCTGTATTGGGGATTTGAAGACAGCCAATTCTCTGGCTGCATATGAAGATGAATTTAAAGTATTGGTGAAATAATGGCAGCAGAGGCTGGTAGGGAACAACTCTGACTTGGGAAAGGAAGGTGACAGCCTAGCCTAAAATGATCACTATAGCTAGTGGTCTACATTTATCTGATGATAGAGTCTATCCTGTGAATTCATTAATTTATTTTAATAAACTTCTGTACAACAGGTAGTCCTCGATTTGTGACCATAATTGAGCCCAAAATTTCTGTTGCTAAGCAAAACATTTCAGTGAATGTTGCCCTATTTTATAACCTTTGTTGCCATTCCTGTTAAGTGAATCACTGCAGTTGTTAAGTTAGTAACACAGTTGTTAAGGGAATCTGGTTTCCCCATTGACTTTGCTTGTCAGAAAGTCGCAAAAGATGGATCACATGACCCTGGGGCACTGTAACTGTCATAAATCTGAACCAGTTGCTAAGCATCTGAATTTTGATTAGGTTCCATGATGATGGTGCAACTGTTGTAAATGTGAAAAATGGTCATGAGTAATTTTTTTCAGTGTCATTATAACTTCAAACGGTCAGTAAACAACAGTCAAGGACTATCGTCCTTGTTAAACCCTCTAAAAGCAGTGCTTTTGACTCTTAAAGAATGTCATTGGCTATAACAAGGATGTCAAACTCACAGCCTGTGGGCCGGATACATCACGTGCTGTGTTCCCCCCCACCCCGAGTTTAGTGAAGGGGAAAAAAGTCCCATACATCATGTGACAACGCCATGATGACGCGAGTTTGACACCCCTGGGTTAGAATGTGAAGAACATTCTAAACCAGGGGTGGGCAAATGTGGCCCTTTTACAACCTGTGGACTTCAATTCCCATAATTCCTGAGACAGCCAAGCTGTCAAGCTCTCAAGACCACAGGTTGTAAAAGAGCCACATTTGCCCACCCCTGTTCTAAACCATTGATTTCTCCATTAAACTTTGTTTCATTTACTTTCTACTGCAGCTTCTATTTAGCAATAGCACTTAGGCTTCTTATATATCACTTCATAGTGCTTTACAGTCCCCTCTAAGTGGATTACAGAATCAGCATATTGCCCCCAACAATCTGGGTCCTCATTTTACTAACTTTGGAAGGATGGAAGGCTGAGTCAACCTTGAGCTGGTCACAATCAAACTGCTGGCAATTGGCAGAATTAGCCTGCAATACTGCATCTAATCACTTTTAGTTCAATTCCCAAAGGCTCTGAGCAGAGTTATTATTGAGTTTTAAAAAATAAGTATAAACAATAATATAAATATAAGGTGTCACAAAGTGAGGATAAAGTTCAATGTCTCTAAACAGAAACTTATTAGTGAGTGGAAAGTTTTGGTCACCACAATATAAAAATGATGTTGAGATTATAGAAAGAGTGCAGAAAAGAGCAACAAAATGATTAGCTAAAACATATGAAGAATGGTTGCAGGATTGGGTACAGCTACCCTAGGGAAAAGAAGAGGCAAGGGTGACATGATAGCAGTGTTCTATATTTGAGGGACTGCCACAAAGGAGAGACAGTGGGGGTCAACTTATTTACCAAAGCACCAAAAGGCTGAACAAGAAGCAATGGATGGAAACTAATCAAGGAGAGAAGCAATCTACAATTAAGGAGCAATTTCCTGATAGTCACAACAATTAATCAGTGGAATGACTTGCCTTCAGAAATTGAGAATGCTCGAACACTGGACTTTTAAAGAAGAGTTTGGACAACCATTTGTCTGAAATGGTATCGGATTTCCTGCTCGAGCAGGGAGTTGGACTATAAGACCTCCAAAATCACTTCCAGCTCTGTTATTCTGTTAAATTTGGATTTCTGGGAACAAGGTATTTCACAGAAGAGGGGCCATCCCAGAGAAGGCTTATTGACAAGAAATTTTGGTGGACAGATTCTCAAGTGTTCTGTACCAGATCTCACAAGGCAGACAGATTTATTTCATTATATTTGATTATGAGATTTATAAACCACCTTACTCTAAAGACTCTAGGTCGTCTAGAGTCAGCTGCTTCTTCTGTGTCTAGATTGATCTTTAAACTTCCAGAAACCCACCTTTTTGCCAAAAGTAAGTCATTATCGGTACACATTTCTGATAGTAGCTGACATACCAGCAGATGGACTAGACTCCATGCCTCTCCACATTCAGATAGTGTGTTGTTAGTTTTCTAAGAGTCTCCACTTGAGCATATTGGTTTTACATTTAAGCACTCAAACTTTCAACTTATTCAGAGTCTTCCAGGTAGTATAAGGGAGGTCAGATCCTTCAGCCATATCCTCCTTTAATGTTATTCCTTGCTTGATGGTTTCCTTCCTCCATCTTTTAATTTGATTTTGAGAATATTTGTTCTTGCTATAAAGCTGTTCCTAGATCTGAATTAGTGGACTCGGGGCATATGTCCGTTCAGAAGATGTTAAAGATCGTTCTCTTGCTTAGTTCTTTTAGCATCTGCTGCTACTTTTCTCCTGATCTTAGGTGGGACAATGCTAGTGAGAGGGTACATTTTCTCAATTGGTGTAGGTTTGAGACAACTTGTCACTAAGCATACTGCTTCATTGATGGTGATATCAACTTGTTTTGCATGTGCAGAAGTGGCCGACACTGAAGTAGCATATTCTGCTGTAGAGATGCTCAGGATCAAAGCTGATGTGTGTAATATAGATGGTTGAGCCCCCCACATGTAGTTTATCAATTTCCTGATGATATTATTCCTCAAACTGATTTTAGCTTAGTGTTCAGGCAATGCTGTTTAAAAGAGAGAATACAGAGTGAAACAATACAAAGATCAATGTAATTTTTTTTAAAATCTGAAAGCAATTACTGACAATAATGATGTGGATCTTTCTTAGCTGCTAATTACCAAATCCTTTCCACAAAAGCCACATTATAGCTATTTTCTGGAAGGTCATAAACGTGACAGCCATTATTCCCTCTCAGAATTAGCTGTGCCAAAGGAAAGGAGTTGCTAAGAACACCAAGATTCAAGCTGGAAAATATGGTCTCCAGGTCCTGAGCCATGTAGGATATTAAATATGACAAGCAGGTCCTTGTCTTGTGCTCAGAAACTAATTGGCAGCCAAAGTAACTCCTGTAGTAGTGGTGTTACATAAGTGAATCTTAATATTCTCATAACTATGTGATTTGCCATGTGTTGAACCAGCTGAAACTTCTGAATAGTTATCAAGGGCAGCCCTATATACAGTGAATTACAGTAGTCCAAATGTGAGGTGATAAACATATAAATGATAGCATAAGATATGATCCATGAATGCTTGGAACTGGCATAGAAAATGTAATTTTGGTTTCATAGTTTTTAAATTATAAAATTATACCATTAAATCATTTATGGACCTAATTTTAACATTACCATATAGCCAAATTCCATTGATATTTCAATAATCCAAACCCCAATATATTATGTATTTTCCATAGTTTACTATAAATTCAGGAAATAAAGGTATCTCCAAGAGAGTATCTGCCCCTTGCCAACTCTTCTCTCCCTCCCTTTCACTTCATGTATTCTTCATATATAGGATGCATAAAATAGCATTAAACAAACAAACAAAAAACTGGCTTTGGTTCCAATTGTATTATTTTCCTGATGGTTGCTGTACTGGTAATGTTGTAGTTGTTATGTACATTGTTAACGTTTTGGAATTGTACTATAACTTAAACACTGCGCAGGAGATATCTCTCATTTCTAAACAGCAGTTTAGAGAAGGAATAGTATTTAGTCTTTGAGATAAGAGAAAGAGCCTTTAATTTCAGGTGGGTAAAGTGAATCAACCAAGGGTGGGTTCTAAATTTTTTTACTACCGGTTCTGTGGGCGTGGCTTATTTTGTGGGCGTGGCTTGATGGTCATGTGACAATTATTTAGGATTTAGCAGAGGTACTGGTCTACCAGGCTTTTAACTGCTTGCAGAGCTGTACCGATCTACCCATTTATTTTTGCAGGCACTGGTCTACCCATTTATTTTTGCAGCACCGGTCTACTCATTTGTTTTCTTTTAATACTGATCAGCTGTAGGGCGGCCCTTTGAAGCCCCGCGGCAAGAGTTTAAATAGTTTTTTTCCTTCTAGCCATCAGCTGGGACTCAGGAGGCAGCAATAGATTGGGAGTGGAACCAAATAAAAGGTAAGAATAACACAGGGGATGGGGTGGGGCAAAACCGGTTCGGTGATGTCATATCGTCACCACTACTAGCTTGGCAGAACCGGGCGGAACTGGGCGGAACCCACCACTGGAATCAACATTTCAAAAAATCAGAGCAATTCAGAGTTAAGTAAAGCAGGGAGGATCTGCTACAGCGTATGAGAAAGAGAGCTTTCTAGATTCAAATAATATTTAGAAACTTAGAAATAAGTAATTTCACAAATAAAACAGAGAAAGACTGCTCTTATATGAGGTGAACAAGACACTAGTTCAAACAGAGAATATACTTAGACTATGACTTTAAAGTGCTCCTCTCCATAATGAGCTGGCAATAAAATAAGTTGGCACTCATTGCACTGCCCTTGTGGCTGATTATATTTCTGCCTAGGGAACCAGACCAACAAATGAAGCTGCCTTAGTCTTTAATGTGAGACAATCTAAGGGAAATGACCGGTGAATTCCTCTGAATTTGTTTGTCATCCAATGAAGCACCTTTTGACAATCAACTACCTTCTTTAATATGTGTTAATACAAGAATGAACAAATGTAGGCAGGTGCTTAGAACAGGTGCATTAGCCATCTGCCAAACTGCCTGCCTTGCCCTATGCCTGTTATGTGACAATCAAACAATATTTAAACACACATCTAGCGCTGTTCAGAAAGAGTGTTAAACCCATGTCCAAAAATAGCCCAGGTGACAAATCACAGGTATGAAAGAGAAGGTTGCAGTGAAGTGAGAAAGAGAGTAATAGTAAGCTCTGTCTTTGGCTTCTGCTGAAAAGAAATGACATTGACTGAAGCATGTGGTCATAGTAAGTAGCTATATCTTAAAAGCACTCAGAAGTAAGCAATATGGCATAGGAATAACCTCTCTTCAAGGTAAACAGGAAAAAGTGCAATCACGGGAAATACCTTCTCAGCAGAACCAGTAGAAAATATGTTAAGTACTCATTATTTACAAAATAGCAACACAGTGCCAGTCTATGTTTGTACAACATAAGAGCAGTCCTTTCTAAAAAAGAAAGCTAATTCTGATTTTTAAATACAAATCTAGTTCATTTTCATAACAGTGCTAAAGCCAGGTATATAAGAGGCCCACATAACACCTGATAATTACTTTTGGAAGCACTTATTAGGTATTACATGGGTAAGTCTCAGTAGAAACCAGTAGTCCAGTCTCTTCGCAATCCAAACCAACATAGCCATAGAGAGCAGCATCCAGTAAATGGACATGTTTGCAGGACTTTAAAATGGCCAGTAAAAATTGAGCAAATCCCAATCCCTGATTTTGTTGTCAACCACATCATCATGATGCATGTTAGCAAAAGTTGTCTCAGAAGAGAAGGGAAGACTTTACCCATTGCTAAACAAGGTTGTTAAGTGAATTGTGCCTGATTTTACAACCTTTTTGCCATGGTTGTTAAATGAATCACTGCAGTTGTTAAGTCATGAGACCATTAAGTGAATCTGGCTTCCCCCATTGACTTTGCTTGACAGAAGCTGGTTGGGAAGATCTAAATGCAATCAGATAAACCCAGAATGCTGTAACTATTGTACACATATACTAGTTTCCAGGTGTCCATATTTTGATCACATGACATGGAGATGCTGTGAATGGTGATAAGTGCAAGTACCAGTCATTAGTCACTATTTTTTCCACTATTTTTTGTTGTAGCCTTGAACAGTTGCTAAATTAATGGTTGTAAGTCAAGGACTATCTGCACTTAAACTGGAACAAGGCCAATTTTAATTGCCTAATCGGCTGGAAAATAAATATCTGTTCAGCAAATTCTTTCATCATTAAATAGTCTCATTCTAATCTAAGATGATATTCTAAGCATCATTTTAAAAATTATAGAAAATAATGCAGAAGAAAATAATTTAAAAGTATACAATTTATTTTATTTTCCTCTTATGAGCTGGATGCCTAAATCAAGGGACTCAGAATTTCATCTCTCTCTCTTTTGTCAGATCTCAGGTTGCAATACTATACTCTTATCTAGAATTAAACTTCAGAGAATTCTAAACTTCACAATAAACATTGTCACTTCACATTTAGTATCTCTTCCTTTTTTAGCTTTTTTCAACCCTCATTTTTAGACATTCTTTACTCAAACAGGAATGAAGTAACATCTTGAAAATAAGTATTCTTTATTCAGTGTCTGTTCTGTATGTAACTGCTTTGTTTATAGTGATAGAGACATATGCTGGCTGCTAATGTTACACCATATGCAAAGAAACAAAATGCCTTTTATGCAAATGGACTTTTCATTCTTGTTACTAGCTAAGTGTTACATAGAATTAAGATGCATGAAGAGGTGTAAAAATCTATGTCTATTTAGATTTGCCTGAATTTGAGAGAACCGAACACCAGGGTAGCAAGTGGGGAATCACATTTTGAACTCCTACCTTTAAGAATGAACAAGCCATTCTGGCCGAGGCTGTTGAAGAGTGGGAAAACCACTTCAAATGAATATGTGGCCAGCATCTTGGGTGCTAAAAAAAGCAGGTGGTAAAGAAACACTTTGCAATAATCACTGTGGTGAAAGCAAGGCATATTTACATTTAACCATTGAGGTGGGCTGAAAAAGAGCAAATTGTTCTACTGCTTTTCAGGCAACACATGAAAGAAAATTGCATTTGAGTAATATCTTTTCAAATATTGAGTTGGATTGACCAACTGGTTTATCAGATTATTTTGAAATGCTGCAATTTATTTAAGAAGGAGAGGCAGGACAGATTTGACTAGAATATCTCACTCTATAAAATGGACTTGCTGTATCTTCAGCTTGCAGAGGCATCTGAGTTTATATGATGCTTTGTGCTTCTTGGTTAATGGTCAAGAACGCACAGAACTGATTAGTCTCAGTCTCATGATGATGATGGCAATGAGAATGCATTGTGGATCATTTATTATGTTTAGCATGAAAAAGGAATATCAAGAAGGGGTGGCTATTGTAAAAGCTGAAGTAAAAACCATGTGGTTATCCTAATCAAGGTTTGCAAAAAATTCATAAATTTATCCATCTGACCAGATCCAGAAAGTTGTATTTGTATTCTTCTTCTTACCGTGAATGTTTCAGCAATTCAGAAAAAAGAGAAATTGTCAGCCTTTCATATGAAATTGAAATTGCTTTTTTTGATGTTTTAAATAAGCACTTTTTAGAAGGATGTCGCCAGTGATCAATCCAGATTTGAAATGACTTTAAGAATGTGAACTACAGAAAAATATAGAGTATAGATCAGTGTTTTTAAATTTCAATCTCATATTATAGTTTCCTTGATTGGATTTGACCCCTTTGATAATTCAGGATAATGATTGCTTTACTTGGGCCAAAAGATGAATTATAATTATGTTATTATCAAGGTGATTGGACTACATACTGTATGAGATTTCTTGTCTGCAATGACATTGTATTTGCTCAAGTTAAGGAAATATTTAATGTACACATAAAATCATCTTACTTAATAACATTATGGTGCCCAATGAAAATGAGACTGATGACTTTATCTCAGCTAGATGCCTTACCATTGATACAGCAGTATACAGCAGTAAGGCAGAGAAAAGTAACTGCTTGGGTAGTGACTCTTTGTCCTTTTCTTCAAGACCAATCCCTATACCCTCTACAAGACAGGACTACCTATTGTCATAAGTTGGCATTTATCATTGCTTGGACCCCAATCAAATGCTACCTCCTAGGACAGGGGTGGGCAATTGTGGCTCTTTTACAACCTGTGGATTTCAACTCCCAGAATTCCTGAGACAGCCAAGCTGTCTCAGGAATTCTGGGAGTTGAAGTCCACAGATTGTAAAAGAACCACAATTGCCCCCCCCCCAGGAGATATTGACCAGTTAGGTGGCAGAGCTCAGAGCAGTAAAGGGTATGGTCTACTCTTTGGGATTAACTGTCCTGAACTCCTCCCAGATATCCATGCTAGGAAATGTCTCAATCGCTTCTATTGAAACTTCCCAGCTGTAGTCTAACACCAAACAAAGTCAAATAATTTTGTTGTCAGATATCTAGTAAAGTCCTCACAGTGATCCTTAAGAGTTCACCTGACTCCCCTTTACCCAGGAGGGAGGTAACAAGAAAGCCCAACTGATAAGAAGGTAAGCAAGAAAAATCATTATTTTGAACACACTTAGGGGATGAATACCCCAACAACTGGTACTAACATTTTAAAGTGCCAAATGATACTAATATTACTTACTAATTTTTTTAGTTATGATGTGACATTTCAAAATCTTTTCTTAATTGTCTTATGGAAGAAAATGCCTTTCATAGGTTGCAGCATGCATGTAAAGCTATAAAATCTACTGGAAACTGCTCTTTAATGGTCTCCTCATGGGGAACATCTGCATGGAGTAGTTATGGGTAATCCCAGATCTTTCCCTTTATCTGAAGATGAATTTCAAGGCACTGGTCTGTTTGCTGGCGCCTTGTTCTGTCACGGTTGTCTTCAGCCTGCCATTGTTTCCCTCAAAGTCAGATATTTCTGACTCTCAAGGCTGGAAAATAATCACCAAAATTTGTTGACTTGAATGAGTAGAAGAAAAATGTTTATGACTTAAACACCTAGGCTAATCTATGGAAAGTTAATTTTTGTGTTCTTCAGTAGCCAGATCTTCTGCCTACATAGTGTATGAGATTTCTTGTCTGCAGTAAAGCAGTTTATATATATCTCCACTAAATCTGCAAATATTCTGCTATTATTGTCAGGTGCAAAAGACCAGGACTGTACGTGAAGTTCCAATTAAAATTATGCCTATGCACAAGAATCTACTCAGTTAACGATTAGCACTATCTTGATGTTAGATAAGGGTCAATGAAATTCAAGAGAACTTGGATTTAATCCATTTGTGGCTACATAGAGACACTAGGCTGATGCCTCTTATGACTTTGCCCCAGGTTCTGTCACTACTTCTCCTATAATTATACAATAAATGGTTGGATTCCTGGTAGGTTTATAGTTATTGCCATCCCTAATGTGAAGTACGACACCTTTGGGAATTGCAAATTTCAGAGAACATCTGAAATTTTAAAACCATAATGTGAGCATTCTCACAATGGTCATTGTAGTAAATTGGTCAATTACAACCTCTATGGCAAAACTAATGAGATTTGTCCTTATCTCATTACATGCCTTTGAAATCACTGCAGTATACTTAAGTCTATTTTGTCTACACGTACAAAGAAACTTGGGGTGTAATCACTTAAAAATATTGTTTCTTAGCATCTCTGACCTTTGTTGGGATCAGAGGTGCTTTTCTAAATAAAAATGATGTGCTTTGAAGCATGACCAACCTCCTATTTACTAATTTTTAATTAATAGGTGGGCTATTAGTGAGCTTCCACGAGGAAGTTATATACTATCATGTCGATTCAGCATTTTTCACAGTGCTGAATGGGTGTAAATATTTGTAACTTGAGGACATTATTGCAACTATGGTGAAATTTTAGCAGACAAAAGAGTGAAAATTCTTTAAAGAGAACACAAATCTTGAAAAAAATAGTGTTAAAGTACTGTTAAGTAGTGTTAAAGTAACACCAACTAAAATTAGGGGGGAAAATCGAGTAAGTGAATAATACTCATTCCAATGTGCAATAACCTGATCTCACAGACACTCCTTAAATGTGTGACTTGTATCTTGCTCAGCCCTGGAAGATTTCTTAGAGATTTAAGAAAGAATATTTACTATCTTTGAAAACATAGTAAATCATGGTAAAGCTAGCTCTATGTGGATAGTTTTGGAAGGCAAAAAATTGTTACAGATGTACAGTATATACAGATGTATTAAATAAAGCAATATGGACAAACAGTTCCAGGTAGGGATGGGATAGAGGCTGCTAGTGGATACTTCTATTCACAATTTTTCTGAAGATTCTGGGAGAAAATGGAAAATCTTTTTCTTTTCACAATGAGTCTCTTTAGTTTGCTGATTCCTGTAACCATATGGCAGCAACAGGATAGTTAGATCTCAAACTGTACTGCTGGAGACTGATTCATCTTAGAGATCCAAATAATGACTATTAGGTTCAATTCAAGATGGGGTTAGGCTGCATTTTTGATTAATTAAAACATGTCTTGCTGCATATGTATGGTGGAGTCAACTGGCTAAAAAAGAGGGGGACCCTTTAGGTGAAGTAAAGAGACATTCCAGCATGGAGTTGTTTTGGGGAAGGAAACATCTGAGATCAAACCCTTAGACTATATCTCCTGTTCCCAAGGGAAGGCAGTCAGCCTGGCAATATTCTTGTATACAAATGTCAACAGTAGAAGAATTGCTTTGGCCTATTCATGGAGTTGTTCTGGTTGCTTGCACCTGACTATCTGGGGGTTCTTTTTAGCTGCCACATGACCCTGGGCCAATATATAAATGTTTTAAAATGTTATGAATAGGAACTAGACTTAGGCCCCCATGCTCCAAATAATCTCCCCCCCCAGAAGGCATTAAATTGCACTGCAAAATTCACTAACTAACTCTGCCAAATGGCTTATCAGGTTCTGTTTTCTATTTATATGCAAAATCAATGGGGAAGTCAGATTCACTTTACAATCATGCTATTAACTTAACAACTGTAGTGATTTACTTAACAGTGATAAGAAAACTGGTAAAATGGGGCAAAACTCACTTAACAACTGTCTTGTTTAGCAACAAATTTTGGGCTCAATTGTGATCATAAGTCAAGGACAACCTGTTTAGAAGAGCGCAGTGTTTGATTATGATCATTATTGGACCTTTTATTGGAGTATTCTATTAATTTTTCCCAATGATATTATTAAGTGAAATACTATAGAAGTATATTTCTACTTGCTTCCCGCTTACAGAAATAAACGAGAATGTAATTAAGCCAGATTTGAGCCAAATGCAATTTTGCATTTTCATTCATTGCATTAACAACATTTTCCATTTCACATTTTATTGGGTGCAATTAATCCAAGAAGAATTTTATTAGAACCAGTGAAAATGTCTGTTGGTACATAATTATACTGGATCAATTCCATGTAATTGTGATGTTATGAATAAAGTTTGATGAAAAGATTAATATCTTGATATCTATGATTTCTTATATTTGCAGACTCTGATTTCATCTGATTTTATAGTTCATTCAGTGCACTTCCTTTAAAGTTACATTTTGATTCATGTATCCAAGAATGCCATAGCTGGGCTGAAAAAATCCAGACAACCACAATATCGCGGAGAAAAGAGATTAAAAGACCCCACTACTTCTTTGCTGCTACATAGAGTGTGCCCAGGCTGGATATGGTATCCCTGCTATAGCTCTTTCTTTCTCAGCATCTTTTAGAATTCTCAGAACTTTAGAAACTGTATTGCAAAGCGGTTTCTAAAGATTTTAGAAAAAAAAAAATAGTCTTACTCTCTGGCTTTTTTTCAGTTCTAATCCTGTACCAGCAAGAGATTCTGGTGTCCCACAAAAGCCTCTTCCAGCTAAAGAAGCTAAAACCTTCTTTTAGCTGACTGGAAGGACCAGAAAGGTGTATATGTAGAACATGCAGAGAATTCTCCTTTGGCTATTAGAACTGTTGAAGGATTTCTCAGAAGCAAGAGTTAGTTCCTGCTTTAGAAGTGGGTATGTGCATGAAGCAGCATCTGATTTCATGTAGCATGGTATTAGCTTTTGCTACATTGCCTTTCTTTTATCCATATTACATTAGCTGAGGGAATATGCCCTCTTTGCAACAAAATTGTGGGTTGTCTGAGGCTGTCTTAATCATGCCATGAACTCACATTGTTTGCTAACTGTTCATCTAATCAGACAAGCCATAGATAACATGTTATTGCATCAACTACATAATGCTGACCTTACAGATTTATGTCAAATGTACTTTTAAGCTTAGGAGATGGAATCAAGCAGCACATCCAATTGCTGACAACAGTGAAGCCTGAATATGGACTGAAGTTGTTTAATTTACACAAACTCATCTGGGAATAAGTCTTAGTACTAATCAGAATTTGAAATCATGGTTATTAGCTGCCTTTTATCTCTGGTAGTGCTAATTGGAAAAGGTGTCTGCTTTGTCTGGATGACATTCTCAACCTCTGAAAATCTAAAAAGCCACAAATAATGGAGCTAAGAAGAAAGTGTTCTTGCATTCACATAAAAAAAACCTATAGTGGATTAATGCATTGTTCCATTTCTCTTTTTTGTAGTTAGGGTTCACTGAGATTTATGTGCTATGTTTATAATTCTTTGGAACAGGAACAGAAGCGAGCATGCATTTTCACTTTAACCAATTAGAGTGATTTAATTTTATCATTTAAACTTCTCTCTTAGTCAGAAAGTAATCATACTTAAGTTTGTCTTGTTAGCATAATTCTCCAAAGACTTTATCAGATAATAACAAAAGCCTATTTTTTCTCATATAAGCTTCTGGAAACAAACAGAACGTAAGGGCAAGTTCAGTTGCACACCAGCAACTGGCATATATTGAAAAACATATTATCCTAGTTTGTACAGGCAGCATATAGCCAATGTGTTCTCTATCCACTGAAAGATCATGAATTTATATAATTTATTTGATGGTAAATGCTACCATCATCTTTGAAAATAGTTTATTGTAAGGCATGAAGTCTAGCTACTTGGAATATGGGAAGGATATTTTTCATAAAAGTTTTATGTTTGAAAAAAAAATAATTTAACTGTAAAATCAGGAAAGCTAATTAAACTATAAAATCTAGAAGCACATTTGAACAAGGATCTCCTCTTATCAGATCTATTTTAAGTTGCATTACACCTCTCTAGTCCCCAGCCTACTTTTCAGTCTTTTTGCTCAGGAAATATAGCAAAGTTAAACTGTGAATAACTTTGTGTTGGAAAAGTATTTTCCCTCTTAAACGTCAATGATACATAATGAATCATCCATAGTATGAATTGTATCATGTATAATCTTCTGTGAATCAGCATTGGGGATTTTTCTCGTTTCTTACGGTAGTAATTAAAAAAAAATAAAAAAGTTGCTTTGTGGTTAGATCATATAATATGTTCTAGGATAGATCATTCAAAGTTATAACGGGATTGAAAAAAGTGATTTATGACCATTTTTCACACTTACGACTGTTGCAGCATCCCATGGTCATGTGACCAAAATTCAGGGGCTTGGCAACTGATTCATTTAGCAACTGTGTCACTAACTTGACTATTACAATGATTCACTTAACAATTGTAGTAAGAAAGATCATAAAATGAGGCAAAGCTCACTTAACAATTGCTTTGCTTAGCAACAGAAATTTTGGGGCCAATTGTGGTAATACATCAAGGACTACTTGTATTAGGGTTTTTTTTTTTTTTTAATTGAGTAACAGGACACTGGGAAGATTCTGAAAAAAGTTAGGACACATAATGAATCCAATGGAAACATCTATTAAAAATTGGATTCTAGGTATAAATATGACATTTTCTAATACTTGTTTTAAATCTGAACTGAAAGATGATGTTGAAGAATGAAAGATAATAAGAATCTGAGTTAGCAGTGTGAGAAGTCTTGAAGGGATGATCCAGGGTAAAAAAAAATCCAATTTATTAGCACAAGTTTATGGCACAAGATACTCCAGAAATTAATGAAAAGAGTTTCAGATCTGGAGAAGAAAAGATAGAATAATATCTAGCACATATTATTATTATATACAGTTAACTTAGTGTTTTATGACCAGCAATTTATGTTAAATCATATATATGGATTATTTCATTATTAATTAGAGTTCACAGTTTTTGTAAAGATGTCAATATGTAGACTGTAATAACTGCACAAATATCCCTTTGATACCATCCTCTGACATTTTTAACCCATGTGAATGTTGCTGAGGTCATTGTTTCCTCTATAGCACATATATGATGTGCTAGTTCTATTTATCTAATTTCAAACTACCTGCTTGTGTTCAGATTACTATATACAATGACTTCAGGCAGCAATAGTCTTAGAAGAGCAACATTGGCTTCAAATATGAATGAGGCTTGAATTGGCAAAGCAAAATGATTCTGTCAGCCAAGTCAATGGTAAACAGCCTTTGTTTCCAAGGCTGCCATCTTTTCATTCCCCCTTCTTCATTGTTTTACTCCCCAACACATGTTCTTACATCAAGTGAAAATACTCCATCCTTTTATGTAAGAGGAAGACATAATAGAGTATTTTGTGGTTTGCTTCTAAAGTTAAGCCTCTGTATTGGTTAATGGCCAATTCTCTGTATCCATGCATTTTATGTCCAAAGAATGGCAGAATTCCTGTCTGTCATGCTAACTGGAATCTCTGCCTTAGGAAATATAGATAAGTAGAAAATTTTTGACCTGAACTGCATTTCTAGAAGCGATGACAGAGAAATAGAAAAAATAATTAATTTGGAGGGGTTTTGATTAAATTGTCAGTAGAACTGAAGAGATACATGCCAGTGGTACATTTTCAGGTTTTCTC
The DNA here is from genome assembly GCA_022577455.1 of Arizona elegans. Taxonomy (NCBI): domain Eukaryota; kingdom Metazoa; phylum Chordata; class Lepidosauria; order Squamata; family Colubridae; genus Arizona; species Arizona elegans. Next base: position 31,024,738 of record JAKOOJ010000009.1, on the reverse strand, counting down.
ACCATTAAAGACATCATGAAAATAGAAAATATTGCTATAAAGTTCTGTTGAATTTTATCCATCTTTCCCACTTCATCTTTACATTGTCTGAAAATATAAATACCGTATGTGGAGATAATTTTAAGATTTCCTACAGTAAGGGGAGTAACATGGGAGTCAGTGTTGCCAGGCATCAATCTCTTATAAAATTTTACCTTGTCATTTCACTTCATCAATAAGAATAAGAATTAAGTCCTTTATAATGGGATGGTCTGTAAGAGACAAACTGATTATGAAACAAAAGAGATCCGTCTATTAATAGATTATTTTAGTTACATTTCTGCCAGTTCTGTGGCTATCAGCAAAAAAAGAAGGTAGCTTAAATAAAAAAATCTGATTAAATCTACAAAGTTAACAATTGTAAAAATAAAAAGAATGTTTGTGTTTACATGATGTATAAACACATTGAAGTAGTAGATAATTATTTCCATATAAAAATGATAACAGAAATACCTTCTAACACTACCACATAGTGTTAGAAAGTATTACATTTAAATAGCTTGGATTGTTATCATGTTGTTATTTCAATTTGATTAGATTTGTGTATGTTTTCAGATGAAAAAAATGAATTTTAATCCTTTGAATTATTTACTCAACAAAGATTACTGTTTACATAGAAAAATATAGGAAGTTCACTTAAAGTTCCTCATATTTTGAAATTAAAAAATGAATGATATGCTTATGTTGCATAACTCTTCTATTACAAATAAAGAAAACATAACTGCTGTAGTTTAAGGTAGAGTTAAATCATAATTTGATTTCTTTGGTTTTGCTTTAGCAGAGCATGATTATGATTAATTGAACAATATTCAAAATGTTGGTTTATCATTATTCATTAATGCAATCTATAAATAGAGCGGTCTAAAATATTAGATTGAAATAGATATACTTTTTTAGCATCCTTGTAATCAATCTAATTTACTACCTCATGCAGAGATAACTTATGAAAATATATCTCTACAATTCTTTTCATGACCACTGAATGGAAGATAAGGGAAAACTCCCATGCTTTATTCAGTGTGTAAGTTGAGACTGAACAAAATAAAGAAATATCAATTTGAATAGATGGATCTATTCATGAATATAGATGACTTGTTATATATTCAGCGTATCATTAACTAGATAAAGTAGGCACCATACAGCCTTGACTCACTCCTTTGCCAACCTAGAACCATTCTGTTTCACCATGTTCTATTTATACTGTGGCTTCCTACCTGTATATAGGTTTCTCATGAGAACAAGATGCTCTGGAATTCCCATTTTTCTAAGCACATTCTATGCCTTGACATGATGACACAATTGAAGGCCTTTCATTAATCAATGCAACTAAAAATTCTTTTGGGGATTGGGGAATAATCTTTCATGTTCTTCCACCTTTTTAAAAGCCAGCCTAAACATTATGCATCTCTTTTTCCATGGTTCTAATCAGCATTGGTGAATCTTAAGCATTATTTTGCTAGCATGAGAAATTAAAGAGATGGTATGATAGTTTGTATACTTTATTAAGCCTCACTTTTTAAATATTGAATATTTCAATCTCTTTCAATTTGTTGGCCACTGTGTCATTCTTCAAATCTGCTTGCATAATTTGGCTAGACCTTTTACTGATTCTTCTTCTGTTGCCTGTCATGTTTCTATAGATATTCATCAAGCCTTCCAACTTGGTAATGAGCAAAGTGCTGATTTAACTTCATCTTCTAGTACTACAGCTTTTTTTTTTAAGATGAGAGTAAGGAATCTTGGATGTTTACATGCCAATTCAAGAATGGAACCTCCTTCTGAGTTCACAGATATTTTGGAAGACTTTTCTTGTTTCTCATGTCTATTTCCATCTCCAGTTATCTTTAGAGATGTCACTGTAATACTATTTCTTTTTTCTGCTAACAGCTCTCTCAGTCTTTTTTAAGTTTGCTCCTGACTTTTGTCTTCCTTGGCTTGGGCTCGTCTTTTCTAGTTGGCAATTTCCAATATTTATTCTGACAGTTTGCTTTTTTCTGTTTCATCATCTTTGGCAGTCTGTTTTCATATTCTACCTTTGCAACGTTAATTTCATTCTCCTATTCCTGTGGTTCCTGATCAATGAGATTCACAGCTTCAAAGCAATTCTTAATGTTCTCTTCTAATATGGTACACATGTGAACAAGATCATATTGTGGAAATGGATTCCTTTTAATTTATCCATATCATAAAACCATTAGTACTCAACATATTTCAGCACTTGTTTGGTATCATGTTGAATGCCATAAATGTAAGAACCCATTGCTATATTGTCAATAACTTTCTCTGGCCATTAGTTTTCTTGGTAAAAATCCAGAAGTGATTTACCATTGCCTTCTCCCGCGTGATCCTCCTTCTCCATCATCTTCCTATTTTGTTGCTGTCTAATGTTGTTGCCTTAACAGAACAGAACAGAATTGGAAGGGATGTTGGTGGTCTTCTAGTCTCAGGCAGGAAACCCTATACCATTTCGGACAAATGGTTGTCCAATCTCTTCTTAAAAATTTCCAGTGTTGGAGCATTCACAACTTCTGGAGGAAAGATGTTCCACTGATTAATTGTTCTGTCAGGAAATTTTTCCTTAATTCTAGGTTGGTTCTCTCCTAGATTAGTTTCTATCCATTGCTTCTTGCGTCCTACCCTCAGGTGCTTTGGAGAATAGCTTGACTCCCTCTTCTTTGTGGCAACCCCTGAGATAAGGAAACACTGCTATCATGTCACCCCTAGCCCTTCTTTTCATTAAACTAGACATACCCAATTCCAGCAACTGTTCTTTATATGTTTTAGCCTGCTTGCTTTAGATGGCAACTAAATGACTTGCATGCCCTGAGTGATCCTGTTTGGAATATTGGAACACACTCCTGGCGTTCTTCATTCATTCCTGCCACAATGAGACAACACAGCAGGATGTAGGCTGGACATTTGTCATTAGCAAATGATAAAACAGATGTACTTTAGCCATAATTTAGATTTCAATAGAAATGGCACATTTCTATTAGGGGAAGATTGTCCCCATTTGGAGTGCTGCCAGTTAATTTCATGTAAATTCAGAACAAGTTAGATTTTTTTCCTCCAGACATAAGTGTTCGTACAGGCTAATTCAAGGAGAGGTCTCCCTTGAGAAATACATTCCAAGTTGTTTAAGGCTTTATGGCAGGGGTGAAATGCTTCCGGTTGGAGGCGGGTCGTTCGGAGAACCGGTAGCAAAAATCCCTGCCCCCCCCCACCCAGCTGAGCCGCACGATCATCAGAGGCTTTTTTTCTTTTAAATGGCTCTGACGATCCAAGCTGAGTTGCCTGATTGGCAAAGGGTTTTTTAAAAACCCTCTGATGATCAGGCAACTCAGCTGGAATCGTCAGAGCCTTTTGAAAGCATTTTTTTACAACCTCTTCACCGAAGAGGTTGTAGAAAAAATGGTTTTAAAAGTAAAAAAAAAAAAAAATGGCCACGCTCACCCAGTCACATTACCCCCCAAGCCACGCCCACAGAACCAGTAGTAACAAATTTTAGATTTCACCACTACTTTATGGCCTATCAGCACCTTGAATTTGTCTCAAGATACCTTCAGTGACAATAACATATGTTCCCCTATAGCTAGTTCTCAATTTATGAGCGTAAATTCTTGTATATTGTAATTCTTGTATATCGTATATTGTAACTGGCCAATTCTTGTATATTGTAAGCCATGACAGTAATAAAGTGGGTCATCGTGTAACTGAATCCAATTTTAGACCTTTTATGCACTGAGTGTTAAGGGAATGTGGTGGTCATAAAGTGAACACTGTGGTCATTAAGCTAACCAATTGTTAGCTGTGGAGTTTATTTTTTTCTGAAAATGAGTATTTTTTCAGAAACACTGTTTTCTGGGAAAAAAATTGTAAATCTTGCCCACACGCTCATGTGACCACAGAGCACTGCAAACGGCTGTAAATGCGGGCCAGTTGATGAGCATCTAAAGAGTGATCATATGACTGCAGGGAAGAGAGGACACCATAAGTTTAGAAGTTTATGGTATAAATAAATTTTTTTTGGGGTGGTGGTTTCATCATAACATAGAATCTGCATTTACTGGTCTGAAGGGATAGCTTCTCTTTTTCCATTGCTATTCCCCCTTGTTTTCCCCTCTGAAATAGATGGTTAGCATTAGCATTCCATGCCCATTGAATATGTTCAACAATAATCTCTCCCTATTTTTTTTTAATTCAACAAATTTCTATATTTAGCCATCTTTATTTTTCATACATGGACAATACTAATATGCAGCCAATGTTCACTATTACATTTGTGCCATATTGTCTTCAAATCAGAATGAAAGAAGAAAAATTGGTTTTTTTCTCAATATTATTTTTAAGAAACCTACTGTATAGTACAATCCAAATACAAACAAGTATTTAATTTTTTGGTAGAAACTCCATAAGTATGTGCCTGTAGATTTTAAGCTATTTCTAACTTTCTTCATTAATGGAGTTGTTCTGGCATCACTTTGTTGAATAAAGTGTGACATATTTGGCAGAAACGGTATAAGTGCTGCTAAAGGGGATGCATTAACCTGCAATTAGGGAATATTATCTGTACTGGAATATGACTACATACACACAAGCACACACACTTTCCCTACAGGCAAGCTTATTTTTTTTCATGTTTAGATTACATCAAATCTAGAGGAACATTCTTCTTCTTAATTTGGCAAGAGATGCTTTGCAAAAGACACATGCCTTCTTTGCCCAGGGGAAAAATGTAAATTCATTGATGAAGGAAACATATCTCAGCCCTGCCAGTTCTTCATTTACATTTCATATTTTGGAGTGCTGAAAATATTGGTGTAAAGAAATTCTGGTTGGCTGCAAGTGTCTGGTACTGGGTGTTGACAGATGGTAGAACTGCAATGCAAATGTCTTATGAATAGGGTGCCAACATTTTGACCAAACTATTCCTGTGATTTTATGCAGGTGCCTGATCAACAAATATCCGAGACGATAAGTCTTACCTTCATGGTATGAAAGATTCAGCTGTTAATTGAATATACAAAGGCCAAGACTATTTCAAATGGTTCTTTTAATGTGTACTATGCTGAGTTCCTTATGGTAACTTCATAGCCATCCAGATGAATATATCATCTTTTATTATGTATATGCTTGGTACATCACAGTAACTTTATGGGCATCCTGATGATTATATCATTTTCAGTCATCAGCCCATATTTTATCTTCTTTTGTTTTTTTTAAAAGGACAATGGTAACTATTTAGAGAATCATAATTAAAGTAGGAGTGCCCATTTTTGATTTTGTAGATATTTCATCATCTTTCATTCTTGCAAATTTGCAAAGATAGACTTCTTGGTGTTAGCAATTCCCCTTTTTCTCCTCACTCCCTTAACTCACATAGGTTCAAAATAAACATCATAAAAGTATTTTGTACGTAACTTACTTTTTTAAAAAAATGAATTCTACTATTGTGGTATTTTAAAATACTTTGGCTTCATCTTCCTTTTCTTTTTATCTTTTGAGAACAGGATGGCCAATTTCTTGTCCAATAATACTGAAGAAGATAATCTGATTCTGAGGACACCAAAGAGATGTGAAAAAGTCTAGAGTGTCAATCTGGCAGATAACATCCAAGTCATGGCTGTCTAGGAACATTATGAATTTGTCACAACTAACTTAATGCATATGGTAATAAAATGCTTTGTTGGAAGATAATTTCTTCATTATTTCAAAATTCAAGAATACTGACATGATAGGAGATTCAACACTGAAATTCTTGAATTCTTTTCTTTTTTTAAGAATATGCATCCAGGTGTACAAACTTCCTGTGTGCATGCTCGAAGTATAAATGAAAGGAATACAAAGTTGATATTGGCAGGATAAGTATGTAAAAATTCTAGCACATTCTGCCATGATTTGCTAACAATTGTAAATGGTTAAGTGACTGGATGGATAGAATGGAATCCAGAATCCAGTAAGTTAAAACATAAATTACTGTACAATTAATATCAAAATGCTATTAATACTATCAAATTGATAGTTTAAAACACGGGGGTCAAACTCACTGCGTCACGTTGCTGTCACGTGAAGTTTCGCAATATTTTTCCCATTCACAGAACTGGGGTGGGGTGGGCATGGCCTGCGTGTGTGACACATCCGGCCTATGGGCCGCAAGTTTGACACCCCTGGTTTAAAACCTGCTGATAGAAGTGAGTCTTTAAAACTTTTTAAAATGTTGAGATAGTGGGAAATTAAGACAACTCCTGACATGTGCCATGTCCCTTAGATATAGCATAAATTTAAACTATTCACTGAATTTCCTGAATCTTACTACAGTCTTGGGAGAAATCTTTCTACATGGATCTTCTAGAGGTAATGAATAGAACAAAGAAGGTTCCATGTATGCAGTGTAAATGTGATTCTAAAGCACGCTTAGTATATGTGCATGAAAAGGACATTTATGTATCTCTGTAGGTATGTCTTCTAGGACAGGGATCCCCAATCCCTGGGCCATAGACCAGCACCGGTCCGCGGCCTGTTAGGAACCGGACACAGCTGAAGGTAAGCTGCGAGCAAACGAACCCTACTGTAAACTGTGCATGCGTGGGAGCTGGGTTGCATACTCTTCTCCTTCACCCCAGTCTGTGGAAAAATTGTCTTCCACCAAACCGGTCCCTGGTGCCAAAAAGGTTGGGGACTGCTATTCTAGGAAGGGTCTTATGATGCTTGTTCAAACCCAGATTTTAACTTGCAAGGAGTTTCTTTGCTCCATTCTAGTTTTTTCTTCACATTAATGGCAGAGATCAGTCTGATGGAATGAGCCAGGTAAATGGGAACATAGATAATCAACAAAATGCCCCATTAGACAAGACTGCTGTGATGGGTTGTCTATTGTTGCTCTGGAGTTGGCAGTGCCAAAATTAAGTATGAGACTTATTGTATACTTTAAAACATGAAAAAAAAATCAAAGCACATATATCAATTATAATAAAGTAACTTTGGAGGAAGGAAGCTGATTAAATGCCTGTCACCTAGTTCAAAACTCCTTTCTCTGGCACACGGACTGTCACTCGCCCAAACAATTTAAAACATCCAAAGAGGATCCCAAATAGAAAATTGTATGTCTGCATATGTTTCCATGGCTACTTTTGTGTTTTTATTCTCTAAAATAATATCCCATTTTTTTTATGCCAGGCAAATGGTGTGTCTTTTTAAAGAAAGTAGGCTTCCCATGTGTCAGCCAGAGAGCCTTTTTCTTCTTTTTATAAAGCAGCTGACAATATTGGGATGTGCACATTTTCCCTGCACCAATTCCGCTATACATTCTTCTTTCCCCAAAAGGCAGGTCCCCCCCCCCCCCCACGATGCAAAACTCCAGAAGAGATAGTAGCTCTGTTTGTGTTAATGGAGCATGACATCTTCAGCTTGCTGGGCTGCAAAGAGTTAAAAGCAGACAGTTTCCAAGTGCAATGGTTTCCCTGTCCCTCCCTCCCGCTCCCTCTCTCTTTTTCTTGCCTCCTCCTCCTCCTCCTCCCCACCCTATTTCTGTCTCTCTTCTCCACCCCCTCCCTCTAGTTTTGGCAGGGGATTAAAGTAGCTCCCCCCTGTGGCAGCAGTGACCCAGAAATGAGTTTGATTCACAGAGTCCTTCCTCCATAACAAGTAAAAACGTCAGTCAGAGTGAGAGTCTCTCGCTCTCGCTCTTTTCCCCCTCGGTGTGAGTGTGTGTGTATGTGCGTGTGCGAGTGTGAAGAGAGACACAATCTGCTCCCATTCTCCAATGCTTGTCTGAACTCATGAGGCAGCACGGAGCCCTTCGCGCAGAGAAACTCCAACCTGACTGGCAACCATCTCGGCGGCAACAGCAGCAGGTAACTGTGGCCAGGCAGTTCCTTACGTTCGCCTTTCCGCCCGTCGCCGCAGAAGGAGCTGCCTTGCACAGCCATGTTTGATGTGTGGTGGTGGGGCTTTTTTTTTTTTTCCGCTCGCTTAGCTTTGGAGTTCTCCAGAAGCAGCTAGAGAGCAATTTAATGCCGAAGGTCGCTGCCTAGTGGAAATAATATAGTACGTCATTAATATGGCGCCAAAAGATTTGCTTCTTGATAGGGAGCAAAAAGAGGAGGCAGTTGAGTTGCAGCTTCGCTATCCCATAAGCAACTTGTACATTGCTGGGGAGGAAAGGGGTGGGGGCAAGGGAGGAGGAAGGGGGAAAAAAACCCGATTTTTTGGAACGGTTGAGAACATCCGAATTGAAGGGGGGGAGGGGAAGGGGAGTTAAGGGCTGGCTGTATATTCTGTCGCTGCAGACTTCGCTTTTGGCAAACCAGAAGCTTCTTAGGATGAACCAGATGAATGAATCGGGTTGCAGAGTGGTTAATAAGAATAAATATGACAATAATGTTGGGCTGTTCCTTCCGGACTTAGGGACTATTTTGTAATCGATCCAGAGACTTTTGCCACAGTTTTCTTTGTGGGTGAGGAGGACGGGCCACCCTAAAAACGCATCCACGCTGAATGAGAGAGAGAGATCAGCCGTAACGGAAAAGTGAGGCGCGTTTTAACAACTTGGAAGACAGATGGCAATGGCAGAGCACAGGTCCTTTTTAGACAGCTTTAAAAAGCAGGGGGAGGGGTGGCCAGAGCCAGAATCTGTCGCCGTGTCACCCACATGTTCGGAATATCCGTTGCAGTAATTCAAGGGCAAGAAGGATACGGAGGGATAAGATGATAAAACACCTTTTACTGACAAATTGCTCCTTTTCTTAATAAATCAGATTTGGCTCCACATTTGTTTGGACGCCGTGGTACGGCGCTGTATTTCTGGAGACGAGCATCTTAGGGGATTTTTAGTTAAATGGGCACCTGGATTCTTTAAAAAAATAAAATAAAACCAGCCTGATAGTCGCACCAGAAGCCCGAAATGCTTTTCCCGCGCCTGTTAGACTGCAAGTGGGAAGACCCCGAAAGTGCACGTGTTAAGGAAGTGTGAGCATATGGATAGCATGAAAACAAGGGGTGTGTGGTGCGTTTAGCAACGGAGCGTGTTGTTCAACCGCTATTCTGCTGGGTGGCAGCAGATTGTCAATGCTCAACGCCGCCGCCGCCGTTGCTGGTGGCGCAAATGATTAACGCAGGGAGAGGGGACGAAACGCGGAATGCTGCCTGGGATTCGAAGCTCTTCAGAAGTCTCTCATTTGCTACACTCATTAGCCCCTCCGCCCCCGTAAGGAGGCGGGGTTTCTTCGCTGGGCTACGCTCGAAGGCAAGGAATCTTGGGTGGTTGGCAGAATAGCCGGCTGGCGGGTCAACAGGCAGGTGCGCGGCGTCAGCAAAAACCTGAACTTCTCCATTCTTTCTGAGCAATCTTACTCCTCCCTTTTTACCGAAGGGGGGGCACTTAAATACCTGCGCCGTTGCTGTGCAGCCACAAACACTCGCAAGTGTGTGTGTGTGGGGGGGGGGCGGGGGTGCAAACTTTTCAAAGCACTCTTCACCCCGAGGGTTGGGATTTGTTCTCAAATCCCTCTGAATGAATTAGTCGCGGAGCTTGGCAGTTGCGTCTCAGTAGAGTCGTGAAACACTACCGTGGGGCTTTTCAGAGGTAACGTCGGATGCTGGTGGACAAGTCGTTCCCCCCCCTCCCTTCCCTTCCTCCCCACTTGGGAAATCGTACAGGGGTAGCATGATTGGTAATGCAGTGCTTCGTATTAGAAACGTCAGAAGGTTGCACCCGAGCGGGCTGGTCTGAGCTAAGAAATCCCCGATTTGCGACGTTACTTATTAACGGGGGTAAAATAGGTCAATGAAAGAACGGTGGATAGGACGGGCGGAACTCAAGCTCAGTTGGAGGGGTGTGGAAACACGTTTCCCCTCTCCGCATCAAGGCAAAGAAAATGGATGTAGGCGATGGTGTGTTCGAATAGCTACTTCTTTGCCACCGAACGGGCCGTGGCCGGCTCCTCCCGCCTTCAGGAGGAGCGATGTGGGTGGGGAGGAAGAAAATGCATCAAGCGTTTTGGCGAAATTAGACAAAGCCCCCCGGGGCCTTTCTGCATGCCCATCATCTTATCACTTTCTACCTTCGATCTTTGCAAGAGGCTGGAGAAGCGTTTACCTTTCTTAGTCCCTTTCAACCATCCTTTATTACGGGGCTTCTATCTTACGTGCTCCCCCCCCCCCCCCCCCAATCGCTTCTCTCTAGCGAGTGGGAACTAGAGGGCGTTGATTTGTTTGCAACTGCTTGCTGAATGATTTCCTCTTGACGGGGTGATACAGTTTCCAGAACTGTCGAGTGGTGGGAGGAGAGAGACGGGCGAACTGCGGGTGGGAGCAGAGAAGCAGGGCCTGGGAGATATTCGCGGCTCCTGCCGCTCAATCCACGAACCCTCCCCGCCCCTCTTTCCCCAGACGTTACAACATGGAGATCAAGGGGGAGGGCTGCGCTACAGCTTTGCGCGAGCAGCGATGGATTTGGGAAGCGAAGCTCCGCCGGGAACACCAAGTTTGATTTGCAACCGGGGCTGTGCGGATTGGTGCAGCTGGGAAAGAGGGCGGAGCGGAAGAAGAGAGACTGGAGGATGCGCCGCGGGGGCTTGATCAGTTTCAAATGCAGAGACTTGTAACGGTGATATTGCTGGCGTTTGGCTGGTCAGCCTCCTCTTTCCCGCCCCCCAACTCGGTTCGCAGAGCTTCCTCTGGAGAGGAGGCTTGTCCTTTCTGTACTATCCGTCTACTTAACTCTTGGCGGTTTAGGGTGTTGTTACTGCATTGACCGAGTGATGGGATTGAAAAGGTCGTGTTAAGAGCAACCGTTCACCTGTGGAATTTGAAAAATTGGTGAGCTGGTGTAGGACTGGTGTAGCTTTTTATTTGCTGTAGTCTCCTAATTCGGATGCTGATGATGAGAGTGAGAATGAATTCTGTGACTGCTCTTCTAAGATCCTACATCTAGAAATGTCATCAGGAAGCTAAGATCCAGCTTGAGAATTAATCCCTTTCATCTCTTAAATAAGAACCCTCCTGTTAAATCAAAGCCAAGTGGAGAATCCATACTTTGAAGGCAAACAGATTTGTGGGATTTCTTGGAATCTTTGCCCACTTCTAAGAAGCTCAAAGCAGTGAAGTGTGTTCACAAACTAATTCTTGTGGGTACTTAATTTTGCAGAAAGAAGTGATGTAGGTTATATTTACAACAAGAGTACAAAAAATCACTTTAGGTAGATACTTTTACTTACCTCAGATGACAATTTGATAACTCGATTTATAGGTAAAGTTGAATTATTTTTGCATTTAAAATAGTGAATGTACAACTTCTAATTACTCCATAGAGATGTTATAGATTAGGTTGTCATATTGATTTTGTATCTTCAGAATGTATGCCTTGAAATATTCATATTAATTAAATTAACACAAAGAATAACTTGGCTGTTGAATTTTTGAATTTATTCATAGGATACTGAGTACAGGTAGGCTTTGACTTAGAGCAGTTTGTTTAGTGCCATTTGAAATTACAATGACACTGAAAAGAGTGACTTATGAATATTTTTCATACTTATGACTGTTGCAACACCCTCAAAATTTAGCCACTTGGCAACCGACTTATATTTATGACAGTTGCAGTGACCTGAGGTCCTGTATTCACCTTTTGCAACCTTCCGACAGGCAATGTTAATGAGGAAGGTAGATTCATTTAATAACTGTGTTACTAACTTAACACCTGCAGTGATTCACTTAACAACTGTGGCAAGGAAAATTATTTATTTATTTATTTATTCAATTTATATGCTGCCCCTCTCCGAAGACCCAGGGCGGCTCACAATACACTCAAAAAATCACTATAAAAACACTTAAAAATTAAAAACATTAAAGACATTAAAACTCATTCACACCATTCATGGCCGGATCTCATCAGATCGCAAAGCGAGATCAACAGCCCCAGGTCTGCAGGAAAAGCCAGGTCTTCACCGCTTTTCGGAAGGCCAATAGGGTGGGGATGGTCCGGACCTCAGGAGGTAACTGGTTCCAGAGAACGGGGATAAAACTCACTTAACAAATGTCCCAGTAAAACAAATTTGAGGCTCAGGTGTGGTTGTAAGTCAAGGACTATCTGTACACCATATGATACAGAATTGTAAATATAGCTTAGAATCAAATAGATTTCCATTGCTCTTAATGTCATAAGCACAATCTGGACTCAGTCTTGCTAAAGTTAAATTGTCATTGCTATAGTTTAGCTCAGCTGATCTGGAAAAAGTATGTATTTGCACCATCTTCTGCTGATATTCACACTTGTATGTCTGTTCTCTATTAATAGTAGTTCTGTGTTCTAAAGGAGTGGTCCACAACCTTTCTGGCTCTGCGGATCAGCGTAGGAAAGGGGATGGATTTGTACTTGCGCAAATAAAGCTTTGTGTGCTCGCCTGCCACTTGTGTGGCCCAGTTCCCAATAAGATGGACCAGCACCAGGCCGTGGACCAGGGATTTGGGACCCCTGTTCTAAAATGGGCTCTGTCTTGTGAGAAACTTCCACTCAAAGATATTCTATGCAACAAGCGATGCAGATTTTCAAAACAGACTTCTGTAGTCTGCAATTTTCAGTCCAGTTCTACTGATACTAACATAGATGCTTAAATTAAAATCACAAAAATTTTCTTCCTGCTTCTTTCATTTGGTGTTGTATAGCAAAATCAATCACATGTGGCTGTGGTGTCAGATTTTATTTCTTACTGAAAATGTATTCAGGTGGTGATTCCTCATACCATTAATTGTCAAATAAATCTGATGGGGAAGAGCTAGTTTAATCTAGATAGATAGATATAATCCAATTTATTTCTGCCAAAATCCTTGATAATTGGTTAAATCAAAGAAACTAGTACATTCTTTGGTGATCACTGCAATCAATAGACAGAAAAACACTTCTTTCTTTGACATAATATTTTGTAGTGTCAAAATATTTTCTAAAAGACATTGAGAATTTATGTGGAGATTTATTATTTTGTGTTCTTGTTTATGTTAAGTCCCAATCAGGAAGTGTAGTTCTGACTGTCAAAATGTTTGAAACTGAGTACTTGGTATACAGCTCATGTTCAATACTAGTGTGCTTTGCAGGACAAGATTCTTCTTGCATTCTTGTGCTGTTCCTGTAGTGGCTTTATGCAATTTATTTTAGAGTTTGTTTTAACACTGCTTCTAGTTAATGATTTGTCAGAACTAGAATTATAAATCCTTTTTACCCAGAGGTTTATGGAAGTCATTAAAATTACTCTAGGAGGAAACAAGTTATAAAAGCTTTGACCTGGGGATATGCATTTAATGCCCATATAAAATGTTTCTCTTCATCCATTAAAAAATAATTGTAGTCACTTTCAAACTACATTTTTCCCATATGCTGTTGATCAATCTATCAGACTCTTGATCGTGTATACTGGTACTCTGTGTTAATATCCTTGAGAAATGAAAATATATTTGATTTATTTTATGTGTGTTAGTTTTATAGTACCTAATGTATAGTTAAAACTAAGTCTTATTGTCTGAATACACTGTTAATTCAGTAGGCAAAGAGCAGTCCTATTAATTTGGTTTGGGCAATTCCAATGCTTTCTGAACTCTCACTGGAGGTTATTGACAGGTGGGAAATGGGAGGGGAAAATGGCGTCTTCTCCTGTAGGAAATACATTTAGGCCTCTTCTTCATTTTAATGGATTTATTTCTAAATGGCTAAGGTAAATATTTTGTGCAGTATTCTTTTGTATTGGGAAGTCTGATGATCAAACATTTGCAGGGTTTTTTTATTTAGTGATGTTATTACAATCTAAGTGAAAGGTGCATAACATTTGGGGCCCAACTGCCATACTTGGTCTCTAAATGTCATTCTAAGAGCCTCATTACAAAATACAGAATGGGTTTAATATAATTTTATATTTATAATTCATTGCAGTATAAAATTATTATCATTTCCCATGTATTAATCCCTTTTATTTTCCATCTCATTACAAGTATTTGAGCAATTTTCTGACAACATCTAAGGATTGTGTGAACATTCATGGCCCTGGTTTCTCAGTTTAAATATTCTTAGATTAAAGAATGGTGTATGTGATCAGAAACTTGAATGCTTAATTTGAACTTTTTTGGAGAAGGAGGAGCAGGTATGACATAGAAATTAAGGTCTATAGCATGCTACTGATATCAGTTTCCTTCTTTTATCAGATTATTACATGAGGGAAACCAAGATAACTTTGCAATGAATCCATCAAAATGGCCAAGAGAAAAACTTATATTGAGAAATAAATTGAGAACTTTAGGAAATATGACGAGACATTTATTTATTTATTTTAAACGTGTGTATAGCCTCAGGAGGAAGAGTGTTCCAAAGAGCAGGAGCTGCCATGGAAAAGTACATACCTGGTTCTCATTAGGTGCTAGTGGAAGGAACTAGGAGTATGCCCACCTTAACTAACCTGATAGGACAGGTAGATGTCCTTAGGGAAAGGTGGTCCTGCAGATACATGAGATGAGACAGCTTTTCATGTTGTAGAAACAACACTTGTTTTTTTAGGGGAATTCATATGTTTCAAGACACAATTGTCCTCTTGAGCCAAATCAGTTCTGGACTTCACCAAAAATTTTGTAATTACATAGAATGCCATCCTACATTAAGACATCTATTCTATTGCTGTATTCTGGATTATAGTAAATAATCATTAGTATCTCAGATTGAGTGCTTTCCCATGCATTCTGCCTTAGATTCTATAATAGTGATACCAAGATTCAATCAGAATGCTGACATACTTTCTGCATTATTTTTTGGTGTTGCTTTCTGCTCTTGTAATAAAGAGATAAAATAATTGGTAATCTGTAAATGTTACTAAATCAATAAGATGGTATTTTCAGGTTTATTGTTTCAAAATGACAGCCCCCCCACATTTAAAGAGTATTTTTAATTGTGATTATTGAAATAAATTAATACTGCTCTGTGTTTCTTATATTTTAGATATTTCTCCCCCTATTATTATTTTATTTAGCAATTGTGAGAGTCATGTTGAAGAGTAAGTTAACTGAAATCTTATTAGAGTTTAGGAATTTGCATTATTTTTCTGTCTTAACCCATATGTGGTTTTCAGTAATTAACTGAAAGTCACATATTTTTCAATCCTGAGCTAATATTCTCCTTTATTGGCATCAGTGTTTGCCATATTCTTAGGTAGATTATTTATTGGTGCACCAAAATATTACATTAACTTCATAGAATCTTGATTCTTCCTTGGACTAAAATATCTTATTAACTTGCTTTCAGGCCATGATTATTTTGTATTTAAATTAAGAAAAAAATACAAACACCCTTTTTTTTATTCCACAGAAGCAGTTAATGATGCTCAACATACTGCTCAGAGTATTGTTTTGTCATTGTAGTAGAATGCCCAGATTTTGAAAAAAGCTAAATAATTAACTGAAAAACTTAATGTTGATTATCATGGCTGCACAAACTAATTGAAGTAATTGTTTTAGAAACTGATAACTGTATAACACTTTAGAGAGACTACCACAGTCATACAAAGCTTAGGTAACTCTTTGTAAGTAATTCCTTTTTAAGTATATAAATATCTTCAGGTCACGTTATGTACCAAACTAATTTTTAAACTCTTAGCCGTCTGTGGGCTAGTGGATGTTTCCAGGAAAACTATTAAAATAGCATAATGTATCTACTTAAATTATATATATATATCAGTGGTGGGTTGTCCCCAGTTTGCACCAGTTCTATAGAACCGGTAGTAAAACCGGCGGGAGGCTCTGCCCACTGACCCCAACGTCAAGGTAAGTAGAACCCACCCTGATATATATGTATAAATACACATATACACAGAGAGGGGGGGGAGGGCTAGCATTTTCTCTGTTGGAAGAGGTAGACCAACTATACCTATCCTATAATCAAGAAGACCTGGAAGAAAAACTGGATGTGCAGCCAATATCTGAAGTTGGAATGTCACCACCACCTTCTCTATTACAAAGCTGCTGATATGAGGCATAAGATTATGGGTAAACTTGCTACAATCAACCCTTGAGACCAATTACCAAGGCTCAGCAGAGAAGTATGATCAGATAATATGCTAGAAGATGTCAACAGGACCCTCACAACAATCCCTATTATGATAACTCGGATCAATGAACTGATACACGCTACATCTGCTGTAATCCTGGAGATGCTTGGCTAGAGAATCAAGTAGTACATCCCCCTCCCCGAAAAATAATGTTAGAGATCAAAGCAAAGGTTAACCAGCTGGTAGAATTACAGAAAGGTGTGAAGATTAGGGATAACACTTAGCTACTGAAAAAATACAAGAGCTAGTGGAAGCTGTGAATGTGAACAGCCAGAGACTTTTCACAACGTATGGAGGTTTCTATCCCAAGTCCAGCACCCAGACACTGTACATCAGACAGAAAAGGAGGGTTGGGGGTGAATGTCAAAGCTACGGTCCTGGATGAAATTCAGAACATCCAGGAATGCATCAATAAGATAGTGCCCCAAAATGAGAAAGTTAATGCAGCACAAGAACAAGCACTAAGCACCAAATATATAGAAGAAGGGTTCTAGCACATTAGACAGGACCCAAGGTGTAAACTTGCAGAGGCCTCGGAGACGGTCCAAAATGTAGTGACAGGTGTAAGATGCAGAAACAGCATATACAGTACTTAACAGCCAATCAAGTAGCTGATATTGTGTACAGGAACATTTGTAGAGAATATGGACTAGATCTTCTAAGTCTAGGTGGGCGATCCCATAGAAGGTTGTGGAAAATAAGGCTAAGATCCTATGGATTTTCAGATCCGGATAGACAGGCAGGTACTGGCTAATCAACCAGACATCATGGTAATAGACAAATACCAGAAGACAGCAGTGGTGATAGATATAGCAATGCCAAGTGATAGCAACACCAGGAATGAGGTACTGGACAGGATGTGGAAAATAAAGATCAAAGTGGCCCCAGTAGTGATAGGAACACTTGGGCTGTGATTCCTAAGCTAAATAGCTCCAACAGATCCCATGAATGCCATTGGAGTTCTCTTTCCAGAAGAGTGCAGTACTACAAATAGCTAAGATCCTACACAGAATCCTCAACTCCTAGACTTCAGAGGCCCCCAACAATAGCTCAGGATTGAAAAATATGTGACTTTCAGTTAATTACTGAAAACCACATATGAGTTAAGACAGAAAAATAATGCAAATTCCTAAACTCTAATAAGATTTCAGTTAACTTACTCTTCAACATGACTCTCACAATTGCTAAATAAAATAATAATAGGGGGAGAAATATCTAAAATATAAGAAACACATTGCCCTTTTTGGCCAGCTCTATACCAGCGTACGTGTTGATGGAGTGGATTTATTCTTCCCACTGAGCACGTTCTTCAGGGCCTATATAATCCTTTGGTGGTACTTGGATGTTGCTATCTTCCTTGCCTCCTCATTGTACTTTCTGTCTGGGGGTACCAAGGTACTTATAGCTGGTCTGTATGTATTGCTGTATGTGATCCATTGGTAGTTCCACTCCATCAATCTAACTACTTTCCCTCTCTTGACTACCATCTGGCTATAATTATCTAGTGCAAATGACATCCCAATGTCCTCAATGTAGATCCAGGTCAAGTGGATCAGTGAGTTGATGTCTTGTTCATTCTTTGCATACAACTTGATGTCATTCATGTATAAGAGGTATCTGATACTAGCTCCACTCTTAAACTTGCATCCATATTCATCCTTTGTGATTATCTGGCTGAGGAGGCTTAAGGTCAAGCCAATGGAGAAGAACAGCAGAGACAGTGTGTCATTTTGGTATATGCTGCACTTGATAAACACTTGTGTGTGCTGTGTTTAGTTGATTTCTAGTGTTGTCTTCCATAGTCCCATTGAGTTCTTGGGTTTCTTAGTGTCCTGTTAACATTGTATAGTGCTAGGCATTTACATGTGTGTTGCATTGAGTCATAGGCTTTCCTGTACTCAATCCAAGCTGTGCTCATAATGATCTATCTAGATCTTGATTTTTAGGTGGTTGCTCTATGAACAACTTGTGTTTGAGCCTCTATTGTTTCTAATGCCTTTCTGAGCTGTGTTTATGTACTGCCCCATATGGTCCTGTAGTTTGCTATAATGTCTGATAAGTCTTTCCATGTTTTGAGGAAGCAGGTTATTAGCTGGGAGTTGGTTGGTTGGTACCATTCCCTTGTGGATGTCTTTTATGATCAGCACTATCCTTCTTTAGTTTAGCCAGTCTGGATGAGAGCCTGCTGCTAGCAAATGGTTCATCAGTGGTGCTAGGCATTCATGCACTGCTGTTAGCATCTTTAGCCAGTAGTGCTCTAGTATGGATGCTGTCCAATTCTTCATATGCTTAACCCACTACTGGATTGCTGCTACTGTAATGATGACTCGTTCCTTTTCTGGGAAATTGCTGTGGTCAGTTCTCAGGTCCTGCATCCACTTTGCACTGCTGTCATGTGTCTTCTCTTTCTCCTATACATCCTTCCAATACAGTTCAGTTGCTGCTGTTAGTAACTCTGCTGTTACTGTGATACTGCACTGGAGAACAGGGCATTTACCTTCTTGGCCTTTGTTTCTCTAGTGTATCTCCTTAGCCTGATAGCCAGTGTTGTAGGGACTGGGAGGGGGGGGGCACCGTCTTGCGGTGGTTCTCCTCCTATCTCTCTGACTGGTCACAATCTGTGTTGACGGGGGCAGCGGTCGACCCCGAGGCGCCTTGTTTGTGGGGTGCCACAAGGGTCGGTCTTCTTGCCCCTCCTGTTCAACATTTATCTGAAGCCGCTGGGTGAGATCATCCGTGGTTTTGGGGTGGTTTTGGGGTGGAGTTCCATCAGTACCCTGATGATACTCAGATCAGACCATCCCAACGATGCCTTGGAAGTGATGTCCCAGTGCCTGGAGACCGTGCGGATCTGAATGGGGAGAAACAGGCTTCGACTCAACCCTTCCAAGACCGAGTGGCTGTGGCTGCCGGCGTACTGGTATAGCCAGCTGGCGCCATCGCTGGTTATTGGGGGCGAAACATTGGCCCCCACGGAACGGGCTCGCAACTTGGGCATCCTCCTGGACGCACGGCTGTCTTTAGAAGAGCATATGACGGCCGTGGCCAGAGGGGCTTTCTATCAGGTTCGCCTGATACGCCAGTTGCGCCCCTTTCTGGATCGGGACTCCCTACGCACGGTCACTCAAGCACTCGTCACTTCTCGTCTGGACTATTGTAACGCTCTCTACATGGGGCTCCCCTTGGGGTGCAGCCGGAGGCTCCAACTGGTGCAGAATGCGGCCGCGCGGGGGATTATGGGAGTGACTGGGCACTCCCATGTGACTCCTCTCCTGCGCAAGCTGCATTGGCTTCCGGTGGACTTCCGGGTGCGCTTCAAGGTGTTGGTGATCACCTTTAAAGCGCTCCATGGCTTAGGGCCGGGGTACTTATGGGACCGTCTTCTGCCACCAATTGCCTCCCACCGGCCAGTTCGCTCCCACAGAGAGGGCCTCCTCAGGGTGCTGTCGGGCAGACAATGACGGCTGGCGACCTCCAGGGGGAGAGCCTTCTCTGTAGTGGCACCTACCCTCTGGAACAATCTAACCCCAGAGATACGAGTGATCCCAGACCTCCAGACTTTTCGTTGGGCCCTTAAAACCTATTTCTTTCAGTTAGCCGGGCTGTCCTGATTTTATGGTGGATTTTTAAAATTTGAAATTGGTTTTAAATTGAAATGTTTTAAATTATGGGCCAAACATATTTAATTATTTTAAATCTATTTTAACTTTTGTGTATAAATGTTTTACTTTGGCTGTTCATCGCCCTGAGTCCCAAAGGAGAAGGGCGGTATAGAAATCTGATAAAATAAAATAAAATAAAATAAAATAAAATAATAAAATAAAATAAAATAAAATAAAATAAAATAAAATAAAATAAAATAAAATAAAATAAAATAAAATAAAATAATAAAATAAAATAAAATAAAATAAAATAAAATAAAATAAAATAAAATAAAATAAAATAAAATAAAATAATAAAATAATAAAATAAAATAAAATAAAATAAAATAAAATAAAATAAAATAAAATAAAATAATAAAATAATAAAATAATAAAATAAAATAAAATAAAATAAAATAAAATAAAATAAAATAAAATAATAAAATAATAAAATAAAATAAAATAAAATAAAATAAAATAAAATAATAAAATAATAAAATAAAATAAAATAAAATAAAATAAAATAAAATAAAATAATAAAATAAAATAAAATAAATAAAATAAAATAATAAAATAAAATAAATAAAATAAAATAAAATAATAAAATAAAATAAAATAAATAAAATAAAATAAAATAATAAAATAAAATAAAATAAAATAATAAAATAATAATAAAATAAAATAAAATAATAAATAAAATAATAAAATAAAATAATAAAATAAAATAATATAAAATAAAATAAAATAAAATAAAATAATAAATAATAAAATATATATACAGCAGCCTAAAGGCTTGAGATTTTTGTGATTTATCCTGAAATTTCTGTGGTTGTATGTAAATAGAGTTTGGATGTTTATTGCTTATATTTGTGCTGCGTAATTTGGTTTGTTTTCATTTCTGACTAGTAGTTCTTTGATCAAAACCTGATAACTATTGCTGTGAGTTAACTTTTGTTGCATTACTTCACAGGCTGCCTGCTGTTACTCAGGAAGATCATGAAACGAGGTCGAATTCCCAGCAGCAGTGAAGATTCTGATGACAATGGCAGTAAGTGCTTCCTTTTGTTGTACTGGGATCACACCAGGAGTATGAGCTTATTTACACAATTTCTAAAGTGATACTTTAAATAACAAAGGTGTTTTGTATTGTATCAGCTGAGTAGTGTTTGCTAAAAGGTTGCTAAAATCAAGGAACTTTAAAAAGGTATGCCCCAGTAAGACATTGTAAGAGTTTATTACATACTACAATAATAAATGTTTGAAACAAAAACACTGTTATGGTTCCAAATGTTTAGGAAAATCTTACCTGTTAGAATAGTTTCTCAATTCTCATTTTATAATTGTAAATTTATATTTTTTCTCCAGCACTTTTTTCTTTTTATCAGTAGTTCACTAATATTTGAGAGCTACAGTTTTCATGACTCCTGATTTTCATTCTATAAATGATCATTTGAAGCTTTATTATCAATTATCAATAATACTTGTGAAGTATCAATTTACAAGTGATTCCCTGGGAGAATTCATTGCAAGAATTTATGAAAAATAAGTTGAACTTATTTTTAAGTTGAACCAAATGAACTTACTGACAGGGAAAATATTTTGTTCAAATATGTTTTTAGAAGTATTTCTGGGCAGAAATCAAGATGATCTTGTACTCCAGAATTGACATATATGTGCAGTAACTAATATACATGCCCATACCAGGGAGCAAAAATACAATCTCAGAAGCACTAGAGTTAGAAAGTTTCTACCTTGGAATATTGGACAAGTTTATAGTCTTTACAGCTGGCAATGAATTTCCAAGGGGATGTTATTTTACAGAGAAGTCATGCCTAGGAAATTCCTTCAAGATCCATAATGTTCTGGAACTTTTTATTCCAGAATTTGGAACTAAGTTCAGAAAAAAATAACAGAATTTGCATTTTTTTATTAGTTTATATAAGCAAATTGTTTGAATGAGAAAGTATACTGTCAACACAGTTTGCTATACTGTCATATGGGTGGATGTTACATCCAAAACCATATGAGCCATTGCATTCTAGAGCAGATGAAGATTCTGAACGCTCAAGCCTTATATACAGTATGTGCAGTACAGCATCCAGGAGGTGATAAATGAGGTTCACAGTGAGTAGTGCCTTCCAGTCCAGCAGTGGTTGCAACAGAAGGATAAGATGTATTTGTGCAAAAGCTCTCCTGTCCACAGCTGCCACTTGTCTGTCAGAAGGAGCCATGAGTACAAGTAAACCTCTAGGTTACTCATTGACTGGTAACACTTATTAGTGGTGACTGTAACTTGATTTACGATGTGAAAAATCACTAGATCTGGAGAAGGGAGGGGACAAAACTTCAGAACCATTCAGTCTTGTCAGGGTTGAGCTGAAGTCCAGCTACTGGAAAAGCCAGGGGAGAGATGTAAAATTGAGCAGCATTAGCCTATTGATAATACTTAATTCCATGCTGATGGATGATGTCACCCAGTATTTTCATGTAGGTGTTAAATAGCAGAACACCAACTGGAATCGGCCTTGGAAGAAAGTGGAGAACCATTGAAGAACTGTGCCTCCTTTGGATTCAGAATAGGAAGTTATATTTGTAATGGAGAAAAAAATAAAGCTGTGTGAAATTAATATTTTCTTTATAAATTGCTTTCTACCTTGTGATACATTGTTAGATATGTGTGTATGTGTGTTTATGTTTTTGATAGAGTGTGCATTATGTACATTAGTTATATAATTAGAATTATTGGTCCAATGAATATTGAATTCAGATAACATGAATCATATATATGCAACTAAAATATTATTTTACATCAGTAAATATGCAGTAGGTTCATAAAAGTACTGTATTGGGTATTAATATTAAAACTATAATATTAATCAGCTCTGTGGGTTATTAAGTTAGCAGTTGGGAGTTCAACCAACATATAATGCAGAGAAGAATTATAAGTTGATCAAGAAAATTGCAGTTATATTTTAAATTTAATTCCCAACTGGCATGCTCTTATCTTTTATTTTGAGTCTGTTCCAGGGGTGGGATTCTACTGGTTCGGATTGGTTCGGGTGAACCTGTAGCTCCGATGATCAGCTGGGAGTGAACCGGTTCACCCCGATGATCAGATGGGCCCCCCTGCCTGCCCACGCTATTTTCCTACTTCTATCTTCTCAGCTGATTCGTGCGGCAGAGCAGATTGCCACGCCTCACTTGTGTTTCTCCTCCGAAGAAACACGGAAGTGAAGATTTCTTCAAACTGTGCATGTGCGCACTGTGTGTGTCAGGCACACGCAGTGCGATCATCGAAACGGTTGTTAAACTGGGAGGATCCCACCACTGGTCTGTTCCAAGGATAATACAGAATGCATATACTACAGTTTCCCTTAGACTTCAAGGAACAGCCATTTCTTTCCATTTTGGCCACTGTTTGAAGTGGGCAGAATTTGAAGAATTTCAGATTAAAATCTGTAGACTGTATTTCAGTCTACACAATAAATATATAAAATTATTGGCAGCCCTGAAGATCCAAAGTGCCCTAACAATTATGTTCTCACAATGTTATAAACCATAACAAAATAAGTGTATAGAATCTTACTTTATGATCATATTATGTGCTGATATATACAGCCAATTCAGTTCTTTTGTTGCTTACAATCTGTGATTGGTAAACAATTAAAGATAAGTTTGTTCAGTATACTTTCCAAATTGGAGATTCTGTTTTAGCATTAGTTTTACAAGGAAGTATAACAGCAGGGGAACATTTTAATAGAATTTACAACCAGTTATTAGATTTGGATTTATGTAGATTACTTCCAGTCATCTAAATGTTTAGATATTTAGCTAATTTCAACTTTCTCTCGAGACATATTGGAAGTGTTGTGTCTGCCATAACCTACCTACCTTCCTTCCGTCTGTCGTTTGTTCGTCCGTTTTTTTTTACTCATGGCAATTTACAACAGTTAAAAAGTTCACAGTTGATCTAAAAGGGTTAAATTACTAAAATATCCACATTAAATATAAACTTTAAAACATATGTAATTAAATCCTAATTTCATGCTACACTGATAATCCTGGAATGGAAAAATGTTTTCTGAATCCCATTTCTCACAGAAATAAGGAATTATTAGGAATTTCTTTTGTGACATATGTATCCAGTCAGTTCTGGTTGGAGGAGACAGTTCTGAAGTAACTTCATGCAAAGCCATATAGGGTTTTATTAAACCCTACACAATACTATGTTCTTGCATTTTTACTTTTTGTTTTCTTGTGCCCAATTGTCTTCCTGGACAATTCGCAGTTTTCTTGGCAAGATTTCTCAGAAGTGGTTTGCCATTGTCTTTCCCAGGGTTGAAAGACAATAACTGGTCCAAGTCATCCAGCTGGTTTTGTGCCTAAGGTAGCACTAGAACTCAAAATCTCCTGGTTTCTAGTCTGATGCCTTAACTACTACATCAAATTTACAGAGATTTAAAAAGAAAAGTTTAAAAAGTTTTCCTTTTAAAAAGGGAAGTTTTCCTATACATTTAGTTCATCTGTGAAATTTTGAGAGCTGTAATCCCAACATACTGTAATTCCAACATACTGAATCTTGAGTTCATAGTTTGGAACTCTCACATGAATATCTGTTGGAAATCCCTCTTGGGAATTTATTATTATATCAGTATTATTATTGATTGCAGTGTTTCAGAAGTATCAAAGATATAGGCAGTGGGTGTCCTTAGTATATTTATGAGGTAATTCCTGGAAATGGGGGAATTCTTTCAGTTATTAATGGCAGTGATAGATTAATTTTTTCTTAAAAGATGTAATGAGACCCTCCAGCATTTGAGAAAAAGGGTTAGTACTCTTTTTAACTTAATTAGGCAAGAGCCTCCTAACATGGTTAGTGAGCTGCATTTAAAGGAATTTGGCAGAAGGCCTCATACTTGGAAATTTTAACTTAAAAGATATATATTTTCTTGTAACACTGTAGTGAAACCATTCCTTCGTCAAGGATGCAGTTATTCAGTTTTAATAACTGAAATTATTAAACCCCAGTGGCATTTTTCAGAAAGGAAGAAAAGCTCAAGTTCTATTGCAACTCTCACTTTCCCCTATGTTTGCATCAAGCATTCTACTTCCAGAATGACAAAAAATGTGGAAATGGGGCTTACTGTATCTTAAGTAGAATTGGGACTTGGATAATGTCATTAATGATAGCAATCTACCACTTAATTATGCAACTGTCGTGTATTAACCTGCAATGGGAACAGAAAAGAATAATAGGCTCATTATTAACCTTTGGAAGATACCAGCTTTATCAGGTCTTGTTCAACTATATTTTTACAGATTATAGGAAGGAAAGTTAAGATTCCTTTTATCCTAATAGTCTAGCATGTCTCCAGTTTTTGGCATCTCCTCCTTGAGCTTATTCCATTACAGTTAAGGATTACAATGGGAATGCGTAACATTTCTACAGCTAAATGGCTTTAGAAATCTTCATAAAGGTGAGAATATAGATTTTGCATCCAATTTTTTGCCACCGACTTCCTATTTCTCCAAGCGTCTCCAGAATCTCTTTTTGGTTGCTTTCTTGCAGATACTTCGTTACCTGAATTAAATGTCTGCAAGCAAACGAATAAGCTCAGGGCACACATAGGACTGTACATTACTATCCTGGACTATGTATATTATCTTCCATTGGTTCTATATTGATTTTTGTAATCTGAGTTATTTTTTTAAGTTTTGTTTCACACCAAAATATAATCATCAGTCAATTTTCCTAAAAGTCTCACAATGACTTTCACACCATTGTTTGACATTTCTTGTATTTGTAACAAATGAAACTGGTTAAAGTGATGTGAATATTCCTTATTTTAAGAACTGCTTTCTACAATTATTTTGAATTTAGAAATAATTGAGAGTTGAAATTTAAGTTAACAAATCTCCTTGAGTTAAAAATGTGACTTAAGGAAAATAAGTCTTTTGTTCACTGTTAATATTGCTATCAAATTGAGTAAGGTTGAAGTGCCAAGCAATGCAGTTGAATCTTTCACCAGCTCTGTATGATTTTAAACATGTGGATTTTTGTCTTCTATGACATATAACTGGATGCCAATAGACAATATGTATTTCATTAAAAGAAATATTTGACCAAAAGAAATGCCAGTCATAAAGTTAGTTAGAACACTTTTTAAAATATCCAGTGCTGTGAAAGGGTCTGTGAGTAGATCATGCTATGAGAATGGACGTTGGTCTTACCCGATACTTCTGTTCTCAGCGTAGGGAAAGACGTCAGTCAGGATGGGGAATTCGCCCAGTCTAGCCAATGACCGAGCCCTTCCAAAGCTAAGGCTCCGCCCCTATTGAGGCTGCCCCAGTTCTTCGGGGAGGCGGAGCGATGGACTCGAAAGATGTGTCCTCCTGCAATGATAGACAGTTAATATAACCCCCCCCAAACCCCCACCTGTACCATTCCAAGGGTGGGACTGACTGACGTCTTTTCCTACGCTGAGAACAGACGTATCAGGTAAGACCAACGTCCATTCTCCAGCTAGAGGGAAAGACGTCAGTCAGGATGGGGACATACCAAAGATCGATGTCACCAGGGAGGGAAAAGGCAGATCCATCAAAACTTCAAATGAGGTAGACCGACTGCAGCACCCTTCTGCCGAAAGCAGCATCCGAGGAAGCGAAGGAGTCCACCTTGTAATGTCTGATGAATGGACTGATAGTCGTCCATGTGGCAGCTCGACAAACTTCCTCGATGGACGCCTGAGTAGCCCAGGCTGCAGATGTCGAGGCGCTTCGCGTTGAGTGCGCTGTGATTGGATGAGGAACCGGAGAGTTGGACTGACGATAAACTAGGGCGATAGTGGATCTGATCCAGCGACCCAAGGTAGAACTGGAAACCTTAGACCCCATGGAAGCCGGATGGAAGGCTATAAAAAGGGCTTCCGTCTTGCGGAGAGCTGCTGTACGAGATATGTAAATCTTTAACGCCCGGCGGACATCTAAAGTGTACCATGATCTTTCCAGTCGATGGGCAGGCCGAGGGCAGAAATCCGGGAGGACGAGTTCCTGGGCCCTGTGAAATGGCGAACCAACCTTGGGCACAAATGCAGGGTCCAGACGGAGTACCACCCTGTCGGTATGGAAGATGCATAAGTCCGCTCTCACCGACAAGGCTGCTAGCTCAGAAATCCTGCGGGCGGAAGTAATTGCTACTAGGAACGTAACTTTCAGAGAAAGGTAACGTAAGGACACCGAACGGAGAGGTTCGAAAGGAGGAGACATCAGGGCGGTAAGAACCTTATTCAGGTTCCACGTCGGAAAACGATGTATGGTAGGTGGCATCAAATTCGAAGCACCACGAAGAAACGTTGTAATGACGGGATGATGAGAGATGGAATCCTTTGAGCCGCAGGAGAGCACTGAAGCAATGGCTGCCACCTGGCGACGTAGAGTGTTAGGACGGAGCCCCCGTTTTAGACCCGCCTGGAGAAAGGAGAGCACATCGATGATTGAAGCCGAAGTAGGAACAACTTGTACCGTGGAACACCAAGTAACAAAGGATCGCCATGTGGCCTCGTATATTCGGAGAGTAGAAGGCCGGCGGGCCGCTTGCATGATGGACACAATCTCTGGCGGTATCCTGGACCTCGTCAGGAGGAGCCGCTCAACCGCCAGACGGTCAAGCGAAGCCAAGATGGGTTCGGATGAAGAAGAGGACCCTGCGATAATTGGACCTTGGAGGCAGGGATCTGCCAAGGAGGAGCCACGGAGAGACTCATCAAATCTGCGAACCAAGGGCGCATGGGCCAGAACAGAGCCACCAGAAGAAGCTGGGCTTTCTCTTCCAGAAGCTTCCGTATTACCTTCGGGATCACTGGCAAGGGAGGGAAAGCGTAAAGCAGACCCGAAGGCCATGGGCTGCGGAGGGCGTCCGTGGCTTCCGCCCGGAGGTCCAGGAATCTGGAAAAATAACGGGGAAGGTGATGATTAACCCGGGAAGCAAATAAATCCAGAACTGGGCATCCAAATCTGGAAATAATGTCCTGAAAAAGAGCTGGGGAAATAGCCCACTCGCCCTGATCCACTTGCGCACGGCTCAGAGAATCTGCCTGTATATTCTCGGATCCCGAAATATGAGCTGCCCGAATGGAAGCAAGATGCTCTTCCGCCCAGAGACCAAGTCGAAGAGCCTCGTCCATCAGAATCCGAGACCTAGTGCCCCCTAAACGGTTAACATGGGCCTTAGCTGTAGTGTTATCCGTAAGTACCAGGATGTGTTTGCCCTCCACCACATCCTGGAAATGCAGCAAGGCGAGTCGAATGGCCCGTAACTCCAACAAATTGATGCTAAGTTGAGACTCCTGGGGAGACCATCGACCCTGGGCCATGTGATGTAGAAGGTGGGCACCCCATCCGGACAGACTCGCATCCGTGGTAAGTTGGAGGAAGAGGGGATCTCTGAAGCCAGATCCCCGGGCCAAAGCAGGGGAAGTCCACCATCGAAGGGAATGGATAACCTGAGGTGGAAGTCGAATCAGACGGGAAGAGCTCTCCAGACGCGCCCGTTGATAGGGGAGCAAGAGCCACTGAAGGCTTCTACTATGTAGGCGGGACCAAGGGGTGATACCGAACGTAGACACCATCATACCCAAAAGACGGAAGAGTGTAGCCACAGTAACTGAACCAGAAGACAGGCATTTGAGAGTCAAAGTACGTAGGTTGGCTCGGCGTTCAGGAGAAAGGCTGACCATAGATGAATCTGTATCAATAATAGCTCCCAAATGCAGGATACTACTGGAGGGCGTCAAGTGACTCTTAGTCCAGTTTATGGAAAAGCCATGAGCTTGGAGAGAGGACAGGACAAAGGCCAGGTCCCCCTGGGCTGAACCCAGAGACGAGGACGTGACCAAAATATCATCTAAATAAAATTGAATGCGAATAGGGCGGGAGCGAATATGTCCAATTAATGCCGCCATAACCTTAGTAAATACCCTAGGGCCGGAAGACAGCCCAAAGGGCAAGGCCCTATACTGGTAGTGAGCTCCCCTAAAAGCAAAACGGAGGAATCGGCGATGGGATGGGCAGACAGGTACATGCAAATAAGCCTCCGTTAAGTCGATGGAGGCAAGGAAATCGTGGGGTCGAATAGATTCCAGGATCGATGCCAGAGACTGCATCTTGAACCGGCGATACTTAATGTGCCGGTTCAAAGATTTCAAGTCTAAAATGGGACGCCAGCCCCCTGAAGCTTTCTGTACAACAAATAAACAGGAGTAAAACCCGTGCCCTTGCTGAGAGACAGGAACCCGTTCAATGGCGGCAATTTGTAAGAGGTGTAAAATCGCCTCCGATACCCTCCTTGCCTTAACAGGATCCCGAGATACAGGACATGGGATGAACCGGGATGGGGGAGAAGAAGAAAACTCCAAAGATAAACCCACTGAAATGGTGGAAAGAACCCAACTATCCGAAATGGAGGAAGCCCACTGATCCTTAAACAAAGCCAGGCGACCCCCAATCGGAGACTCAAATTTACCTCTATCTAGACCTGCGGTTCCAGCAGCCCCCCCTACCTCCTCCCCGAGGTGGTCTACGAGGTGGAAATCTGGATCCCTGTCTAACCTGGGAATCAGGCAAAGGTCTGGAGGAGAAGGGACGCTGAACTCGAGGCTGGAAGCTGGGAGAACTCGAGACTCGAAAGGACTGAAACCGTGGAGACGGAGAACGAGGATCATAGCGGCGAGAAGCAGGAGGTAGAATCTTTCGCCGATCTCTGGTTTCCACGAGGAGAGGATCTAAGGAAGATCCGAAGAGAGAGCCGCCTGCGTACGGAGAAGAAGCCAGCTGCCATTTACTGCGCATGTCGGCTTGCCAGTTTCTAAGCCACAGGAGGCGGCGAGATGTCACGTTGGATCCAAGGGCCCTGGCAGAAAAACGTGCTGAATTTAAAGTGGCATCCGCCGAATATTCTAGGGCCGCAGCGATCTTATTAAGATCTTGATGAGATCTTGTATCAGAGAGGGGAAGTCTGGCCTGTAGTTGTTTAATCCAGAGCAAGGCCGCTCTGTTGAAAAAAGAGGCCGACGTAGAGGCCCGCATAGACCAGGCCGTAGCGTGATGCCCTTTTAGAAGGGTCTTTTCCGCTTTTTTGTCCTCCGGCCTGAGGGAGTCCTCAGGGGGCCCCGTGGGATGTGATGAATCAGTCAATGCTGTTCAATTCTCTTTGAACAGAAGAGAACGAAAAAGATGAGGTTTGAACAAACCAATAAAAGCCGGTTGGTTAGGTCCCAAACCTTCATCATCTGACCAGGCTTGATCTTGATAATCCTCCCCTTCGGAAATCGAAGCTTGGTCCAAAGACACCTGAAGATCAGCCTGGCCATGGCCCTGAGGAGCCCTTTCCTGCCCAGTTGAGGGGGCGATTACAGGAGCCTCTGAAGAAGGATGAGAAGGTGTCTGGTTCAGGCATTCAGTAATAGTCTGGCGTATAGCCCTAGCAGTAAATGCCTCCAAGGAATCAGCCATGGGAGTAGGAGGCCCAGGAGGCGGAGGAGGTTGCACAGGCAGAGGAGCCACAGTTGGAGATGACCTCTGGAAGGGGTTGAAAAAGTCTCTGGGGCTCAGAAGGAGACACCTCATGTGCAATCCCAACAATATCTGGAGAAAGCTCCCTCACAGATCTAGGGGAGCGAGCCAGGGATTGAGGTTGAGAACCCGGCCGTTCAGGGATAGAGGCTTGGGATTGGGCCCTCTGGAAGGCTTTTTCCAAGGCCTTATTTCTTCTTTGCTCCTCACGAGAAACCCCGGGCGCAGGAGCCTGAGAACCCTTATCTCTCTTGGATCGGGACTTCTTGGTGGGAGGAGGGATGGAAGCAGAGGACCCTTCCAGTGGGTCACTAAGATGGCGCCGTCGTGAATCTGAGGTGGATGAGGGATGGCCCTGACAGCTCCGCATGGCGTCCGCCATCTTAGGAGACTTAAATTTGCAATTGGGCTTAAATCCAAGCTCAGTGAAAAGGAAGGGAGCCGAAGAGATCCCAGCTATCTCTGAAGCGGCGAAAGGCTATCCCTAATGGCCAGCAAACCCTTTCAATGTCCAAATGAAGCTTTAATGAGGCCAGGTGAAAGCGCTGCCAGTCGCTACCTCAAACGGCACTAAACGCGACAAGAGGCTAAGCGCAGCCGCAGTGTACAGAAAAAAAGCTGCTGGGCCAAGGCTGTTTAAAAGCAGCCGCCGAAATTGCTGAAACAACGCCCCCGGCTCCAGCTGACAGGCGCGAGCCTGCCGCTCGCAATTACTTGCCGAAATTGCTCAGATAGGTAATTTCCAGTCCTTTGGTCAGGAAACTAAGCTCTTGCCGAGAAAAAAGCAGTCCTTCAGATGAGGAACACGTCCAGTCAGGCGAAGACCGAGACGAAGAACTGGGGCAGCCTCAATAGGGGCGGAGCCTTAGCTTTGGAAGGGCTCGGTCATTGGCTAGACTGGGCGAATTCCCCATCCTGACTGACGTCTTTCCCTCTAGCTGGAGAAACAGTATTCCTCATATCTCCTCCCCCCCCCATTTTAATTCTTTTTAGAAACTTCTGTTCAGAAACAGAATAGAAGGTCAAGAACTAGGTAGGAAAGGGAGAATGAATGTCCTTTTTTTTTTCTTTCTTCTTTCAGTAATTGAACCCTTTGGTAAGACAACTGAAACGAAACTTGCTGGGTACAATTAGAGCAATGGCTTTCACAGGAGATAGGAGATTTCCCAGTCTGCTTTGGCTATTAAGGTTGATACAGTATGTAAGAAACATCTGCAGATATTTCTGCTTTAAGAAGAATAGCAGTTATTATCAGTACCATACTTTTGTCATGTATTCTATTAAAACAAAAGGCTTAGGTTTAGAATGGTTTGTGTTGCAGGCAATTTTCTGTGGAATGCCTGGCATGTGGCTCATTGTAACCTGCACTGCATGGGATTAGCAGGAAGTTGAAATAAGGTTTTATGATGATGGGCTGGTTGCTCAGATAATTTCCATTTTTGCTCCAGCTGCGTGGTTTTTCCAACAAATTGTGTTCCTAGCAATTGTGCCAACTCTCACTCAAAATAGAATGCTTGAAAGGAGCTAGGCAGATGGAAATGCTAACAGGAAGCAGGAGCAGCATCTAGGTATGCATGTATGTTATAAACTCTTGTGGGATGACCAGATTTTAGCCATATAAAAAGCAATGTATTTACTGACAGGGAAAATGTGTGTAGTTTGTAAGAGTGTTCTGGCTTTGAAGTGTTAATGAAATGGTAGTAGCCTGGAGCGCGCCTAGGACATAGTTGGATGCTCATCAGCTGGTTTTACAACAGTGTTCTGCATTAGGCATGCTGGAGCTAATCTTCTGCCACGCAGCATAACATATTGGTTGCTGGGTTGTGCTCTCTGGGACGTTTAAATCTATCTTCTCCTTTTCCCTTACTCCTTTTTCTTTGGAAGAATACATGTACAGCAGGATATACAGAAGACTTGCAAAAGTTTAGAGAATGTAAACATTCAGCAGGCATATAATGTTTATGGCTGGTTAACAGGTTTCCCCCCCCCCCAAGTCTCTGCTACATATTACTTTCTGATCATAGCTTTTCTTTAAATAAGGTATCCATTAAATGTGCCTTTATCTGCAGAAGCAAGTGCCATATATTCTACATTTCAGTGGTTTATGGATGATAATAGTTCATGTAAGTGAATAATCTGTAAATCTCATTTGAGATGCCCTTGATATGGATCTTGGAGCAGAGTGGAGTACACTGGGAAATGTAACAAGGATAATTCTTTTAACAGTTGGGTCCAAAGCTCCAAAATAGTTTTTCAGATCGATATTTAGATATGCCATGGTTGTTCCTTCATCTATATCAACTGAAAACTTAAGCAGGCCTTTTCATGAAGTTCTTACCTGGCAGGTAGGTAAGTAAGTTTATTTATAGATTTAGTGCTCTGAAATTGTATTTTATGTTGAACAGTGCAGTGGTTTTTGTAGTGATAACTACCTTCCTGTGATGGGACTGTTCCATCAACAATCAAAGCTTCACATTTTGGAGCAGCTGTAGTTTCCGGATTGTCTCTAAAGCCTGCTCCATTGAGAGCAAGTTACAATAATCCTGAAGCTAAAAAGCTTGGATGAAATCCAGATAAAACACAAGACCCTGCTTAGCTCATCTCAGTGGATTCTATCTAACTGGCATCCAGCCTAGATCAGATGTGACTGTCTACTAAAAAAAACTTGCAAAATCATTTGTTAAGCCTGCAATCATCTTATTCTTCCTATCTTTCCCTAAAAGGATTTGGATAAATAAACAAGACAGTGATCCAAAACAGACAAGTTGTATGATCAAGTAATGGTTAAAACAGGAAAAAGTTAATGGTTTTGGATTGACCAAGTCCAAATCTGGACCTTAAAACTAATAGAAATGTTGCCTGAAGCAGGCAGTTCATATAAGGGAAACCAACTAGCATCCCTGAGATAAAGCTATTCTGTAAGAAGAAATGGGTTAAAATTCCTGCAAAATGATGATCAACAGTTATATAGGAAACATTTAGTTGCAGTAATTGCTGCCTAATGGAGGTACAACAGTTACTCAAAGCAAAGTTCTGTTTCCAGTTATTATATTTTATTGATTAACTTGAGAAAAAGATCAGCATTATAGTATGCATTTATAACTCGAGAATGGAATTCTAATCTTTTTTTCCCTACTTGACAGTTTAAAATCCTGCATGAAAAATGAAATTATATAAAAGTACATTAATTGTACAGTTTTATTAGAGAAATGCCACACATGATAAAAATTACTAGTAGCAAAACATTACTTTTTGCAAGTATTAATTTTTAATTATAAAAATTATAATTTTATTCCCAGCCCTGTAGAACGAACTGCCCCCGGAAATACGTAAGATCTCCGACCTCCGGGTGTTTCGCTGTGCACTGAAGACCCTGTTGTTCCGCCAGGCCGGACTATCAACAAAATAGTTTTAAATTGGGGTATTTAAATTTTTTGGGGTTTTAAATCTGAGCCAATTTATTTAATTATTTTAAATTTTAAATTGTTGTTTGTCTGTGTTTTTAAATAGGCTGTACACCGCCCTGAGTCCTTTGGGAGAAGGGCGGTATAGAAATAAAATTATTATTATTCTTATTCTTATTATTATTATTATTATTATTATTATTATTATTATTAATATTATTAATAAATTTTATTCAAAAAGTAAATCTCATATCTAATGGCAGTATAATTGTCAGCCAAAACATAGGAAATATAACTCTAGGTTATTCTCAGTGCAAATTATGGCCTCCAGACACCATTGAAATAATCTCAAGAAAGTTCATTTTTAGAGTTCATTAATCTCCCAAAAGCAAAAAATTTATTACCCAGAGAAAACTGAAACCTTCAATTAACCTCCAGAGATAGATAGATAGATAGATAGATAGATAGATAGATTTTTATATATATATGTATGTATGTATGTATGTATGTATGTATGTATATAGATTGTTTACTTGGCCATTGTGGGGTGATATCTCAAATCACCACTTTCAGGCTTTTTTCAGACATTTACAGGGACCTTTGACCTTTACAGGGAGGAGTCATAAAATATGGGTGTGACTGGCTGATGAAATCTAAAAAGATAGAAATAGTACTATCCCAGTCTCCCATAAGTCTCAGAACAAACAGCACAAAATGTCTGAAAAAAGCCTGAAAGTGGTGATTTGAGATATCACCCCACCATGGCCAAGTAAACAACTTGATCTACATAGGAAAAAACCCTGACTAAAAAAGTATTATATATTTGAACCTATGAATTAAAAGAATATATATATGTATGTGTGTGTGTATGTGTATCTATCTATCTATCTATCTATCTATCTATCTATCTATCTATCTATCTATCTATCTATAGGTTTATTCGTCAATTTGGATTTGCCATCTGCAAATATAACTAATTTTCTGTAAATCCATTACCTGATATTTCATACAGGTAATTTCACTACTTTGGCTAATTGTTCCTGCTAGGGCAGTCATGGCTAACCTTTTCTGGACCGAGTGCTGAAAGCGTGTGCATGAACGCATGCACGAACCCCCAAAATGCAATGCGTATGCGGCCCCCCCACACGCTCCCACCCCCCCCTGTGCATGGCCGCCCCACCCCCCTGCATACACCCTGCCCCCCCTACACGTGCATGCGCAGCCCCATATGCGCCATGCACCCCGCACACGCGGCAGAGACCCGACCAGCTGGCTGGTGGGAGGCGCGTACACATGATTACGTACGCATAAGCAGAGCTGAACTGGGGTGATGGTTCGCATGCCCACAGAGAGGGTGCTGCGTGCCATCTGTGGCACACATGTCATAGGTTCACTATCACGGTGCTAGAGAATCCAAATACAAATTAATCAAGGAAAAAGAGAAGATCACTTTAGTGTATGGTCCGTCACACAGTCAGCCAGATGGTCAGACTGGATTTGGCATTTTTGTCTGCCTATTGAGTCCTTCCCAAGAACTTGGGATAGGCAGATGTGGATGTTTATAGTGTTACAGATATTGTTGCAGGATGCAAGCTTTTCCGAATAAAGCTGCCTTTTGCAATTGAGTTTGTTAATGCCAATGGTGTTCAAGTGGTGCTCTACTTGTTTTGAAATTGCACCCAAAGTGCCTATTACTGTAAAGCTTTTCCTGTCCAGTTGTGTCTGAATGTAGGGTGTGGTGCTCACCCAATTTCTTGGTTGAGGGAGCCAGCATTGTCCAAATACATTTTTCAAAGGGGCATGGAATACTGTTACCTTCCAACTGAAGTGGTACTTATTAATCTACTCACATTTGCTTATGAATTGTTAGGTGGGCCGGATATGGGGGAGGAATAGGGCCTCACCCTGTTGCAGGGCACTCAGGTCTCAAACCCAGGCTGTCAGCTTTCCAGCTGACAAGCTCAGCGTTTTTAAGCACTGAGCCAACACACCCCTATTGGTAATACTTTTGCTTTATTTTGCCACAGTTGTTCTGTTCCTATTTTCAGGTCTTTAAACTTTGTTATGTTCTCCAGTTCTTTCTCTTCTTTTCTGCTGCCTCCAGGTACTGCCATGTACATTATTCAGATATTGTTGTCTTTCTTATTGACAGTTGTTAAATCTGGAGTCTTATGTGATAGCTGCCTGTCTGTTTGAATTCTAAAGTACCGGAACAATTTAGCTTTTTCATTTCCTATTACTTTTGGCCATTTTGTGGTCCCACCAGTTCTTTGCTAATGGTGTTTCTCGCAGATATGTCAATGCACTGTTGTTGCTTTATTATTCTATTGTTTGTCTGTGTGAACTTCAGCAGGCAACTGTGGCCCACTTCAGCTTCTTTGCAGAAGCGGCATTTGCTGTGTGTTACTTTCTTGTCAATTCTGTCTTCATATGCATTTGTTCTAAAAGCTTAGTCTTACACAGCCAGAATTAGCTCCTCTGCCCTTGCTTCAATTTTCTTGCTCTTAGCCATTACCGGTTCTTTTTGTTACCTGCCTTGGATGTTGTTTTTTTTTTTTTTTAATGTTCTAGCCATGTAATATTTTGCCTTGCCATATCACTTTCATTTGGCCTTTCTTTGTAGGCCAGTTTGGTCTCTTGTATTCAGTAAGGCATAATGTTATATTAGCTTCAGTGCATTCTTACAACACCTTTTCTCTTTTTCAACCATCTAATGTACTTGCAACAAAATTCCATGCCCACGTATTTTCCTTGGTAAGTCTGTCAGTGTTGTGGCGTAGATGAAGAGTACGATTCATTATCATTTTATTTATTTTTTTGGTTTTCCTATCCAGATCATTTAGTTCTGCTTGAGTCTAGTTCACTATTCTAATTGGGTATCAAATGACTGGAATTGCCTGGGTATTAATTACCATGATGGTGTTTCCTCCACTGAGTTTGGACTTTAAGATCTTCACTCTCAAGGTGTATTTGCTTCTAACATTTTCCTTGACTTCAGTGAGCTTGATGTTGCTTTGAAAGAAATATTTTCAGTTTCATTAACCAGTGAACAAATACATTTTGGGAGATACCTGTTTTACATCTAGTTCTTGACTTATGACCACAATTGAGCCCAAAATTTCTGTTGCTGAGCAAGACAGTTGTTAAGTGAGTTTCGCTCCAATTGACAACCTTGCCACAGTTGTTAAGAGAATCACTGCGGTTGTTAAGTTAGTAACATAGTTGTTAAGTGAATCTGGCTTCCCCATTGACTTTGCTTATCAGAAGGTCACGAAAGGTGATCACATGATCCTGGGATACTGCAACCGTCATAAATATGAACCAGTTGCCCAGCATCTGGATTTTGAACATATGACCATGGGGATGCTATATTGGTTGTAAGTATGAAAAATAGTTGTAAGTCACTTTTTTCTGTGCTGTTGTAACTTCAAATGGCCGTAAGTCAAGGACTAGTAGTAGTAATCTCATCAAAATCAAATTGTTCAAGTAAGAGCTGCTTATGTCAAAAATCAAAATCTGTTTTTCAGCAAGATTCTTCTTGATTTAACAACTGTGTTTTTTTTAACAACTGTTAAAGTGCTTATGGCATGTAAAGCATTTCTGGCCATTGTAAAAACATTGTGCTGTTCTCCTTCCCTCTGGTCACTTGATCACATTTTGGGCATGGGCCAACTTGTTCATATTTTTGACATGTGATGCCATGCCCGACACAACCATGTGATGGCCATTTGTAGTCTTTTTCATCTGCTTCCTCAGAAAGTCACGGAGAAGCCAGCAGAGAGGATGGAGGAGAGCTGAAATCCTTTGCAGGAATTCATGAAGATTTCAGCTTCATTCCTGTAGTCCTACAAAAATTTTTTCCATTGTGCATAGAGGGATAGGGATATCCTTCAATGGGTTGTAGGAACATTTGACAACAAAGGGGCTTCCTACAGAGAAAATTTCAGGTCCTTTCAGAGCTGAAACCCTCTGGCAGGTAGTCCTTTCACTTCCAAGGAGCTGCCTGCCAGAATCATTTCAGCTTCACACACAGCTGAAATATTTTTATTATTAAGCTCTTTCGCTTAATAACGGGGAGATTACTTAACAATTGCAATTGAAATTGCTGGGATTATGTTTGGTGAGTGAAGAATTTATATGGCATCTGCTTTGCTCAATGACTGAGATTCCAGTTCTAATTGTGGTTGTAAATCCATGGCTATGTGTATTCATGGTTGATAGGTGCTTCAAATATATATCCTATGGCTCTAGATTGTGAAAAAAAATCTTTTATTTTTAGTTCCAATGTCGTCAGTGTTTTCTGGTTTCTGTAGTTACTCTAACTATTTGTGGAGGACAATGTATTGACATGTCCAAGTGTTACAAAGCCCCAGTATGAGTGTAATTTTGCCTTTTTCAGTAAACCACTAGATTTAGAACTTTTAATTAACTGTGAAATAAGTGGTGTAAGAAAAGAAAATTTCTTTATAATAATATCTATACAGAAGATGGTAAATTAATTTCTTTTATAAAAGTAGTTCCAAAGCATTAGTATTCTTGTTTCTGTTTTTACTGGTTATTTTACTGGGGTTTTTTTTTTTGGGGGGGGGGGAGTATTTTTGAGTTTTCAATTATAAGGATTGTTCAGTGTTTCATTAATTTTGTAATTTTGCCTGGAATGTTTTTCTTTTCTTTTTCTTTTGGCATTCATGAAGTTAAAATTTGGAACTGTTTTAAAGTGTAATCCCAGAAGAGTTGGAAAAATTAATGCAACCTGGAAACAGGCAAGAAACTGATTGCTTGATTGATTTTCAATTTTTTAATTCAGTTTTGTTTGGGTTGATACTGTATAAATATAGATAATTGTCACTTCCATAAGACATATATAAGTTAATGCCAAAATCATCATTGTAATTTAAGGAAAATGAATGTTTGTAGAATTTTCATGCTTTTTTTTTTTTTTTCCCAAAATCAAAGCTATAATTTTGACAGGCTCACCCAACAGTACACAAGTCCATTATTAAAAGATGAAAAACGAACTCTTACTTACTGAAATTTGGTTTAAATATCTTGTATGGATTTGGAGCATGTACATTCTCAGCTATATTTCTTTCTGTTTTCTAGGCTTATCAACCTGGTCCCAGCATTCTAGATCTCAGCCTCAGAGGAGTTCATGCTCTAAGAGTAAAGACCGAAAACCATCAGAGGTATTACTTTGATATCTATCATGGCATCTTGCTGAAGTACAGATGTATCTTTTTTCCTAATACTTCTTTTTCTTTCCTTTTCCGCTCCATCTCAGCTGGCACCCAGCAACCTTTCTTCTGGCCAGGAGATCAGGGAGCTCAGCTGCTGCCACAGTCCCTGCCAGCATCAAGTTAGTTATTTAGCCATGAATATTGGATTGGTTTAGCACCAACCCAATTTTCTTTTCTTTTTTCTTTCTTTTTCTTTTTTCTCTCCCCCCTTCCCCAATTGATTGGTAAAGAGTGGAAATGTTATTTAGGAGTGTTTTCTGTATGTTATTAATCATTACAGCAGATTGATAAATAAGAACTTTTGTTTAGCGAAGTGAAACTAGACACGTTTGTCTTGTTAAATGTTTTTTATGCATTTTTTTCCTGCAGAAAAGCAGGAAATATGAATTTGTTTTGCTTTACACAGTGGATTTGGTAAGATGCAAAGGGGTATAAGAATTACAAATAGTCACGTTCCTTGAGTATCAGAGTAGAAAATATGAATATTTACTTAGTTGGATGTTTCTGAAATAAATTATGTTTTGGGTCTTGACATCCACCCCTCTTAACTTTTATTCTGTATTACTTATATAAAGGTCACTGTTGCCATTATAGGTTGTGGCAGGTGGTTATTTATCAAAACAACTTGGACATTATTTATTGATGAAGCATTTATGCTTGAAAAAGAGCTATCACGAGATAGAGGAGTTGTAATGTATTCTTCTAATTCCGACTAGTTTTCCTTTTCCTTTTCTTTTTATTATGTACATGCATGTATTCTCTATGATTTATATTGAGCCTTGTTTCAGTGGATTAACTGCAAAATCTTACTTGCAAAGTTCTCTATATTTAATTAATCAGTGTGTTTTATCTTATTCTTCAGTTGAAAAGAGTCCCAAAGAGCAGCATAAGATTAACAGCAAACTAGGCTCTCATCTATAAAAGATGCAGTGTGAAAGAGGGAAAAAAAGTGATGAAAATAGAAAAGAAAAACAATCTTATTAGGCATCTGTTCTAAAAAGTGATAGGTGAAGAGTTGTGTACCATTCACTGTTTAGATATAGCAATTTTACATGATTGTCTCTAGGCATGGTGATTGCATCTGCAGAACAGCAGGAATAGTAGTCAGATTGTTGATTCTTGGAAATTATATCCTTGATGTTCCATTAAATTCTCCTTTGTCTTGTAGCCAACTCTTCACAATGTTCAGGTGCAGAAATACTCACAGTGTGGTGGTTTTCCCTGAACTAGCCAAAATCAATACATATATAAAAGTCCTGAATGTCTGGCATATACTTCTGTCTGGATATCTTTTTGTTACCATGCATGCAGATATATACATATTCATACTGTACACACACATACACGCACACACATAGAAATACAACATGCACACACATGTACACTTATTTTCGGAATGATTTCAAAAATGGTTTTTAGGGAGTGTTCCCTACTCCAATTTAGAGGAGGAGCTACCCTATCTAATTGGTGCCATGTGAAAGGTTTTTCATGTTTCTTCCCATCCTTTGAATTTGATTGTGGGTGATGGGAAAAGTGGTATCTTAAATCAGTCATTTCCAGCCTGAAACCCTCGGAATTTATAGCCAGTTCTTGAAGTTGCAGTCCCAGAAATTAAGTTCCAGAATGGAATTATTATGGGATTATTATTCATTCAATTCCGATGCTACCTGACTCCACTCAACTCTGGGTAGCTCTGCAGGTTCAACTGCATGACAGCTGGGAGGCATTGAGTTGGACAAATCAATCTTAAATTACTTAGATATTCCTGTTCGGATGTAATACTCTTATTCTGGATGAAACCCAACCAGTAAAATCTTTATTTATAATTTTGATGTTAATCCAGATGAATTAAGCAGTCTGTAAATAAAATGTGCATAATGCTTGTAAATGAAAGAGGAATGATTCAGATCATTCAGTGTTGCAAGATGGATTAATTTATGAGGCAGGATGTGTGAAACATATTTACATTACCACCAGCAGTGTTTGTAAAATGTATAGAATCATTTTCAGAGCATTTGTTTTGAATCTATCAGTTGAAGCATTGAAATTCATTCCATGATATGCTGTTTCAGTTATTTCAGCCAGATAAGCAGTGTTTTGCTGCTCTTGTCTCTCTCCCCATTCTTGAACTGATTGCTTTTAAGTAGAGCTCAGTTCTTCTAAAGTGGTTGATGTGCAAGTGATCCTTGCTGTCATTGCACGAGCTGATCTAGTTTCTCTATAGCAAATTTAATTAATATTTATTACACCCTGTCCCAGCATATTTTAAAACTCCTGGTGAATATCTCTATGTGACCCATGGCATTCAGCAGGTATAATTCACAGGTTGTGAATGGAATGCTGGTCTTGAATTATTCTTGTTACTTTGTAATATTTTGCGGTCAGGATTCTGTAGGAAGAAGCATTTATAGTCCTCCTTTTAATGCTTACCACTTTATAGTTTCTGCTTGAACAAATAAGAGATAATAAAATAGATTGGCAGAAACATGGTAATGCACTATTGAGATAGTCCTTGACTTACGACCAGGAGGTAGTACATCATAAGTGATGTAGTTGTGAAGTGTGTTGTCACATGACCACATTGCTTAGCAATGGCACACCACTTTGCCATTGTTAACCTAATTTCACTAGTCTTTAAGTAAGTTAAGGGGTTGCCTTGCCTTTCACTCCCCCCAACTGCCTATTCTGCCCGCCTATTTTCTTCCATTTTGTTTGCCCTGCACCCTGCTTTGGGGTAGCAAGCAGCCTCAGAACCATATTACTCTGGGGATGCTTGCCACATTGTGATTCAAAAGCTTGGTGTGCCATGGCTCTGGGGCTGCAAGAAGCCCCTGAACCACAGTGCAAAGCTGTAGCCACTCCAGGAAGACTTAGCCCAGCACCTTGGCGCAAAATGGCATCCACCACAGCAGTGTGGCACAAAGCCACACCTGCCCTGGGAAAATTCAGATACAACCAGTTGCCAGCCATCAAAGGACCTGGCTGGGCATGGTTCGTCAGGAGCAGAAGTCAGTAGCAGAAGAAGATGTGAAGGACAGCAGGGGCGGCAGAATGTAGGAAGTTAAAAGGGTATAGATGTGGAGGTAGGAGGTAGGTGGGTTGTTTGGGTGAGGGGAGTTAACGTGCTACTATGTTCAGAAATGTGGGCAGGCTGCCAGGCACCCAAATTTTGATAATGTGACCATAGGGGCGCTGAAGCAGCTGTATCCTCGGGGACAAGTC
The DNA here is from genome assembly GCA_022577455.1 of Arizona elegans. Lineage (NCBI taxonomy): Eukaryota > Metazoa > Chordata > Lepidosauria > Squamata > Colubridae > Arizona > Arizona elegans. The sequence goes on along the minus strand of JAKOOJ010000009.1, from coordinate 30,982,550 downwards.
ATAAGTCCCTTCATTCAGTGCCTCTGTAACGGCAAATGGTCATAAGTTGATGTTCGTTTGATACAGATGTATACTCCTGTTAGGACTCATGGCATAGCGAGAATTCCATCTCTGCTTCTTTGTAACTGACTCTTATATTATCCAAAGTACAAGACTACTTTTAAATGCATTCAGGTCCAAAGCAAAATTTTAAGCCAAGGCTGGAGAATAGTGTATTTGAATGGTAGGTGATATTGTAGCTTTTAAAACATATTGATTCAAAACATCTCTCTTGACAGGAATATTTGTATTGAAAAGTCGTTATAGGTAATACAGGTAGTTCTCAACTTACGACCACAATTGAACCCAAAATTTCTGTTGCTAAGTGAGACATTTGTTTAGTGAGTTTTGCCCCATTTTACAATCTTTCTTGCTTCAGTTGTTAAGTGAATCACTACAATTCTTAAGTTAGTAACACAGTTGTTAAGTGAACCTGGTTTCCCTCCCTATTGACTTTGCTTGTCGGAAGGTTGCCAAAGGTGATCACATGACCCCAGGATATTGCAACTGTCATAAATATGGTTCAGTTGCCAAGCCTTTGAATTTTTATCATGTGACCATGAAGATGCTGCAACAATTATAAATGTGAAAAGCGGTCATAGGTCACTTTGTAACTTTGGTCATTAGACAAACTCTTGTAAGTTGAGGACTACCTGTATGTATCTGGTTTGGTTTGGTCCATGCTAGTCTTCCCTGAGATCTGTGGGATTTCCAGAATTCTCAGCCAACGTAGTATGAATATACATGTGTTTGTGGATATGCATTGTGACTTGCTCTGCTTGCTTCTGAGAAATATACCACCTTCTGCAGGAGGTGTGTACATCTTCAACTTCAGTGGACATGTTCTTTCCAATGGCATAGTGCTTGTACAGATCAATATTTCAGATGAAATAGGCACAGACCTTGCTTATATCAGCTGAGTGCTGAATTGGAATAAATGAATATGTAACTGATGGAATGGCTTCAGGCTCAATTTTCATTGTACTTTTTAAAGTGCTACAATGGTCTCCATACAATATAAAGGCAATCATCCCTTGAGCTTTATTTACAGCTAGTGTTTACTTCATGTTGAAAGAATACTGACAACAATTTACGTCGGTTCAGTAAATACTGGGTCTGCAGCCCTATCCTCTTCTTAAATTATGATAATTGTACTAAAAAGTTGATGCTCATATATCTTTTGAAAAAGATGTCACAGAGTCACTAGATTGTAATTGCCAAAGAATAGATTGATGGTTTGTGAAATGTAAGGATACGTATTTACTCTTCAGTTTCATTATTTCTTTTACCCAGAATTTGCCTGTTATGTTACTGACATTCCTTTGAGATATATTTTTCAATAGTATTTAAACTGTTCGAGATAAAGTAGATAGGTTTTATAATTGGCCATGGGTGCATGATTAGCTTTGAACTCTGAAACTAGGAAATACAGGTCTTGGCTTAAAAAAGATATCAATAAAATAATATGTGACTTAGGTACAGTACTTCCCTTTGAACTAAGTAAAGGAAAATTTACAGTACTTGGGTTTGGCGTCCTATTTGGGGATTCATTTAGGAAGTCTTTGAACAGCTGATAATTAAAGCTTTTTTGATTGGATCATATGAATTGGGGTGGTCATTAAATCAAAGGTGGACATGTTTTTTATTTCTGGTTCAGCATGGCAATACAGATGAACATCTGAATACTTGAAAGGGCATGGTAGTTAATGGTGAGAGGCCTTTCATTGTTTTCCTAGAAACTGAATTATTCAGTAGAAGTATGACATGTCACTGTAAACATATACTACTAAAACTGTCATTCCCATAATCTTTAACAGTGCATTGTAGGGCAACAATTTTGGAACCCCAAGGTATCTTAAGTGGGCTAGCTTACAGAATGCATCCAAAATCTGGAACCTCCCATAGCTCTCATGAAATTAAAATTTGGCAAATTTTGTAAAAATTTATGACATAGAATTATAATAAAGATTTTATGACGCAATACAAAATATCAGAAAACATGTCACCTCCTGATCTGACTGTGCTATACAGTTCAGCACAGGCTATTTTCAAGGCAGATATGTCTTTGACTATCTCCCTGAGTTTTTAAAAACATTTAAAGTACATTAGGAGCTCTACCATTGTTGAAGATGTTGAGGAATCTGGTAAGGAAATATCCCTGAAATGATGCCTCAATGTGTCATGGGCCATCTATTCATTTCTCTTTCTCTGTGTCTTTCCAGGTGTTTAGAACAGACCTGATCACTGCTATGAAGCTGCCCGATTCTTCCCAGCTGAATTCTGATGAGTATTATGTGCTGGCAGATCCCTGGAGACAAGAATGGGAGAAAGGTGTTCAGGTGCCAGTCAGCCCAGGAACTATACCAGAACCAGTAGCCAGGTATATTTTGGTACAGCCAGTTACAAAAAGGAAACACCCCCCCCCCTCATCTTTTAAACAATTTTTTAAAAATGTATACTTCATTACTCTGAAAGTGTAGTGTTCCATAATTTGGATTTATCTCAGGGTATATGCTGTCTATGAAAAAGAAGGCAGGGTCTTAATCTTCTTTAGGATTAATATTAATAACTGGATTACTTCCCATTATTGAAAAGTGATATAAGAGTTAATGAACAAGAACTCAGCATGTCATGTAAATCCATTGTTTGGTTGATAGTATTTTAATAGATTGTCTGATAATTCCATAATACGATTGCTGTGTGAAATGCAATACTCCCCAGCAACTGATTTTTCACTGTTAAAGTATTGCAGCAGCTTCATTTCAGGTGGCAGATATGAGCAAAACCTTACTCATCAGCAGATTTACTACTCACAAGTTAAGCACTTTACATAGCAGGCTGAGGACTTATTTTTAACTTGATGTAGTGGTAGAAGGAAGTCTCTTGTACTGCCAGAAAAATAGTTCCTCCTAACCGGAAATTCACTTTAACCTTTTGGAAACAGTACAATTTGTTCCTATATCATTCCAGATTTCATAAACAAGTAAATTCAACTTTCTCACATCTGAATTTGAAGCATTAATTGACAATTCAAACTTGAAAGTGGCATGGAACACAGGGGCAGTAGTTCTAGAGACATGAATTCTAAATCTTAACAAAATAGACATTTTGATAGATATAGATATTAATCTCCATGCAGATATTAAATCTGACTTGTATTTTTTTTAGAAAGTCTGTTTCTGGGTCTATGTGCATAAAAATCAAAGCTGTTTATAATAAAACTCAACAAATTCTATGAGCAGCAAAAATATACTCTGCAGAATTCTGAATTACTTTTATCACACATCTGAAATGAACCCATGTTAGTCAACACATCAATAAAAATGTATATATCTAGTGTTTTAATTTCAATAGTGTAATAAATTTAGGAATATGAGAAGCTGCTGAATTCTTTATAGATTAGATTATTGCTTGAATCAGTAGCACATACAGACCGCTTCAGGCAAAGGTTTTTCGTGTCACCTGCCACTTGTTCCTTTTAAGTAGAAATGGTGAGAAATAAACCACACACTTTCTGCATGCAGTTTTGTGTTCTTAAATTTAAAAGAGATTCACTTTTAAAACTATTCATATTGGTGACTTTGAAATCTAGACTGTTGATGAATATAGTGTGGAATTTAAATATTATAAAAGGTAATGTGAGCAGTTCAGGGAGATTTTCATAGAAGGGTTTGTGAAATTGCTTTAGGTAAAGAACAACACAATTACATTTTTTATATATAATGGTACCCTTTGATCGCATTGTGAGGGATATCCTGTGGTTTTTAGTCTAAATTAATTTACTTGAGCATGCAAATTCAAATCCAGGTGTGATAGACCTGTAGATTTAAAAAAAAATTTTTTAAAGTAGAATAGCCTGTACTATTTCTTCTAATGTGAATATAATTTTGCTTAGATTCTACCAGAGAATTGATTAATAAATACCGAATTGAATCAAATATGTTAACCTGTAGTTAATAGCAACTACCTTGGTCTTGTTTATTATTCTTCCTTTTTTTACACACACCATATGAATGCCTATCCCTATTTTTTTGTAGGGCTTAAATTGGTTATAGAAGGGAGATTTCCTAATTTATTGGAGAAGACTGTAGGCTTTCCGGCTATCCATATTTGTAGAACTACTAATTTACCTGTCAGTAAATACTGTTAGAATTTGTGATCATTCAGAGGTGCCTGTCTATTAAGTACTCCTTCTGTACACAGTTCTGCTCCTAAAACATCCATATAATGTATTTTCATGTGATGAAATTTTCATGTGATGTGAATTTTCATTGTGTGGTAATACAGCTATGTGATTTGTTTAGTGTGGGAAATTGGAGGAAAACGAATTAAGTTTTTGACAGTATTTGATGCTTGGATCTGTTCTTATGGTAGGACTAGAATAGATCATGCCCTAAAGTCTTAACACCATCTATCAAGTTGTATTATATAATTTGATAATAATAAATATTAATTTTTCCTCATAGTTTTAGAAGGTTTTATCACCTGCTACTTATGCACGCTTATCAGCATATAGATTTTACTGTACTATATTTGTAGATTCTATAAAGTGAAATTGGACTGATATAATTTCATGGCTCAACACATGATACTGATAGACCTGTAAATTAGAAATCTGAGCTGCTCTCCTTCTCCAGAGTTCTTATATTAACATTATTGTATAGTACAGGTAGTCCTCAACTTACAACAGTTTGTTTAGTTATTGTTCAAAGTTACAATGGCATTGAAAAATGGAACTTATGACAGTTTTTCACAGTTACGACCTTTGCAGCATCCCCATGATCATGTGATCAAAATTCAGATGCTTGGTTCATATTTATGACCCTTGCTTTGTCCCAAGGTCATGTGATCACCTTTTGTGACCTTCTGAGAAGCAAAGTCAATGAAGAAGCCAGATTCACTTAACAACCATGTTACTAATATAACAACATCAGTGATTTAATTAACAAATGTGGCAGGAAAGGTCATAAAATGGGGCAAAACTCACTTAACAAATGTCTCACATAGCAACAGAAATTTTGGGCTCAATTGTGGTTGTAAGTAGAGAACTACCTGTACAGAGTAGTATATGATTATATTAAGCATAAGAACAAAACATAAAATACAATTGTGTTTATAAAATACAAAAAAACCCTTACATATGCTTATGTATAAAGTAAAACAAAAATTAAAAGAAAAAGGCTAATTTTTAAACATCAATACATGGTATTTATTTTACATGCTATGATAGTGTCTCAAGCCTTTCATTTGTTGCTACCACCAACTCCCCTGGAATTATAATGTCAAAATTACAGTAGAAGAATAGTGAGTTTAGATAAATTTCTGAAATAATTAAAATAGTAAGATATTCTAAAATTAT